>BMAU01019064.1:470000-1161901 GCA_019973935.1 Trichonephila clavipes | reverse complement strand
AAAAATCAGGGGGTGGGAAATGAATAAAGCGGAAGGGCATGTAACATCCACTATGGAAGGGGAAAACTACAGAGTGTATTTTTCTAGGTGTAGAAGTTTGCGTTCGCATTACTCTTTCCAAGATGCGCGACCGATTTAACAGCTGTCAGATTGTTGTTTTATTCTCAGTTTGGTTTGGCAATTCATCATGCCCAGATCAGTACATCGCCTGAACAACGCTTTCAAATTGTGCAATTTTATTTCCTGAAAATAATGGTCGATTTTCATAAAGCGTAATTTTTTGCTTAGGCGATGAAGCGCACTTCTTGGCTGAATGGCTACGTCAACAAACTAAAACTGCCGCATGCGGAGTTGAAAGCTGAATCCACAAGTAAGTAGTGTCTGAAACACCATTACGATCCAGAAAAACTGAGCTGTTTGGTGCGCTTTATAGGCTGGTGGAATCCTTCTTCAAAGCGCTTATTAGCGCCAATGCCTGAACGTTACAGTCAATGGTGATCGGCATGAAGCCCATGATTACTAACTTTTTCATTTACTGAATGAGATTGAACAACCCGCTGATGTTCATGGAGCTGTGTGTTCCAACAAGACGGCGCAACATGTCTGCTGAGCTTCGATGCCACTAATCGGTTTATTGAAAGACTACGTTTTGCGTGACCGCCTAGTTTCTCACGTTTCTTTGGCCCTGTGAATTGGCCTCCAATATCTTGTAGGCATTTATCACCGCTATACTGTCTTCTGCGGGGCTATGCAGTAGCTCATTGGTCTATGCGGATAAGCCACAAACGCTTGATCCATTTGGAAGACAACATCTCGCCGTGTTATTGCTCGATATGCGAACACAAATGTCGGAAAAAAGTCATCGAAAATTGGACGCCCAGATTGGACTACATCGAGCCAGCCGTAGCATTATGCCAGAAATCATATTTAAAATGTAATGCCACAAGATTATCTTTTGAATAAAAAAAATTCAAATCCAATCCGAATAATACATCGTTGTTTATTGCAATTTAAAAAGTTCTATACCTCTAAAAAATCGCTTTGGTCTCTTGAAGGTACATTTTCAATTAAATTATTTTTTGGCATTATTTTTACAGCGGTGACGAAGGCGAGAGTTCAGTTGCTTGTAAATGTCATGGTAACCAGCTATACATGATCGAAGCCCTTTTTGTGGAATTTTATACTCCTTTCTTAACTGGTATCTATTTTAAGAAAATACTTTTTTCAATTTCTTTGAAAGCTGTGTCCCTGCATATTTTTACCGGTTCTTAAAGAATCCGGTTCTTCTTAGCCGTCATCATAATATATCAAATTATTTATAATGTCCCTGTCATTGAAAGTTTCGTCTTTATACAAGCGCGGGCTACAGAAGCGTTGAGAGGATACAATTGAATGCGCATTGTCGGGAGACTGTTTATAACAAATGAACAGAGCGGCTTGAAGTGTCTACACTTCAGTGGCGTAACGTACACCCTTGCATCACGAGGAGTAGGTTGGGCAGGACTCTATGGACCCAACGCCTGACTAACGCTGAAAATGTATTTACCCAATCTATAAAATATTAAATGCGAGACCTGATTTTCAGTGGGGGGTCCTAACATTCTCCGTTACCCTACTGGTGAATAAATAGAAAACATTACAAAGGCGTCAAAGTCATATAAATCCATATACCGAATAAAAAAAGAATCACACATAAAAAATCGCACACAAATAAAATCGCATAAAAGGACCCCACAAAAAAAAGTTCTATTGTAAAATGTTTTCATTATTCTTCTTTAAGAAAGAATGAGCATGATCAATTTCCAGAGTAGCTATTATAGAAAATTTCATGAAGTTCTCTGAAAAAGTATTTTCTTTTTTTTTTATAAGTCTTACAATAAAATCTATCTAGGATTATTTTACAATAACTGCCAAAAGAAAAAAAAGGGGGCAAACAGATGAAAGCGTTTCAGTCCAATTCATTTTATTTTCAATCTTTAAACGTGAGCTCTTTGGTAATGAAATTTGAAATTATGGGAACACTATCCTTAAAAGTTAATCTAAAAAACCACAAGCTTTATTTTCACAATTATATCCTAATTTCTATTCATCATTTCATTTTCCTTCATATTTGTGAAAACAGATTTATAGTATTAAATGTGTGTGTGTCTGTGTGTGTGAGAGAGTAACTTTTAAATTGCAAAATACATTTTCTTTTAATTTTGAAAAGAAATTTCTACTATATCACACAACTTTTCCTTCATTAAAAATTAACCATTAGTTTGTAAGAGCTTAAACATAGCAAAATATACGAAGGATGCCCAAAAATTAATAGAGTGATAGAAAAAAAATGTATTAATTAAATGACGGGATTAGGACTCTAACCCTTTTCAAAGAAATTCTGTTGAAAACTTCTGAAAGTATTTAATTTTTTTTATATAATGTTTTAGAATTATTTTCATATCCACTGTCGTGTTTCACATTATCTTTTCTCACTCTCAAAACGGGATCTTTGCAATTAACTCTTCAATTTTGGAAACCACTCTAAGTCGAATAGATACATGTCTTCAGAATATGGTGGTCGGAGAAGAACTGGAATTCCATATTTCGTCAAGAATACGTTAGTTCATTCTGTTCTGCCGACAGAATCTTTTTTACATTCAAAAAAATCATGCAGACTCGGAATCTTTATTGATCCCAACACCTTGTACGGTAAATTTAGTATTAGTAGACTTTTCATTCTCTTACTAACAGTCGCATACCGAGCCATTTGTAGTCTTCCAGAACGCTGAACATTTTTCGTTTATGTGTAGTCATTTTTTATTCAATTGAACCACTTATTTTGTGTTACCGTACAGCATCGTCTCCTAACTGCTACTGAAACTTAAGAATTGTTTTATTTTGAAGATCACCAAGTCTTAAAAGACATTTGATGAAATACCTTTGATTGACTACTTCATTCATCGTGAGAGAAATGAAATACCCGACGAGCATTGTAACAGGATCATCCTTGGTGGCTAGATAATGACTAACAATGTCGATTGTGGAATAAAAAAAATCAAGCAATGTGTACAAAATGTTACCATGTTACCGCGACTAGTATGCGAGGAAAAAATCAAGGTCGAATACTTTTTAGATAGCTCTAGTTCAAGAAATGTAATTGTCCTTTAGATGAAAAGAAGTAATCAATGAACACTAAAAAAATATTTCCCAAAGTTTAGGTAGACTATGAAACCAAGTATATTATAAACAAATGAATCATAAATAACGTTTTCAGAAAACTAACCAGAAAAAAAATGATAAATAACCTTTTCATTTAGTTGTTTGAAAACAGGTTCGCAATATTTATTAATATTGTTTTATAACGAAATCCTTCTGAATTCGTGTATTTACTATTAATTACTTTATCCGTATACGATGATAACGGTTTTGTTAGGACCAAATAAAAAAGGATGAGACTTATTTATATGCAATAAACATGATTCAGTTATTGTAATTAGAATACTGAAGAAGAATATGTATTATATTCAGTACTCAAGGGTAAACGTGAAAAAATTTATTGTAATTAGATAAAAAGAACCCTAGACTTCGCAAATTGAATTTGTGTTAACAATGTTTACAGGGAAAAAATGACCAGCTGATTAATAATCAACAGCCTTTTCCTTTCTTTCATAGAAATTCTAATGATTCGATTACTAATAGGGATGGATGCAATGCAATCTTTATTTGTGTCGCGAATTCTCGCCTCGAGCATTCGCTTCGTGACTAACTTGAAAATATCAATTTTAATTTAATTTATGTAACTATTGCTTCATTGTGCAGCTGTGTGGCAACTGACTTTGGCTCACATGCATTATGTAAATTTCGAGAGGTGATTTCGTTCTTTATCAATAAAAAAAGTCGTTTGTTCTACTCAGTTGGCTTTCGATAAATTTACGTCAAATTTTTTTCTTACCTTAATTATATTACATCAACTATCTGGACTCTCAACGTCACTCTCGCCCCGTGAAAAAATAAGTAGGCTTGGTTATTTTTGTTTTTTGAAGTTAAACCTAAAAAACCTAAATTGACAATTTTCTTGATGTACTTCTATTCCAGAATAGATTCGAGTAAGTCAAAAATTAGAATGAAGATATAAAATCGATTACTTGAATTTCTCTGACGCATACAATGTAAATAAATGTAATGTTTCGATCAAATTATGTTTTCACTCTTAATCATTTTTTATTTATGTTTTCTTATGTTTAAGCCTAATATCTTACTAGCTACTATTTGAATAAAATTGTTATTTTCTGTCACTTTACATATTTACAAATCTTTTGAGCGATTGCAACATATTTTTTATTTTGAGAGAATTCATGGATTTCTGGCGATTGCTGTCCTTTGGTATGTCCTTCTCCCCATCAAACTGAACGGATTTATTAAACTATTTCTTGGCTAAATAAAATAGTTGTGTTTTTATCAACAGTTTTTAGTCCAATGTTCATATTCAATTGCATATTACACAGAAATTTACGTGTTTAAAGCAATAAACATGATCTGTTAGATATCAGTATTAACTTCACATGAACCATTCAATATAAGTTTAAAAGATGTAAAATGAAAAAAAAATAATATAGGCCAATAACACATAATTTAATAGATACTTAAAATGCAAGGTTCAATTATCCATAATCAAATTATGTCTGTAACAATAGTTATAATTAATAATAAAGATTAGAGTAAGTATCAATGATTTGTAATAAAGGGTGTTTTTTGAGAGGTACAGAACTTTAAATTGCAATAAAACAACGATGTATTATTCGATTGACATGAACTTTTTTTTATTCGAAAGATAATCTTATGGCGTTACATTTTAAATATGATTTCTGGCATAGGACTGCCACGGCTGGCTCGGATGTAGTCCAATCTGGACGTCCAATTTTCGATGACTTTTTCCTACATTTGTGACCGTATATCGGCAATAACACGGCGAATGTTGTCATCCAAATGGTAAAGCGTTTCTGGCTTATACGCATAGACCAATGACTTTACATAGCCCCACAGAAAATAGACTAGTGGTGTTAAATCACAAGATCTTGGAGGCCAATTCACAGGTCCAAAACGAGAAATTAGGCGGTCACCAAACGTGTCTTTCAATAAATCGATTGTGGCACGAACTGTGTGACATGTTGCGCCGTCTTGTTGGAACCACAGCTCCTGGACATCCTGCTTGTTCAATTCAGGAATGAAAAAGTTAGTAATCATGACTCTATACCGATCACCATTGATTGTAACGTTGTGGCCTTCAACGTTTCTGAAGTAGGATTCCACCAGCCCATAAAGCGCACCAAACAGTCTGTTTTTGTGGATGTATCGGTGTTTCGACATACACTTGTGGATTAGCTTCACTCCAAATGCGGCAGTTTTGTTTGTTGACGTAGCCATTAAACCAGAAGTGCGCTTCATCGCTAAACAATATTCGCTTATGAAAATCGACCATTATTTTCGAAATAAAATTGCACAATTTGAAAGCGTTTTTCAGGCGTGAGTCTATTCATGATGAGTTGCCAAACCAAACTGAGAATAAATCACCTAATAGCTGTTAAATCGGTCGCCATCTTGGAAAGTAATGCCAACTTAAAATCCTATACCTGGAAAAAAAACACTCTGTATAATTAGTATTAATAAAAATATGATCCATATGATCTGTAATAGCCTCCCGCCTGGAGAAGCCATCACCTCGTCTACTCGACCTAAATCTGTAGGATGTAAAGATTGATGACCCAAACTAGCCATGAGAAGTCCAATTTATTATTACTAAATATAATAATCTAAGACAAGCCAACTGTACAGGGAAAATCTAGAGTGGTATAATGATAGCTCGAAACCCTATGTAAATAAACGCAAGTGATCATAATAGCTTAACTTTACTCAAAGTTATTTTAAGAATCCTAACATTCTTAATTTCGTTTAATAGTTGAAGCCCGTCCTCTAACCACGCGTCTAAATTCTGATATTTACCGTAACAGTACTGCTTTCAGGAACTCAGCTTTTTTTCCTCCTCCTTCGATTACTACACTTCCACTTTATATATACTAGCTAATCTGCATATCAAGGTTTATTTTTGAGAGGGATGACTGTGAAATAACTCAACTGATAGCCCCAAAGATTCTCCAAGAGGATTAATAGAAAGTCACGTAAATCTCGTCACAAATCATATTTTAATTAATAACTTAATTTATATTTTAATGATCTATAATGCTTTAACAGGGCTATAAGCAGTGCAATTATCAAAAAAAGGAAGAATACACGTGACAGCTTCCATATTTCTTGTAGACCATTATTAGATAAAATGATTTTAAATTACGATAAATTATTGACAAATTAACTTAATTAACTACCTTCTGAAATTGTTACCTTATGGAACTTTTTTTTTAAGTTTTTCTTTCAAAAATTAGTAGATTTTTTTTAAATATCCTACATTCAAAATTCTAAAGAGATCTACTGTTAAATTCTGCAGAAGTTTCAGAAAATCTGCACGCAAAAGTGATCATTACGTTATTTGAGAAACCATTAACAAAAATCAACTTTCTAATTAACTTTTAAGCGAATATTTTTAAATTACTAATGTTTACAAAAATAAATAAGATCGTTCGTGATATTTTTTCCTAGTTTCGAAATACCGCGTTAAATGTAAATCGATAAATAACAAGTACAAACTAGTAGAGAGATCATAAAGGGCTTAGTTGGGGATCATCAGTTTAGTTTTGATTATTTTCAGAACACTTGGAATTATTGGATGAAATCTCGGATAAAAAGGATTCATGAGAGAAGAATTTTGAATATTAAAAGTATTTTAGAGAACTACAGTGCACACATTTTTACGAACTAAAATAAATAATTCTCTCTCACGTAATTATATTTTTATTTCACACTTTTTTGTGTGTTAAAAAAGATAAAAACGATACAGATTGATGTATATTGGAAAATTTCAATTAAAAAAAATTATATCATATCAAATGTTTGAGACATACATTTGGAATAATAGGGGATTCTCTTTTTTAAATTATGTATTCCAAAAACTTTTAAGCTAAAGCTAATTTTTTAATGAAAAATTAGTTACGCGGAAAAGGCATTCTTTATGAAGAAAAGCAATTTTCCAGAACTTAATGTATCAAGTTAACTAATTAATCTATTAAAATAATGAATTAGTTCTTTACGAGCTTCTAATATTAATATCCATCTTATTTTGCTGCGATGATAAATACTAAGGTTATCAAACGCTAGCTTCCATTTTTCAATTCATACTATTAGGTTACTCTACCCCAATATATATATACATCTTTGTATATAAAAATCTTCTGTGCGTGTGTTTGTCACTAAACTCCTCCTAAACGGCTGGACCGATTTCGATGAAATTTTTTGTGTCGGTTCAAGTAAATTCGAGAATAGTTTAGATTCACAATTCGGTCTGATATCGCAATTAGTTAAAAAGATATTAATTAAAAACATTAAAAAAAATACAACTCAACATTCACATGCATTGTTGTAACAACGCTATTGTTATAAACAAGTAATATAAAAAAAAATTTTTAATCAATTCCTACTCAGATCAAACAAGAAAAAAATTATTTTAGCTAATTTTTATTAAATAGTTGCAATTAGTATAAATATGTATATACATATGACAGAATCACTACATTAAGTGGTAATTTATTTTTATTAATTATCATTAAAGTATCGTTTTGTCATCCAAAACAATCGTGTATATAAAATTTCCTTTCAACTGAATGCTTTAACACGTGAGAAAAAAACCTTTTCAAATTTTGACATAAGTCGCCGACGTGGCTTTATTTGTATTTTTTATTATTATTATTTTGTTGAAATAAATCGTGTGTTAATTAAATCATTACATTCAGATGTAATTACTGTTTGAAGAGTTTTGATGTGTGCATAAAAAACTATACATTCTCCAAATTCAGTATGCAATTGAAGTGAGTATTTTACATGATTTTCTATTAAATTTACACGTGCGTTGACAACAAGTATCCTAACCTACAAATCTGTTTGTGTAGCTAATTGATTACACACATTATAAAACTTTTTTTTTTATTTAAAATTATTTCTTATCGGAAATAGTTTGTGTGAGTGTTTCACTTCTAAGCAACCCAGAAGTATAAACCTTGGCACATAATTACATTGCAATAACTTTTTAATACAAGTTTTACTCAAAACGGTCCAGATTGTTAAAGCTTATTCATAAAAATTTGGAATTTTTGAATTTAAGATGTGTGTACAGGACAACGTCTGTCCGGTCCTCTAGTATATATATATGACATATTTTTATAATATTTCTGGAGAGTGGTTGATTTAAACAATGGCGATCCAAAGGTAGGGCGTGGCCGGTGATGTTATTTTCTGTGATACGTGAAGCGTGGTCTTGTACGGTATTATCGAAAATACACTCATGTAAATCATTATTCCTTTTTATCCACATCCGGAGAGAGAAACACATAAAGATCCAGTAAGGACGGCATTACGTATAACAAGAAGCAAGCATCATGACACAAAAACATACAAAGACAAACATAGAACGTGTTGCAGCCGGCTGATAACATGATGAAGGCAGGTAGACACAAGGGAGCGGTTACACAAGATTTTTGCTTTTATACCAGCAGTGCAAGCGCATAAAAGTGATGATTACGTAATAGTAGTTCTGATTGGATAGAATGGGCGGGACAGGGATTTCGGACTAGCCGATTATGATTAAGATTACAATGTTAATTTTAAACCAAAGAGTTAAAGATATTTTAAATATTAGTACAAAGTTTTAATAAAAGGGTTTATAGAGGGGATTATTACATACATACAAATATATATTTATATATATATATATATATATTGCTGAAATTTTCAATCATTAATAAAATAATTCTTATTCATCTACTGAAGTTTGAATACATTTTTTTAAACTTGTAGTGAATGACACTTGATGTTAATATAATCTTTTTCAAATATAAATTTTTTAATTAAATTTTATTTTTTTAATTTTAGATTTATTTTCCGTTATTTTGATGAAGCTAGAACAAGCATAAAAAATAGCGCAGTAATTTTTTTAACGAATTTTTCTTGGCTTCAAATATATTTTTTCGAACTTGTAGTGGATGATACTTGACGTTAATGCAGGTTTTTCAAGTATTAATTCATTAATTAAATTTAGTTAACTAAAATAAAAAAAAATTCTTTGCTGACCAAAGTAGGAATTGACTTATTTTTTTCTTAAATATTACTTGTCCTTGATGACTGTACACTTTCTTTATGTGTAATTTTAAAGCTTCTGAAAACAATTCCCTCTCTTTTTTTACGACAAGGAAAAGATAATCGCATAATTTTAAAGAAGTGCGTTCTTGAGACATAAACTTATTATCAGAAACAAAAGCATATGAATATTCTTGCAATTACTTTTCAATTTTTGCGTGTGCAGCTATTTTTAAGAGATTATTTGGATTTCAGAAAATATTTGCAAAAATCGTTTGCTTTTGAAAATGAAATCGGGACGCTAATGTATCTATAAAAATACCGCATCTGCAGATTAAATATTTTAGCAACATACACAACATTATTTCTGACGCAATTTATCCGGTATAATGAAACATTGTTCTATATTTAATGTTTTTAGAATTAATTCATTGTTTTAGCTTTAAATAAAAGATTGAGATTTCGTTAATGTTTTATCCAGAGATCGTATTAATTATCGTATTAGGATAAATATAAGTAAAGTTGATATTTCAATAATTTTCAATGAATAACTCAATAAGTTAATAATTTGTAAAAGCTATTTTTAACTGTATGAAATGTGAAATGAATTTAGCTTGACACTATATTTTAATTTAAGATATTTATATTTTTATTTCGTATCCGTATATTAACCTGGGCCCTCGAAGAAGCCCGCAACCCCTAGAGAGCGTGACCATAGGCAGCGGATCGGGAAATGCCTCCATTGGTTTTTCCTTTGGGAGAGAAATAAAATTCCCTCCGTGGACCAACAGGGAGAAGTTCAAACTTTTTGAGGCAATGTCATCTCTTTTCCGTGATAGTTCTAAATTTTGATTTTGCGGATGGGGCTACCACCTGCGGGGAAGTCGATGGATTACGCTCTGATTATGCCCGGGGGCATAATGGGAATATTCTGCAAGGACACTCGACATTTTGCAGCTTAATATACATAGGACACAGAAGAAGAAAGAAGAGCTCCGTCTTCTTCTTGAAAAGAATAATATACATATTGCTTGTTATCAATAGACAAAGCTAAATAAAAATCTTCCTCTTAATATTAAGTATTATACTATCTTGAGGAAAGACAGGATTGTGTGTGTGATGGAACAGGAGGATGACTTGCTTTCCTTACTAGAAATGATATTATCAAAAGCAAGGAAATCACTACTGATCAATCAGAAGGCACTAAAATTAAGGCAATAGAGGTTTTCCTCCCAAGACATACTTTCACCTTGATAAATATATATAATCCGGATAACTCTAATATCGATTCAGACACCCTCTGTGGGATTCACCCTATTTCCTCCAATTTCACCATCATTGTAGTGTTCTTATTAGTTGATTCGTGTGATCGTTATTAATCGAGTGACTTTCAAGGACTTGATAGCAAAGAGATCATTTGATAGACAACTAACATTTATTTACAATATAAATTCTAGACTATAAACTATTTTTAACTTAACCGCTACATAACGCAATCCGCTTGCTCGCTTCGTTACATCTCTGTTCAGTTTCTTTCGACATTTCTGAGTCCTTTTGTTTACAACAGTTTGGTTCTCATGCAATCATGTTACAACAATCATGTTGGGTAACTTTAATGCCAAACGCCTAATTTAGGGCGGCTCGTTTTCCTTGTAAGACAGGAGAATACAAGTGGAAAGAATGGACTAACAACTTTACATGAAAAATATAAAAAATTACAAGATGATATTCAAGAGTATATTGGTAAAATTTTTTCTACACAACTAAAAGTTCTAGTCTCAAACTTTAATTCTGAGTTCAAACCAAAACAGCAGGATCAAGAACACCAAAAAGATGGAAAGATTCTTAAAACATGTGCAGAAGAGAAAACTGCTTTTCGGTTACGGGACCGAGATCGTAAATTATTTTATCGCTCGACATTAAGTGAAGACCTTTCGCTTGTTAAGTGTCGATGTCGAGTCATTTTATGGGGTGTTAACTTTCTCATCAACCATTGAATGATGTGTTCAGATTTTATTTAAGTGGGTTTATCGCCTTCTGAAGTGGTTTGTCTTAGAAAAAAAAGATCGTTTTATAGAAATGATTGTAAAGAAGCATAAAAACGAATATTATCCAATCTTAGAGCTAAAGTTTCAATAGAAGATGCTGAACATAACCCATATCAGTTAGATAGATTTAAATTGGTTGAGACAATTTTGAAAAGAGCTTTTTTGTACAAAATAATGTTATAATTATATGCAATTTTTTTTCCTCATTCCAACATTTGGGTTATTCTATAAATCAATAGATCATGATTTTAATACTTAATTTATTTATTTATTTTAAATTCTTGAACAGAAATTTAATAGGAATAATGCCTTCGAACTTATTAAAAATATTGAAATATTACAGAAATAAAGCATTTTGTAAAGAAATATGTAGAAGTAAGTATTTATATATATATATATACACACACACACACACACACACACACATACACATATATATATATATATATATATATATATATATATATATATATATATAGTTTTTGGAAGCAACGCAAAGAGTTATTCGGCCGGAACTAGTAATTTTGAATCATATTCAAGTGACTTGGCCTGTAGAATCTAGATGGACTCACCTGAACTGGTACCTCTCTCTCCTAATTTTCCCACCACACCAACGGGACGATGTTTGTGTCTCGATAAATTTAACGTCTATCAGTCCCTCTGCACGTCTGGTTATCAGATACAATAAGTCTCGAACTTATGGCATGCAGGCCACGAATCCGTGACCATTACCACTACGCTACTACAGCCACAAAAAGTTTATTGAATGATACAATTCACATCCGTGTATGATGTGAGTATCGAGGATGAAGTACCAACTCTGGTGGCGACTTCGTTATCAGACAGTTATTTTAATTTACGATGCATGACAGTTGTCGTTAGCAGATTTTTGAATCTGACAAAAACGCAGACAACTTGAAGAGTTTAATACAATATTATAATGTAGATACAACATATTTAATTTAAAAAAAAACATACAGCTAATCCTTTGTAAAAATGTTTTGATACTTAGTTATCAAGATTCTTTAATCTGAAAAAAATCTATTAATTGTGCAAAGGAAACTTATTTACTTTTAAATTGTTGCATTTTTATAAATGTGTGTATGACCACTTCAAATGATGCAACCTACCAGCAAGTAATCAGTTCCGGTACCATTGCATCTTGCTCCACTTGTGAACTTCTGGCTATAATTGAGGCTCATGATCTATATCAGACTCTCCCAATTCCTGAACAGGGTAAAGGTCTCGTCAATTTTAGTGGCTTAAAAGCAGTCCTCCAGACGATTCTAAATGGTGGTTCATCGATTACTGAAGAAATTTGATTTCGCCTGCTTAGTTTACAGGAGTTAGATAAGGCCTGATTTGCCGAATGGTTACCTACACCAGTTGACATTACAGGCAATGAAAATACGGATAAACTGGCGAAAGAAGCTAAAAATCTTAATAATGACAACTTTATCTGCGTTACCTTATTAGACGCAAATGTTGTCGCTAATTTCCAATTGAGAGTGAAATCAATTCCTATAAAACATCAAATCTGTAAAATATAAGTTGATACCACCTTATAACAAAGACTATTGCTGGGCTAAGAACAGGGGATCACAAAGGAATAAAGATTAATAGGAAAGATAGATGAACTTATAGGAATTGTTTTAACCATTTAGATACATAGCTAACATCAGCTCATAGTTTTGACAGGTCAGCTATTCTTGTTACCCTACTAGAAACAGAGGCTCTCTATTTTAGTCAATAAACCTCTACATGGATAATATTGAACAGATTGCAAGAACAGTCATCCGGTGTCTGAATTGGTCCCGTCACGGATACGATATCATAATAATTGATTTTTATGAAAGCAATATAACCATGAATACTGTTAATCAAAAAGTAATTACTGGAAGTGTGTTTAAAAATGATTTATGCAAGTACTTCTCCTTGAACAGTATTCAGATGAACACTTCAGGGTATTCAGCACTGAAAGAAAATGCCGTCGATGATGATTAACACATAAGTTAGTGAGGTTTTATTAACTTCACAATACAAAGTAACACAAGGGCTATTGGTAACGGTCCTCGCGCTTTTGAAACATCTGACGAGGTCAACACCGTATCTTCCACCTATCTCAGAGCGGATGAATGGGATGACTGTGAGCTTCAATAATTTTAAAGTTATTAATCCCTTTACAAGGTGGGTTTTCTGTGGCACTATGCGACTGCTGCCAAAATGAAGTATTTAAAATTTTAGAAAATATTTATCTTAATCCGTTTTTGTTTATCTGCACTATAGTGAATTCATCAACACAGTAGAAATTATCTCATAACAAAACAAAAAACAGAAAAGAAACATAAGAATTGATCTTGCGATTGATCTGTACGGCACTTTATCACTAATACTGTTGGGCGTCTTTGGGGATGTAAATTCGCGTATATTTCCAACCAACTCTAAAAGAAGAAACCGGGATATGCAAATTAGATAAAGTATTTAAGGAGAGTGTTGTAAGTCAGCAGGAGAGGTTATGCGCCAAGAGAAAGGTTGACGGAGTTCTAAGAAGATTCAAGTTGATTGTGCGATTAGCGTCTCACTGATAAGGCAGCGATCTACAATCGGAAAGTTTGATTCGCCTGGAAAGTAAGGAAGTAAAAGGCAGGTGATATTTAAATTTAGATTATCGGATCATAAGAGTAAATATGTAATAAAATTAATGGGAAGTTGAATGCTTGTAATTCAAATTGCGTGTATCTCTCAGTCCTCTTATTCCGGTAGTGCCGTTCTATATTGAGTTTAATATTTGATAAGTGTCAAATTTCGTGATTTAATTTAATAGTAAGGGTCAATCACATTGACGTAGACATCTTGATAAATCTTTGTAAGATTGTTGATAATTGATTAAAGCTATTAAATATAATTTATTACTGTAAAAATGTTATCTGGTCGTTCTTTGCCTAAATCCAATCTTGGTATCCAGGGTGGAATCCAGGGGGATTCCCACAATCTGAGATAAAAACTTTCTTTTTTTTTGAATTCCAGAAATGGATTTATTTTTAAACTAGAAAATTTTATTGAACTACAATCATTAATTAAGTTCACGATTGTCCTTGTAAAAACTTCATACTTCTTTAAAGTTATTAATCAAATATAATTTTTTCTTGCAATTCATGAAAATAAACTTTTAATAAAATTATTCATTTGATGTTGATTGATATATAATGACGTCAAAAGTTGATACTAAAAATGTTCATAGAGTTTGAATTATTGAGAAAATGCCTCATGAATAACGCGTTTTATCTTTAATTTGTATTACGTCATGAATTTATTTGTTTTAATGAATTTTTCTTCGGATGGAAATACTAATATGGTGATTTATTTTAATTAAAATGTGATAATATTGTATGCTACTAATTAAGCCTTTTTTAAAATGAAACTTAAATTCTTACTCTTAGTCTTAATAACTACTTTAAATTTATAAATGCTGGGAATAAGGTTATACAAACATACATCTCCATACTTGGTTCTCTCATAAAGTAATTAAAACTAGTTTATTAGAAAACCTAATTAATTACCCGTCAAATCCTGCTGCATTCCATGTGCCTTTTATTTAATGGAGTAACTTTAGTGGCAAAATTAATTAGGAAAATTTACTCTTAAGATTTCACTGCTTCTTGGACCTTATAATAATTATATAAAGCTTAAAGGGACGGTTTGAACAGCTTCAAAAACATCGGAAACATCTTTATTTAATAAATTTAAAACTTTGTCCTTTGGATTTACATAAATTTAGTTACATTTGAAAATAAAGGGTTTCAATTTATTATTCGGTCTGTGGTGGTAAAGCAATAAAAGAATAAAGGACGGTGAAGTCCTTTGTTAAATTAATATGTGTCTAGAAAGAAAGCAAAGAGTTGTAATATTCAATATTATATCGTAAGAAGTAGTCTATACATTGAGAAAAATGATCTTTTTTTTTCGCTGCTGCGATATTTTTTTTTGTTAAATTGGAAAATAAGGTCCAGGGTTAATAAATGTAGTTGAGTCGAGTTGAAACAAAGTATCGGAAAGTTGATAAATATTCTACAACTGTCTTAAGCAAAATAAAAAGAAATTAGAGAAGTGATAAAAAAGAGCCTCTGAGAAAATATATTTTGCTGCCATTTTACAGAGAATGAGGCTTTTTTTTCTTACCGTTTTATTATAAAAATCTGAAATTTTTCCTCGTTACATGTCGGACCTTCGTTAAAAAACAAATAAACTTCTACGTTTTAAAGCTGCATATTTTTCAATTAAAAATGATGTACACCTTTAATTCCTAAAACAACATCTGGTAAATTCATAGAATGAATTTTTTTATGTACAATTAATTATTTCTTAAGTTATATAATTCTTAAAACTATTACTCTTTTTGACATATTTTCGGAAAATGAATATTTAATGTTGGATATCCTTTCACCCTCTCTTTCTACTGAGTTTCAAAAAGAGTTGAGGAACAATGAAGAAATTTTGATAAATGAGAAAAGCGGTTTATTAATGGGGGAAGGGAGGCTCATTATTTCCGCTTAATTTTTTTTTTCCTTATTCTTTTTTACGGCTGATAATAACTATGTTTTCTAAAAAGAATGAGATAAATACCATTAGTTAATGAAGTGATAATTTTGGTAAGTTGATTCTGAGCATACTCAAAAGTTAAACTAAAACAGAAGGCATTAAAAAGAAAACCTAATGAAATAATTAATAAAGAAAGGATTATGAGAAATTGTTTCGTGGAAAAAAATTGTCTCGTTGGATTACGCTGGAAATAAGCTTAACTAGCTATAATTTATTAGTTTATATATTCATCTGCATTATAAGTACTTAATAAGCTGTGTTTAATAAATTGTATCAATAAATAAATACTTATATTTTTAACGTTGTTGCTTATGAACTTACTTCTGGTTTCAGAAAATGCCCTCATACATTATGAAATTTCTGAAATAATGAATAATAAATGTTTGTATCCTCTATCTTTGTGTATATCAGTTTCTTATAAAATAGTTTGTGAGTTTATTTCACTACAATTAATCAAAATATTGACACCCATTTACGTGATGAGATTAATAAATTGAATTCGACGCTCAATTAATATCTGTTTATTTTATCTTCCTTGAAAAAATTCCAGTACATTAATTAAACATTATTTAAATTAATGAAATAAAAATATCTCATATGTTTTACTCAGTTTAACTCCAGTTGTATTTTCCTATCTGCTGATCAAGAAGTTGAACTAATTAATAAAAGCGTTTTGAAGTTTCATAATTCTTTTCAGAAACGGTGACGATTTTCTAATTTTGAAAGAAGATGAATGCCATAATGTCTATACGCTTTGGTATAATTAGTCATTTCTCGAGATGCAAAAATCCGGAGGATTTTCATCTGTCATAATTATCAGGATATTGAATATTTATTGAAATATATTTTTTTTATTTGCTTTCCGAAGGGATTAATCAGAGAATATTAAGAAGCCTTGGTAGCCTTTGAACTACTTTATTTCTGTATGTATTTAAAAATTATATTTTAACATTTTATACAATGCTTCTACTCAAAAAAGTGATACAGGATGAAATTTTTCACATATTATTCACACAATTTTAAAAATTAAAACTTTTTGAAGAAAGTCTGGAAAAATTTAAATTCCTACTCCTTTTGTAAGTATTAATTTTTTGGCCTGAAGTTTTTTTTAATATTCTTATGGATGTTATAAACAACTTTAGGGATCGATTTTACAATAACTTAATTCGCTAATGAGGGAAAAAATAAAATGTTGATCAACGAAAAAGCCAAGACTTCTTTAAAAAAAGCATTCAGTTAACAACAAAATTGATCCCTGATTTTTTACATGCTTTATACGCAACACACAGCCAAAAAATGGAAGTGATTGGTAAATAGTTGTGGAAGGAGTAGCATTTTGAATGCACTGATGTTTCGACAAACACAAACTGAGAAAGACCACTTTAAAGTATATAACTCTAAAAAAATTATAATAAGCTTAAATAAAATTAAAATACCACTTTAAGATATTAGCTTTCTATTTTTCTTTAAAATTATTGAATTTTCGTGTTTTTTCATCCCATGCATTTTTATAAATGATCATTTTTACATATTTAAGAAGGTATTAATTGCACTCAAGAAAATTCAAGAAAAATGTTAATTTTTTTCTGCCATGACAGAAAGTTTATTTGTTTTCTTCACGTAATATTGAAGTATTACATTTGTATGAAAAACCTATCGGGAATAAGAACTGAAATTATGAAATTATTAATATAAAATGCCTTAATTCAAAAATTTTACATGCACACATTTCCCAAAGAAGAAAAATTACATTATTGTATTGCCTCGAAAATATTCTGCTTTATATATTACACATTATTTTTTATAATTATTATTTTTCTTTATAAAATAGATTTTTTATGATAACGCTTTTTTAGCTTTTCTTTCAAAAAGAGGACATGACTGAATTGCCTAATTTGTTTTCAAATTAAGTATTATTCAACTTCTAACTTTCAGACTTGCACAAAAGATATACCAATTGAAAGATAATAATGCAAAGAATAAGATTAAATAAAAATAAAAAACGATAGGTAGGTCATTTTAAGAGTACCAAGTACCTTAATATAACGCAAGAAATGACTTATAAATGTTGTTAGTACTACCTTTATATATTTTTCCCTATACACAACTTTATTCTCTGAAAATAACGATATACATTTTGTGATAGGATTAATATTCCATGCATCATAAAACAGCAAGTGAAAATGGAAAAATAGGAGAAATATAAAGAGAATAAATCCAAAGTCGAATTATAATTGGTTTTTTGTAAATATTGAATATTCTAAAATAATTATTTTCTGTTTGGAAAACTCTGCATTTAATAGTGTGGCTTTGGCAAACAATATGTGCGTATTTTAAGTTATAAACCTCGTGTAGACATAAAATTATATATATATATATATATATTAATCAACCGATCATCCCTTTCTTCTTGAACTAAATCAAACTCTGGTTTGACTGTTAGTCAGTTTGGGTTTTAGAGTTGACAAAAGGGTAGGTATTAGCCCTGAATTAACCGGATTTATCTATACAGAATTATTATAACCAGCATTATCCTGCAAATAATTAAAATCGAGAATCAAGGCCATCACATTCAAATTTTTAGGGCCGTGGGTAGCCTAGTGGTTAGAGCATCGGACTCCAGACCGGAAGGCCTGGGTTCGATGCCCGATGCCACCAAACACCCTCCGAGTACACACGGAGTACGTGCTCGTTAAATCAGTGGGTTCGTAGTCTTGTGGGCTTAATCACGAGCGCAGGGACTGGAGAATATTTCCCTCCCCTTCAGTCTAGCTGCAGAAATTGTGGAGATGGAGATAGAGGTCGTGTCGCCATCTATCGTCCCTTCGGGGAACTTCGCCGAGCTAAAATCGTACTGTCACCTGTATGGTGCTCAAGGCCAACGACAGGCGTACCTCTAGCCCATGCCACGATGAATTTCGTGGGCCTCGATCTGACTGCGTCAGACAGGTGGCATCAGACAACAACAACAACAACATTCAAATTTTAAATATTTCAAGAGTGAACTACTGCTCGTGTTTTGTATATAGGGAGTTTACCATTCATTGCCGCTTTTTGTAGCTCTACGAAAACGAATTCTGTATTAAACTACAATCCTTGGAAGGTTTCAGAAGTTTGGAGACAGAAGCGGTAAATAAAATCTCAGCTTCCTCGGAAGGTGGTGAGCTAAAATTTCGAATCTTTAACTTATATTGACTGAAGCATTTTTAAATACCTAAAAATGGTTAAACAAACTAAGTTGAATAAATCAATATCAAATATTAAGTACCTCTAATAAAAAAATTTAATTGATACCAAAACGCTTATATTCTACTTTAAGTGAATATGGTGCATTGGAAAAGTTAAGGTATCTCCGACTACTTTGAAGAAATTTTTTATAAGAAAATGAAGATACGGGAATTTTTTTTTGGTTTTTCGATTTATTTAGTACATTTTAGAAAAATATGCTAAAATTAAAAAGAGAAAAATAAATTATTATTATTAAAATGTAAAAAAAAAAATAGGTAAAAATTTACAAAAAAATTACATTAACGAGGCCCATTCTGTAAAAATGTTTATGAATAAATTTTCAATTTTTTCAATTTGGATGTGTTACTTGGCTATTCATTTAAAAATGACCTTATGGGTAAGATATGTTTTAATTTCTACAAAAACTAGAGCACTTTATCTCAGTTATTATAAACAGCTGTTGGTAATAAATACACAACACCATGAATGAATCATCAGAATTAAATGAAATTTAATGCACAAACGACTTGTATTAGATTAGTATATATAAATGACGAAATTTTCAAAGCAAAAAAAAATAATGACTGTTCGAAATCAGTATTTGGTGTAGCCACCATACGCTACATTAAGTGCTGATATACGAAGTGGTTTGGAGTCAAACAGATTTTCAATGTCTGCTTGTGGAACAGAATTCCGTCCACTTCGAGCTAGATGCCGACCAGGAAAATCCCAAACGTATTCCATAGGTGACATATCTGGCGAATAAGCTAGCCAAGGAAGCAGTTGCATGTGTTGGGCTGAACAGAAGTCTCGAACAGTCTTTGCAACATGTGGGCGTGCATTATCCTGCTGAAAGATAGCTCCAAGGATGCCTTAAAGGAAGGGAACGCCTTCGGGCTGTATCACCTGCTATTGAGATTACCCTCAATTCGTAGCAAATTGGATCGTCCGAAATATGAAATCGCCCCCAAAACCATAACTCTGGGTGTTAAGCCGCTATATCGTTCGATAACGCACTCTGGAAAGCAGCGTTCAACGGCATAGCGTCTAGCACGAATGCGGCCATCATAGTCTCAGAAATTGAAGTGTGATTCATCTGAAAAAACAGATTGCGGCCATTCAATTTGCCAAGCTCTGTGCTCATGAGCCCATTGCAGACGACGATTGTAATTGATGAAGCCGACGTTAGTACACTTGCAGCAGTAGACCAACGTGCTGCCAACTGCCTGGAGGGAGCTAGCTGTACAGTCATTAACCGCCATGCGGAGCAGGTGTTGATCGTCACGCGCTGACGTCACATTCCATCGTCCACTGCCAGTTTTTCAAGTTGTCCCGTGCTCGTCGGTTCACTGCTTGCTAACTCGCATCTCTCGGTGCGGAACTGTTCCACTGCAATCCTCTTTCTCGAAGGCAGATAACCCTCCCCCGCTCAAATTATGTAAGCTGTTGGAATTTCTCTTTATTTCGTTGTGGAGGCATACTTAGCTTTCACTAAACATTCGCCACTAACAGATAATCGTTAACTATTTTCATTGGTCCGGCTACAGCCCTTTACTTATGCTTTTTCAGCATCAGTTCAGAGGACGCTGCGTTCGCCACGCATGCATGATGGCTCTGAAACTCTACTATTTTACGTAACATTATATAATTGATATTTATTGCTAAGTTTATTTAATTATGATTCCGTCATGGTGTTGCATTTTTAGAAACAGCAGTGTATGAAATTGCTTTAAAAACAGTGATTTTATTCACATGAGTGAACGTGTAATTTTTTAAATTAAACATTAATTGATGAATCAAAGGTTAAAACAGTTATATTATTATACATAATACAAAGACAAACATTTAGTTAATTACTTTCAAAACTTTTTGAGCATTTAAAAAAAACACACATTGCGAGTATAACGTATTTTAAATTATGATATCTTGCTTAAAGTAGTGGCATCTGCCTTTACTAAAACACTTAGTTTTTGTTCTAGTGAATAGAAAATAATAAACCTGCTATTTTTATAAAGCTAATAAGATGGTATATAAAACAAAATTATAAAAAAAAAATTGTAAATTTTGATAAAATTCCCATAGCCGGATACCTTATGATAAATGTGTGAAAGCATTACGATGAGTCTTAGAAAACTGTGTGTAATTAAATAATTTTCAATTCCTACGTATAATATTTTGGCACCTTTCGATTTTCAAAATTTTTAAATAACACCATTCCAAAGATTCTCTCTCTGTCCTTAGGCTCCACAATAAATACAGTCTATCTAAAATTATATTACATCTCAGTTAAAATACTTTTTAAAAATAATGTCGAATACAACAAAGATTAAAAGACCTAGAATGTTATTATACACATAAAGGGGGATTCGTTAACAGACCGACAAACTGATAGTGTGTGCAGGGGGTACAGAGAGGACACGGAATCACATAGGAATGCAGAGACGCAAATGCCGGAGTTGCGAGCTGAGGTGCATAGAAGCAGAGGAAAAGAACATAAGCATCAATACATTCATGAGACAGAAAACATTTTAGTGAGAGGTTGTACTACAACAGGTGTTCGAAAGTGCATGAACTTATTCTATGTACACACATAGAGTTTGGTGTACAATACGTTTGTTCCTTCAGTTGAAGGAAACACTCAAATATCATATCTGTAGTTGCCAAGAGGATACGTGGCATGTTAGTAATCTTCCAGAACGTAAGGATTCCATGTGGCGTCACTGTCAAGCAAACCAGATAACTCCTTGCTGATATTTCGAGTACCTGTTGTAATACAACTTTACAATAAAATGTTTCTTGTCTCCTTAATGTGTTGCTTTTTTTTTTGTTCTTTCTATCCTGACATATAGAGTTTGGTGTACGATACGTCTGTTCCTTCAATAGAAGGAAATACTCAAATATCTGTAGTTGCTAAGAGGATATGTGGCAAGCTAGGAATCTTCCAGAATGTTAGAATTCTATGTGGTGTCTCTGTCAAACATACCAGATGACTTCTTACTGTTGTTTCGACCTGTTGTAATGCAACTTTTCAACAAAATGTTTCGTGCCTCCTTAATGTGTTGCTATTATTGTTCTTTCTCAGTTGTTTTTTGCACCCTAGCTCGCAAATACGGCATTTGAGACCCTGCATTCCTATGTGATTCCAAGTCGTTTCTGTACCCCAAAAACACACCTTATTAGTGATTATAACTGGTAGCGAATGGCCCCGTATATCAATATCCTACAGTCATATTATGGTTTGAAGCTTCTCTCTGACAGATAATGACTATTTTGACCAGTCAGTCAACTTGAATGGAAAATAAATAGAAACGACAACAGTTTTCGAAATATTTGACATTTGTGCTGAAGTGACATCAGACATTTTTTATAGAATATTTCATAGCAAAAGCACGTTATTCGTCAAAGGTTTAAGCAATTCCAAAGAAATTTTGACTTATGTTGATCGTTAATGTTTATAACCTTACTTTCATGCGTTGATATGCAAAAAAGTAAACATATTTTGCTTGAGAAATCTAATAAAAGAAATACAAGTCGAATCTACGAGATAGTTTGCTTGTCTTTGGAATTTGACAGCGGGGTATTACGCTAAGCAAAAGCAAGATATTCTGAAAGAAAATATATGATTTTCAAGGAATAAACAACCTAAATCAAAGTTTGTGGGAAAAGCAACGCCTATCATAAAAGTATCCTGATAGGATTCGGTTTTGGGTTATTATTTATCACTACCTTGTAACATGTTATGCCTTTACACATAATCTCGAAATTATCGAATTATATATATATATATATATATATATATATATATATATATATATATATATATATATATATATATATATATAAACTGATGTAAATCCAACTAAATACAGTATTCACATAAAGCTTGATATCTAATGAATAACATAAAATTTATTTAAAATACCTATCGTGAAAATGTATTGCATATTATTTACAAAATACAACTTTATACCTTACAATATTATAATCAGTCTCACATTACATTCTACCTTATATTTAATGATTAGTATTATTTTTTTTGCACAATAAGGATATTTCAAATACTAAACCTACTCGTTGTACTATTTTTAAAATTTAATTCTATGTAATATACCATATTACACTGTCGACAAATTTCATCACATCAAAAAAGGTCGAAAAAGACCACGGTATAAAGACAAAAATGGTGTATAACCGCTCCCTTGCACGCTGAAACACAATAATAATAACTATGACAGCAATTTAGTGAAACTTTTTAATTGGCAATTTTTTTCATTAGGTAAAAATATCTGACCCTATAATGCACGTTATAAAGTACTTTTTAACGTAAAAATAGATTACACTTTAATTTTGGATAACAATATTTATATAATGTTTTACGCAACTGTAATTTTAAGGCGCAAATATTTTAAATCTATTTTAAACTATTGATAGATCTATGTTATTCGTTCTTCTTGGTAATAATAAATTAAACAAATCATAAACTCTTAAAACTGTTTTAAAATGCAAATATATTTACACGTTTGAGCAATAAACAATACATATAACTCTTCACAATTTATAAAAGATATATTAACACCGATTAGGGATGAGAAAGGGGCCGGATATGATTAAATCAGATATCGAATCAGGATGAGCGTTGAAAGCATGGAAATGGAATTCTTACCTGTTTGAGCAAACACAGTGCCAACGTCCAGCTTGAACGTGCCTATCACCTTTCCTGATCTAATAATGTTCCTCGAATGAAGTACCTAATGATTGGACAAAAACAACCAATCAAATAAAAGCACTTGATCTGTCTTGAAAGACTAATGGAGACATTTTTGTCACAAGAGAATTATTAGAAAATTTTATGTCTGAAAATAATAATGAATATAGGGTCTTATTGATTTTTTAAAGGAAGGGATTTATATATATAAATTTATGTCTCGAATTTACGTGAAGATGTTCGCAAATATTCGAGATTCATATATTTAATTTTAATGTCTGAGAGTTTTATATTTTGCAGTTTTTATTCGTGATAAAGTCCTCCTCGCATTCCTTATATGGACAATTTAATTATTATGATATTTTTTTAAGTAGTTATGAGTCTCAATATGAGATTTCCAAATTGTATGTTATTGTTTATAAAAGTTATGGCATGAAAATTTGTAAAATTTATATGAAATGCTACGGGCAATAAATCTTGTTGAATGAGAATAAATATGAATGGTAACTGAGGTCTTAAATAAAATAGAATTGTTTATATTTAAAACAAAGCTCGCGTGTGTGTAATTCTTCCGAAACGAAAGAAAAATTCAAAAAGAAAAAAATGTGTTTTTCTATAAAATTGTACTATTAAAGTAAGAACAAGAATAGATTAGGAGAAAAAAAATCTTTTATGTCTCAAAGTATTGGAATCTTGTGAAAAGCAATTTAAATAAAAAGTCAAAGTGAATTGATGCTAGTTCTTCTAAGAAGAATATTGGAATAGATATATTGAAAAAAACAATAAAATATCGCCGCAAGAATTGTTTGAATTGGAATACTTTATTAAAAACTAGAACCAAAATCTATTTTCCTTATTCTCTAGGGAATAATACTGAGATAAAAAATATACAAACACAGTAAAACTTCGTTATCACATGGTTTTACGATTGACACAATCAATTTATGATTCAGAATTTCTTGATACTTTATTTTTATTATTTTCGTTAGCAAGGATATTATAAATCATTTATAAATGATAAAATGCATTCTTCAAACTACTGCCTTTCTTTTTATAAAATAAATATAATATGAGTTGCGATATTTAAATTGCGTCAGTTTAAATAGAGAAATAAGACAGAAAAAGGAAACAAAGATTAAATCATGATTTGACTTACCGTTAAACTGATCATCTTATCAAAAAACATCATTGGAGCCATATGGAAGTCGAATACAAAATACTGAAAAAATAGATTGACACTGATAAATAAAAATGTTATGAAAATAAATGTTCACTTATCAATTTAAATATATTTTTACATTAAAAACAAGTGCTCTCTCTCTCATTACAGTATAGATTTTAAAGATTACAAATACGAACATTTTTTATGTTCTATTTAGTGAAAAAAGATTTTGATTTGTTATTAAAATATTTAAAGAATACGGCATAAACCATTCAAGAAAAATTATTCATTGAACTGCCTAATATTATTAAATGTACAGATGCCTTTTATAAATGTCACGAAATAATACAGAAAACAAAATTTTGGAAACAGTGTTTTATGTAATCACTTTTATTCCACATATAAAGAATTTTAAAGCGATTATAAGCAAAAATAGTAATTCTTAGATTAGTTTCACGTTTCTTGTACGTTTCTTCATGTCACAGGGATATAGATTCTCCAAGATTAGTTTTAACATTAGTGCATGGGTATATATTGTATTCATATATTTGATTCTGTGGTATATATTGTATTTATATATACTGTGCCATAGCCAAATGAATGCATTCACATTTTGTTTTTAAATTTTGCTGTTTTCTATTTTTTGAAGTTGTACTACAAACATCCATTTTTAGACAACAAATGTTTTTACGTAAATAAAAATATTTCGATAAAAACAGTATTATATTGTTAAGTAGAAAGGAAATTCAAGGTCAGGTATTTAACATATGTTGTTAAATGCACTTCGCATTTTTAATTCAGTTTTCTGCGGTAACTTTAATAATCCGGCATCTTAGAAAAATGATGAATACAAAGTTTATTAAAGATAATTGCGAGCATAATCACTTTTGTTTAGTGATGCAAAGCACTCTAAAGAGTTTCATCATGAATATAAATGAAGTTGTTCGGCACAAAAATACAAATGGCTTCCTTTGTATACGTACCTTTAAAATTCCACGCTAGGTTTGAAAGCCAGTGAGATTCTTTTTAAACATGACTGAAAACAGGTTATACCTTTCAGTTCAGTATTTAAATTGATTCTTTTATCTTGTTATATTCCGTTTTTCCTCCACAAGTTTTTGCAATTTTGTATCATAATTGTCAAATGTAAAAGAGTGGCACATTAAAATTCAGTGGGTGAACATATATGTTTAGTTCTGCTCAAAAGTTTTATATGACTTTGAAACATTTTCATGTTGTAGATCAGGGGTCAACAACCTATGGGACACGGAACAATTCTTAGTGGCACTCTGCACTATTCCACAAATTTGTCTATTTTTGAGCGGATAGAAAATGATAAATTTTTAATGCACCTTATCCGACTAACTTCTTTAGAATTATGGCCATTTGCGGAATTAAGAAAAATCCGAAAGATAACTCTAAAGATAAATTTACCGCTATTTTGTAAATTATTGAATGCCGCTGATGAAGAGATTTAATTGTTTGACGAGAGAAAATCACTTGTACTCAGCTCTCCGCATTGGGTTCTGCATATCTAAAAGAAATCTTTACTCGACTGAAAAATATTTTGAGTCCCCAAATAAACTGTTTAGCAACTGAATGCTCATAATCGTGGCTAATTGTAAGTAACAAATTTTGCCGGGATTTTGCGGTATTTAAATAAAGCAATGCAAGCACTAGGTTCGCATTAAAATTTAATTTATCCTTCTATTTAATTGTAATGGAGGAAAATCCTTAAAATTTATGCTTTTTTATTTCTTATTTTCATGTATAAATATGTTTAAAAATACATAATATCTGTACAGTTTTTTTAAAAAAATTTGCTAAAGAAATATTTATTTCTTATGCTGTTAAATTTTATGATTAAATATATCTTTAAATGATGCAAAATAAATATATTACAATTGTCGGTCTGTATTATTGACCTATATTCTCTAACTCTTCATGCAATATGACGGGATTCGGATTGTTTCAAAAATGCTCTATTTTGTGGCACGCTGAATCGTATTGGTCGTATGTTTGACACGCCACATCTGAGAGGCCACCAACCCCTGCTGTAGAGTTATAAAATGTTCTGCGGTTTAACCAGCTTACATACGGAGATCACGATTTGCGAAATTCTCTTCGGGAATGAACTTTGGCAGATTAGTAGTGCACCTAAAAAGTGCTCACCCATACTAATAGTAAAGAGAATTGACTAGTCTATAATAAAATAATCCCTATTTCAAAGGGAACTCTTCTTTATTTAAATCTTATATACTAGCGAAGATTGAACAGTGGTAAAATATTTTGGTGGTAGAGCGCGTGATCATCCGGGTTTAATCTTGTTTTCGGGTAGTTTTTCTTAAACTATATAAGAATTTTTAAACATAGTTAAAAGCCTATAAGTACTGTATAAATGAAATCCCAAATCCCGCGTTATTATGCCTATAAATCAACTGTTGACTCTAATGCTACTTAAGTTGAAATTAATGATTTTATTTTAAAACAAGCAAAATTTATGTATAAAGAAAACATGTATATTATCTTAAAATTTATAAGTTGACAAATTATTGTTCAGTAGATTCAGCTACAATAATAATTAAAATTTTAATTTACGTAAATTGAAAGATCAATCTGAAACTATTTAAAGGTTTTATCATAAGAGATACTATATTTAACACTAGTTTTAATTTCTTTAACGTTGTATAATAAGTAAAATAAAGCCCTTAATGATTTTTAACACAATATTGCTCTCTCTCTCAAAGGTATTAATTTTATTAAGAATTCTTGAAACATTAAAAAAAATGAATCACTCCAATACAGGATCAAAGGTTGGCCTACGCCGGCAGGTTACCTTCAGCCTCCTTCTACCAACCGAGTGTTTTCACTGCTATTTCAAAATAATTTTAACGGTGATTGAAATTTTAAATGGTTTGTTTTTAATTTTATTTTCGAAGTTGACTTGCTAGTGTTCTTACAATTTTTATAGACGGACATTTTTAAGTGTACTAATAACCTATCAAATCTAATCCCGAAATCAATTTTATCAAATATTCTCGTGTTCAACTATAGCTAAATAACATTATCAACTATAGCATTAATCTATTTGAGCGAATATAAAAGAATCTCTGAAGGAAATTTTACAGTATCCACACAATGTATTTTTTAATTCTAAAAACTATCAAAATAAGTAGAATAATTTCGAAAGAAAAACAAATATCTTTTTTTGCTTAAAAAATAAGTATTGCCTTCAAAGGAATATTCTATTAATTATGAGTTAAAATGCTATTTTTCTTATACTTATTTTGTGTGTGACGAAAGGAAGGTAAACATATACACTGCTGGACAATTGCTAAGGACGGATAACACTATCATCCATAGCAACCACAAAATGAAAGGAAGCAAAATCTGGAAAATTAGAATAAGTGCGGGATATTAGTAAGAAGAAGTATGAGTATGCAATTTTTTTTTCCACGTCTGTTCATCACGTGATAGCGTTCATAAGAGCTTTACAGGTTTTGATGCGTGTGGACAGTTGTTGTTTCAAGTCAAAGTTTTACAGGAAAGATTTAATAGACGAACTTAAAATTTTGGCATGTCTTCCCGACGTCACATAGATGATTTTATGCGTGGCCGAATTATTGGAAAGATCGAAGAAGGGTGAAAAATAACAGATGTTGCCAGGGAGTTCGACATCGCTCACAGCGTTGTTTCACGGCTGTGGAAGTCATTTAAAACTATTGGAATGTGTAGTAGACGGCACGGGGAGGTCGTGTTAGAAGTACGACGCCTGCAGAAGACAGATATATCGTCCTATCAGCAAAAGGAACAGGCGCATCACAGCTCAGCAGGTGGCAAATCAGTTTCTTGCTGCCTCAGGAAAGCAGATCTCCCGAAAAACTGTTGCCAGACGTTTGAGGGGAGGAGGAGGACTATACGCACGCAGACCTGTTGTGTGTGTCCCATTGACCAGACAACACCGTACTGCCCCTTTGCAATGGTGTCATGAGCATCACAATTGGACTTAACAGGACTGGGCATGCGTACTATTCTCAGATGAGAGTAAGTTCAGTTTGTCATCGGATTGTAGACGCCAACTGATGTGGCGCGAGAGTGGTACTGCTTATCGTCCAAAAAATATCCAGGAAAAGGACCGATATCCGACATGCAGTATCATGGTGTGGGCCGGCAACATGATCAATGGCCGCACGCGCCTACATGTGGTTGCGAATGGGACTATAACGGGCCAACGATACATTGATGAAATTCTACTTCCTCATGTTCGTTTTTTCCGTGCTGCGGTCGGTGATAAATTTGTTTTTATGGACGACAACACAACATGTCATCAAACACTCGCTGTTCAGGATTGTCTAGACAGTGAGGGTATTCAACGTCTCGTATGGCCAGCGCGTTCTCCAGATCTAAACCCAATTGAAAATGTGTGGGATGCTTTGGGGAGGCAAGTTGCTGGTCGAAACTATCATCCGACAAACAAGAACACCCTCATCCGTGCACTCACAGAGAAATGGGATAAATTGCCTCAACAGCTGCTGGATAATGTTGTGCAAAGTATGGTACGATGTGGGGAATGTTGCATCACACTCTACGGTTGACATATCCCGTACTTATACCTTTCTTTAAGGTGCCTGCTGACTTTTAGATGCATTGTTCCATTTTCCCGTACGCAGATCAAATGAACATTTTTTTTCCTTCAGATGTTTCACAGCTTTTGTACTTTCCAGAACAATAAATATTCTTTATTCTAATGTCTGAATAGTGTAGCAACTATATTTTATTCTACTAGGCCTCTCGTCTCGCTTAATGTTATGCTACATAGCAATTTGTGATCCGTCCTTAGCAATTGTCCAGCAGTGTATATATATATATATATATATATATATATATATATATATATATAAAAGAAAATGATATATATATATATATATATATTAAAAGAAAATGAGAGTATAAGCTCTAGCGGAGAGAATATTTAATTTTAATCTTAACAATCTATGACTTTAATTTACTTATTAAACTATTTATATATTTTAATCTATTTAGTATTAAGTATTTGTTGCGACCGGAAAGGATTTATATTTTAAGAAAAATCATAAACAGCAACAAGAAAAATATAACATTAAATTTAAACATTGTTTTCAATTAAAGTTTCGCATCAGAACACAAATCAGAGCCCATTTTCATTAAGAAAACACCAATCAAATCTCAGATAACTTCGTGAGAATATAACGTTTGTATCCATTTATGCCCTTGAAAGTTTTCAAACATTTTACAAATAACCATATTTTGTCTTCAACGTATAAAATAAATTTATCACTTCGCATTAAAGTTTAAAACATTGCATATGGCCTTATATTTTAGACAAGAAAAAATTGGTTAGGTAGGTTGAAAATTTGTAGTGTAATAAAATATACTATATATGTATAGGACCAACATTTTTGGAAATAGTGACACTATCAGGCAAAACAAAATTATGCGTGATACTTCCGACTTTTCCAACAAACGGAATGATATGAATAGCTGAAAAATTGTAACTTACAGATTTATATTAGAGTTTTTTTTTTTATGTAAATAGCACATTTTTTTATTCAAGTCTCTCTCTCTCTCTCTCTCTCTATATATATATAAAGAAGTGGACATTTAAGAATAGTATAATAAAAAAGTCAAAAGTAAAAGAAACTTAGGTTTTATTGTTAATACACTTTTTACAGGTTAAAATAGTTAGGTTAGGTATAAAATAAAAATGAGTAACTTCAAACATTTGATCATAAATAATTATAAAACAGTCAGTACTTTTTTCATATGATTTTTGAATTTGCAGTTTTTTAACCAAGTCTTCAATATTAAGATTAGTTCTTGAAGATACTAACAAAATTAGATTATTTATGTGTATATCAGTGAAATTTGAGTAATATTTTGATTTTATTATGTTCAAAACATAAAATATTTGTTCTCAAACATATTGTTCCAAACCTATAATATCTTCCAGCCAAATCGTGTAAACTCGGAAAATTGTTGGTAAAACTTCCCAAACTTCAACAAAATTCGGATCTCTTGTAGTTGAAATAAGATTTTATATTTGCTTCTCTGTGTAGTATGGTGCTGTAGGTCCATAATTCCGATTCTGTTTTGAAGTATGTTACAATTATCGTCTTGTAGCGAAATTAGCGAAAATTATGCATGAAAAGTTCAGTAGGTTTTTTTTTATCATCTTGAAAATCTTCAAACCTAGCACTAAAAGGAATCCTGCAAAATGGATAGTTAATTTTTAATCTATCATAATTCAACGCATTATTAGGTAATTTTTACAGTAATTGGGAAATGTGTTAATCTTCTTTCTCCAAAATTAAGACAAAAAGAGCAAAGGTCTGGAAACAAAAGCAGATGTATGCTCAATTATACGAAAAAATGAATCTTTTCCTTGTAATCTTACATTTGTTATTGAAATTCTCATAGTATTGGTAAGAAAAGAAAACAATATTCATTCAAGAGTAGCAAACACTCACTGGGCAGTTCATTATTTTTTTCCTTTATTTAAAAAAAAAAAATGGTCCCTCAATTTCCAATATATCACAAGCGCACTTTATTTGGAAAGTCAACACACACATACTTTTCCATCGCAATTCAATTAAGTATATTTCAAATAAATTTTGATGTTTTATTTGTGTTCGTATTTCAAAAAAACTGTAAACAAAATTCATATTTATAGTTATATTTGCAGTTTTTTAAATGTTTCTATAAGTCCTCACCTGCCACCGTTATAACTCAAGCGTGGTCCACGTGCCGCGGTTTGGCCACCTCTGGGGTAGTGTAATCAGATTGCAAAATAATGCTAAAATACTTTTCTGTTGGAAAAAAAGCATTCTCTGTGAAGGCAATTTAAGAAGGCAAGAATTTAGTTAAAAATATATACCTCATTATAGTAGGGACAATTTGTCGATTCCTTGACACTGGTATACTTCTTTTGCTCGCCCACCTGGACACACACCACTGGATCCATGTTGAGACCTGCTAAATGCCTTGCTTCTATAACTGTTACGCACACCTAAAATACAATTGAAATTTAATGAGAAACATTAAATTTCTTCTAAATACTTAGCAATAAGATCGTGAGAAAGTGAGAAGGAGAAATTGAACGAACCTGAAAATCTTGAGCCTTTAATTTAGCCGGTGACTCTTCAGATCGCCGCCTGAAACAAAATTAATTTATAATTAGTTTTATTTTACTTTAAATTCCTACTTGTATAATGCTATTTTTTCCGTACTAACGCTTAATATATCTTTATGATAGCTCAAACAAAATGTACTTTAGAATGTATGAACGAGAGCATCCTTGGCATGAGCTACTTTTGGAATTCCCTTGAAAATTTAATCAATTTGACACTCAGTTTATTAAAAAGGCAATTAAAGGTTTATAGTCGAAAATTCAAAAGACAATAACTTAACTCCTTCTTGATATCCTTTAAAGCAATTTTATTTTCTGATTACCTTTTGTAGTTGTCAAGTGTATAATTTCTTATTTTGAATAATGGAAAAACCAAACATTTTTGCGTTCTACATTTTTTTACATTTTTTACTGATTCTATATAACTCTTTCATGAAGTTAATAAACTAAATTAGAGAGTGAGATAATGTGCCCTATTACTTAATCAACATAAGTTATTTTATGTAATAGCATTCAAATTAAAATGGCATGCACGTTAATTGGAAATGAGCTTATAATATAATTTTTATCAACAATAGTAAATACATTTTTTGAAATATTAAATAATGTTCCATAAAAAAGTAGTAAGTTAACAAATCAAAAAAATTCCTATTCCTATTCGGACTCTACCTTCCGAAAGGTAGATACTGAACATTGATTCTTAAATCCAGAGAACATTTTTCTACTCATCTACAGTCCAATTTCGAAGAACCTTGCTACATATGAACCAAGCAACATGATTGGATTTTGTAATCAAAGGCTTATAAGTGGTAGCAAGATTATGTGAACTAAGTATAAATGTGCTTCCTTGTGGGTAATATATATCGAAACAAGATACCCGGATGCTTGTTAAAACTCTTGAAATATGGGAGCCATCGCTTTAGTGTGGCTTTTCCGAATTTCTTTGGACAGCACTCGTCGATTTATATCTCTTAGTTTCGTAGGTCTGCCGGGTGGAAGCACATTCCAAAATCAACATTCACCGTCCATTTTTTTATCACAAAAACGCTGTTCCTTATGAAATGTAAACTTATTAGATATGTTCCATAAGAATAGGCCATTTCTATTATATCTGACAATTACGCCCTTTCTGATGTTAGACAGCTTTGATTTTCATGGTATCTTGCATGCTACTAATGGCAATACAATGTTCTACACGATACTTAAGAAGAGAAGGAGGATGTGGATCAGGACCAAAGATATCCTCATTTGCATAGGGGTCCAATTACTTATTGATAGATATTGTATTTACAAAGATCCAATAGAACACAATGAATATTTAGTGGGATTATGTGATATTATTGAACAAAGATGGGTTAAGCAATTTGTGTCAAGAAAACGAAAGAGCATTTTGGTATAAATTATAACTTTTACTCAAGAATATTTTCAATAATTTATTAAAAGAGTTAATACTTTTTTTCATGCTTAATAAATATATTAAATAAAAAATTTACAGAGAATACAGATTTAATTCAACTGTAAATAATACCTATTTTCCAGCGTCTTTTAAAACTAATTTTACATTGTACTTTTCTTTATTAAAAATGTTGGAGCATAATTTAGTTTTCAATCACCAAGTGTAAGAGTTGTGATTGATTTTTAAATCATCTTAGCAAAGACAATTTTAAAAATTGACTCTTTGAAACCGATTCTCAATTTTTTTCCCCATGTTAAATAAAATTGAGTTTTTTTTTTAAAAATATACCATAACATGCTTAATTTTTATTACATTGGTTTTTTTTCATCTGGAAAGATATTTATAAATATGTGAATGAAAGGCCCCTATTTTACTATTTTACATAAGCAAAACTTTCTGAGTCCTAATTTGCTTCCTAGTAAGCTTGGTTCTTCAGCTACATTGGAATAAACAGTAAGGAGGAAACTTTACTTAAATTTTAAATTTTTCTTCCATTTAATCACCAGGTAAGACTAATTATGCAACTTGGCATTCAAATGCAAATTTGTTGTTCTTTAGTACAATGCTTCGGCAATTGAGTTGCATGCAAATGATTCATTTTTATCAGTAAGTATCGCGTGACGAAAGTGGCCATTCACAATAGACTACGATTTTCTATAAGCAGTAAATATTTTAGTAACGAAACTAAATAACCAAAGGGTATGGCGTGTTTTGACTTTCACAGACAAAAGCAGTGAAAACCGATTGAAAAGAATTACTAATAGTGAGCAATAATGCACTTTAGAAGGTATTTCAGTACATGATTTGGAAAACTTCTGATACTCATATCTAAAACTTTTCAAAACAGATGCGATAGAATAATTTGTGTAAAAAATATTTTCATATTTTTTTCATTATTTTTGTTAGACGAAATCCAATAATATTCAGGAATATAAGAATATGTATTTTCCTGAAAAACTTTTAAATGTTGATATTCATTTCAAATTATTTGGATTAGTTTAAGTTATTTTTAAAAACATATACCACATAATAAAATTTGGAAATATTTACTCATTAAATTGAATTGCATAATGAATTGAACTGAAATACGCATTAAATATAAATATTACATAAAATAAGTTAACTTTGAATAATCATTTGAAGTGGATATGATGAAATTATAATATTAATGTATTGTAATATTTATCCGTGTTTTTCTAAATTGCATTACTAATCAGCTTTTATGTGTAGATAAAATTATTTGTTCCATATCATCAAATGAACTCACACAAATTTGCAGAAATTGTTTTGGCATTGCAAAAATCATAAATAGCCAAGAACCTTCGGAAAATTATTTTCCTCTGATGATGACTTACGATGAATAGCAATTACAAGAAGGAATTCAGGTCAGTTATAGAATAATAAGATCGCTTTTAGTGTCCCTGAATGTAGTTTCTAGGTTATGGAAATACTTATAGATCATACAACAACAACCAGAAGACTACTAACAGGAAGTTCAAGAACTACCCCAAGCCAGGATGACCGCTACTTGGACTTAACTGCAAGGGGCAAAAGAAGGATGGAAGCTACTCAACTCGCAAATGACTTATCTACTACTTCTGGTACCTGTTTCGAGTATACTGAGCACCAAACATTTAATGAGACATAGCTTTTAATTAGGAAACCAATGGTCTATATACATCCCATTCACTCCTAATCACAGTAGAGCCCGTCAAACCAGGTGAAGAAAACATTATAACATGGGCACAAGATAAATGACCATATGTAATTTTCGCTGGTAATCTAAGATTTAGTCAGAGCACAGATTTTTGATTTTTTACACATGGCGAAAACTTTAGGGAAGGAGTGAGACTTATCGTCCTAAATCTTCATAAGCAACATGTGATTCATAAACAACATTCAAGGTGTCCAGGGTTAAAGTATCCAAAAATTATGGCTTAAAATTAAAGAACCCATCAGAATGCAATGTTCATACGTGGTTTAAAACCACTTCGAGAATTTTGGGGTCTGGTCGTTCAGCCACACGTGCATTATTTGGCAGTCGCAGACGATAAACTTGTTATACTGACTTCATTCGCAAAAATGTGGGCACCACAGTAAAAGTTGCAGTGCGTACTTTGGTTAATGGAAATTAAATCTGTCAGGCGTGCAGAGCAATGTGTTCAAACGGAATGGAATGTCGATCCTCTGACATCACACTCTATCCACCAATGGGAAAGAGCTTAAAAAGAGACGGGGACTCAGTATCTCAAAATGGCAAGTATCCTGAAGTTTTCGTGATAAAAGACACAGTTGATCGCGGGCATGATTCATTTTGTAGGAGTCCTGGGAAGTCTATTAAAAAAGCCAGTAACGACATTCCATTCTGTTCGAACACATCGCTGTACCTGCGTGGCTGAAATTGAATTCTGTTAACCAAAGTACGCACTGCTGGGGTGTTCACATCTGTACTAATGAAGTCAGTGTAACAAATTAAGCGTCTGTGAACAATGCGCGCACATGCAGCCGATCGACTAGAATCAAAAATATCGGAGGGGTTTTCAAACCTCGGATGAAAAGTTTATTACATTATGATGGGGAGTTCCGTAATAATAAGCGATATAATTTGGACACTTTAAGCCCGGGACAACCTGTAAAAAGGGGAGTGAATGCTCATTAACGTCACATTATAAGACAACACAAAATCTGTTTGCAACGGACCTAATACTTTTCAGCCATAGTCAAAAGCCGAGGATGATACCTAAGCTGCGATTCCCTATCCAAATTTCGGCACCACGCCAGCGTGTGGACTTGGAACCATAACAGGTTTAAAGTTTATCATCTCCTCAACACAGCGGGACTTAAGTGGCACTAAAATATTAAAATATGACATTTTTATGAAAGTATGACACACAGGCCAGGCGCTCTTGATTATAAACAGTAGGCTAACGTGGCCATGTAAACAACATGAAACTCGTAAACAGCATGATAGTTCATAACGAGATCTGTATTTATGTTGGTGTGATCGTAATAATAAACTCTCCACCAATGTCATATTGTTATTTAATTAGTTTACTATTACGTTTTCAGAATACAAATGAGCTAGAGTGAGTGCTATGAAACTATATGAATTTCTTATCAACTTTTTAATAATACTTTTAAGTGTTTTCATACCAAATCTCACCTGAATGAATTAAGGAAATTGTGTGAATATCTGTAAAAGTGTGCTATTCTTAATTTTCCCTGGTGTAGTTTGTAAAATATATTTTGGAAAATCAATAATAAAGAGAAATGGATATAATTCAATTCTAAATTGAAATAATATTCGCAAAAAAAGCGTTGATTGGAATTTCATTATCATCCTTACTGTCTTGATAGCGTGAATTTTTGAAGAAACTTAATATAGCATATAATGTACATTTCATGTTTTAAGAGATATTTAGAACAAAATGCATATAGTTTTTTTTAATTAAAGCAATTATTATAATTATTCGTATTGTTGTTGTTGTTTTCTAATGCCACCTGTTTGACGTAGTCAAAACGAGGTCCACGAAATTCATCGTGGCATGGGCATAAGGTACGCCTGTCGTTGACCTTGAGCACCATACAGGTGACAGTACGATTTTAGCTCGGCGAAATTCCCCCGAATTGACGATAGATGGCGACACAACCTCTATCTCCACCTCCACAATTTCTGCATGTAGACTGAAAGGGAGGGAAATATTCTCCAGTCCCTGCGCTCGTGATTAAGCCCACAAGACTACGAACCCACTGATTTAACGAGCACGTACTCCGTGTACTCGGAGGGTGTTTGGTGGCATCGAACCCAGGCCTTCCGGTCTGGAGTCCGATGCTCTAACCACTAGGCTACCCACGGTCATTCGTATTGTTCTTATTGTTCTTACCATTAGCACAGTGTTTCTCAAACTGTGAGGCGCGCTCCCCCGGGGCGCGGTAAACCAGCGAGAGGGGCGCGAGCATATTGAAAATAAAAGGTTTAAAAATTTTTTGGAATGAAGTAAAACAAGATGCCTTCTGACATAATAAAAATACACATTTACACTGATATAATTTATTTTTATCATCTGGTGATCATCAAAAATAAAAGATTCCCCTTTAAACGCTCATTAGCCATCTTTGATCCTATATCCAAATTAAACAAATATTTTGTTTGCTTTGCGGTCAATATGAGAACGACGAGAGATTTTTTTTACGTTTCTTTTAACGATATCAAAAGATGAGAGATTTTTTGTTACGTTTCTTTTAACCTAAAATATTACTTTTTAGCTGACCTTCGAACTTACTGGTATGGTTAACTCCGTCTTTTTTTTTAGGGAAGTTTTAAATATATATAATATATTTCTGTTTCATCTTTTTCCATGTGAAAGAGTTTTATGATATATGGATAAGCATGAGTATTCTGAAACATATAATGCATAATAAAAACGTTTTACGCAATTATGTTTTAGAACATGCTACATTTTCCCCATGAACAATTTTGTAGTTTTGTTTGCTGTGTTGTACGACTTACTATGGTTTATAAATGTAAATAAGCAGAATATTAAAAAAATGGGCATCTTTGATCTCTATTAAAGGAAGTTGAAACTGATCAAGCAATTGAAGAACCTACTGAAATAATGCATATTAATCAAGATATATATATATATATATAGCGAAGGTAAATATCAGAAAAGCTTGAGACATAAAACGTTTGAGTTTAGCTGGAAAATAACGTTCCTGTGTTGTTAGCGAAAAGTATCTGGGGTTTATGTCCTTAATTAAGGGCATTATTTATTTGGAACATTTTCTTTAGTTTTATTGGATTTTTTCTCAAATTTTCTAAGAAAAATTGAAAAGTCCTTGAAAGTAGGTAAGTATATTTTCTCTTAATTAAATCATTCACTGGAATTGTGATTTTTATAGTGTATATTAAAAATAACTATAAAATAAATTATAGTTTTAAAACAAACTAAAAAAACACGCTTTTATAGTGAATCGAACTAAGAAGCAAAAAAAAATATTACTTAAAAGTAAGATATACAAAAATGTAATACTTATCTTGTTAATTTGTTCGGTTTATAATTATGATCGTATTGTAGCTTTAGCGTCAAAGTGCATTATTGTTGCATTCAGTACATTATTAATGTATAAGGGGGCGCGATAAAAATTATGATTGAAAGGGGGGCGCCAGTAGTGAAAGTTTGAGAAGCACTGCATTAGCATACATAGAAGTAAATTATATTCTTAACATATAATAAATTTCAGATTGTTTCTAAGATAGTTTTCTCAATTTCTCAAACATGTTTAGATTTATTTTTCGGAAATATCAGTTTTTGCTTTCCTCGTTTGCTGTGGTTTCTGTCAAAATATGATACGAAATTGGGAAACGTCAAAGGAAGAAAAAGAAGAGATTTATTTTTTTAACTTTTGACAGTTCTGTGGAATACTTCTGAGAAAATGATTTTTCATTTTATGGAAAAGAAAGTTACAGCATCCGGATAAAACTATTTTCTTCGTTCTTGAATGAAATTTTAACGAGTTGTTACAGACGCATTTGTTGTGAAAAGATAAGAGCTTTTACGAAATCACGAATTATTTCTCTAAGGTTTTGAAAGAGGAACATTAGTGTCAATTTAATAAAAAAATCTTTTAAACACGAATAATTCACATTATTCAATATTATAATAACTCTTCTTTGAGTATTAAATTTTTTCATTCTTAGCATAATGTTTCGATCAAGGCTATATTTTTTCCTGAAAAAGGGATACGCTTTCCATTTAATAGTATATTTCGATTAATTTCAGCAATTTTCATTTTATTGATAAGCTTTAAATTTCTGTCAAAATTATTTGAATAATTTTAAACAATATATATATATTTGATTATCTATGCAGATAAAGTCGCAGGAAATTATACAATTATGTGTGTATATTACTATAGTAAATTAATAAATGATCATATACAAAATAATAATGCATATAAAGTAAATAAATTTAGTATGAAAGAAATTAACAAAATATTATTGGCATTTTGTAAAAAATTAAATATTTCTAGCAATAAAATTAAATATCCCCATATATTTTTGACTCCTAAATTTAATAAAAATCCAGTCAAATTCCGCAGTGTAACAAATGGGTTCAATACTTATATATCCAAATGGTGAAGAATTTTACAGACCATATTACAAGATACAATAGACAAGTTTAAAGATACTTCTATTATAAAAAAACAGTCATGATGTGTAATAAAGAAAGTTGATCAACAAGAGGTATTTTCTGTGCATGGGTTCGATTTCGAAGATGTATTTAATTCCATCAAAATAAAAGATATAATTCAGGTACTTTCAGATGCATATGAGAAATATGGTTTGAATAATTACATTAGTTTTGAAAAGTTCAATACACTAATTCGTTTTGTAATACTGGAGAACTTCATTATTTTTTATAACTAACTTTACAAACAAATCAAAGGATTGCCTCAGGGTGGCCCAGCAAGTAATAGACTCGCTAACCTGTATTTACATCACTAGGAATGAAATCGAAGAAATGAACCATCTTTTTTTCCTCTTTATTAAGATACATAGATGATTTAATTGTTATAGGTCGTGGCAGGGAATTTAAACCTAGCATTAATTTTTATCCGGAATACCTAAAATTAATACAGAAAATTTTTAACTCGTGCAAAGTTGAATTTTTAGATTTAGATTTAAATATTATTGATAACAAACTATATAGCAATATCTATGATAAAAGAGAAGCATTTACTTCAATGTTATAAAGATAACGAACTTCAATAGTTGTTTACATATATCAATATTTAGAAATATAATTTTAAATTTTTTGATGAGAAATAATAATTTAACTACACACAATATTCATAAATTCGAGAATATTCAGAAATTTATATTTTGTTGCATAAAGAATTATTATCCCATCAACTTCTTGAGAAAATATATAAATCAAAAATATTTCTTAAAATATTTTTAAACTCATAAATGCACAAATCCACTACACAACATTAGGTCCACAAAGTCAGCTTGTTAGTGGTCCAGCTGTGAAGAATATGTGCATTCCACACACAGGATACATTTTAATACACACATAGACCAATGTTTACATGGCTGAATTTTAAAATTATTTATGACCAATCAAGCAAGTTTTTTGCATGCAATCTGATTTTTGCATCTCATACCAAATAGTTAAACTCTAATGTTAGATTATGACTCATTTGAATTGACATGGCATTAGTTGGAGTAAGAGCAAAATATAGAAGTGGCAATTGTATTAAATATGAGAAATCGTTCAAAAATTGTGAATTGAACAGTTGATAGGAAGTTCTTTGGTGAGTTTTTAATGATTTACGTTATTCATTTGTGAACATAATTGGTTTTTAATTTGAACTTTAGGATTTTAGATATTTATTTCTACATATACAACTGTTTTAAAGATGGGTGCATTATCTTTGATGTTCGATGGTTCACTTATATTAAGCACTAACTTGTTTTAGAATTTTCTATTTTAATACTATTATATCTTTCAGAATGCGATGGCGAATAGTTTAATTTTTCAAGTTTAATGGTTTAATTTTAACTTTTTTATTTTTAATTTTCAAATTTTTGAAAATTGAATATTTTCCGATTAACTTATCAAGTTCAATAGGGGGATGGTTGGTGCCATCAAACTAGTTTAACTCCACTTATCGGTCCTGAGTCCGAGGTTGCATTTGGACATTTTATAAATTTTTATTTCATAATTTTTTAATTTTGTTCGAAAACGTTGGAATTTTTTCTTCTATATTCGCCATTGATATTTTGAAATAGGATTTAGTATTCATATAATTTGAATTTTTCATTGATTATGGAGTTGTGATTGATTTTTATATATTTAAATATATATATATATATATATATATATATATATATATATTTATACATATATATATATTTATACATATATATATATATTTATAATATATATATATATATATATATTTATACATGTATATATATATTTATACATATATATATATATATATATATATATATATATATATATATTTATACATATATATATATTTATACATATATATATATATTTATACATATATATATATATATATATATTTATACATGTATATATATATTTATACATATATATATATATATATATATATATATATATATATATATATATATATATATATATATATATATATATATATATATATATATATATATATATATATATATATGCTTACATAAATAAAAATACCAAGAGAGTGAAATATAGGAAGTTAAAGCAATATCTATGAATTTAATAAGTTTACAGAAAAGTAATTATTAAAGATTAATGTTATAACAAAAATTTTTATCCTGATGAGAATACAAACATATTTTATATTAGTCGTATAACTTTTTATGTGAAACAATAAATAAATAAGGATTTAATATTTTTTAAATAATATTTCTAAATAATGCTCACAATTGTTAAATCTATACAAGAACTACAATAATCTTATAAGAGTCGCATTTATAGGTACATCAACCTATACAGCCTTCTTATTACAACTTAATGTACACACGGCCTGTAAAGGTAAAAAGGTTCCTCACCTCTGATATAGGGGATATAAAATACATTATTGGTCTAACCAGACTAGAATAAGAATAGGATGATATTATATCTGAAAGAAAATAAACCAGTTCTTTCTCAAAGGTTTCAATCAAATATTCATCCAAGCTCACTTGACAACATTATTATGTATCAGAATCCATCGAAATGATTAGACATCCTCACTTTGGTTATTTCTTGGACAACAAAGAAGCTATCGCTTTACGCCTCTCTTAACTTTCTTCCTCGCCTTTATAGATTGAGAATTTTCTCTAGTTTTGTTTATTCTCCATTAGATCGGATTTCTGTTTTTACTGCGACCGCACATTTCTGCACTGTTTGCCCTGGGAAGGAGTCAATTAATCACACCCACAAGCCTAAGTTAATTTGCTACAATGCTCCGCTCACGTTGACTGGCGCTTCTAGTCTAATTAATTTTTGGACAACATTTTGTTGAGCGTGGAAGCTCAAGGGCTTCGAGGAAAAACTTGTTTAGTGAGGAACAAACTTGGGAAAGTGTTTGGTACTGTTTGTGACATAACACCGAACATGCTTTGAGCGCTTAACTTTAAATCTGGCAGAAAGAAAGGTATTAATAAATTATGGTATGTGGAAGGATGCTCGTGTATTTTGGTAGGACATTCTGGGGATTTTGAATTACACACATGAGATACAATAATAATAAATGTTGTCTAAGGAGTTTTCTTGATGCTCAAAATGTTTATTTACAATGCAGTTTGAGGTATCCATGCGAACATGTTGAAACGACCAAATTCCATTAAAACACGTATTTCTTGTTTTTACTTTACTGAATAGAGCTATCTTTTGGCTTTACAAAAGATACTTTGTTTTTATGTTACCTAAGTTCCAAGCTACACAGCCAGTTTTATAAAATTTAAAAAAAACCGGACGTGGGTCTTCAATCTACCAGAATTGGACATTCAAATTTTTCAGTCTATCATGGCGAAACTTAACATGTTATGAATGTATTTCTGTAAAACGTTTTGAACTTGTTTTTTATGTTATTTTCTAAGGAATGTACTAAAATATTTCTTATTATATGAATTTCATTTCGAGTTATATCCTATTATTTAAATAATGGTATCAAAAAGAATTTCACATTTTTTTGAAGCAAAACTTTCCTTTTTTTGTTTTGTCTAGGCTGGTGCCGTATCGCGCTCACTTCTAATTTATTGCTCTAATCAATGTAATCACTATTTTTTATTTCAGAATAAGACTAGATTTTGAAGGGAGATGTTGTGGCACACACACACATACAGGTCTCTCTTTTTTGAGTAGATACTATTGTCTTTTTAATTTTAATATTTACGCGACTTTTCAGCTCTAAAGTTTTTAAATTTAAAAAAAAACTGTAACATTTTAGTACATTCTGTAGGTAAATGTATGTAATTTGTTTTAACAATACTTTTATTGATACAAGTTTGTTACTTTTTTCTCAAATTGCTCTGAAGTTTTTAAAAAAATATGGCTAAAATTTCATTTATAACTGCATTGTTTGAAAATTTTAGACATTTTTTTTCAAAAAAATATTGTTTGTTAAGTATTAGTAGTTAGTTCACTCCTTTTTTTCAGACATTTATAATGTTTTAGTATTGTTTATTTTTAGTTTGTTTTTGTTTCATCGACGGATCAGCCACGCTTATTTCTTTTTTTTTTACTTTTTATTCAACCACACAACATATATATGCTATTTACAAGCTCAGCAAATTTTAATTATTTTTTTATTGTGAGCTTCGAGTATTAGAGTCCTATATTAATGCTCACGTCTGAGTATTAAAGAGAAATTTTCTCGTACACCTCGTTCAACAGAAAGTTCTCATCTGCCGGCACAGCGCGGCAAGGAAGAATATTTGCATTTGTGCGCATGACGTTGGCGCGCATGCGCCGACAACTATGCTATTTTTTAAAAAAAAGTACTCCGAACGTGTTCGGATACCTTAAAAACAGATAATCGAATAATGGTTTATTTCTTAAAGCATTCAAATGAATACACACACACACATATATATATATATTATTAATTTAATTTAACTTTGTACTATATAAATTTTATTAGTGTTAACACTTATATTGTTGTTGGGCGTTGGTAAACTCCACAAACACAACTGAAATATGTTAGTAAACGTAACTTTTATTTCATAGGAATATCAGGTGAATGTCAGTTATGTCTAGGTAAAATATGTATCTCCCCAGTGGTCGTGTTCTTTATTATAATAAAAAAGTAAATAATTATAAAAAAAGCATTTCTTTATCTTCTTTTTTTTGTAAAAAATTGCACATTTATGTTATTATTTCACTTACAAATCTCACTAATTTCCCCTTCTATTAATAATAAAACTACAATGAATCATTTTAAAACTCAAATAACTCATGAAGATGTAGGCATATTTTAAATATGTTTTACTCTAATTCAATGCAAATCAGAAAATTATAAATTTAACTTTAATGTCTTCAAAATGATAAAGGGAAATGAAAAGGTATTTGATAAATGTTGTATAGTAAAGTTATTTTATAATGACAATTTAAAAAAAAGTATTTTGGTTAGTAAATGTATATATAAGACATCAATTGCATTCAAAAATACTTTACCTTCTTCCCACAATACAATTAATAATACTACTTTATTCATTACTCGAGTGAATTATTTGCATTCATAAAACCAAACTAGACTGTTGACTGGCTGGACGGCTTTTTTATGCAGCCATATTTTACACAAGTATTTGTATTCAATGGCGAGGTTCCATTCCTTTTTCAAACTGCATAGACGGAAACACCTTCAATCGGCCCGACTTCTACTGTGTGGTGGCCATGGTAGCTTAGAGGTCCAGGTAACGGAACCGTGCCCGGCGTGTCATGAGTTCAAGTCTTGTGCCATTGAAAACCCGCCACGTAGAGGGGCTGATGCACGTTAAATCTGTCCGAGTTCAATCCTTCTCCCATTGGTGTGTTGATGAAATTAGGAGAGGGAGGTGCCAGCTCAGGTGAGGCTATTTAGATTCTACAGACCGAGACAGGGACCAACTAAAGAGTAATCACATGACCAAAGGAGGGCCAACATGTTATTTAACATGTAAAAACTATGAATTCATTTATGTTAACTTCCCTTATAATGATGGAAATGGGTCTCAAAAATGTTAGAAATTTTAAACCTTTCGTGAGTATTCCAGTGATCATAGTACTCACCAGGAGTTCGTAGGAACAACTTTAGGAACCCATTGTTTAATGTATGAAAAAGAAGATATTGCACAGTTTCAATTTTCATTGGGGAATTTATCAAGTTTAATAAATTTTTCCTTCCAATACAGAGTCAAAATATTGGTCTACAATTTTTAAAATAGGATAAATGAAGCATAAAAGTGATAAAATAATACTGAAAATTCAAACACCTGTTTCAAAAGCAATTACAACTCTTTATCGACAATTCATATAAAAGGGGGGCGGGAGTCCAATATCCATTTATATAAAACGTTTTTATTTGAATATAATGCAATATTATTTGGAAGAAATTCTATCAACAACCCCGTATTAAGGGAGTCAGTACTACCATCGGTTGATTCATATCGATTAAAGATTCTGAGAAAATATCGATTTCAGCAATCATTTTCTTCAGCTTGATAAGGAGTGGAAGCTATTATTATCTAAACATTTTTAACGAATCGTGCACAAGGAAGGATACAATATTGATGGTGCGTAGTTTTTAATATTTAAAACATATTCAAAGAAATTTTTTTCATGATTATACAATCTTACCTTGCAGCTGCAGCCCATTTTTTCAGCACCACTGGAGTGTTGATGGAGTAAGGTGCTGCGGTATCCGAGCTACACTCGTCGTATGGTCTCATTAATCTATCTTCTTCATCTGAGGAACCAGTTATATACACGTTTTCACCACCTCGCATATTCAATGTCTGCGTAGAACCTGAAGCAAATACACATTACTCGTACACATTAATTCCAAATACTCCAGGGTAACCTGTATTTGAAATATGATTTCGTAGCTATTTACTCAAACTATAAATAATTTCAGTATGAAAGTTCTCAAAACCCGAAAATCCTAGACAGTATCTTAAAAGTAACAACTTAAAGAAATAACATATGTTTCAGTATTTCCTCCAGTTGGGAACTTGGTTCCAAATTCTAAATCTGATATTTAATTAGTTTTAACGATATTTGTGAAGTTTTCTGTGTGCTTTTAGTCTCAAAACCTAAACCATCCAAAACGTATTTTTGCCTATGTAAGTATTTTTTATCCCTTATGCATTTTCCTGTCCAATTTTTTTTTCTTTTATAAATAAGTATGTATTATACATTTAGCATGTTCTTTGATCTGAGAGTTATTGTTATTTTTTAATAAATATCAAAATTAGTATTTTTAGAATTGTCATGATATTTTAAGCCCAGTAACAAAAAATAAAATTAAAATTCAACGAACGATGAACTTTTCATTTCTTTATTTCCTATAACTCAAGAAATATAAATCATTTTTATTACTAGTGTACTTAGTGTAATTGTGTTTGAAAAGAAGATTTTCATATATTGAAATGTTTCAGACATGCATTTAATATTTGATACCCAATTTTTAAACTTCCATAAGAAATACCTTTAAACTGATTTCTACAAACTTTCTAATTAAATATAATCAAATAAAAATATTTTATAAGAAAAAATAATTAAAAATATGAAGTTAATTGATTAATGAAATAAGAATATTCATCTATAATAACACCTTTATTTTGTTCCCTATCAACTAATGTAAAGTATGTAAGGTTTGTTTGCTTGGAACTAAAAATTCGTGAGTTATTGAAAGTTAGTTTATTGATTTTTTGTTTTCAATGATTGCAAAATGTTTGGTTTGTTCAACAGTTAGATAATATTTAAATTTTAATGGAAATGAGGAAGTACAGCCTAACATTATGCTCCAATCAGCGATGATAGCAAAACTTATATTTTGAGGAAAAAATAACTTTGAAATTAGTATCTTTAAAGTTTTGAGAAGTTTTGTGTATAATATGTTTTACTATAAAAATTGTGATTTTCATCCTGCGAATCAAAATAAAAGTTTCTTTAAATTAATATTTAAAAGAGTAACTCAGTAAAAATCGCATTTATATTTTTCTAAAAGTGCTAAACTTGCACCATCATAAATCCGAGTTAAATATCTTTATTTACTTTAATATAATTTAAATTTCAGTTCTTGAATGCACATGAAATGTATTACGTAAACATGATGTATTAAACACAATACAATACGTCGAATGAACTTTTTAATGCAGTATTTTTTTCTAGATTCCTATATATACTCCGATTAAATGTCAATGAATCACCAATGAAAGTGACCACTCATACCATATTCGAGTTGGTCGGAATCCTTGAGAGATTTCCTTTCGTCCTCTTCCGGAGGAGGTCTCTGCTTGCCCAGTTTCATCATGCTCGCCAGACTCCGCATTGTGGCCGGAAGAGATCTGAAACCGGACATTAAGAAAAAAGATTATTCAACTCTGCTGAAACAAACAAATGATTAAATGTGGCAATGGAATGTGACATGCTAATTTAAAATGCACAATTTAATTATCAGCATATATTTACTCGGTTTACTTTTCTTTATGCTGGGTAAAGAGCTCTTAATAGTTTAACCCAAATACTGTATTCATCATTTTATATATAAGTACGATTATTTAACCCTTTATCTACCGATGGTACTTAAAAATACATAGAATAACTATTTTTACGAATATTCTGACGATACTTGACAGGGATATTATTTGAAACCAACTCTTCCAAATTTATAGCAGTATGGGCTTTATGATGAGTATTTTAGCGGGAAAGGTGAATAGTTTTATAGCAGAAAGTGCGTTTTCAGCTGACGGCGTTTTTAGCCGATTGCGAAGGCTATCATTTTTGTCCCGAAAAGATAGCTAATGCAAAAATTTAAATGCCTTATTTCTATTGTATGTTAATGATCACCTTAGAAAACGATTTGACTATTTATTTTAAGTTAACTGTGTATAAAATCAATTCTACAGTTGAATATCTTTAATAAATTAATTAGCTCCAACGGATTAAATTTCCCAAAATTGAGGAGTTTTTTTAATGTATAAAATGTAATGTTTTGAAATTATATCATTTTGTCTTCATTTTTTGCCAAAAAAATCGCATTTATATAATTTGTAATAATATTCTCAAAGCAATTTTATATGTATATTTTAATTCAAATGACACAAAATGTCTGAAACATTATTCATTTAAAAGCTTTTGCAAAACCATGATTCCGAACGAATTCAGATACCTTTACGCGCTATACTTTTTCTTAACGGGTAAATCATTTCACCGTTATTTAATTACGAGATGAAGTTTTTCCTCAATACAAGACCGATAATTGGTTTTATTTACTTATTTATTGAGATACTTAATTCGAGGAATACATACAAGCAATCGCACTTACATCATTAAAGAACTACAAAAGCAATATTCAATGTAGTTATACAAATTGAAAAATTCTTAAAATTAGTAGGTTTTTTTAAACATTATTCAAGAGTTAAAAGGATCAGAAAATATTACTGATCTTCTAAACTTCAAAATACTAATCCTCATTTTTGACATTTTTTTTGAAGAGAAGGAAAATGTTTGAGTTTATGAAAAAGAGAAAAAAGAAAATGATTTTATTTGAAATATCTTTCTTCTAATTATTTTGTTTTTGTATATAATGTGTATTATTCGAGTTCTTTTACTAATCATCTTGGGGAAAACATTCTATAACTGTAATTTTAGTTTAAAAGCCATTTTTTATAGAGGTAACTACTACTCAAATATAACTACTATTTAAGCGCCTGTCGTTCTGTATGGTTAAGCGTCGATCGTTCAGTGTGAAATCCAAGTATTAGCAAACGTGAATAGTGACTGGGTGGTCACGCGTCTTGAGAGAAGAAGTCAACGTTGAACCCACCAGGAATTGATGAAGTAATCAACCTTGGAGCTGACTGAGCTATCAGGCTTCGAGAATGATCATAACCCGGAGCCTCAACTCTAGAAAAGTATTTTCAATAATTTAGTGAATCCAATTAAGCGTTAAACTTTCAAATTGCTACCAGAGTTAAGTAAAAACCTTGTACAATCCATAAAGTGCTAAAGAAAGAATACAAATTGCTATTTTTTTATTATTATCATGTCCTTTTTCCTTGAACCCTCTCACACCCGCGATTTTAGGGCCGCAACAATTTGATTTTTGAATATTTTTTTTTCGTATTTTTTTCTTTAAAAAATATTTTTCTCTGATTTCGATCTTAATGTCATTGGTTGCATTTATTATTTATTTTAAAAATAAATAACATAATTTGAAACGAATTTTAACTAAACTGCTATTTAAAGAAGATAACATTTTAGCTTTTAAATAATTAGTTTGAGAAAAATGACGTTAACTTTTCCAGAAAAATTATCTGAAATTGAGTGACTAAAAATTAAAAAAAAATCATCATAACATACTTTAAAAAAAATTGAATTTATACAAATTGTAATATTTGCACGCATTTGGAATTCAAATTATGTAATGAATCTTGAACTTTAGAAAAATGACATTTTTATAAAATGTTTACTTTCAGATATCTAATAAATGTTGTAGTAATATTAAAATAATCAATGGGTGGGGTTTTAAGGGAGACCATTTATGATATGTGAAGGCGTACAAAACCCTGATTTTAAAAAAACTTATAAATGAATATATTTTTAATATGTATTTAGAGTATCACTTGAACTAGCATATAGACATAAAACTTTGTTTAAAAATATTGCTAAATGAAAAAAAAAATATACAAATGTAGTATTTTTACATATTTTGAAAACATTCTCATTCTATGAAAAATGATTCTGTAATTATAAAATTTTGCCTGTAATAGCTAGGACTTCTACACACAACCAGCATTAAGATGTTTGAAAAATATTTTAAAATTGGATTTATTCCCATTTTAATATATCAGGGTTAAAAAGCTTTTAAAAAACACTCGTATTTTTTTTTTTGAATTTATCGTAACTCTTAAAACAATGTAGATTTTTTCAAAAATCCTAGTTCAAGCTCTGTAGAAAAGTCTACGCCACATAAAAACAAAATAGCGTTATAGAAACATTTTTTATAAAATGATAATATTTTAAAAATGTGTCATTTTTTTTATCTTCGCCTATTGCCAAAAATACATTTTAACAGTTTTTTTTTATTGTAATAAATACTTTTGAAATAACTTTATACGTATATTCGAATTTAAGTGAGTTTAAAGTATAAAAAATTGTTTATCACTTTTTACGCTTGTTATCGCTAATGTTGTTATTGTTATTAATGCCACCTGATCGGCAAAGGCCAAATCAAGACCTCGGGAATTCATCATGACAAAGGGCTAAGTGACACCTGTCGTTAGCCGTAGCTTTGAGCACCATATAGGTGACAGAACGATTAAGCTCGGTTTCCACCCAATTTTAGAGGAGAACACCCAGGGTCTCCCACCTCTCTTCCCCTTTCACCAACCTCACGAGGGAACTTGCGGCTCGACGGTTATTTAAAGTACCCCCATGCTGCAAAGGCACTAAACATTTACAAACATCCATGTCTTTTCCAGGACTCGAACCTTGTACCTACAGTACAGCAGTCAGCGTCGCTAGCCACTATACCGGTTGGGTAATATCGCTAATGTTTTACGCTTTTGCAAAATCCCAGTTCTGAACGCTTAAAAGGAAATTTTTACTATTTGAATTACATTCTTCATGAAAAATAAACTACGCAATGTTAACAATTTAAATTTTTTTTCTGTTGATAATCATGAGAATTTAAAGTACAATTAAATCTTCTTTAGAAATTTAGGAGGTGTATAACTCTAGTGTTTTTCCTTCTTTTTGAGACATCTGCATCTAAGCATCACGCAATTTCATTATTTTTTTAAAATTAAAATATATCTCGACTTAATGATTGAGAGATTCAAAAGTATGATTGATACATGTTTCTAAATGTCCTTCACTAAAACCACACAACTATATGCATTTAAAAAAATATATTTCATTTTAAAAAATTTGATACTATAAAGAAAATAAAATTACTTTCCGAAATATTGTATGGAAACTTATCAACAATGAAACTATAGTATGTTACTCTTTATTATTTAATCCCTAAGCAGGATTTTATACACATGCTTTGTATATAAGCACGTTACATTCCTTTTTGATATGAAGCTCACGAAACAGCTCTAGCATGAGGTAATTACAGACAAATACCCAAGTTCCTTTCAGGAGGACATGAAGTGAATATCCATTAATAATATTCCATGAACCACTCCACAATTAATCAGAGATCTATCGATCTTATTTGACTTCCGACATTCCCTTTGGAATTCCTGCCTGGAAGAAAATATATCTATGTACAAATGATGGACGAAGGACCTGTAGCGAAATTGTTACTCCGGATGGATTTGATGGCAAATGCTTTGATTTCCTATTGATCTCTGGGGCTCCTGTGAGGGAAACGTTTCCCAAACCAAGCCATGAAACAGATCAACAAAACAGTTACGTTACAATTTCTAATAAATATGATATGAATGAGCATTAAATAAATATAATTTTAATTTTTCAATTACTTGAACAGGGTTCTGATAGTAGGTCTTGTGAGATTGATACTTATTGATTGATTTACTTTTAAATACGTTTTCATTTTTTGTGGAACGTAAAATAATATTTATCAAATGCAAAAATGAGGAATGAAGAGCCTGTATTGAGAGAGAGAGAAACTTGATGATGGAACTGTAAGTGAATGTTTTGAGTTTATTTCCATCAAGAAGCATCTTTTGGATGAAAAAACAATTTTTACAGAATCCTCAACTTAAAAATTCTATGAAACAAAACATTAGAGGATTTTAACTGAAATATTTTAGAAATTTGCGCGCCGAGGTAATATCAAAGAAAATATTCTTTCCATCTTTTCATTTTTAAAAAGAGGGTCTTTTTGGAAAATCTCTTGTTTTTATTCGCATCTATATTTTGAAATTAGTTGGCTTTGTTACCTTAGAGATAGCGTGCGATCTTCTTAGTTTCGGGTTCCACCCAGGCTGGAGTTGACGGATTTTCTGTATGAAAAAATCTTAGACACGCATGTAATACGATAATCTGACATGTAAAAGATCTCTTGAGTATGAATTTGGCTCTGGCAGTCTCGACAAAATTAAACCATGGCAATATTTAGCATCCAACGAGAACTTGAATTTAAAATAAATTATAACTCAAGCGTCCAAAAAAAATTGTGGTAGCGTTGTGCCGCCACTATATGGTACCACCTTGAATTAGCTCTCACATTTGGAGACTTACCATGTTTGTGAAGACTAAGTTGTTAAAATGCTGCTACATTGGGAAAAATAAGTCAAAAATATTTGAGAATGAAAAAGATTTCGAAGCTGTCTTTCAAATAATTGTTAATCGCTTACGGAACTTACAAGGGACGTTCCGAACGTAAGTTTTGTAATTTTTTCTTAAATTACCGTGACAGCATGCTTTCTTTTAGCAGTGCTTTGGAAATTACCTCCCGAGAGTGAAACTTTTAATCTATGGAACAGGGGAAAGTACGATGGGGTAATGCTGTTTTTATTCGCCGATGTGGAAGGTTGTCTTCTTCGACCGTCATCATTTACAGTCTTTCTTCTTTCTCTAAACCTGCAACCAACTATTTGACAATACATGGTCTCTTCACCATGTACTGTCTGTGGGCTTTCATGGCTGTTGGGCTCTCTAATCTCTCGTGCACATCTATAACAGATAATAGCATGCACTTACATTTTCTCAATCCAGTTGTCAAGATACGTCTATTTTTAATCGGGATCTATTCTCGGATTAACTTGGGCTCACTGGTCTCCTGATGATCTCTTTTTTCGACACTCCGCGCTTGCGTCATTTCTCTTACGCAGCCACCCTACTACGCTGTTGAACATGTAACGGAAGTGGTTCCTTATGGGGTTTTTCTTCAGCTGGTGTACCATCTTCATTTTCATAAAAAATGATGCACTATACTGTGACGGGCTCACGCGTCTTTTCATTAACATGTCCTTTTCGGTCCTTTGGGGCCAGAATAAATGGCAAATCTTTTCCAGAAAACCCAAAAAGTAAAGCATGAAGGAAAGAGGCAAATTAGGAAGCACTTAAATAACAGAAGTTTAGAGTAAGCTGGGTGGCATTTGAGGAATGTTGTGATAGTCCGTATTTCAAGTGTGAAGAGGATTTGAGAGGTTAAGTGACAACCAGCAGAACTTACCCGTTACAGAGAGCCCTTAGGTAAAGGTGCATACCATTGCACGCCAATGAGCCGCAACTTCAATTAGGATCAGATTGACTGATACTTAGTTCGACATTAAGGTAGGAGTGACTATTTAAATATTCGGTTCTGTGATAGCATTGAAATTAAGCTTAGGCGAGTTAGTTATTTGTAGTGGCCCGAGTCACGCTATTTCGGTATTACATATTGTGTATTTAGCCACCGTATATTCTCTTACATATCATATTACTATCTAATCTGTTAAATGTTTAAGTTAAAATCTTAATAAATTCATTTTAAGATCATGGTAACTTCTAGTTCTTCATTTATTCCTACACCTCTAGCTCACGCTGATAATCAAGAAAAATGGCACACGAGGCGGCACCCTTACAATACTTTAGAAGCTTATATAGGTTAATAATAAAAGAAGGTGTCACATAATCCATTCAGAAGAGTGAATACCTAGGAGAAGAGTTACATTAAATACTATTTTGAACTTATAACTATTTATTTATTTTTCATAACATTTGCTTCAAAACATATGATTACAATTCCAATATGAGTCTCGCTCGTTTGAACAAAACAAGACTTGCATTTTTTTCCATGGGAATCTCGCCGTTTAAAGTTTAACTTTGAAATCCGTTCCCCGTAAATATATAACTACTTATTGAAATCAAATTTAAGCTTTTAGAAACGTAACTCCGTAACGTTCATGTTTTTATGGTGCGATCTAATAAATGCTTGAACGTCCAAAGATCGCAAGAAATTAGAGGAGTAAAGCAAGTCATGTAATTCAATAATTCAGTATACAAGTACAACGAAAAATACTATCACTACACCAAATTTATAATAATATATTGTTGCAAATTGTTTAAATATGCATGTTTAGTAAGCTAATAATACATTTTGTTGCATTTATTTTCTGATAAAAACTGTAAGAGAATTTCAGTGGGAACTTGGGAGTTATATAGGAGAGACAACCAAGTTGGCATCAGTTTTGGCGACCAAATTTGGTGACTTGGTGCATGTCGGCTATCAATTTTGGCGATAAGGTCCATATGGATGTTCCTCAAAATAACATTAGGCACTACTATAGCTTTGTGATGTTTGGCGTAAGCGGAGTTTTAGAGAAAGTGGTAGAAGGTAGCCGTGCATATTATAAATGTCTGTCGCATGCTGAAACTGAGTGATCATTAATTCATTTGTTGAATGCCCATGACTGATACATTTCGTGAGGATAATCTTTAAACATTACGTATCTATATTTTTAGACTCTGATAGTTCTGTCTAAATGCTGAAATGCTCTGGAAATTATTGTGTTAATTAAAGAGTTAAAATGATTTCTGTCGACATTATAAGTTGCATAGCTCTTCCACGAACCACGATCTATGCAACAATATTATGAATGTGTTTGGTATCCACCTTATCTTACAAGATTTGCGTACAAAATATTTCCAAACATGCATTAATTTCCTTTCTCCACTATTGCAAAACAGTTTGAATTCATTGCTATTTGCAAAAAAAGGTCATGCGAATTACTGACGATTATTTTTAATAAAAAAAATTATGATTAAAGCAAATTTCTAACGATGAAAAGCATTTTAAATGAAATTGTCTCAAATTTTTAGAAACTATGTTGGTTTAGAGCTTTTACATTCTTTTGTGTGCTTTACTAAAAATCCCAGTAAACTTATGAATGAATATTTTTTAACATTTTTTTTAAAAAATGAATTTTGAGACAAGAAAAAAAATGAACCATTTAATAAAACTGGGCTGTTTTTCGTAAAATATCTATTATACGACACTCGTTCTCTATTTAAAATTGGTTTTCTATCAGAATTTCAGTCCTCAGAGTATAATTTCAAACACTTTTTTTCTCAACACAAAGCTCCTAAAAGTATTTATTTCCACACTTTAATATCAACTTTTTCTTCTTCTCAGGTCTACATTCTTAAGGTGAAATAGCATCTTGTCTGGGGAATCTAACGGCTTTACTGTTCACGGCTTCGTTAAGAGTGGAGTATTGATTTCTACTGTTTTCATTTACAATGTTGTTTCTTCATTTTGTTATTTCCCTTCATTTAGAACAGACAATAGACTTTATTTTAGCGGAGAATATTTTCCATTGAGAATGATAGTGTATTTTACACAATGAACTTTTCTTTCTCGATTTCTAACCGTATATGTTGATCGATTTTAGAAATAAAAAAAGCCTATATTGCTTCTTTAAAATACATTGCGTTTAATTGTTAATACCAAAATTTTCGCATTATTGCAGATTGATATTCAAGTCAAGAACAGTTATAAAAATTTTTATAGGCAAACTATTTTTATCTAAAGAATTGTGTTTTGGAAAAAGGCTGACCACAAGGGTCAGTGATGGGACCTTTTCTGTGGAATTTAATTATGAACGATCTTCTTTGCAATATCTCAGAGTTCCATAATTGTAATAAAATAGCTTTTGCTGATGATGTACTTCTTATTGTTTAATGTAAACACTTTCAGAATATCTGCACTTTGTCACAAAACATTCTTAATAATATATTTGATTAGTCAGAGCTATATAAGTTGGAATTTAATCCGCTTAAAACAAAAGTAATGAAGATTTATAAGCAATCGACAATAGATCAAATAATCAATTTAAAGCTTGGAGATGTAATAATTGAAGAAGTGCACAAGATTAAGTATTTGGGCATAATTGTTGATAACAAAATGCAGTGGAAGGAGCATATCTTTTATGTGTCTAGTAAAAGTGAAAACATTCTTGTTGGACTGTTAAGAATTTCAAAAAATACTTTTGGAGTAAAAACTGATGTTCTTCAGTTGATATATAAGCAGGGAATAGTAACTCTCATGTCTTATGCATAGTGAGCTTGGGGACATTCTTTAAGTAAGAAAATAATTAATAGTAGACTTATTAGAGGAACACAACGTAGGTTTTTACTTTGTGTCACTAATGATACAAAACTATTAGTTATGAAGCAGTGTTTGCTATTTCTGGTATACCGCCTATCGACTTGGTTATTCTGAACAATCTTTATGTTCGGGAAAACTATTTGAGTACCAGCCTTGTCACACTGGATGGGATGATTCCAGTTTCATTGTTGACACACCCTTCATATAGGAAAAACATCACTCTTGTGACTTATACAGACTTTGAAGAATATAAAACTGTTTGTTTCACAGATGGGGATAAATTAACCGGAAGGGTTGGTATTACCTGCGTTATTTACGAGGAAGGTGTTGAATATGTTACTTTCCAGCATCGATTAAGAAATGAATGCTCTGTTTTTCAAGCCGAACCACTCTGCATTAGTCTTGCCGTAAAATTGATTCAGTACTCGCTCCGCCAGGGTGGAAAGCTCAACTTTCTTATCTGCATGGATTCATTCTCTTCACTCCATTGTTTGCTCAACGTAAACTCTACGGAAAGACTTGTTGTAGAGGTGCAGTCTATTCTGTATTACATAGGCTGTGACATCCACTTGTCTTATGTTCGGGGCTATATCAGAAATCTCGGCAATGATAGAGCGGATCAGTTGGCCAAAGATGCAACTTGCCAAGATGTGAACCTTTTGATGCCTGTGCCATTGACCCACTGGAAGCATTTAGCTTGTTAAAGAACTGTTTCTTCCTGGAACACCGAATTCTTTGCCTCAACTAAATCTTTGTGGACAAAAAGGTTTTTTCCGACCATCTATCAACGACTTAAATGTAAGAATTTTGTTACTGATTTCAAGTTATTCCAGATTCTAACAGGGCACGGAAAATTTAACAGCTATTTATCTAGATTTAATTTAATTGGTAGTGATATATTTGTTCTTGTGGTCGGGATGCTGAAACTGTGAAACCTTTATTGTTGTATTGCAAACTTTATTTCTGTAAAAGAGAAAATTTTAGAAAGGAGTTGAAACACACACACATACGCTTAGGTATTTCCAGGTCCCCTGTTTTTTCTTTGTTGGTCAAATGTACTGAGAGCATAAATATCTTAAGAAAATTTGTTTACTGTATAGATTTTTAAAGTTTTATTGGTACCTCCCTTATTTATATTTGCGTACTTCCACTCTTCCTTTTTATTTTATGTGTTTGTCTTGAATGTTTTTCCCCTCCAAATTTGTTTTTATGATATAATTGCGTTACCACTTATGTCTGTAAGCGTCATGTTATGCAATGCGGAGCATGATGAGTTTTGCAAATAAATTAAATAAATATTAAAAAACTATTTTTATTAGTTTCACATTTCAGTTCCTTTCCATTGAATATGGATAAAACGTGTTATTGTTTCATACTTTATTTATCATTACAATGTTAACCATTTACATTTCGGCTCAACTTCTTTTTTGAACTTGTTGAAGAATATATATATAATTTCCTAATTTATTTCTAACCAATTATCTTCATTTTAATTTTTTTTTGCTTACATTGTTTTTAAAAATACAGATATTATATGAAGAAAAGTTTTCGGTCACCTATATTATTTGCTTTGCCCCCAGACACGTCAAACATTATTCCACTTTTGATGAAATAACAGCTTCAACTCTATTCACTTCTAGTAAAAACTCTATTCACTAGTTTTTGAAAAGTTTCAATGGAAATTACGCGCTATTTTTTTTTTAAAAAAACACTGTCTCACCGTTTCGGGCCCAAAGTCTACGCTCTATTTCGTCCCATACGTATTTTAAGGATTAAAATTCTAGGCTTTGAACTAGTCTATCCAATTTTTGAACATCTATGAAAGCAAATCACGATTTTAAGGGGCGTGCAATATTGAAAAAATTACATTCCTGTTGAAACAGGATTGCACCCTCTCTGAGTTGTTATTTCATTGTAAGCAGTTAGGGAAAGACAGTGTAAGCCCGTCGGCCTTCACCATTGAGAAAAGGAACATTGGCTGCAAAAATAAACGACGACGAGAACAAGATATGTTCTTGTCAAACATCTAATGACTACTCATAGCCTCAATCCAGGTGTAGGGACCACAAAACGATGTATGACGCAAGCAACACACGCATACGTCTATCATGACTGTACCCTGAGGTAGGTAGGAAAAAAAACTGTTTTAAAATGTAAAGATAAAAAGTGGAATGTATAAATATCTAACGATATTGTGGGTTGAATTAAAAATTAATCAACCGAAACTGAAAAGGAAATGATGTATCTAAAGGAATATTAAAGTACTTTACTCGCTGTAATCGATCCCAGTGAGGACTTTGTTCCCGCGATCCCAATTGGCATTAACGGTACAAAAGAAAGCAGGAGATCATCAGCCAGAACGCTCCTGAATAGGCAGTTGTTGCCACCTTTGGTTTATATTCTAGAGTATTTTTATCTATTTACTTATTTTTGCAAAATCTATGGACATGCGAACAACAACAACGATGATGCCCTTTAGAGCAAATTATTGCACAACAGGCTAAATTCTTGTGACGTCATAATCATATGATAAATGAAATCACGTGTTTCAGTCAATCAGTTTATGCAGCAAATTGTGGCCAACATTTTCTATTCACTGACACTTTACAATAAATATTTATTAGCAGTAATAACGTGCACAAATAAACAAAATGCATTTAATTAAAAATGAATAAAAATATTGTTTCGGAAAAAATTTTTGACGAGTCTTAGTTCTTGGACATCCTTAATAAGTTATTAAATTTGAAAATGAATCTGGATTTTAAAAATACAAAAATTGTTTCAAACATATTGTCATTTTGAAATTCAGAAGAAAACACGTGATTATATTTATCATGTGACTGTAATGAACTTATCCCATTAAAAATATGTATTCTCTTTAATTTTTTTCCCCAAACATTCACCCATAGATCCAATTGATAAGGTATCCGACTACGTTCCGAACCGTGATTTTGCACGAGCACATAAATAAAAAATTTTCATGATTTTTAGTGTCACTTATATTAGAATAGATGTATACAATCGGTTTAAGGACATTTTGACATTAAAAAAGAATTATTTAAATACAATATTATGGCAAAAAATAATCTTACAATATTTTTTTTTCAAAATGTTTTCCTTTTGTGAAAAATGCTTCTATTATAATAATATTTTGCCTGTATATAGCTCAGACCTGTCTATAGAGGCTCAACTGGAATTTTTGAAATGTTAAACTTAGAAGTAGGTTTATCCATATTTTACGACAACAGAGGGGAGCAATTTTAAGAAAAAACCGCCAATAATTATTTCAATTGGTAGTAACTCTGAAGATAATCCGAATTTTTTGAAAAAACAATGTTGAGCCTCTGTAACGATATCTGCGTTATTTACAGGCAAAATATTATTATAATAGAAGCATTTTTCACAAAATGAGAACATTTTGAAAAAGATTGTTCGAAGTTAATTTTTTGCCAAAATATTGTATTTAAATAATTTTTTATCAAAATGTTCTTAAAACTATTTTATTCATGTAGCCTAATCTAAGTGACACTAAATATCATGAAAATTATCCATTTATGTTCTTTTTTAAAATCATGGTTTTGAACGTAGTCGGATACCGTAATTTCAAATAAGGCTCACTCCAAAATCAGAACTACGTTCTGAGTATCTAGGTGCATTAAAAAAAACTACAGCGTAATAATGGACATATGACTGGACTACAGGATGGGAGTCTTATTAATCGAACTGTGCGTGCCTGGTATTGGTGACGCACCTCTTCCTTTCTGGTGACCTCGGCGACACGAGACTCAAGGCCGAGCCGCTGTTCCTGGGTGCTACATGGAACTCCACATCCTGGGCAGCCTGCTGCTGTTGCTGTTGACGATTGTTGATGGATCTCTCTAAGTTGGCGATGTTATGTTCGATGACGATGAGGGCCTGTCGATCATCCTCGAAGCTCTCCCCCTGCATCGCCGTGGTACTCCATTCACCCACAGAGCCGTCGGGAGCATTGTAGCTGACATCGAACAGCAAAACAATCTGTTGAAAAATAAATAAATTATCCAGCATCAAATAGATATTTCTTTTTTAACTGACGGCATCCCCAGATGTCTAAGGATAATAACTTTTATTATTTTTCATCAATAAGGGGAATTTCTCACTAATGGTTTCAGGTTACTTAGCTTTATTTAGCTTTCAGACTAACTGATAGCTTAATCAAGAATTTTAAATGTAATTTCAAATCACGCAAGACATTAATTCAGTATTCTTCATTTAAAGAATCAGTTGGTACTATGAATCACTACTTACGTATTATGTCGTCAACAAAGTTCGTCAAATAAAAAAATAATAAAAACATCAGTACCAGTAAAAAAGACGTCGCTAAATGTTTTTTTTTGTGCGCAAAAGCAAGATTATTGCGTTCACGCACATGTGGAAACAATTTTGCACTCTTGACTGCAAAAAACCGACTTTGGCGACGCATTTTTATTTGACAAAATTGTTCGACGGTATGGTTTCATAAATACCGACTAATTATTAGCAATACGTAAACTAATTACTAGTAATAAATATTACAAAGTGCTATGAATTTTAGTTTTTGTTTATATGGTACTAATTTGATATCAGAGTACTACGCTCCATGTTGTTTTTCATCTTCACCGGGATGGGCGATAGCATTAGAAAATTTTTAACGCTTGTTATTGTTGTACCATGGGGATGACGTATATTATAGTTAGTTTTTATTTTGGTTTGCTTTTTTTTTCTCTTGGTAACTCTATTTCACAAACGATTTTAATTCAATTTCTTTAATTATGTAACTATTTCCATTGTATTCATTATTCAAGTTACTGCTTCAGTTTTCTGTTGTACTTTGCGCTATTTTCGAATATGGATGTTTCTAATATCATTAGGGATACCAGGATATTTTTTTAAAAAGACCTAAGCACGGTGCTTTTAATTATTAAGGACCGAATTGAGTATCAAATTTCCATTTTGGTCCAATTAGTTTTCTAAAAGTAATAACTATTTTTCCCCTTTTAATTAAGATTTCGCTGATTTTGCTCGTCTGAAAATGCAACAAATGTGTAAGTGACATGAAAATCTCAATAAGTACTTTTTTCCGTAAAAGTAATTTTTTTCCACTTTAAAACACTGGTTTTTTTCCTTTTAATTTCATCTTTTGAAAGAATGTATTTCTAATGTTTTATTTATTTGTATTTCTTTCTGAGATTTTGAAGTATCTCGTATTTTCCCATGCTGCTCTCTACAAAAAGTAAATAACTTTTTTTAATTATTTCGTTCTTTTTGTTTCATTTAAATAGTAGGCTATTTCAGCATTTTAAGAACTGGTAAGGAAAAATAATTCTTTAAAATGATTTTCCTTACAATTTACTGCCGCTAGGGTGTCATCTTGGATTCAATATCACTCGACACCAAGCTCTGCCACGTGCGTAGCTTTTCGATATCAAATTAGTTCCCTGGAAGCGTTATTCAAATAAATACTGTAATTCAGAACTGAACTTTTGTATAATTTGAAAGTAATGCTTAACCTGTATACTGCTTGTTGTGAAAATCTCCCTTTAACAAAATATATTAATCATTAAAAAGTATTCAATATTTTTAAAATAGTATTTTAAAAACAAATTTATTTTCAAGTTTACATATACCTCATAAAATTGACCCAACATGGACCACATTCACACAAACAAGACACACAATTACACAAACAATGCAATAGATGTGTAATTTTAAAACTTCTTCAAAAATAAATAAGTACATTAAATCATAGTATAAAAGCTTTAATCATGTTTATTGGAAATATATTGTCATCGTTGTTAGAAAATTATGAATATTTACTCTTATCTCTATGTTGAACACATTTATAAAAGAAGTTAAAGATAAAAAAAAATAACTCATTTGTGTGTGTGTGACTTCAAAAAAATTTTTATTCAAGAAATCAAACATCTTTTTTTCTTTGATTTAATTAAAATAATCTATTCTGTTAATAGCTTTTGGGGAGTAAGAAATGAGCCATTTTACTATAAAAGGGGCATAAGTTATTTTTTGTAAAAAGATTCAATGAAATTCAATGATAACACTAATACAATTTAACGGTACCCCTTCATTTTAAATAATAAAAAATACAATAAAAATATTGAGAGCTATTGAAATATTGTACGAAGATGCTCTGCTAAATAAGTAGTATTTATTTTCAAGCATATTAAAACAAAACCCTTAAATCAGTGTTTTTCAAACTTCCAGGTGGCGCGGTAACTGTGCGAGGGGGGGTGCGAGCATATTGAAGATAAAAAGTTTAAAAAAATAATTTTTTGGAATGAGGGAAGGAAGTTGAAACTGATCAAGCAATTGAAGAACCTGTTGAAATAATGCATATTAATCAAGATAGCGAAAATAAATATGAGAAAAGCGATGGACATGAAACGTTTGAGTTGAATTAAAAATTTTCAAATGCTGCCTTAAGAACTCTATGAAGAAAGCTATGAATGTAGCATAAATGTAGCACTTCGGCTTTTCAAAAAGACACAAGGAAGAAAAAGTTCAAAATGCAATTTGTAGATCATCAAACGATAGCAAAACTACCATAACGTGAACAAAATATGACAGTTTTGCTGGAAAATAACTTTCCTTGTATTGTTTGCGAAAAGTGTCAGTGATTTATGTCTTTTATTAAGGGCACGCACATTCGGAACATTTTCTTAATTTTTTTTTGGATTATTTCTCAAATTATCAAAGAAAAATTGAAAAGTCCTTGAAAAAGTAGGTAAATTTCTTTTCTCTTAATAAAATTATCTACTGGAATTGTGACTTTTATCGTGTATAGTAAAAATAATTATAAAATAAATTATAGTTTAAAAACAAACTCAAAAACACGCTTTTATAGTAAATCGAACTAAAAAGTAAATATATATATATATATATATATATATATATATATATATATATTACTTATAGAAATAACATATACAAAATTTAAAACTTATCTTGTTAATTTGTACGGTTTATAATTATGATCGTATTGTATCCTTAGCACCAAAAAGTGCATTATTATTGCATTCAATACATTATTATTTTGGGGGGGGTGGAGAATAAAAAATTATGATTGAAAATTGGGTCGCCAGTAGTGAAAGTTTGAGTACCACTCAGTCATTAATATCTCAATTTAAAAAGAAAGGGATTTATGCCCCTTTCAAATGAAACAGCTCAAAGAAATGAAATAGTACTGTACCTCGGTCGGCATGTTGTTGACGTCCACCAATGAGTCGGACACACGTAGATGTCCATCTTCGATCAGCTTTTGAAGAACTAATCCATAAGTGCCAACGATCCTAATGAAGAAATATTTGAATAAATTAAATATTTACGGTACTAAATGCAGAGAAAAAGAAGCACAGGAGAATCCCGAACGCTGTGCACTCGCTAACCCGGGAGTCCGATTAACTTGGCCACACCCTTGTAGCTGGCAGACCCGTTCAAAGTCTAAATCAGCGATACTCAATCTGCGGGCTGCATGCGGCCCACCGAACCTTTTTAAGTGGCTCGGTCATTGCCCATTGATCTGAGCAATTTACTTTTTAAGATCATCGTATTAAAATTTGATGGGAAATTATTTGGCAAGAAATCAAAAATATCAATTTTGCTGTTTGCTGTCGGTGTCGTACGAATACGAATTGATATTCTTTTTCTATTTGGAACGTTGACGGTTAGTGATAACAAGCAACAGAGGAGTAGCGACAATTTTATGTGTGGAACTGATTTTTAACTGCCTTTGACCTTACAAGCGAAAATATTCGAAGAAAATACATCGTTTTAAGACTTGGGAGATTTACTATTTTGTAGTGAAAAACAAACATGGCTCAATAATTTTTTAATTTGTCACGAAATTGCTGTATTTAAAAAAAATACCAATAAACAAGAATCATTCATTGATACTTTTTCTGAAAGATCTCTTTCAATAGATGATAAGTAGTCTTTCTTGAATAGTCTTAGTAACAGCAACAAAGTGTTTTGACAGTGGTAATATCACTGCGGGGTAACTAAGACATCCTATGAAGTTTCTTATACTATTGGTAATCATATAAAACTATTTAATGAGATACAGAAATTGTGAAGGAGTGTTTCTTAAATGTTTCTAATTTAGTGTTAGTGACAAAAATAAAAAATATAAAAAATAATAACTAAAAAAAGGCAAAACAGAAGTTAAAATATTTTGATCAATTTTCCACATTTTAAATTAACAATGTTATCTTGGTCTTAAAGTATTTCACCCCCTCCCCCTTCACCACTTATCCTCATGCTGTGGCCCGCGTCAAGTAACATATGTATGCGGCCCACGTGAATTAGCTGACATATGTATGTGACCCAGCAAAAAAACGGTTGAGTACCCTTGTTCTAAATGTTCTAGTAAATGACATATGCCTTCATAAAATACATACTTTTTCCTTTCTTACGGATATTTGGCCAATTTATTTTCTGTTTTATTCTCACGCAAACAATATACACAACTGCTGTAGAATATTTTATCAGAAAACAATAGTACTTATTCTTTCTTTTTAAATTTCATTCTCAATAACCCGGTATTTTCACAGACTCGGCCACCCTTCGGCCAACATTACGCCGAGTTTTCTGGACTCATCTGTACCACGTCACCTCTGTCTATCTTAATAATGTTTATCAAACGCAATTTGTTGGCGATGATCTGGTGCTCTCTTACTTTGTTCGTTGACGGAATTCCTACGAATAAATTATAAAAGAAATAAAACTTGAATAATATAAATAACATTTTTGATTGTGCTTTATCTATGCTATTTATCAAATGATAAATCATCTCTTAAGACATTTTTAAATAATATTTTTGGTCATAGTTTCTCTAATAAGGCTTTGTTTTATAATGTAATTAAATTCTATTCATTTATAAAAACGTACAATAAAGTAAAATATTGCTTACATTTTTATTATCGTTTGCTGTTGTATAGTAATTGTAACGACAATTCCTGAAAAAGATAAAAATCACATTCCAGAAAAGAAAAGCAATATTAAATTGTTTCATGACTTCTTTTTGTCTGATGTATTGTTAAGAATAATGATAAATTACTGTTTTATCTCAGATATAAATTAAGATATTTCATAGTTTAAAAAGATTCTTTTGTTTTTAAATCTGATTATATAGAAAAATTATTTTTTATTGCATTAAAATAAATATTAAATAGGATTTCGTGTCACACATTTTTTAAGTAAAATTGGCATTTGGAAATGCTAAGAATTACACCTGTGACACGGTTTAAGTAATTTTATGGTTAATAATTTAAAAAAAAATATAATTTTTAATAAAATGTCAAGATGTAATATGCATTTAAATTATTTTTAAATCTCGTAAAAATTATGAAAAATATTACTGTGGACACTTGTACACACGAATACAATAAGCAATAACTGACATATGTAGAATGGGAATTCTGTCTTTCTGAAATTCTTCTGCTTAGTATTATTTTTTTAAAAAATTCAAATAAACGAAATCTACCTAGAAAAGTAATTGAATAAAAATAAATAAATAATTTTTAATTACAAATAAACGTACAATTATGTCCATATATCAATAATCACTTGTTACAGAAACAAAACAGGTGCCTAACGCAGCGATTAAAAGATCCCCCTGAAACCACTTACGTAATTTCTAAAATTAACTAATATTTCTCTTTTATTGAACGCTTAATCATATTTTTTGGATAAAACTCTCACTCCAGATACGTAAAATTAGTTAATAAATTCTCTATTATCTGTTTGCTTATTTTTCTTGCTACGAGTACAACATATTTTTTAACAAAAGAAATACAAGTTATTTTTTTCCTCAATTAGATTTATTTATAACCAGATAACAGCATATAATTTGTGACTAAAATTAGTGCAATTATTTTAAATATTTCTAAACATCTAGATATGCGTTTAAAACGTATTGTTGCCACCATTTAGCGTATCTATTTAAACCATAGGAAATGGAGGTAAATTGTAATATTTTAACTGTCTCCATGTTTTAGCATAATATAGAATATAGATGGTTAAAAGTAAAACGTTCTTCAAATGTTACAGTGGCTTTTTTCTGTCTTTTTTTGAACCAATTAAGTGCCACCGGTGTATATATTCGTCTCACTCAGGAGCTGCGTTAAGTGCCCCAGATGTATATACCATTCTTTCCAAAGTTCAAAACTTTCAATCGTGCTGCTCTGTTTAAGACTAGTCTCACGTTTTTGAAATATTATAAAACGGCTTTGACATAATTTGCAAAGACTATGCCTATTTAGGAGAAAGGGTATGGATGGAATTTGAAAGGGTATATTCCATGAACTTTGAAATTCATTACTAATCAGTATTGCTTGTTTTTCCGTTTGCGTATGTCGTACTTTTTCTTCCTTCTTTCGATCCCATTTTCGCAGAAAGTGCATCAAGAAAATGCGCTGTTTGTTCAAGGAAAAGTTTTCGTCATGAACCTCGCAATTAATGCACTAGGTAGGGTTGCTGATTTATACGTGTTCAACCATGTTTCAGGATATATCACACAACAACTAAGTTAAAACATTTCTTCACTCTACTATAAATGTAACTGTATTTATTAATTTTATTGTAATGTAGGGTACATTAAATTTTGTATATTCCTTTTCTTCTGTTTTTTCTTGTTTTATATGAAAATAACAGTTTTAAAGGTTGTAAAAAAATGCTTCTTTTTTCTTGCATTAATAGCATAAAAACGTGTACCTGTGAGAAAAACGGCGGCACTGGAGGAGGGTGGTAAATTTCATAAGTTTTACTCGCAGTTAAGGGGCTAAAACCTAATTATGTACTCATATTTGAATATTTTTAAGAAGTCTTAGATTCACTGCTTAAGAAATAAATTTTCTAAATTTCTGAAACTTTTGCATCTTTTAAAATTTTTCTACCGTTAGTTGTATTGATACCACCATCCAATCCTTCAAATTAAAAGAGGTAGAAGTAAGCATAAAAAATAAATAATGGAATTTGCACTTCCAGGAAATGCCCTTTTTAGTAAAACTTCATAAAACATTTAAAGAAATGAAATGATTGAAAATGTTCTGATGGAGATGTGGTACCTTAGGTACTACAGCTCCTCAGAGGTAAAACCCGCTACTTAAGGTCTGTAAAATTTAGAAGAGGCAAGATTTACTTTATAACTCAATGACGATCTAGACCAGGGATGGTGAACCAGTGGCACGCGTGCCATCAATGGCGCGCGACACAATATTTTGGGCATGCTAGTGATCAAATGGTTTGCATTTTACTTCAAAATAACAAAGTTCACTGTGAAGTATTAAGGACAAGCGCGAGTGATCGGTCGCGGGTGGCGGTGAACACCCTCGTTTTTTTTGTCTTGCCTTAGGTCATGGACTACAATTGCTTATGATGCAAAATTTATCTACTTATAGCAGAGTCAATTTCATTGGCACAACTGTATCTTAAAAATTATTTGTGTTATATTTACGAATTTTAACTGTTATTTATTATGGCTAGTTCAACAAAAATAACAAAAGTGCAAGACAGTAAGCGTAACAGAGAATTTCAAAACTTGGTGAATCTATAGAAATATGATATTATTAGTAAAGGCGATAAAGCGGTGTGTGTTTTATGTTCTGGAATAGTGGTATGCATAACATATATCGTCTTTAAAATGGTACTCTGAAAAAAATCACAAATCATCTTGTCCAAAAAGTGAACCACAGCAAAATTAATGAATTGATTAAAAGCCTATTGGAAGATGACTTCAATTCACGCATGCATTCTGCTAAAAGAAACATCTTACAATCCTAATAAAAGTTATTTGCCATCCAGTCTGCAACAATGTAAGTCACACTATAATGTTACTTTAATTTAAATTAAACGTACACCAAAAACAGATACAACAATGCACAGTACAAAAATAAATTCTTCATAGTAAATAAAGAGTTTTCAGTTGTTAGTAATAAGTTTTATTACTTTTCCAAGAATCATAAGTCTAAATTATTAGACGTCACGTCTATACCTCATTAAACAGTTCTTTAGAAAAAAAATGGCACGTTGATACATAAAGGTTCGCCACCCCTGATCTAGACCATAACGTTAAGTATCTGTTCTATATGATAGATGATGCATTCTGGAAGAAGGTGTTCATCTATGTTGTTTCTAAGTAGTACACGCCCCGCTTTATGGTCCAAATTGTAGTGAGACTCATTTGAGAAAGCAACAATGCTGTGTTGGTGAGTACATTATAACCGGAGGTGTCGTTACTTCAGCTTCAATTGAATCCTAGGCAGCAGAATCATCAACCATTGTTAATGACACAGCAGGCATCAACAAATAGTTGGAGAAAACAATAATATACAAATATATATATATACTTCAAGTTCATACTATTGCATGAAAAAGCGATGTAGTACGAATCATTATCATCATACGGATCTGGTGTTGGTGTTATCATATTGTATAGCTCAATGTCGAGATTTTTTCTTGTTTCCATATTTTCTACATACACGTTCCTATAGTGTTATCCACCTCCAATCTCATTAAAATGACAATTTTATGATACGAAAGCCCATTCTCATGGTAGCTAAACATGCCGCTGAATTCTTCGACCGATGGATGTCCATATGATACTCTGTTATGGTGAAACACATTAAGGTTCTCTACGCTAAAAAGAAAAGGAATTCGGAATATTTTTTCAGATAGATGAAAACTGAAGCATTAACATAATATCCTGGTTTCGCTATATTATAGATAGCAGTACATATATTTTATCATACTCCTCATTTTTATTTCAGTTAACTGATTTTTTCTTATATAAAATATTTTTCAAATTTTGCAACATAATGCTAAATGAGCTACCCCCTTACATGTTAAAGTGTAAAAATAAGTATTAATGAACTATTTTTTGTAACTTTGAAAATGCTATATTATAAACAGATGTATGAAATATAATGTTGCAAATTTTCATGAAGAAATATTGTTCTGTTTGAAAATATTCTCCGTGCCGAGTTAATGCTCTCTTACATTTCGAGAAGACAGTCTTAACTTCAAATCAACTATTTGCAGCAATCAAACAATGACTCTGACATGTTAAATAATATTAAAAATGCTTTTTATACATGACTCTCTTGGAAACTTTATATCACATTTTTCGGCCCACATATTCATAATTGCTTTGTATTTATAAATAATTGCATATTCTAGACAGTGTTTACATTTCCCATAATCTTCTATTACTTTTCTTGACTATTTCATGGTGTGTGTTTCAATTATCTAAAATAATTATATTTTTGATTACCGTGTCTATTTATTCATGGTTAATAAATTCTTGACATCTGTTTCATTCAACAATTCCTTTATTTGACAAACACGACTGCAGATCCATAAGAAAACCCAAGGCAGGGAATTATTATTTTTCAAAAATCCTATGTTTCAAATAAGTTACAGAAGAAGTTAGTTCGATAAACTTTATATCATACGATTTATACATCCAAACAAATCTAATATTAAATAATTATAACTGCCAAAAAATTGTAAAAAATATAAAACTTAATCGTTTAATGAATATTTTAACAGCCACATTTTTATTAACCTTAATGTGACACGAAGCCACGCTTATCCAAATTCAGACTAAATTCTAAATAACACTGGAAAAGAAAAAAAATTAGAAAGAAAATGTGAGTCTTCATATTAGGTAAAATTATTTTTACGTTTCGAAGGAATTCTGCTGGAAACAAGTACACGAAACGCTGGCTATTTTTCTCTTGCCTAATTAGATTTACCTCTTTTTCACTAAAGAGGAAAAAAACTTGTTTTACGAAAAGATGTTCCCTTCATCGGTCAAAGCAGTCAAATAAATACAATAAGAAAAAAAAACAGCTGCGTAAAGTATAGAGTTATAAAACTCAGACGAAATTGGACCAAATTGTTCTACGCATTCCTTTCCAAAAGTAAATAGGGATAAGGCTCTTGAAAGATTTCTTCTCAATATAACTGAGAAAAGAGAATGAAGTGATGGTATACGTAATAGAAAAAATGTTTGTAAATTCTTTGTTTTGTCGAATATAACATTTATTATTATAATAACAATTGAAAGAAAAAATATTAAGCATATAGATATTAGATTTTTAATCTGGTCTTACTTTTGTATCAAAGCAATCAAAGACTGCTTGCATATGAAGGAAATGTTAATTCAATTCAAGGTGTAGTAAGGCTAACTTTTCACAGAACTCTATGCATAGATGGACAGTTTTTAATGTAATGTCATCTTGTTTGATGCAAATGGTGGAGAGACGTATTTCAGGTCAAATCTCTAAATATCTTTTTTAATTCAAAAATATACATAAAATAATAAATGGGATTTTCGAGAAGTTAAAAGTACTTTCAGCATAATATACCACTAAAGAGAATAATACAGAAAAGATCCTTGAACCCTTTTATGATACTTCCAAATGCGAGGAAAATATTAACTACTATAACTATGATTGGGAAACAAATTAAGGCAATCATAGTCAAATTTCTATTATTTTTTGAAGGAATTAAAAACCTAATTTTTAAGTAATATGGAAGGAACTGTTGCCATAGAAACAAATATGAGGTTAATTATTTACTATTTTTATCAGAAAGTCTCACATAAAGACTCATCAATTAGAGGCATTTAATTCCTTTTTGATATTGGAAAAACACATTTATGTTAAAAATGAAGGAGTACATGTTAATTATACTCGTATTTTCACGCATTTAAACATGGTTATCCTGAGTGTATGTATACTTTTTAAAAACAATAAATATTAAAATCATTTTACTTTAAAATTTTTTGATAATATTGCTAGAAAATCCATATATATGGATACCAAGAACTCCCAATTTTGTGTGAATCACCATAAATCAGAATGCAGCCATTGGTGAGGACCACGCCCTTCTGGGCCACGGTACTTTACCTGAAGCTCCACATTCAATTTACACATTAAATCTAATTGAAGAACTCGATACTCAGTTTCAATCAACTTGAATGAGTTCACATATTATTCCGGATTTTTAGATTAATATGGAGTCACCTTTTTAAGCTATTGCTATGGTATTTGTAGCACAAACACCCCTTTGGAATTTTGTATTTTGAACTATCAACCAAATGACATTCTTCTGTATCTAGTTTTCATTTTTGTTTCATGCATTCGTATTGTACTTAGATTTTTATTTATTTCCCAATGAAACGCATTTCCCTTAATTACTTATTTTTAACAAATTTAAATTATATTTTATATATACATACGGGCATTGTTTATTACAAGAGATTTTTTGAATTCGAGAAAATCGAAATGTGTGAAGTACGTATTTTGAAATTTCCTCTACTTCTTTATATCTAGAGAAAAAGTTAAATTTGAAGATAAGCATTATTCCAATTTCTCCGACTAGTTCATACCTGTGACCAAAACATGAAGAACTGATCATGACTAAAAATGTATTCCAGGTGTATTTCGATTACTTTTACAAGGGATGACTAAAGTATGTTGGTGTGCAGTCTTTTATCGAAGGAATATGTGTGTATCAGCATTTAAATTTATATTATACATATTTCTTTAAACACTCAGTTCGAAAACTAGTAATATATATATATATATATATATATATATATATATATATATACAATTATAGTATATCTCATAAACTAGTCAATAATTTATATATATTCAGTTCAAGCATACGTTAATTTTAAAGTCTATTCATTTGATCAGATATCGCCACAAGCGAAATTTGATTTATTTTATCGAGATGCATATAGAAGCAGCAATGTTTCAAATGATCTATAATTACGATTCGTGGATGACGCTCTATTTCACAAGATTATAGTGAATTGCGTTTGCATAAGCATAGAATGTCAATGCACGATTGTTTGAGAACATCTGCACCCGGGGTCCTTCGTTAACAAGCACACTGCTCGAGAACATGCCTCAGTTAATTGAGCGACAGTCAATCAAAGGTCATTGTTAAATTAACCGTGCCATAATTGAATCTGTAAATGTTCGTTAAATATACACCCTTCAATGCAAATGGAATTCAGTATGATGTTGTGATCATCATGAAACCAGTGTTTATGTGGCTCAAAATAATTTCATTATGTGAATTCTATTCTGTTACCTGTTAATAAAGCTAAATGTTAATTGTTGAATATCTGATGAATTCAAAGTTATCTCTCACAAGCTTTAAATATTATCTGATGAGTTAAAAATTTAAATTTTAGGAATAAAAGTGTACATTACATATTTTGTATCATAGCTTAATTAAACTATTCGGTATTGAGGGATAATCCATCATTAAAAAATTGAATTAGAACGACGTAATTAGAGAGAAAATTTTTCCAAAAATGATGAGTAGGCCTGATACATGGAATATTTCAAGCACCCCAACAGAATTATTAAGTAAAAATTTTTGCACAAAGAAAGGAAAATATTTAAAAAAATAAAAAGAAAGTAAAGAACCAATTAAAATCATTTGGTACCAAGTTATGAAATGAAGAAAGTCAAATGCATGGTTTAAAGGTTGCGTGAAAAAAATATGGTAATGTTCAAGTTGTCTTAACATTTTAAATAATTCTACTGTAAGTACTAAATATTAGGTACAACTTCATTCAAATTCGGAGCCGTGATATAACTTTCCATTATTAGAGATATTTGTTTTAAATTAAATTCAATAATAGTGAGATTAAACAGATGTAAATTATATTTCGAATTTGAACCTATTCCTAATCTAATTAAATATTGTTTGGATATATTTTACCACGTTTTTCATAACTCTAAATCGCAATTCAAAATTTTGAGAATAAGTTTCAATTTTACTCTTTTAATAAAATCATCAATAGGCTGCCAGAAAAGCTGTTGTATAGGGTGTTTTTTTAGAGATATAGAACTTTAAATTGCAATAAAACAACGATGTATTATTCGATTGACATGAATTTTTTTTTATTCGAAAGATAATCTTGTGGCATTACATTTTAAATATCATCAAGCAAGGTGTAGATTCGTCGAATGGGAACAAAACGAGATTGCCATTGTTCCCGATTTTCATAAGCGAATTTTGTTTAGCGATGAAGCGTACTTCTGGTTGAATGGCTACGTCAACAAACAAAACTGCCGCATTTGGAGTGAAGCTAATCCACAAGTGTATGTCGAAACACCGTTACATCCAGAAAAACTGACTGTTTGGTGCGCTTTATGGGCTGGTGGAATCATTGGTCCGTACTTCTTCAAAAACGATGAAGGCCACAACATTACAGTCAATGGTGATCGGTATAGAGCCATGATTACTAACTTTTTCATTCCTGAATTGAACAATCATGATGTCCAGGAGCTGTGGTTCCAACAAGACGGCGCTACATGTCACACAGCTCGTACCACAATCGATTTATTGAAAGACACGTTTGGTGAGCGCCTAATTTCGCGTTTTGGATCTGTGAATTGGCCTCCAAGGTCTTGTGATTTAACACCGCTAGACTATTTTCTGTGGGGCTATGTAAAGTCATTGGTCTATGTGGATTAGCTACAAACGCTTGACCATTTGGAAGACAACGTTCGCGTGTTATTGCCGATATACGGCCACAAATGTTGGAAAAAGTCATCGAAAATTGAACGTTCAGATTGGATTACATCCGAGCCAGCCGTGGCAGTTGCTGAACAGCGAACGAAAAGAGAAGATGTTGACATAGAAAGTGTCCATAATGTGGTGTCATCTGCTGGAAGATGAGTAAAATAAAAGAAGATCCACAAAAAATGTAGAAAAAGGAGAATAATTGACATGGAATTAAACTACCACGCAAGACCGATTCAGTAGAATGTAGTTTTAAGTCGAGGTAATTTAATGGATATGAAATCTTGCGCGTTTCTGGAAATATAACACAATTATTAAATTTATCCTATTCGTTTGTCCGGTATGAAATTAAGCTTTATAAAAAAGAAGAGGAATAAAAGAAAGAATGCTGTTCGGTAAATCTAACACTTGACAAGATGACAGATTTATTCATTCAAAATGTTAAAAGAATGAAAGCTCGACTAGAAAGATTTTTACAGAATCGAACTAAAAAATAATTTTCTTCTTCAGTTTCTCCTGAAACTGTTCAAGAAATGGTAAAATCCACTAGTCTATATATTTATACAGAAAAAAAAAATGCTTTTGAGTGTCCAACGAACTAAAAACTCAGTTTTGCAATATTCATTTTAAATTGCCCGATCACTTTTTGTTACGTAGCTTTTGGATAATTTTTTGATACTTGAATTTTTTAAAAAAATATATATACGTTGTTTAGTATTGAAAGTAGCTTTCCTAATTTTACTAAAAAGTGAATTAAATATTTTTAAAGAAATTTACCATTCTGAAATATTAAGGGATATCTTAGAGCACTAATTCTCAGAAATTTGTAAGCGTCTATTTAGTTTTGTGGGTCAATATATTTAAGAAAACCTCAAACGCAAAAAATAAACAAGTTTTATAATTTGGTTTTAATATAGATACATAAAAAAATTAAAGTGGTACTCACACATCTTATATAGTTTACTAGTTACAATTAGGTAAGAACATTACTTTAAAAAACATTTAAAGGAATTATAAAAAACGGCAGATGAGAGAAGATTAAAGCTAATGAGAATATCATTATCAGATGAACGCAAAAAATGTAACTCTTTCTAGGATGTCACAATTAATGAATTTATATTTTTTTTCATTAATTAGAGCGCGTCTCTTTTTTCTTAAGTTCATAAAAATTGTTAAATATTTTTCAGTTATAGATATTATATTCCACTGCAAATTTAAGAATTTGTATAATTATCGATTTTGATTTTAAGAGTATGATCATCTTTTCTTCAGAAATAAATGAATGTCTTTAAATGAGAAGTAAAGTAAAAAAAATATTCCTATCGAATAAAAAAAAAACCTTCCCTAAAGGTGGGATCATTAAACAATGACTATTTTCTTTTACCACATTAGATTTTCTTCTCCATACCGTTTTTTTCCCTAAAGAGAAAAAAAAAAGTATCTTTTACAGAGAAAGATGTTTTCTTTTGATGAACGAGAAGCAAAAAAAAGACAGCTGGATATAGAACAAAAGTTATAAAACTGAAGCAAACTAAAAAATAATAATAAGATCAAAATGGATACACTTTACTAATTAACATTTTTCACAACACAGTGCAGATAAATATTAATATTTTAATTCAACTTTGTAATCATGTTTATAATATAAAGGTTGATTCAGTTGTAGTTGAAGTGGTGACTTTTATTTTGTAAAGAAATTCATGAAAAAAAAAAACAATTGATGTTTGACTTATTCGGAACCTGCCAATGTCTAATTAATTAACAAAGAAGGCATAATGTAGAATGATGCAAGTAATTTCAAGTGTTAGTTAGCTAAATAAAATTTTGCCTTCAATAGCAACAGAATCAAACATTTCAGATCATTCCCATTTGAATACTTAACATTAAATTAACTTCAATACATCCACACGAGTGTTTACATAAACTGCAGCACAATACATTGTTGCATGCATGACTACGAGAGAAATCACTAAACTCATTTCCTTATTATACTGCATTACGATAAGCGTAGCTACTTATTTTTTACGATAAGGAATATCAGAGGTTCTACTCTTGAAATGGTATTTATAATCTATGGATGGTATTCTGTTCGAAGAGATAAAGTGAATTGTATTTGCATACAAAATGGGACTGCAGTTGTTTGAGAGTATTTGCAACTGAAATTTTTCGTTAAAATACAACGTAACGTATGCCATGAACAGAGTAGGATTATTTAAATGAGAATGTTTGAAAAGTGTGCTTATATAAATTTTCAGCAATGAGGCTGAATTTATAGATGATCCTTTCGGACTAATCTCTGAATGTAAAAGTTGTACGGCATGACGTTATGTTAGTATTATAAAGTGATTTAAAATAGTTCTGACATGGACAATTCTATTAACAAGTAACAAATACATCAAGAGGTTTGTTATCGAAGATATTCACAATCCGAAATACTTCCACTATCTTCCAACTTCTATAACTCAAATATTTATGAAATTTGAATTGTTCTCAAAGAATTGCTTCTTAAGTTGAATCTAAGTAGTCAGGTTTCAAATATATCTTATACATTCTTAGAGATTTGGAACACTGGGGGTGAGAAATGGTGGGGTCCCGGGTCGAAAGTTCACCATTCTCGTATCATGCTTCAATACGCCTCCCAAAGTATTCCTTTGTTTTTGTCGATTTTCAGGAACAAAAAAAGCACAAAAAAATAATTATTGAATAAATATTTAGCATCAATTAATAAAATTAATTATTAATAACAAATACTTTATTAAAATTTACGTACTAGATACACATATGATTATATAATCAATCGAAAAAAGGGCAATGGGGGGGATCCGGACCCAGGAAGCCCCCTTTGCCACTGCATAGGGCACAGCCATTTTGAGAAAAGAACTAAATGTATCTTATTTGTATAAGTTATAAAGAGGCACCAACAAGATAATGCAAAAAAAAAGTTTTCTGGATGTAAAGGATATGTAACATTCTTGATTCATTATATACTGCCCCTCTATCTCAACGTTACTTTTTATTGCGATGTGAAATTTTTAAGGCACTTATTATTGTATGGTGTTAGTACTTAAATAGTTGCTGAGAATATATATATATATATATATATATATATATATATATATATATGGAATTTAAAATATAACTTTTATTATACATCGATAGTTTCCACATTTTCTACAAATCAGCTCTAATTAAAACATTCTCTTTGCCTACTTTTGTTTAATATTTTTTTTTAATTTATTACTTTAATGGAATACTAAAAAGTGTTATATACATTTTAAAACTTTTATAAGAAATCCATATTTCCACAATTTTATACTAAAAAAAGATATAATAGATAAATCTTATTTTTATGGGTATAATTTAAATGGATTTAAAAATTAAACTCGTTTCTTTTTAAAAAAGCCCCATTCAAATATTTATTTCAATGACGTACATATTTTTTAAACAAGAAAAGCAGTCAGTTTATTAAAACGGAGCATTTGTCTTTTAAGTTAAAGGACAAACAAAGTCACTTACTTGTTTGAAAAATATTTGTTGTAGTTTAGCAGCACTATTTCCAGTACTTCATGGCTCTGCACAGGACTTCCCACTGGCCATTCAAACCACTGCAAAGCAAAGATGAAATATTAAACATTTTAAAAAAGAGACAAGCTATTTATTTTTCTTACTTTTTCGTTTTCTTTTTTAAATAATATTCAGAAAAGAACGGAAATAGAACATTTTGGGTAATGGAATGCATAGTTTTATTCACCATGTGTTTACGATCTTTTCAAACTGATGTATGCATTTCCAAGCAGAATATTTTATACGGATGGAAATATCTTCTTCTTTTTCCAGTTTTGGGAAAAATAATTACCTACACCGTGAAAATCCGCTAATGAGTAATTTCCTCTATCCCTTTAAAAAAATTTTTTTTCATGTTATTAACTAAATTTATTTCATTAGATTCGTTAATTTTATTCCGTGAGATGGAACAGATTGTTGTTAAAACACGAGAAAGAATACCAAAAGAAAATATTGAACGTACATGAGTAATAATAGCTTAGATAAATGCATATTTCTCACAAAGCAATCGGTATTTTTGAATTTTTCTGAATGTATAGATCAAGCAGTTATAAATATAACAAAAATATTCTATGCAAAGTTATTTTGCAGAATTATGGTTAGAGATAGATTTTTAATCGATTTATTATATAATGACACCAACTTCGAGAATTAAACTTCTCTAAGAGGGTGGGAATATTTTGTACTTATTTAATTTAAATCGTGCTCTGTTACAACAATTTCATATTAATTAAAACAATAATAATAAAATAAATAAGCTCCGAGAGTGGTATTTTCATGCATCTTATAATGATATTCTCTCCGAAGAAACTCAATTTCTTGGATTCCTTTTATTATTTATTTCACATATAATTAATGTTTTATTACTCATGTGCTATGTTAGTATTTTATGATTATTTTATGATTATTTTATTTATTATATATATTATTATTACTGCATTATATGTGCTTCTATTCTTCCAAACTACGTTTTCTAATATTTAAGTATATTCGCCGTATAACGCACATTTTTTTCCGTAGAATTCGAAAATGTACATGTGCAATATTGCTATATTTTTATGTAATTTATTCCATTTATCATACCGGGCTTTTGAACAACGAAATACATCTAGAGCTGAAACTTAAAAAGCAAAAACATTGGAGTTAGGAGGGGATAATAATTTACAAAAGGAGAAAATATATGTAATGTGAGTCTAGAAATAGTGTGAGTGAAGTGAGCATGTAATAAGAGGTTAAAACTGGCATAGCTCAAAAGTGATATAAGGGGGTTCACCCATGTGACAGGCTCAAAAAACTTAAAAAAAATAATATTAATTACTTCCTTAACATGTTTAGAATACGGTGGTAAAGAGATTTTTTTTAAATTCGCAGTCGTTATAAAGAAGCAGGTGTTAGAAGAGCAGCTATTTGGAACGCTAAGTCAAGATTTTCATTGTTTTATCCGGACTTTAAACTTTAAACGCGGTTTTCTCAAAAATGTATTTTTTAAACTTTCCTCCATGTCTCAAGAACGGTTTGATGTCATGACTTCGAATTCATAGGGTAGACTCAAGACATATATACGCACCAAATGGACTACGATCATTCCAAGATTCAAAATAATTCTACTTTTTATAACAAAAACAGAACAAAAAAACAAACAAAAAAACCCATGAAATTCGAAGCATTTTCTTCAGAGGTCTACCGAAAATATAAATTTGGATACTTTCAAATTGAGTATAGTCCATTCTTTGCATTTAAGCTTATAGATTAAAATACCATTATTTATTTCTTTTTATTTCAAATAAGCCAATCAGCGTCCATTTTTCGAGGCGGGTGTGTTCAAGGCACTTTAATTCACGTTCTATTGGATATTTTTTGGCTAAACATTTATATACATTCTTTTAAAATACATATAAGTAAATGATAAAAAACGTAAAGTTCTATCTTTTTACTGGTCGTCAGAAATACGTCCCTAAAAATACTTAAAATGCAGGCCGTCACATAGGTGAAGCCCCTTAAAAAATATGTAGAATATTTAGCAATCTAAAAGAAACGGAATATATTTAATTAATTGTGGATCAGATTAACAATGATGATGAAGTGTTGAAACAGAATTCAATGATGTGCCTGACAAATGTGAAGAAATTTTTTTGTTATTCAATAATGGAAGCTCTTAAGATATGTAACTTCTTTTAAGTAAACATTATTTAGATATATGTAGACAATTATATTATTCGTCTTTCCTTTATTTTTGAAACTATCATTTTTATATCTGGTGTATAATGCGCATCTGCAAAATTTGGTGTTATTTTCTTTTTGTTTTCAAAGTGCATGATATACAGCGGAATATTCGGTGTACAAGTTATCATTATTCAGTTATAATATAACTGGTCACTTGAAATCTTTCCAAAAATAACTACCGATGACTGTTTTTTAAAGTTTTTTTAAATATTCTATTTATAATGTCGTTCTCATGAATATAAAACATGATTATTAGCTATACTACTTAGATTAGAATATTCTTGAACTAAGTATTACAAGAAAAATAATATATTTTTGAATTAAAATTTACACATTGATAAAATAAAACATATACGTTATATAAAGGTTGAACTTGATTGACCTCATGAAATTCATTTACTTTTTAACACATTCTTACTCTTTTTAAACAAATAAAACTAATTTAGTATTTCTGTAATATTTTAAAAAGAGGTTATTATGGAAAATATTTTGTGTAAAACAAACTTCAAAGGAACAAAATTGCTTTCGAGATGGTCAATATCCATTTTAGAATGTAATATCCAAAGCCATATCTTTTTAGAGATAGAATATTTAATATAATTCTTTCATTTAAAAGACTTATTTAAACCTTACCATGCAGAAATAAATAAACATGTTTTAGAATACTTAACTGAATGTACATTTCCACTTAGTACTTGTCTGCCATATATTTACCCTTATAACAAGATTTGCTTCATTGATTTTTATTGTAAATAAGATTTAAAAATGTATCATGGTTTTATTTCAAACAATAATGAAACATTATTTTAAACGTTAGAGTAAACATGCATGTTTACTCTAACAATTGGAATTCCTAAAGCAGAAATAAAAGTAGTTAGAAAAAAAGGAATTTAATTCACTTGTATCTGTAATACATATTGAAGCAATTGTAACTGTATAAAATATTAAAGAAATATCATTTTTGATCATTTTAAATAACATAACTTGGTACTTAGGCATTATCGCAACATATTGGCGATATTACATGGAACGAAGCACATGGTTGCAAATTCAGTGTGTATAAATATTGGAAATCGTGGTTGTCAACTTGGGGAGTTATTAATAGAGTTGGCGATTGTTGCGAAAATACTTAAGTACCCATAACCTCTTAGGGTAATATTTAGTACTTTAGCAATGTATATATAAATAAATACTGTAATAAATTATGGCTTTGGAAATTGTGATCATATTTAAGAAAATTCTGCAGCAGTTTTTTATTTTAATTATAATTGAACGCTTCAAAGTATAGTAGATTTACAAAGAATACTATGGTTTTCATTATCAATGGCATTTACTTCAGTTAGTAACGAAATTGAAATAAAATCGCTTTGATTAATAAGTTTCAGTTGTTAAAGCTTCGTACTCCTGATTATGTAGTGTGAAATTTAGGAGACATCCCTAGCGCTGGTGTCGTTCTCGTCACTTGACCATGGTTCATAATAGCCCTCCTGTAGCTTTATAGTTCGACATTAATGTGACATTCAGTCATTCATCCGCTAAGAACGGGATTTACGGAATTCGACTCTCAAGGGATATTGCTGACGTTCTTAAGATAAATGAGGTATATGGGGATGCAAAAGGTAAAGAAATAAAAGATAAATAATGAAGATAAATATGCACTCATCTTAAATATTTAGTCGCACTCTTTTCGAATTGAAGAGTGAGAGTTTTTCAATACAATGTAAAACCTAATGATAGGACTCGGATACCATTAACTTGAAAATAAACAATATATAATCATACAATGCCGTAAAATTGCTAACGCAGTGAATGGGTAAAACTAATGCATATGAATAATTAACTAAATATATTTTTAGCAAACAAATAAGCGAAATATAATAATATAAAACCGAACAACAATTTCAGTGGAAACTGTATTATAAAAAGCAAAATTAATAATTAAAAACTCCAAATTTTGCAAAAAGAACTCTGTCGTTATAATTTAAAAAAATTGCAAGAACTGTAAAATGCTCGTGGGGAAAAAAACAAATTGCGTAATTCAACTGCTCACAAACATATCACATCATTATACCGACCATGAATTCAAATTTGAATACGTAAATCTACTCATCCAGAATTATATTACAGTTCGTAATCATCACAAACCTCATATCATTTAAACAATCCATCACAGGATATTATCGAACCCAATTAGATGTTCTAACAAGGCAAAGAAAATATAGAGCATGAGAACGGACAAAACGGATTAAATGAATTACGAAAAACATGCAAGTAAATGGAAACACGTATTTTAATCGTAGTTAAGCTGAAAATAAAAGCCCTTTAGGTTATAGCTAGTTATAGATAACTTTTGTAATAAGCTTTGAATAACAACTGGGATTTGTTTTCTTTGAAGTTTACATCGAATTATAAAACTTATTTGCTTAGAACACAGACAAATAGAAAATTTCCTCGAATAAACTAGAATTAGAGTCACTTGAATAATAATCCTTATTTTTTACAGAACTTCAAACAAATCCAGAATTTTGAATAAATGTTAAAAGCAAATTGGAAACCATCAGATGAAACACGAAGTTAAATGTTCAAGCATTTAAATAATATTCATACTTTTAAAAAAAACTCGAATATCAATATTTTACTATATATATATATATTCCAATTTATCTATATCTATGTATAGAATAATTGTTTTTCAATATATTTATCGTAATAATTTATTAGTTAACGATAAAGCTAATATTTATTTAAATTTTAATAACTTTATTAAACAATGTATTAAACATGGTGATATACATTATTTTTAATAACTATTATTGACACTATATTTTAATACTAGTATTTTTAACTAATTTTACAATTATTCAATAGATGGCGGCATACGTTTAATAAATTAATAATGTTATTTAAATATTTCTTGTATTCATTCATTTTCCACAAAAATTCATATCAATATATATTTATGGTTTTTAAACGTACATATATATATGCATATATATATATATATATATATATATATATATATATATATATATATATATATATATATATATATATATATATATATATATGTATATATATATATATATATATATATATATATATACATATATAGACTTTATATTATTCTATCGTAATTTATTAACTTTATGCGGTACTGATATTCCTCTGTTGTATTTGACGGGAAACATAACCAGTTGATACACTCATGAAGTAAGTCTTATAATTTACCTTTTGCATCGACTTTAAATCTATACTGCGAATACCAGTAGACCATAATTTTATACTAATATTTTATTAGTATAGTGATTTTTTGTAACATTTAAATTTATCCTAATATTATTCTTTCCTTTTCCCTTGGCACTTCGTACATACAAACTACAGGTGAAGGTTGGCTAGTCCTAAAACTTGTTTAAACCTGCAATCTTGGTTCCTAAGGCCAGGAGTTTGTTATTGTGCTACTGTGCCTAATATTTCCTATCTTGAGTAATTATACTTAGGTTCTATAGCTATATGTGTATATACATTTATGGATTATACACTGCTGGACAATTGCTAAGGACGGATAACACTATCATCCATAGCAACCAGAAAATGAAAGGAAGCAAAATGTGGAAAAATAGAATAAGTGCGGATATTAGTAAGAAGAAGTATGAGTATGCATATTTTTTTTTCCACGTCTGTTCATCACGTGATAGCGTTCATAAGAGCTTTAAAGGTTTTGACGCGTGTGGACAGTTGTTGTTTCAAGTCAAAGTTTTACAGGAAAGATTAAATAGACGAACTTAAAATTTTTGGCATGTCTTCCCGACATCACATAGATGATTTTATGCGTGGCCGAATTATTGGAAAGATCGAAGAAGGGCGAAAAATAACAGATGTTGCCAGGGAGTTCGACATCGCTCACATCGTTGTTTCATGGCTGTTGAAGTCATTTAAAACTACTGGAATGTATAGTAGACTGCACGGGGGAGGTCGTGTTAGAAGTACGACGCCTGTTGAAGACAGATATATCGTCCTATCAGCAAAAAGGAACAGGCGCACCACAGCTCAGCAGGTGGCAAATCAGTTTCTTGCTGCCTCAGGAAAACAGATCTCCCGAAAAACTGTTGCCAGACGTTTGAGGGGAGGAGGACTATACGCACGCAGACCTGTTGTGTGTGTCCCATTGACCAGACAGCACCGTACTGCCCGTTTGCAATGGTGTCGTGAGCATCGCAATTGGACTGAACAGGACTGGGCATGCGTACCATTCTCAGATGAGAGTAGGTTCAGTCTGTCATCGCATTGTAGACGCCAACTGATCTGGCGAGAGTGGTACTGCTTATCGTCCAGAAAATATCCAGGAAAAGGACGACCGATTTTCGACATGCAGTATCATGGTGTGGGCCGGCATCATGATCAATGGCCGCACGCGCCTACATATGGTTGCGAATGGGACTATGACGTGCCAACGATACATTGATGAAGTTCTACTTCCTCATGTTCGTCATTTCCGTGGTGCTGTCGGTGATAAATTTATTTTTATGGACGACAACGCAACATGTCATCGAACACTCACTGTTCAGGATTGTCTAGACAGCGAGGGTATTCAACGTCTCGTATGGCCAGCGCGTTCTCCAGATCTAAACCCCATTGAAAATGTGTGGGATGCTTTGGGAGGCAAGTAGCTGGTCGAAACTATCCTCCGACAAACAAGAACACCCTCATCCGGGCACTCACAGAGGAATGGGATAAATTGTCTCAACAGCTGCTGGATAACGTTGTGCAAAGTATGGTACGACGTGTGGAATGTTGCCTCACACTCCACGGTGGACACATCCCGTACTGATACCTTTCTTTAAGGTGCCTGCTGTCTTTTAATTGCATTGTTCCATTTCTCCGTACGCAGATCAAATGAATATTTTTTTTTCTTTCAGATGTTTCACAGCTTTTGTACTTTCCAGAACAATGAATATTCTTTATTCTAATGTCTGAACAGTGTGGCAACTATATTTTATGTCTTGCTTAATGTTATGCTACATAGCAATTTGTGATCCGTCCTTAGCAATTGCCCAGCAGTGTATATACATCAGAGTAATATTTATGATAAATAAAATTATATTAAAGTGAATTTATTATAATTGAAAATTAAATCCTATTAAAAATTTTGACCTTGAGAGTAATAATGATAAATCAACACGAGGGGAATTGGTGACTGATTTCGAAATTTTGAGCTTTGGTCAATAGATATGAATAAAACCTTTGTTGGGACACCTTTTCCCAACTACTTATCCACATGCCAAGAGAGAACGTTGAGATTTGACAGGTTAAATGTATCAGCCCCTCTATAGAACGAGTGTTCGGTGGCACCGCGACACACTGACCACTAGTGTCTATAATCAATTCGGTACCGTGGCTACTTGAAACAAGGGCAGAAAAGGGGTGAATATTTGCTTATGTGAAAATGAAATATAAGCAGCTTTAATACGAGTTAAATTTATATTTATTTTTAATGCATTAATATATTTTAAACTTATTAAATATTTAATTAAAAATATATTTCTCAGCTATTGTAACTTACGATATAGATTGTAAGAAATGCTGGAACAAAAAAGTTTATTATTTATGCTTTTTGTGTTAATTTTTTAAATAGCTCAAAGTTTGAAATTCCAAAACTTTCTTTAACAATCGCATTCCATGAAAGAATTAAAAATACTTCTAAAATGAGTTGTTATGAAAGATAATATTAGATTTTAAATTTATCGAAAAGCAACTTTCTCTCAAGTACAAGAATTCAGTTCAAATTCTTTGCTAACTATGTATTCGTATCTATTACATTCTGACAACAGACGATAAATCTATTGCAAAAGGTACTATCTGGTAAATGTATTCCTTTCTTTAGGTATAGCAGTAATACGTCAAGTCATAATAATTCTAATAGGTGCAATAACTAAGCTCTGAACCAATATACCTAGAGTTTCTTTTAGGAAGTGGAATAAGAGAATATATGTTTTAATATAATTTAAAAATTTCAATGAAATTTTAGCAACGGACAAATTATTCAACTTAAATAGGTATTCAACTTAGGAGCTTTTCGTAAATATATAAAATACTATAAACTTTAAAGGAACTTGTGTGTGATCTATTAAAATTCGCATCGTTTTTTTTTTCTTTATAGAGACAAATTCCTGAGAATAGAAAATGTATTGTTTTTCAAAACTATGATGAAATAACGCTATGATCTTCATTTAAAATTGCTTTGATTCTTTTAAGCCTTCCTAAGGCTGTGGTAAATATACTTACCACCAATTGCATTAATTTTTAAATGTCCGTAGTAAGCTATTTTATTATCTTTCATTTGAACTACCATCCATTAATAACTTCAGAAAATTAAGAAACTCATAAACTCTTACATACTTTGTTACCAACCCTCTCCCCTACATAATAACAGGATTATAAACTTTCTCATGGATCTGGCAATTGTTTATTTCTTTATTTTCTCAAAATTATGTAAAAAGATATGTGCTTTCAAGACCAACTAAGTTTCGTCATCGGCTGACACGCCAATAGATTTCAGGATTTTTATGTCAGAAATAAAAAGGAAGATCTGTAAGTTTCACACACGATAAAAAATGGTTCCAGATTAATTTAGATTGAATAAAGGTGGTTATCACATATAACCATTTCAGAGGGAATGCATAATATACAATTTATAATATATAGTTTCTTTCTCCATTTTGTAGTATTTACAAAACATATATTTTATAAATATAAAACAAAAAAGAAATAAAAAGTATTAATTCCCTACATTTTAATAGCCCTAATAGGCAGTGGTAATCATACTTACCACCAAAAAGGTGGTGCAAAAATCGATTTAATTTTATCTAAGCAAAATGTGAGTTTCTCTTCTTAAATCAATCTCAATTCCGCAAATATTTTAATATAACTTTACTAAAAATAAATGGACCGTTAAAGGCTGGAGCTGTATTTTATAGTCAGGGGGAAACGATTTATGGAATTTTAAAAAGGAAAATGCAACTTAATTTCATTATTTACAGTATATGTCCTAATTTGCCCTTTAAGTGTCTATTTTGTAAACAAAGTTATAATATTTATTAAGAAAAAATATATTTAAGAAAAAGTTTTTAGCAATGTGTCGGGATCTTTCCCTTTAAAAGAAATCAGTTAAAAGAAGTAAAGTAACCAGGAATTCTTATTATTTTTAACTGATCTTTTAATTACATAAAAACTGATCTTTAATTTTTCTGAATAAAACATTTATACAGATATTTAACGTTTTTTGTCTTCTCAATCAAACAGTTATCTGCGACCTTTAAAAGTCCGTAAGTTGTTAGCTGCCCAACAGAAAAGAAAATATTCCTTCTATGCTCATTTAATTAAAATTCCTTTCCTAATTACGTATCAATGTTTAATACGAGTAAATGCTATTTGAATACAGAAGTATTTTCTCTGCTACTTTTATGTGAAATTAAGCCTGACAAATCGGGAATGTAACAGCTTGGGAATGTAAGAATAAGTGCAATGAATAAATTAATTAAAGTTTCAATTTGTTCACTAAGCCAATATATAATATATGGATATTTATTTGAAAATATGTTTCTTCTCCTCTAATGTTATGATAGTGTTATTAAGATGAAATAAAAAATTTAAATTGCAAGTTGCAAATTTGAATATTAATCATATAGAAATAAAACATTTTCTTGTGGTTTTTGTTCGCAGGAATAAATGAATTGTAGTAATATGGGTGCATTTTTAATGACATTAAATATATACAGGGCAGTCCCGAATTCATAGTACAAACTTTAAGGGTAGGTACAGGACATTGTAACAATAGTTTGTGGTGAGGCACAAATACAAAAAAAGAAACGAAATGAAAGGCAAATTGTTTGTTGAAAGCGTGGTTGACAAGAATAATGCTTTTAATAATTGTTCACAATTGCATCTACCAGTCACGACGCATGCCTGACAGTGTCGTTGGAGCGATTGACGTACATGTTCAAAGAAACATTCGTAAGACCCTTACCATTTGCATGGCCGTACATGTTTGCTTTTTTGGCAACACAAAGTCTTCTATCGTAGACATCAGTACAATTGCAAATGAAGCTTTCCCCTACTGAGATGCCCCATGCTGAGTTGCGGCTAGACATCTACTGCCACTTACAGGCAACACAAACAACCTATTGCTACATTTCTCTTTTCTTTTATTTCCCCTGTTTATGCCTCACCACCTTACTCGCGCCCATACATTCCTATACAATAAATGATTGTTAGAATGACATGTATCTTCCTTTAAAATTTGTATCATTAATTGAGGACCACCCTGTATAAAGCACATACACATATAACGAAGGAAAGTATCAATGTTACAGAACTCATATAAGAAATGCAACTGAAAATTCAATGTTACAATCGGTAGTTCATGAAATCTCCTTTTTATGGGTAGCATAAAGTGTAAATATATAGTTTGAACTATCTCTCTCAAAAAATTTCTATATTTAAATTAACCCCTTCTTGGTCGGCGTCGTATCTTACACAGTTAGTAATTTTTCCTCGTAGGGTCGGCATTGCGTGCTGTGCGACAATGTCCTCCTTTAAACTGAATTTGTCGCTTCTGACACGTCTTTTTAAAAAAAATGAGATTTTCTTAATGTTTCTGAATACTTTTACGGGATTGCTCAACTAATCTTACTTTCTTCAAAATATTTGTTTTGGGATTCCCCGCCTTGAATTGAAAGAAGAATCATTTTACGTCACTGCTAAAAGGAATATAAATAAATGAAAAGATATATATAGATTAATTTGAGAAATTATTTGTAGCCAAGCTTTGTAAAAAAACTGGGACGACTATTGAATTTATCTCGAGAATTACGTTTCTCAGCATCTATCTTTCTATAAAAATGACTTGAATAATTAATAAGAACGTATGCTGGTTTATTGCTTCAAAAAGGAAGCGCGTCCCGTTTGTATTATAGAATACACATGATCAGTAAAAACCTGTATGAAGAGTGAAAGAAATTAAAATATAATTATTGCTAAAAATTTACTAATATTTACACCTTGTTGTAATTTCCACTATTAATTTTATATAACGTGTTAAACAATGAACTATTTTAGTTATTTATTATAATGCATTAAAACGTTTACTGCTTTTCGAAACTTTGATTTTTTGAATAATACTCTATAAATGTACAGTTATCCTTTATTTTACATTTTTGTAATCCATTTTTTAATAATTATGTCAAATATTTGCTCTTCTTAGAGCTTTAAAATTCAATAATACATATATTTGCAATTTAATTTTCTTAGCTATTATTTAATATTATATTTGATCTCATGAACTGCACACGGCTGCTTGTGAACTCAATTTGCCCATGAACACTTAAATACTAATTTAATGCGCAACACGCTGCGTTGTAACGTATAGAAATAATTTTAAGATCGGACCCATAGAGATGTAATCGAAGTAAGATCTTCAAAGTATTGAAAAGAAAAATGTAAAGATCCCCATATTTTTATTGCAACCAAAGGTAACATGAATACCTTTGTTTCATGTAGACATAAGAGACGTTTGTAAGAGAGATTACTATTAGTGTCCCCTTGACATATATGCGCATTGAAAAGTACATTCAGTTTGATGCTAAAAGCATCTGCATTGCTTTAGAGATCAGTGAGAGATCGCGTTGTTCATTGAGGAGTTCAGTTTTAACCTGGTCACTAATTCTCAACGTACCCTCATCTGAAAGGAACCTCCATTGCTACGCCGGATATCATTTAAATCCGATATAGCTATGGATCTTTGATTGCTTGTTATGCACCATGTTGTACGGACTCGCAAACCTCTATATTTTTGACAAACTATGCATGACTGTTTTGAGAGATAGGAATGGACTTTCAAAATCTATGCTCATCTTTGTACGGGTGCAGCTAATCTTGAATGAATCTATATGGAGGGTAACAATCAGCAAATTAGTGGTTATTTGGTTTGGGAATTTCTAGAAATGGAAGGTAGATCACACACACATGGAACCAAATTTCCAGACTTATGCATAATTCAAGAAAATGTAATCATTTAAGAACACTTTTTCCTTAGGCATTTCATATGTATGAAGCCCAGTGGTCGAGTTATAGCGTATTGCGCTTCCATGCCTCAGGTCAGGGTTCAAACTCAAGGCTAAGCAAGATCCATTCAGCCTTTCCTCCCTTCATTGGGTAGATAAATGAGTATCAAGCTTGCTTGGAAACAAACACTGGATATTTTTACGTCAGACTGACGACCTGGCCGAACCATCTTCTCATGCATCTCAGCACCCAAGGTCACGAAACTGATATGGACACTGTATAGGCGTTGACTCCCATAGGCTGTTGCACCAATGAGTTTAGTTGTGTATTGCATATTTATTGAACATTATTAAAACTTTTGCAAAAATGGAATTTTTAAATGTATTATAATTAAGCGCGCGCAAAATGTATTTTAAGCAAGCGCGTATTAATCCGCAGTTTTGCTAATTGAAAAAGTACTTTTTAAATTTTTACTTTTAGATAAATGTTATTATAAAGTACCAAACTGTAAAAAAGTGAAATAATATATTATTTCAATTTCGATTATGATACGACTTAATCTCAATGCATGTGAATAAAATGTTTGTTAGAATTCTCAAAAAATCTGCTTAAATTATTTTTCAATTTCAAGAATGAAGTAACAATATCAAAATAGAAAGAAAGGATATAGCTTACTTGATCGAAGATGACATCGCCATTTGTATTTTCTATGACCTTCGTGAAATGGGATACACCTGCAAAGATAAGACCATAATTAATTCAAGATAAAAATATATATCCTAATCATGCATTTAGATTATTTTTAAGAGGAACGTGTTATAATTATAGAATTGAATCTTGGAGATATGAGCCAATAAAATTTAAACCACAGCATTGTACGACGGAAAATAAGAATTTTATAAGCATTTTTACCTCTATCTTTAAACTTATACAGATTGTGGTGGCCCAACATATTTGTTGCTAGTATATAATTTTAAACTCTTTTTCTCTACCTCTAAAATTGTAAATGGCTTGAAGTAACTCATTAAATAAGTAACGAATATTTCATTTCAAGGACTTATTTTAAACTATATTCGAATAATCAGAAAAAAATTGAACTGTTCTCTTTTGATCTTAAAATTGTCTTAATTATTTGTGTCTCATTCGATAAAGTGGTTGATAGTCGCTGTTGAGCAAGCTGAGCCATATGGTTTAGGCCTTTTTTAAAGTTTGTGTATGGCAGGGGATGGCAACTAGCCGCCCGTGGCCCACCTGCGGACAGCAAAGTGTTTTCATGCAGCCCACCAAAACATTTGGAAAATTGACTCTGAATCGAGATTTCTTTCCCAAGCCTTATCAAAGATTCATCTTCTTTTTTTCATTATTAGGGAATGTAATTATTTTTTTTTATTAGTGAAACAAAATACCTAAAAGCGTCTCTACAAAGGGATCATCTCCAAAGTTTGGAGAATGAGGTCAGAAGATCATAGGATTTAATAAAAATTGGCTTAAACTCAATTTGCTTTGTTATCCCTTTATTACTAGTATTGATATAAAACCCAAGAAGCTACAACTTGTAGTCAGATCCTAGTGTGATGAAATTGTTTCATGCTTTGACATTAATCGACTTTTACAAGTCTTTATCAGTTGAAACATTTCCATATAAAAAGATATTTGATCTTCTTTATGTTTTAGACCACATATATTTGAAAGTAAAGTTTGTCTTGCATGGAGATCAATAAGAGTAAATATGGAAGAAAGTTAATTGACTCTAGCTTGCAGTCTGTGATGAGAGTTTCAACAATCCCACTCTTGATTTAAAAACAAGTAATATAAAAAATAAAATAAATAAGTCAATTCCTACTAACAAGGGGAGGTCACGACTAAGGAAATTCATTTGGGGACGAGACTTAGTATAACAGTAGTGCTTATAGGGTATTCAAACACCAATGTAATTCTACCGAATGGCCAGTCAATTCCGAGAAAATAGCCTTCGAAATTCATACTTAGCTAATATACAAGTTATTTTCTCCCTGATACAACATCGCCGTGGCATGATCATCAGCGCATGGGAGTACCATGCAATGGGTAAGTGTTCGATTGACGCAAGTGGCCAACTTCCTGTTTTTATTTTTTTTCTCCAATTTATTTTCATAATTAAATAATTTTATTAAAAAATATTCATTGATTTTTAAGTGATATTCTATATTATTATAGTAATTGTTTTACTTTTGTAAAACACAAATATGGTATAACTACAATTACTTTGTGATTAAAATCTAATTAATTGTATTTTTAAAATTATTCCTTATACCTAAATGGCCGTAAAATTTTACTTCTCTTTTTTAACAAACCAATTTTGATCAAGAGAAATATAGCTGTTTTTAAAGAGCAGGTGTTATTCTTTTAAGAACAAAGAATTATTTTAAAAACAAAGAATGCGCTCTAATAAAATGAGAAATCAGTAGGATGTAACGTCCCAAGCATCTAAGTGATGACACTTATTTGGTCTTTTGTAGATTTATTTTCCAAACACACAGGACAGTTCAGACATACAAAAACTATGCACAATATTTACACTTTTGTAGAAGCCATTTGCGATCCGATTATTGACAATTGCAGAGAGGTCATTCCTTACGCTCGCTGATGGAGCTAAATCAGTGTTTATCAAACTGTGGGGCGCGGTAACGCTGTGAGGGGGGCACGAGCATATTGAAAATAAAATGTTTAAAAAAAATTTTTGAATGAAGTAAAACAAAATGCTTTCTGACATAATAAAAAATACACATTTACACTGATATAATTTATTTTTATCATCTGGAGATCATCAAAAATAAAAGATTTCACTTCAAACACTCATTAGCCATCTTTGATCCTATAACCAAATTAAAAAAAAATATTTTGTTTGCTTTGCGGTCAATATGAGAACGAGGAGAGATTTTTTTTTACGTTTCTTTTAACGATATCAAACGATGAGAGATTTTTTTATTACGTTCATTTTAACCTAAAATATTACTTTAGCTGACCTTCGAACTTACTGGTATGGTTATCTCCGTCTTTTTGTAGGGAAATTGTAAATATATATAATACATATATTTCTGTTTCATCTTTTTCCATGTGAAAGAGTTTTATGATACATGGATAAGCATGAGTATTCTGAAACATATAATGCATAAGGAAAAACGTTTTACACAATTATTTTTTAGAATATGCTACACTTTCCTTATGAACAATTTTGTAGTTTTGATTGCTGTGTTGTACGACTTATTATGGTTTATAAATGTAAATAAGCAGAATATTTAAAAAAATGGGCATCTGTGATCCCTATTGAAGGAAGTTGAAACTGATCAAGCAATTGGAGAACCTATTGAAATAATGAATATTAATCAAGATCACGAAAGTAAATACCAGAAAAGTGTTAGACATGAAGCATTTGAGTTGATTTGAAATTTTCAAATGCTGCCTAAAGATCTTTATGAAGAAAACTATGAAGCCATAATGTAGCACTTCACCTTGTCAAAAAGACACGGGAAAGAAAAAGTTCAAAATGCTATTTGTAGATCATCAAACAACAGCAAAACTACAAAAACGTGAACAAAATATGACAGTTTAGCTGAAAAATAACTTTCCTGTGTTGTTAGCGAAAAGTGTCTGTGATTTATGTTCTTTATTAAGGACACGCACATTTGGAACATTTTCTTTAGTTTTATTGGATTTTTTTCTCAAATTTTCTAAGAAAATTGAAAAGTCCTTGAAAGTAGGTAAGTATTTTTCTTTAGTTAAATTATTCACTGGAATTGTGATTTTTATCGTGTATAGTGAAAATAACTATAAAATAAATTATAGTTTTAATGCAAACTAAAAAACACGCTTTTATAGTGAATCCAACTAAAAAGTAAAATATTTATATATATTACTTAAAAGTAACATATACAAAATTTAATACTTATCTTGTTGATTTATACGGTTTATAATTATGATAGTATTGTAGCTTTTGCGCAAAAGTGCATTATTATTGCATTCAATATATTATTATTTTTAGGGGGGCGCGATAAAAATTATGATTGCAAATTGGGTCGCCAGTAGTGAAAGTTTGAGAACCACTGAGCTAAATACAGTCTCTCGTCGAGAGGTAAAAGCCGACAGCAGATATCCACACTGCGCTCACGGGTGGAGCTCACAGATTCCAACTGCTCTCGTCGAGAGGTAAGGGCCGACTGCTTCTGGCTCGGCACTTGCACATTCGCAGTGCTTCCAATCAGTCTGCGTTGCCACATAGAGTTTTAGAAGAGGTCTCGAGTTCGTTACAAGGATAACGGATTTTGGTTACTACACTATTGCTTAAATTTTGTTTTTGCTATTTTTACCCCTGTTTTTACAATATAACCTGGTTACTTAAAAAACATCGTTATTGCGGTAAATCTTCTTTTATTAACTGCGCTACATGTCAAAAAATTATTTGTTTTGAATGTTTTTATGATAATTATCACTCAGGTCCTCGCATGTTCCAAAAAAAAATGTAAGACAAAGTTAACTTTTTACTTATATTTATTTAACTTTATTTATTATTATATAATTTATTTTTACTTTTTATTTATATTTATTTAACTTTATTTATTATTATATAATTTATTTTTACTTTTTATTTATAAGTAGTATTATCATAACTATTAGTTGTTTTGTGTTTTAAAAAAGTAAAATAATTGCTATAATTATATAGAATATCATTTAAAAATTAATGAGTCTTTTTTTTAAAAAAATAAAATTATTTACGTCTGAAAATAAATGATAAAAAAAAATTGAGAAACAAAAATAAAAACATGAAGCTGACCGCTCGCGTGAATCGAACACTGACCCATTGCATAGTACTCCGATACGCTGACGATTATGCCACAGCGATGTTGTGTATCCCAGGCAGAAAATAACTTGAATATAAGCTAAGTATGAATTTCGAGAAGGCTATTTTCTTAGTATTTACTGGCCATTCAGCGGAATTATATTTGAGTATGGATACCCTATAGTACTACTACTGTTACACAAAGTATCTTCCCCAAATGAATTTTCTTAGTCATGACCTCCCCTTGTTAGATCAACAAAGAAACATTTCATCTTAGCTGCTTTTCAATAAATATTTACAATTAATATAAATATGTATATACATATGTCAGAATCACAACATTAAGTGGTAATTAATTTTTATTCATTATCATTAAAGTATCGTATTGTCATCCAAAACAACAGTGTATAACATTTCAATTCAACTAAATGCTGTAAAATGTGAGGGAAAAAAACATTTTCAAGTTTTGACACAAGTCTCCAAAAGAGTCGCTAAGTCACCAAAAATGATGCCAACGTAGCTGTATCTGTACTTCTTTGAATAATTAGTTTTAATCAATTAATTTTTATTAATTATAATTAAATCATGTACGTAAAATTTTAGCTGAATTGAGTGCTTTAAAATGTACTTTATTAATGATATAAAGTTCCACGAAGATAAAAAAATAAATAAATATATAGAGAGTGTGAGCTAATAGTAGGAATTGAAAAAAAATGCAGGAGAAAAGTGTGACTGCGTACTTTTGTCTCATTAAGCAAATTCTAAGATTTAATGTACTTGGAACTGTAGATAATAAGAAATTAGCACCATACATACATTGAATAAACCCCCCATTTTTTATAACTTATGTTTATTATTTTTTATAATGAATGTAATGATTTTAAAAAGGTGTAGCCCTCCAGTATTCGCCGATCCCACAATGTAGACCGCTAGCCCAAACAAGTTGCCAATCATTCATGTATGACATAACAAAGACTGCTGAATTTCAAATTTAACTTAACTGGGTTTGCAGGTCTTTTCGAGATATAGTTGGAAATATTAGAAGACTGAGCATGATTATTCTTTAACATCGAATTTCAAAGCATTACGAGGTCTATTGTGGACGGACTTCGTAATTTTGAAGCATCGTCAATTAATGAGGACAACATCGACATGATAGCCCACTGTCCAAACTTCTACACTTTTCAACGTGAAGACTTTGAGTCTTGACAGTTTTAATATGTCTCCAGCATCTCAATACGATTTCTTTAGTGGCTCTCTGACTCGAACCCCTGACTCGGCTGGTTTCATACCTGTCACAACTTCATAACTATGTCCATTTGGCTACGCAACTGCATACTATTGTGGTACGACGTTTTCATTCTTGTGATTCGAGTTTTAAATTAAAGCAGCGTTTTTCAAACTGTGAAGCGTGCCCCCTTGAGGGGCGTGATAACTCTACGAGGGGGCGCGATCATATTGAAAAGTTGAAAACTAAAAATTATTCAAAACATTAATTTATTGAAAGTAAGCAGACAAAATAATTTCTGACGTAATAAATAAAACATAAAATACACATTTACACTGATATAATACACTTATAAAATTACATGTACTGTACAATGTATTTATTATTAATTTAACCATCCTAAATTAAGAATAAGTTTGATATAATTACTAGTGACCCCAGGGGCTTTTATTAACACCTATCTTGATGATTTGAATGGTTTACAATTAATTCCTTAACTGTCGATTAAAAGTTACACGTTTTGGTCCCCAATGCCGTGGTTTTCTACGTAGACACGCGTATTTTGATGTTTTATTGGGAGGGGGGAGGAGAAAAGGAATACATAAGCAAAATCTTCTGAAATAAGTAAATCCTTTGCAAAGACTGTCATGGTTCTTTAATTGTATTCATAAACCTTAGGAAAATTTTATGAATAGCAGTGCACAGAAAAGATCGTACTTCGGAAGGACGTATATATACGTCCAGACGATTAATGGTTTGGCTGATCGAGACGTTTATGTACGTCAGTGGCACATAGGAGGTTAAAGTCGTACACACACTATAGCTTTAGTGTCAAAGTATATTATTATTGTATGGTGGGGGGTGCGATGAAAATGATGATTGAATACTGGGTCACGAGTATTGAAAGTTTGAGAAGCACTGAATTAAAGGCATCACACACGCATGTCTCGAACAACCGTTTATGCAAAGTTCTCGAGCAGCCATAAGAATGCTGAGGTGCCGTGAACAGGGAATCGACACTAAAAATTATTCTACGATTTTTAAGCTTCGAAAACTAACATCCAATAATATTTCTTTAATTCCACACGCACTATCTTTGATGCTTGGAAACAGATATGGAGTGGCATTCTGCTTAAAATATTATACGCCATTAACATATTATATTATGCGTTTGACAAAATCAAGCCAGATTTCTTGGTTTTTTACTGCAATCTTGATTTTTACGTAGGGTGATGAGGAACCTCATTGTCAGGGATTTCGAGCAATTCTTTCAGCTCTCAAGGAAAAATGTGGTTCGAAGCCGTTGTTGTGCCAACTGGGCAGAAATTCCTCAAAAGGGTTGCTGTACAGGAAAAATGCTCGAAATATGCAAGCTTGTTATAAGAGTTTTTGACTTCCATAGTTATTATGTTATTGTAGAACCTAACTTATTTCATTATACCTTCATTATTCAGTCAATGCCATGTCATATAATTTTTACCCATTTTCTACCGACTGTACATATAAGAACCACTCACTTTAAAATTAATGTATTATTAGTTTTTAAGTAGTTAAAGTCAAGGTAAGTGTCTTATTTTTTATATGTTAAGGAATACCTTAGAAAACGATTTGACTATTTATTTTAAATGAAGAGTGCATATAATTAATTTTAATAGTCTAATTACTTTGTGGTACATATAATTACAGACAGCCCACTGGATGCTGGAGTAAGTGTTCTTTATTTTTACGTCCGTGTGGCTAATTGTTGTTTTTTGTTGTGTTGTAGTCATCACTAAAGCGCAATTCACTTATGCGTTTTTAGCATTTATTTTAGCTTAACATATTTATTTTGCTTTTTTATTGTTTTATTTAAAGTTTTTAAAAAATTTTAAACTTTGAATCTAAGCTTTTTTTTTGCAGCACAACTAATGGAAATATCTTTTCTAATTTCAAAAATTAACCAAATTTTAATTTTGATTTAACAATAAAAATAGATTTTCAAGATGCTATTATTATTATTTCCTCTTCTTAGAATGTCTGAAAAAAGTCTGGCTTCAAGAGGCTTTGGATTAAAAACAGAGAACCTACTATCTGAAATCAAAGACGTACTAACAGATGAAGAAATCTCGAAAAATTAGCAAATTATTATTAGATTCATAAGATGGCGATCAAGAGACTGAACAAGAATCAAAATGCAATAGTTCACATTAAGAAAATGCAGCATTTTCTACCGCAGGATGCAGTACTAAAAACATTTAATCGAAACCTCATTCAAAACGCATATTGCAATGAATTTTTGTGAATGAAGCGGAAAACTATACCATCATATTAATAAGAATATCTTTAAATTAAGTTTATGTGTAAATATAAGTAAATACATTTTAAAAATTTACTATTCTTTAAAAATAAATATTTTGTGCTGTAAAATATTAGTGTTCTCTGGTTATTTAGCATTTTTAAGAGTAAAAACTGCTTTAAAAGTCATTTGGTCCTTTCGTATTATCAGAATATTTTAGACCTCTGTGGACTGACGGTACTTTAAAGTACCAACTTAATTATCTCTAGCGAATTACATTTCTCAAAATTGTGCATTTTTTATATATACCCCTTAATTTTCAAAGCAGTGATTAAAAAAATGCATAAAAATATTTGCAGTAAATCATAATACGGTAGATAAAGTGTTAAGTGATATGAACCTTCATCAATTCATACAGCGAATTTAAAATCTATTAAGGCTCCATCATAATAAAAGATGAAGAAACAGGTGATAAATATGTAGACGAACAGAAAAAGGCCTTACACAGAGGCACAAAAATTTCTGATAGGCTAAATCTTCATCAATGCATATTTACTGCCTTGATGTAACCATAAAAAATAGGTTGTTGAAAATTGCACTAAATATGATTATATTCATACAGAAGAAATTAGGCATGGAATTTCCTACATATTAAATGTACTTGTGAGTTATCTTATCACAATTATTTATTTTGTTAAATGTTTTGTGCGTGACTGCAATTATAACCCTTCAGTTCTGATATATTTTATATATGCATAAAGATTAATCATATACAGTTGGCAAAATGTTTATTTGTACGCTTAAAATTTTGTATGTTCTTCAAAAATAAATTAAGTAATGTAACTAAAAGTTATTGAGATACATTTAAATTGTTTTTTTAAAAAAAAAAAAGTTTCTTTCACAATAAAACATAAAATAAGCATTTATTTCAAATAAGTGATTTTTTTTTTAAAAACATTATACAAAAAGATTATTTATACACTTGCTTAGTAAACATTAACAAAACATATGCAACAATGTATTGACATTTCAATACTTTGTAAAGAGTCCATTAGCTTTTATAACTGTTTCAAAATCCATTGACTCAATTAATTTCTTTGTAATTTCTGTGTCAATGGAGTTCCAAACTTCATGGAGTTTTTCTTTTAAGTTCTCTTTACTTGTTACATTTTTTTTCCGAACTTCAGTGTCCAAATGCATCCATAAATTTTCTGTAGGATTAAGATCTGGAGATTGTGGAGTTATTTCAAGTGGCCTTGGAGCATGATGAAGCAACCAGATCTTAGTAACTATAGCGGTGTGCTTCGGGTCATTGTATTGTTGGAATATAAAAATGTTCTCCATGCTCAATTTCTTAGCACTATGTAACAAATTATGTCAAAACACATCGATATAAGCTAAAGCATTCATTTTATTGTCAATAAATGCTAAGTTACCCGCTCCATTATGAGCCACGCCCCCCTACACCATAGCATTTCCACCACCGTGTTTTCAAGTGGGAAGTACATTTTTGGGTTCAAGAGCTGTTTTATTTTTTCTCCAAATGTTCTGAATACTTGGTGGTGTAAAAATCTCAAACTTGCTCTCATCAGAAAAAAATAACCTTTTTGCAAAAATCTATAGGCTTATTTTTGTACTTCATGGCAAACTCTAGACGTCTTTTCCTGTTTACTTCAATAATATATGGTTTATTTCTGGGAGTTCTGGCTTTCAGACCAGCGCTGTGCAGTACATTTCTGAATGTCTGAACAGACACTGAAACATTACATGATGACAGAAGTTCATTGGTAAAATTTTGAGCTGATATCATTGGTTTTTTTGTTGCTGACCTTACAATCATTCGTTTAGCTCTTGAGGTCAATTTACTCGGACCACAAGGTCTGGGCTTATTTTCAACACTGCCGGTCTCTAAAAATTTTTTTACGATGTAACCAACGGTTGTAAATGACAGTTTTAAAATGTTTCCTATTTTCTGGAAAGAGTATTCCTCTTTTTTGGAGCTCTGTAATATGTTTTCTTATATCTAAAGAAATTTCTTTGGTTTTAGGAGCCATTTTCAAGAATATATCTGTAATAATCTGAAACTATTTAAATATTATTGATAAACTAAGTTAAATCTAAAAAAGTTTAATCAAAACTTTTGCCATACTTACACCAAAAGAATTCTGTGCAAATACTCTTTTTGCAACTATTTTTCACACTTTTCCAGATTACAATTTACTTTTACACTTACAAAAATAATTTGCATACAACAATTAGACGCCTTAAAGAAATGCATGATTAATTTGCAACTAAAATATGGGTATTTATTCCATCAAAAACGAAGAAAAAAGTTGTTTACAAATAATCATTTTGTCAACTGTACGTCTGAAAAAATCTTAATAAAATAGGGAAACTCATTAAGAAATAATTCAAGGAAGAAGCGGTGATGGAAAGGCAATTGGTAAAAAATCAGTGGGATTAAAACAAAATTTTAAAAAAAAGAAGTCCTATTTTAAATATATATGTATTCAAGTCAACCAATCATGCCTCATATTCGAAGCATGATTTAATATTAAGTGACTAAATATATAATTGAGATTTGATACTGAATTCTAAGTAGGTTTTAGTATGTTTTATATAAGAAAAAGGTGTTCTACCTATTTTACAATAATTTTTAGATATATTTAATAGTCTCTTACACGGGAAGCAGAAGTGTTTTACACCCCTGTTAAATTCTATGGTGCCGTTAGGCGAATGAAGCAAATTTTATTATGCCATTATTTCTTGCATATATATATGTAACAATAAATGAATAAATATCTTCACCAGACAATCTGAATATTACTTTCGTACGATTTGCATCTAATTTATACCACTAACGACCACTTATCTCAATAAACTTTAAACCTCGTCTACTCAATCCTTTCAAAACGCTATCTTCTACTCACCAATGGAAATTAATTAGCACTTCGTGGTAATCCATGGATTAGATGCACCGGAAGCTCTTTTTCCAAAGTGCATCGCTCAGGGAAGAAGTACATGATCCACTTCACCATTTCCGTGATGGCTAATAAAGCAGGCAATAGCGGGAAGGCCAGTGCTTTGCTGCAGGCAGTTACTGGTCTAGACGTCTGCTACAAATCCCGAGTTTTCTGAATAAACGTGACCACTCTAACGTCGTAAACTTCGTTTACGACGTACTTCCGAGGTTAAGACGAACAGCAGTTGTCTATCGAAGTACTCTCTTGAACTGAGGGTTAGAGGAAGGCATAAACAGATTGGGTAGCTGGAATGTGATGTGTGTGCTATATCGAAGATAATGCAGTTTTGAGTTTGAAAGCTGCATGGGTTACGAATAACGTATTTTTTTAAAAAAAATTCTCTGAATCCCGCCAAGATAAAGAGCTTTAAATACAATTCAATTCTTTTTAAAGGTTCCACAAAAATTTCCAAACTATTTGGTTGAACAATAATGTTGTAGAAAGTAAATCATGAAACATTTGATTTATCATGTCCGAATTTCATTTATTTTCATTATATATATATATATATATATATATATATATATATATATATATATATATATATATATATTATATATATATATATATATATATATATATTATATATATATATATTATATATATATATATATATATATATATATATATATATATATATATATATATATATATATATTATATATATATATATTATATATATATATATATATATTATATATATATATATTATATATATATATATTATATATATATATATATATATATATATATTTATATACACTGGTGTGCGTGTGCTAGTTTTAAACCAGTTTTCAAAAAATTGTGGTACATGTACCCCAAGGCGCCTGCAGTGGTATGGGGGAGGTACATGCTAAAAGTAGTTTTATTATATATATATCAAATAAAAAAGATCACCAGCAAATTCTGTTAACAGTTATCTGTATAAATAAATCCTAAATTGTAGAGATTGAACTATTATTTGAAGAAGATAGGCTGTCTCTCATAATAATAAATATAATATATAATTATTCTATGAATTTTCTCTTTATTTAAATACCCATATTCTTAAATCATAGATGACTCAATGGTACCTCATACAAATAATTTTTGCTGTTGTCAAATATTTTTCATTTGCTCAGTAACTTTAAGGATTCTTTTTTTTCTTTAAAAAAACTAAAAGTACAACACTTATTTTATTAAAAATTTTAGAAATTTAAAATTTACATTAACTTAAAAATGAGAAAAATAAGAGGAAAGAAAATGTTCCATAATTGAATTTTTTAATAAATTAGCTTTATTAACTAAATTGAGTTTTTAATTCAGATTTAAAATTTGAGAATAACATCAATTTTATCCAGCTGTATTACAAAAATTCTAAAGGACGTTTCATGTATAATTCTTCTTTTTAAGAGAATTGTACATTAGAGACACAATATTTTTATAGCTCTTTATATTCTTATACGTTCCACACTTCTCGGGTTTTTCTTTCTTCAAGCTAAGGACCTTCCTCCCAAGACACGTAGCTCTACTGATTGACATCATGCTTGTTTGCCAGACCTCTACTTTCACATGGCCTATTAAAAAGCCAATTGAAATAATTTAGCAAAGATGCCACAGGACGTAACATCAATTTCAATTTATAATTGATTATCATAATTATGTTACGTATTAAAACTCGAAGCATTATCGAAATAAATTATAAGAAAAATTTGTACGATAAAGTCAAAATTAGTAATGTAAAACAAAATGAATTCTAAGTATTTCTGTATCCATGATTGATTGCTCTTTCAAAGTGCACTTTAAAGTTACACAAGTTTTATTGGCAACGACAAACAATAAAAATGGCATCTAAACAGCCATTACACTACGAAAACTTCTATACCGACCTCACAAATTTGAGCATGCACAGATTTAACTGGCATAAGATTCTCTACAGGAGTGTTTTAAATCGTAGGTCAATGCATGCAATTTTTAGGGATTATCATTGAAAAAATGCGGTCTAGCATTGTCGTAGGAAAGAATTTTGTATTTATTATTAACCAGAGCCGTCTTTTTATGTGTATGTTTCTGGTGTATTTCTTCGATTTCATTATAACACTTATCCACTGTGATGCTTTCGCAAGGTTTTAAAAAGATGTGGTGGATCAAACTGGTTGTGGACCAACACACAGTCATCATAACATTTTTTTATGGTGTTTTGGTTTCGTTAAGTGTTGTGGAGCTTTGTCGGCATCCAGCCACTGCATCGAACGTCGCCGATTGTTATGCACAATGCACTTTTCGTCACATCTCACAATGCAATTTAAAAACGGATCATTCTGTTTTCAAGAAGTGCAGAATATGTTTCAAACCATTTATTTTTTTCATTCTAATTTAATTCATGAGGAACCCATTTATCCATATCTTTAACTTTGTCAATCATTTTTAAGTGACAGAAAATGTTTGCAGAAATTACGCCTGGTTGTTCTGCGCAGTATCAAACAGTATCAATGGGATTTTGTTCAGCTATCGTGCGTACAATTTCGTTGCCCACAGCTCTTTCCGGGCTGCCTAAACAAATATTTGTGACTCTCGTCACCAGATTCGTTCTTTCAGTACCAACATCGAATGATACTTTCTTTCACTGAGAAGTTTCCAAATGCAGCATTGATGTTTCGGGAAGCTGCTACAGCATTATGATCACTGTTTGCTTATACAAAAATACTACTCTAAAATCTCGAGATCATATGTGTTTAAGCACATAAAATTATAGGAAAAAATTACACTTTTTTTAATTAAAACATATCAAATGTGATAGATTAGGGGGTTTTAGTTTTAAAATAATGCATAATACATGAATGTATAGAAATTGTCTCAAAACGCACTGAGGGAAGTTGAGCGCTTCATATGTTACAACCTAATGTGATTGAACAATACATAATATATACCACGTACATAACGAAGGTTAGCTTCACGGTACAAATGATATCTAAGCCGAGTTCTGATGTACAAATGAATTACAGATTTCCACATATCCATGGTACTTGCAATTTTTAACGAACAGATATTTGCAGATATCAATATCAAAAGTTTATTAGGTTTCTTACATGTTTAAAATCAAATATATGTTTAAAGTCATACATGTGCCAATTCACAATATCTAAAAAATTATAAAATGTTTCCCTACATGAAAAGGTTCTTGTTCACTAAACTACAATTCCCTTATTTCTCTTTGCAACGTATGTTTCCAAAAGACTATTTTTTACTTTACAATCCAAGAAAATATAACTTTCTGACTTTAACCTTTCTCAAATAAGACTACATTTCAAATGCATAAAGCACAAACTCAAATTCTTATCTTATTTTCCAATAGCGTAAACGCACATCAAAGGCATCCCGTGCTATTTATTTCACCTTCGCCACCAGAATATGCATCCGAATAACGATTTTAATACACGCAGGATGCCGGGCAATCGTTTATGAATATTTCATAAGCCAAAAATGCTCTAGGGGAAAAACGTAAAGATATTCACAACTTACGTCGCCAGGAACTAAACATAATTCAGTTTCTGGAACAACCATGTTATACCGAGGTTTATCGGTGAGTGTGAGGAGAAGTGATTTACAAAACGTTTTGTCAATGAGAGAAGCAATGAAAATTTTGAATTTCATAATAGCTATGTTCATATTCAACTCTATTTGTTACCGAAGAAAGCTCTTCTGACAAAGAGTGGGCTAGATATATTACGGAATAGGAAATATTTCGCCTTCTTCCTATTTAATATCATTACACTTTAGAAAATTTAATGGAAATTCATGAATCTTTTAGTCACAAAAGCTTTTATAAGTGAAGTCTATAATGTATAGTGACATCAAGTTATTAGAATCTTAACTGGTAGATTAGGTAACATGTTCTATGTGTGGGTTGATTCTGGTACTCAACTTCAAACTGCATTTGCACAAAAAGAGATTTGAATTAAGTAACATAAATGAGCAATTTTCGAGATATTCAATTGATAACATATTTTTATTATATTATGAAAAACTATTCATTTTGGAAAAAAAAAATTGACCGTTATTGACAGTGTTAAATAGTAGAAATAATCAATTATCCACACCTGATACTTTATTTTTACATATGCGGTTATTAGTGACTTGAAATGAGTTTAAAAATATAATTGGGAAGATCATTTATTTAGTTAACAAGCTGTAAGCTCTCTATCTCTTTCTATCTTTTAATCGCCTTCCAAATTCGTTTTTTTTCTGGCACCAAATGCTCTAAATTATGCATTTTTTTAGTTACAACTTATATAGTGGTTTCCAATTAAGGGTTACAGTTTTTTTTTTGTTTTTAAATGATATAACAAATTGGAGTTCATATTGGTGTGGTTAAGGAACAAATCAAGAGACATTGTAAAAGTCGTCAACTGTTATTCAACTTAATATATTTTTGCATCAATATCTTAATAGAAATAACCACTTGGGGCGAAATAGGCCTCTAAACCCAACAAATAATAATAAATTTTCCCTTACCTCTTATAACTGTTGCTCTGAATTACATCCAAGCACTTTACAACTTTAGAATACATTCAAGCAACAATCACTCAATGTTACGTGAGTTTTAATTTAAAATGCTAATTCAATGTTTCTCAAACTGTGGGGTGCGCCCCCTAGGGGGGCGCGAGCATATCGAAAATAAAAAAATTAAAAAAATTATTTACTAGAATAAAGTAAAACAAAGTACTTTCTGACGTAATAAAAATATACACATTTTTTACACGGAAATAATATATATATATATATATATATATATATATATATATATATATATATATATATATATATATATATATATATCTGCGATTTTACATCATCAAAAATAAAAGCTTCTCCTTCAAAACCTCATTTTTTTGCTATATTTGATACTACAACCAAATAAAAAAGTTTTTATTCGATTTGCTGCAATACCATAATGAGAGATATTTTTATTACGTTTTCTTTTCAAAGCGAAAATGCTACTCTTTCAGAGGAAAGACAAAACCCAGACCGATAATCAAAAAAAATTTCAGGAAGATAAAAAGTTCATCAATGTTACATATTATATTGCCATCAACTGTAGGCAGTAGAATGTATTTGCTGCGGTCTGACCTTCGAGCTTACTTGTTTGGTTAGTTACGTCCCTGCTCTTATGTATTTGGTTTTTTATTTAGGGAAGTTTGAAGTATTGCTAAGCCAAGCGTAATGAAAAACGTTTTACATAATTTTTTTAGAACATCCATATTGTAATAAACACTCTTTTAATCCGGGAGCGGTCACGCCGAGCACAGAGTGCATGAACTCGGTAATTCTGGCAAAACTGTTTAATTGTTACCAATGACCCTGGCACTATCCTCCTCTTAACGTGAACTAAAATATATTAGTCACATATCTATCTCTTTTTTGGGAGTGACAGACGTTTTTTTACGATCTTAAGATACTTGTTTTGTGCTGAGTTCTCGGTTTAATAACTTTTTTTCCGAAATATTTTCTGTGTGCTTGAAAGTAGGTGAGTATATTTTCTCTTAATTAAATTATTCACTGGAATTACGATTTTTATTGTGTACTATAAAGATAATTATAAAAAAAGGATTGGGGTGACTGAATAACCCCGCTCGACCATTAGTATCGAGTTTGAGCCTGCTACAGGGTTAAAACAATTTGAAGTCTTTCGCTTTAAATATTAAAAATAATACAATTATTCTTCATCAGAATTTTTTTATTGTTCATTATTCAACATCAATTCTAAATGCTAATTCTTTGAGGCTTAAAATTACAGTTCAATTAAAACTAATTATAAATTGAGCAATCATTTTAAAAAAATCATTTTACATTTTTGTAAACATTGTCGCACACTTGCCTTAGCGACTTCCATGGGCTTTTCTTACAGAGCAAAGTTTTTCAAAGGAATGCTTATGATTAGAAATTGATCCTCTGAGTTATTTTTCTACATTTAGCTGATATCTATATTTTGTCTTCTAAACAACCACCGCATTTCGCAATATTTTCCAATCTATAATTTAAAGAAAGGAAAAATAACATAATATAATTTTCCTATTACTTTTTTTTTGCTTAAAAGTAACATATACAAAATTTAATACTTATGTCATGAATTTGTACTGTTTATAATAAGGATTGTTGCTTTAGCTTCAAAGTGCATTATTATTGCATTCAGTACATTATTAATGTATAAGGGGAGCGTGATAAAAATTGTGATTGAAAAGGGGGGCGCCAGTATTGAAAGTTTGAGAAGCACTGTGCTAATCGTAAAAGCAAATATTGAAAGACACACTAGACACTTAAAACTGTCAAAACCTATCTTAAGTAGCATTACTTGTCAATTTCCTCTCGGATTTCATTTCAGATTACTTTAAAAAGCAATTTTGATGAGCATATATCTGGTTTTCTTCATAAAGCAAAGTTCTCAAATCAATTAAACAATTCCTAAAATGGGTTTCCTTAAAGGTTAATTGAAATCACGTTGTGAACTCACAACAAGGAATGCTTGTGAAATAGCATTCATAGGTAATGCAGCAGTTTACATTCATACAATCACGTCATTTTTAGCAAATTAAATATTCTTCCCATCTGTGTCCTTTTCGGGTATTTAAAGAAGGTTTTTATCATTTCAGTTATAATAGTTGTAATTGTTCAAAGAAGAAGAAAAGAGAATTTCTCTTTTAGTATATCGAATGTGTAAAAAGTATAATTAGTGAAAATAATATATACAACTTGGAACTCATTTTTTAAAATTTAAACAGGATTTTGAAGCCCATTTTTATCAAAACCATTGATTATATAATAACAGAATAGCAAAATTTCCTACAAATGGTCTATGTTAAATCCATTGATTATATAATAACAGAATAGCAAAATTTCCTACAAATGGTCTATGTTAAATTTGTCTTAAAGCCTATCTTTTTAATCTTTTTTTTTCAATTTTAATCCTGCACCCCAATAAGTATTCTTTCCTGTTAATTGCTTATAGGAAAAGTTTATAAAAAAATAGAACATGCGTTGCTTCAATTTTCTGTATTTTTTACTGGATTTGGCAAGTAATAAAAGTCCAATCTCACTTTGCTGAACGTGCGGGGATATGCTGGAAAAAACAGATTCAATAAGAAGGAATAAAAGAAGAAATAAAAATAAAATGACGTAATAAAACAAAAACGTATTATAAATTCATAGTGTTTATTCTTTTTTTAAGATGGTTTAAAGTATTTCAATCGATTTTTCAAATTATGTGAAGATGATTTTTACATTAATTTAGGTAAGTATAATCTAATGCAAAGCATCTACGTAAATGTTACGAATAATGATAACAGTAAGTAATTGATAATGATGTATTTTATTTCTTTCGAAAGTTCTTGTTGAAATTTGGCCACTAAAGTTTACATGCCGCCTGCATGTCTGCTGAACTAGATTTTTTCCATAGATAACGTGGCTTCTATTGTCCTTTTCTATTTTTGGCACTTTGCCTTTTGTTGGCAATATAGTGAATTAATATAGATAAATCCTGACAGCTAAAATATCAAGTGTAATGTGGCATTCTCACACGAAAATATGTTATAAATCTTTTAGACTCTGCTGTCGCGTTGATTTTGGATTTCTCTTGAATACATTTTGCTAAAATATATACCATTTAGGGGTTGCTTATTACTGTCTGTTATTTAAAAAGACTAAATAACAATGTATAATACTAAAATACACATTATGTTGAAGTGATACTAATACGCGATTATTATAGGAAACATATTGGCTACTGAACATATGAAGTAGGAAAATGTTATTTCGCAATTTCTGATTAAAATATGTATAATATCATACTTGAAAATTTAAGATTGAAATTTCTATGAACAAATTAGTAACTTTGCTTAAGATTGTACATGTATATATTCAGCATTTTGATCAAAAATACTACTTATTAGATTTAATATTTTAAACGTGTTAATGTTATTATAATAACATGAGCATATTACTACTTAAACTTATTTGGACTGAACCAAATTTAATATTATAAACAAAATAATTAACAACACAATTGTAAAAGAAATTCACGGGGGGACTGCGAAATGATTAATCTAACGATATTTTTATTTATATCCATTTAATGTTTTACCTTAAGTAGAAACAAAAGAACATTTTTGATAACAGAAAAAAGAAAAAACCATAACTCCTGTCTTAAAAATAGAATCAATGTTTGTTTACTCTATAGTTTTTTCTGATATTAAATTTTTCACAGGAGAATAATATTAATTTTTTTATTATTGTTATAAGTAAGCATTCTTTAGGAAAATAAGGACGTTTTTTTCCAGCCTGAAAATTGTATTTAGTACGTAAATTCCTTATTTAGATTCCAACAGTGGAAAATACATGTCGTAATGTTAATGTGGTAAACATATCTTCTTGGTAATAAAATGAACACTTTAACACACAACCAAACACACACACACTGTTGAATGTCATATGTACGTGTCCATTGAAGAAATGTCATGTTGACTGACAAAACTACTTTTGTAAAAGATTGTTTGAAATCAAATATTTATATTATGATTTATCAATTAAAAATTCATTTATATTTATCATTAACAGTTTTTTTTATCTTCTGCATATTACTATCGTTAATGATAGTAATCGCTTCTTAATACACCAACACTTAATACCCAAATTTACTTCACCAAGATATTGTTGTAAATAATACTTATTGTTATAATGTTTCTGTATTTCCAATTTAAAGAAGTTTTAGAAAATAGTATTTTAATTTAAGAAGAAAATGTTTGTGAGAAGTATAGTTAAACAAACTATTAGAAACACAAATGAAAAAAATTGTTTAAAAGAAATACCAAGCAATAAAAATTGTATTGATCAAAGCGTTCACACTGCGATTGTAAAATAATAATGGTAACAATAATTTTATTCCCCAGAAGGATTTCTGACCTAAAAAAATGTCACAGACACATTCCCCTTTCAGTTCTAAACACAGAAATAGTTTTTAGGAAAAATCTACGATTCAAAATGGAAAGGAAAAAAAAAACTAGTTTTGTGCACATCCTTTGTTCCGTCAACACTTTTGATATTTGATTCTAAGTATTTGAACCTCACAGAAGTCAAATAAGATCTAACATTTATACAGTATTTGAAAGATCATATATTTTATATTCTCTATGAAATTACAAATTAAAAAGGTGGATTTATTTTATTATTTCATTAAATTAATTTATTCCACTGATTGTTTTCTTTCAAGAAAAAATCAATTACTTTAAGGTATCCGGCTACGTTCGGAAGCGTGATTTTAAAAAAGCGCATAAATGGATAATTTTCATGATATTTAGTGTCACTCAGATTAGAATACATGCATAAAGTTGTTTTAAGCACATTTTGATAAAAAATATTTAAATACAATATTTTGGCAAAAAATTAACTTTGTATATTTTTTTTTTTCAAAATGTTCTCTTTTTGTGAAAAATGCTTCTATTACAATAATATTTTGCCTGTATATAGCTCAGACCTATCTACAGAGGCTCTTAGAAGCCCCCCATATTTTCGTATCAGTGCGAGCTTTACGTGGAATTTGTCTCTTCCTTTGCTCTCTCCCCTACAGGGCTTCTCCAGCAATAACTCGAATCATATGCCACCTTGGTCGTCCTCACCGGCTGGATTCGATTGTTCTCACTATGAGCATTCTAGATATATTTTTTTCTGGACCATAGCTCCATTTCTTCACCTATATTTAACATTTTAAAATTAATTTAAAAGTTTTAACTTTTTTTTTAAATATTGTATAGCTTCGAGGATTTTTGCAGCTGTGGTAGCCCAGTGGTCAAGGTATCGGATCATGCCAGGGCTGTCATGAGTTTGAGCCCTGTACCACTAAAGTTCCGCCGTGTAGGGCAGCGATGCACGTTAAATCTGTCGAGAGCTAAAACGTTCTCTCGTTGGTGTGATGTGGTAGTTAGGAGAGGGGGGGCTAGATCAGGTGTCGACCATGTCACTTGAATATGATTCAAAATTACGTGGTCCGTCACCAAAAGCCCTCGTGCAGCTGAACAGTGCGACGTTAATATTCACTTACTCACCCGAAGACTTAGACCATAGGTTTTCCTCGTTGAGCTCTTTCCCTGTTACAATTCGTGTGTAGATAGTGGACCTGGGGGGCGTTATCACTAAAATTAGAATTCCCATGTTATTCCTACGGAGCTCGATCTTTTGATGACGTCACGATATTAAGGAGTGAGTGAGTGAATACATTAACGTCCCACGGTTCTGCTACAAGAGGGTTTTTGGCAACGGACCACGTAATTTTGAACCATAGTCAAGTGACGTGGACGACAACTGAGCTGGCACCCCCTTTCCCTAACTACCACATCAATGAGAGGACGTTTGAGTGCTCGACAGATTTAGCATGCATCGCTGCTCTACACGGTGGGTCTTTATTGGTACTGGGCTCGAACTCGTGACAAGGCCGGCCACGATCCGATACCTTGACCACTCGGCTACCGCGGCCACATGATATTACAGAGATAGAAGGATGAAACTTTGGGATCACCTACTACTCTGTGTATAGTTGGGATATACGTGATCATTTACGTCACAGTTGCTTCCTACTCCCCGGGGGAGTTAGTTTTCATTTTACTTTCCCGAGCTAAAGCCGCCCCCATTTACAACTACACACTCCGGACCGATGCTAAAGGATTCCTCTTGTGTTTTCCCACAACCAGGCCGAAGTTTGAGTTGCTGGGTGCCCTGCTTCTATTTTATTTAACTGTCTTAAATTTTTTAAGTATTTTAAATTGACCATAACTCGGGGGCTCTTTAGGATGATGTTTTAATTTTCTCGGGAACAATTGTACCTGGCGAGACATTCAATATGAGATCTCAAGTGACACATTTGGTTCACCACATCTCCAGAAACAGACTGCCGACCCCTCCCCATATTATTGGTCCTATTGTTCGTGTGCGGAGGTGTTTAAATTTATTTAAATCGTGATTATCTCGGATTTGGCTCGTCCGATTGACTTAAGGTTAGTTTCGTTCAAATCTGCTCACGACCGCCTTTCGTCTTTAGCCCTGCTTGCCCTTCTCAAAATTTTGGAAAAATTTTAATCTTGTTACGTCAAAGAAGTATAACTTAACGTAACAAGATAACAATTCTTCTTAACTTTCTTTCTTAATTTTTCTTAAATTTTTCTTTCTTATTTAATTTAACATAAGTACACAAGCACACTTTTTCATTATTTTTAAGTCAGAAAATGATCAAGCTGTAATAAAGTAATAACTATACCGTTTTAAATCGTATTGTACGAGTTATTTAATCAATTTCTTAATTTTTTTGTTGCTTATAGTCTTTTTTGTTAATACAAGGGAAAAAAACATAAGTGTTAGTAGGCCCAATTCCGCATACCGACTTGTCGAATTTAGTTTCTTAAGAAATCAGTTAGTAAATGTGTGTTCTAAAATTCTTAATCTGTCATTAATTATTTATTTGAACCATAAAAAAACTGCTAAGTTAAACACATCACTAATATTGTAACCTTTGCGTGCGTGTTTCTAGGCAAATATACAGTAGCTTTAGGTTAATAAAAATTCTTATTAAAAATCTCTGAACTAAACTGGGTTGCGATAGCCTTATTAATAGAGAAATGGACTCGCTAGCAAAGATTAAAAGGTTTGAGTATCACCGCTGCATAGTGAAAGCTTTATGTAGAATAGATGATGCACGTAAAATTTGTAAAAGAAGTACATCAAAAAGTGCATACAATGCAAAAACATCAATAATTTATTTAGAAATCTATGGAGATTACTCAAATTTTGAAAACTTTCAAACTTATAAAAAACATAAAAACCTTATGATCATACTTAGATACAGCTATGTACAATTTTCTAGATATGATATATATATATATATATATATATATATATATATATATATATATATATATATATATACATACTAGATGACCTGACAGACGTTGTCCTGTACACACATCTTAAATTCAAAAATTACAAATTTTTATGAATAAGCTTTAACAATCTGGACCGATTTGCGTAAAATTTCAAACACTAAATATATCTGAATGTAATAATTTAATTAACACACGATTTATTTCAACAAAATAATAACACGAAATGACAAAATATTTTCCTGAAATGATCACATCACCAACTGTCGGGACCAACTAGAATTACAATAAAAAATTTTTGAATATTCTATACTGCGATCGTAGTGCAGTCTGCCGGATCCATTGTAAAACATTCCAAGATCAACAATTTATAAATAAAAAATTAATTAAATAAACATTTCTAAACGGAATTATAAATCTAAACCATTCTCGAGTCCACTGGAACAGACAAAAACTTTCATCAAAATCGGTCCAGCCGTTTAGGAGGAGTTCAGTTACATACACACACACAGAAGAATTACATATATAAGGATTATTTAAACAGATATTAATTAAAAACGCTAAAAAGCGTGAATCGTCTGCATTTTCGTAACAATAAAGACCGGGTTTGGCTGAAAATCAATTTACGACGCCAACTTACGTCTTTTTCAATTCCTACTATTGGCGCACGACTTCAATACATATTTTATTTGTTTGTTTGTTTTTTTATTTATCTTGGTGGAATTTTCAATCGTTAATAAAATATATTTAAAGCGCTCAATTGAGCTGCAATGTAATGTGCATGATTATTTTGGATGACAATACTATATTTTTTAATTATAATTAATAAAAATTAATTGATTAAAACTAATTATTTAAAAAATTACAAATGCAGCCACGTTGGCGACTTATGTCAAAATTTGAAAAGGTTTTTTTTCTTACGTGTTAAAAGCATTCATTTTTATTTTATAACAATAGCGTTGTTACAACAATGCAGGTGAATGTTGAGTTGTATTTTTTAAATGTTTTTAATTAATACCTTTTTAACTAATTGCGATATCGGACCGAATTGTAAATCTAAACCATTGTCGGATTAACTTGATCCCACACAAAAAATTTCATTGAAATCGGTCCAGACGTTTAGGAGGAGTTTAGTGACAAACACACGCACAAAAGATATATATATATATATATATATATATATATATATATATATATGTATATGTATATATATATATATATATATATATATATATATATATATATACTCACATACTCACAGATAGAGACAAAAAAAGATTTCTTGAAAAAATTATATAAGCCTTTGTAAAAACGCATTATTTAATTAAAGTTACATAATAGATTAAAAACCTCCAAAAAAATATATGAGAGGACCATTCCAACAATATACATATATATTTTACTCTAGAATCTGAAGAATACTAAATTTAAATTATGTTTTTAGTTTTATTCTTATGATATGTTTCAGATTTCCGAAATTAGTTTTTTGTGCGTCTGCAGTACCCCAGATTTGATTAAGAAACGAGTACTTTTCAAATATGCTGAGCAAAAGCAAATGACTTATTTTGAGTAATACTACATTTGCGATGCTTCTATTAAAACATTTTGAAAATTTTGATGAAGTACTTTCTTTGGTTTCTCTGAAACAATAGGCAGTGAATTTACTAATTTTAGATTTCTCGCTGTAGGTCGAAATTTTTTCCCACAAATCTAAGCAGAAATTACTTTATGTTAGTTCCTTATAGTTTCTTATTGTTCAAACAATATTTTTTTTCTTAATAAAAATAATTTCAGTTATCTTTCTCTTTACAGTTATCTTCAATTACTTTCGAATCTAGTATCTCATTCCATCTAAATTCGCATGTGGCTGTAGAATCCTGTTTTCAGCCATGTAGACAGAAAGGTCGATTCATGTTGAACATGTGGAGTCCTCACTTGCGTAGTGTGAAAGTTTGGTGAGTAAAGTACTACCTCAGATGTCATTCTCGTCTCTAGACCGTATTTTAAAATTAAGAGGTTCTATCCGTACTAGTCTTCAGGGAGCTTCAAATGACAACTTAAATGAAACAAAATCAATTCGCAGCAGTTCCGTGTTTTTTTGCACATTTTATCATTAAGTTAGTTGAGGTTTATTCTTTGGTAAAAAAATTCCTCGCGGAAATTTAGTAAGATGTAGTTTTTTTACAAATTGATATAGAAGATGACGTTCATATAAATTCTTAAAAAGACAATCAAGTTGGATGCGAGATGATAGAACATGATTTTGCTATTGAAAGAAAAGAGTAAATAAAAATATAAACCGGATTCTATCAGAGTAACTTTGAAAACGAATAGTGACAATCCCTTAAGTTTAAAAAGTAAATTTATTTGTTTTAAATTATTATAATTGAGAAATTGTGTTAAAAGATATTCTACGTGCTACTATAAATAAGACTTTATCATAAATGCGTATTTATTGTGATCTTTTAATGGACTATTATAAGTAAATATCTTTTGGGGGATGGTTCAAAACAAAATTATGCAATCCCGTACATACTTTGGGATTAAAAAAATAAAAGTCCCAAAAAAAGCTTTGATAGTTCTAAGCATTTTTCAACTTTATTTGTTTATTTCGAGAAAAAGGCGTAATAGTCATATTTTTTAATGAAATAAGAATTACCTTGTCTAATAAAACTAGTTAATTGCTCATAAAAAATATTGACATTTCTATCTATTTTTAAATATATAATAACCTTTTGAAATATATGCAATTGCACACACACTTAAACACAAACACATGCACACAAATTCGCACACACGCGCGTGGTTGAAACCCACATAAATGTAATGTATATATATATATACACATTTACATTTGAATATGTGTATTAAATTACGCGAATGTGCTGATAATCACATCTTCTTCATATGTAACTTCGGAATAATCTGTTCTTTTCCATTATTATTTTTTCTCAAAATTTGTTTTCTCATTTAACCTCAATATTTAAGAAATATGTATAGATTTCAAAGATTTATTCAACAAATATCACAAAATACAGAGTAACTCTTTCAAAATAATGAAAAGTTCTTACATAAGCATAATATATCTCCATTCTAAATGAACCAGAGAACCAAAGAGCTGTTAACTGCAAAAAAAAAGGACTTTTCATTCTCATCTTTGCAAAAAATAATAAGTTATGTATAAAAAGAGTTTCACAAATGTCACCGAAGCCAATATTTGGAATGGATATTTTGTTTAATCACATATCTGTTGTTAAAGCTGTATCATTTATTATGTTGGCAAGTTACTATAATCCCACTTTGTAAAAGCATGTCCATTTATAACACACACACAACTGCAATCTGAGGAAAGTCTGATAAAAAATACTGTTTATTATGAAAAAATGTATCATGCATTTCCATCATGATACATGAGTTATTTTATATTTTAATCCATGTTCTGAAAGCTGAAGAAATGCCCAGCTTATACAAGTATTTCAAAGTATGTAGCGAAAGAAATAAACTTTTATGAATTCCTACTCATCGTAGCAATGTAATTTCTTCCCTCTGAAGTCTAACTTTCCACGTTTCCTGACTCACTCTTTTCACTGAAAACCCTTTTCAAGGTAATATGCAAATATCTTCAGTTTCATTTAAAACTGCAGACTGAGCCCATTAATCATCCTAGACCTCTTTGTCACAAAAATACCTCATCAACTGAGTTTAAATTTAAACAATTCTGTTCACGCTTTCGTCGACCGCTGGTTTCTGGGAAAAATTCGAGTCAACAAAAGCTTTTGCTTCGTTTTTAACTGTATAAGTTAAAACGCATTCCCTGACAATTGAGTGGTTTCTAGATAATTATTTCCAATTTAGGGTTAAAAAATTCCATATTAAAAGCATACGTGCATTATTTCATGATAAAAAATGAACTTATCATTTGTCTCTTACCAGTGTGTGTGGTTTAAAAAGAGGGAATTCATGATTTTTAATGAGAAAAAATGTTAATAATTGAGAATAACATTTTTAGATATCTTCCTAGTTCTAAAATAATATAATGAGTACTGGCGTATAACAATCACCTGTACATATAAACTGCATTTTTTAAAGGTATATTCACTGTATAACAGACACATTTTCTTATTTTTTGAAATCATCCATTCGAAGTATACCAATTTTTAAACAATGGTAGACTTTTAAACTAAATTATAATAAGCAAGAAAAGAGGTGTTAGAAAGTGTTTTGTTGTTTGAAGATGGAAAACAGTTATTCATGAAAGCCAAATGTGTCATACCAGTCTGAAAATAGTGTTAGAAGGGATTGATTCAAGCATGGAATGAAATTAGCCTCACATAGTGAAAAAGCCTCTTAAAAGATTTAATATATCTAATAGTTCAGATATACTACATCTAGGAAATCCTAATATGTACGATCCTATTCTACATACTAGGACAGATTTTCTCAAACTGTGAGACTCGCCTCTTAGGTGGGGCGTGATAACCCTACAAAGAGAGAGCGAGCATATTGAACAGTTGAAAACAAAAAAGTTAAAAAATTACTAATTTACTGAAAATAAACAAACAAAATACATTCTAACATAATAAAAAGTTAAATGCACATTTACATTGATATAATACACTTATTAGTTTAGCAGTAATGCGCAATGCATTTTACAATTCATTTAAGGGGTGTTGGAAAGCTAAAATCTTATTTTTTTGACAATTTGAGATTTTTACATTTTCAAACTGTATAGATTTTAACCTTTCTGAAAACACCTTACTTTAACCTCTAGGGTATTTAGAAGCCCTTAAAACGTATTTTTAAATAATCATTGAATTTGGGCCACGCCCATTTTAATGGCGAAAATTGTAAACAAATTACTTTGTTTTTGCTTAAAAGTGTAACGACTGATATAAACCAAATAATATATATTTTATTTTAAATTGATCCTTTTATTTTTTTTTTATTTCTTAGTCGACTAGAAGTCTCACTGTATACATTAAAATCAATTTATCTCAAAATGTAAATTTTAATGTGCGATGTACCTTTTCTGAGAAACTACTGTTCACAGGTATGTAAATTTTTATGAATTATTTATAATGATGTTTAATATATACTAAAATGAGCTTTTTGTAAAAAACTCAAAAAATTAATTTTTACAAATTTTTTAAGTAAAAAATGGGTCAAAGTTCGCAATGTTTGATAAAATATTTCATAATTTATTAAAAAATTCAAAATTAGCTAAAAGCTCATTTTTGTATAATGAGAGAGGTGTACTTTAATAGTATGAAAAATTTCAAGCATGTATATAAAACAGATTTTGAGAAAAGGTACGTCGAAAACAGCCAATTTAACATTGTCAGTATAGAGAAACAGAGAGGTTTCCAACTCCCCTTAACAATACTAAGTTAAGAACAAATTTAATAATTACCCTGCATGGGATTGACATATATAAAGTTATTTACAAAAATTAACTCTTATCTTGATAATGTGTAGGGTTTATAATTAATAAAGTTATTTACAAAAATTAACTCTTATCTTGATAATGTGTAGGGTTTATAATTAATAAAGTTATTTACAAAATTAACTCTTATCTTGATAATGTGTAGGGTTTATAATTAATCCCTTAACTGCCGATTAAAAGTTATGCGATTCGCTCTCCAATGCCACCGTTTCCCACTAGACGAAAGTATGATACATGTGTAGAGTTTATAATAAAAATATGGAAATTTTTTGTAATAAGTAAATCCTTCGCAATCGCTGTTATGGTTCAGTTTTTGCATTCCAAACCCTTCGGAATAATTTTATGGATAGCAGTTCACAGAAGAGTTCATACTTTGCAAAGACGTATATATATATATACTTCCGGGGCAATAATCACACCCAATGAGTGAGACTTTATATATTTCGGCGGCACTTAGGTAAAAGTCACATTGTAGCTTTAGCTTCAAAGTATGGTATTATTGAATACAATACATTGTTATTGTATGAAGAGGGCAAAGAAAATTATGATTGAATATTGGGTCACAAATATTGATGGATCTGACGAATTCGTGTTATCCAATTATGATGAAAGTACATAATCTATGTTATTTTTTAAATAAACAATATATATATATACACTCTGTCGCAAAAAATATATGCACCCGCAAGCTACAATCACGAAACTCGGCAAGAATGTAGTCTGGTAAGTATTGATTAAAATTTCAAACCAATGAGACAAGGCTAATTTTATGGATATCAGTTGCGCAACTGGGAGAGTTTAAAAGCATGAGTACGAGTGCCGTACGGCTATCAAACGAATCTGATGACTTTGATAGACGATATTGAGACTTAGGATGCCTCTAAGACGTAACCGGCGGCAATACGAGCTGACGGACTTTGATATATATTAGGCCTCAGGTTGGTCGAATAGACGTATCGGCCGCTACCTCGGTCACATTGTAGTTGCTCGGTTAGCTGGATCAAAGGTATGTACCGTCGCGGATCAACGTGAATACAAATGATCGCGATTGTTATTGTGCAAGAAGAGTGGCCACTTCGAAAATTAGCATCGATTGAATATTACCTCCTTCCAGACATATTGCCATCAAGAGAAACCATAAGGAGACGACTGACCGAAGTTGGCTTAGACGTCCGCTAAGATAACTGACCCACATCATTTATGGATCAGAGTAGGGTAGTGGAGTGACAGACTGGAACGTGTCATCTTCATGATGAATCCCGATTCAGTCTATAACGTGTCTGGAGGCGCACCGGCCAGCGGTCCGATCCGGCATTTATTGTCGAGCGGCATACAGCAATTTCCAAGGTGTGACAGTATGAAAATTTCTTGGGACATACGATCATCTTTAGTGGTCCTTCAAATAAACAATACGTGGACGATATTTTATATATTGTGCTACCCATGCTATCAAGTCGCCCAGGTGTCATTTATCAACATATAATGCTCGTCCACATACTGCATGACTCTCCCAACAATGTCTTCAAGGATATGACGTCCTACCATGGCCTACCAGATCTTTCGCCAATTGAGCATGTCTGGACGCGCTGGGAAGGCAACCACAGCCGGAGATACAGGTTAACTGCGCAGATCAAAGACTAGGCAGGATCTTCCACTCATAAGTGATCTAATTGAATCGATGCCTATGTCCGAATTTTGGCTTGTATAGCTGCCAGAGGTGGTTCTTACTCTGATTTTTAACCTTTTGCAAGCTTAACCGCTTAATAAAATATATTTTGTTCTGAATTTTTAATCATTTTGTTTATTTTCATATTACATGCATACCAAATTTTTGTGAATGTAGCTCAATTTCTTCTGGGTGCATATATTTTTTTTTTGACATATGTATATATTTTTTCATATATATATATATTTATATATATATATATATATATATATATATATATATACGTATAGCAACTTAATTTTTGTAATGCTCATTTGTTTTCTTTACCTTTAAAACCGACCATTTGATATTCGGTGTGTAACGTGCACCTGCACATATCTAACATTTTGTATATTAGAAGTGTGCCTCTTACGCCGGATTATACGGTAATTAAAAATACTTCGTTGATTATTTTCGACATTACACAATAAGTATAGATTGTTCTTGGAAATATTTATGCAGTATTTATGAGCTTGACTCATTCACGTTTATGCAATATTCTTGAGTAGAGAAAATGGAAACTAACCTTTAGATCAATGCACATTCAGTTAATAGATTATTTTCAACTATAATATTGTGTGTAAAGTAACTTCAAATTGTTTCCTTGTGATTTTAAAAGACACTGCAAGCAATATTATACCAATACTATATACGTAATTTCATAAAAGATAAAATCTGAATAAAATTGAACTTATTTTGTGTGCTCTAATTTTAGTTGAACTTAAACCAGAAGATCAATATGACTATTAACAATAGCTCTATTATGAAACACATAAATCCCCTAACGAAATATATGAGATTTTTAAATTCATTTTATATGAATAAAGACAAAAATCATAGGAGTTACTACTTGCATCTACTTGCGCAATCTAAATTATGCTGATATTTAGTATACCTTTTAAAGGGGTATTAATTTTTACTTTCTATAACATATAATATATTTGTCAATACATTAAGAAAATAAAATGGGACTGGTTGATTGAAATAAATACATATTATTTGAGCATCCAGCATTGCATTCATATTTGTCCTACAATAATTTTCTAAAAGTTTTAATATATTTAATTGAACAACATTATAAGGAAACGTTATTTTAACCACAAAAAATTATCTACAAAATTTTATTACAGCTTAAAGGTACTTTTTAGAGTTCTTGATATCATTTCTTTAGACTCTGTAATTCTGCGATGTCTTGTATACTGCAAATAATGGTGCGTTGAAAAAAGAACAACCAAAAGAATAGCCATAATAAATAAAAAATCAACTTATTGTAAATCCAATCTTAATTAAACACAAATTTATATTTATGGCAGCAAAAAATATAGTATGGATGTTAAATATTCCTTAGTTGCCCCAAAATATTGCTGTTTGTATATTTAAATAAAAAGTAAGTTCAATAATTTGGATAGCTGTTACATTGTTTAATTTATTTAAGATAATAATTTTCAAACCTCGTATTATAATTTACCCAATTTTATTTTAAATAAATATTAAAACGATTTTGAATTAGATATAAATAGAAAATGTTATCTTAATAATGATGTAATGCAAAATTTTCCTTTAGTTATATTATTCTAATTGATTTAGGTATATTACTCTACATGTATTGCTTACAGGGGAAATCATATAGTTTTTAGTTTATTATCGTTCATTATTAAGTTAATTCTGTGTTTAAACTTATTCACTCTTTTCCCACAATCTTCTCTTCATTTTTAACTAGAAGAATATATAGAAAGAATTACTTTTAGATTAATGTACAATAATCTTGAAGTAATAGCTTTTCCATTTGACAAGTTTTAATACACTAGAATAACTTTAAAAATATGTATATTTTAAATCGCAAAATTAAATGTTTAATATTGATTTAAAACAGTACAATTAAAACCCTCGTTCTTTATTAATTTTAAAACTATAATATTTTTTACTTATTCAAACATATAAGAAGGAACACGTATAATAAATTACATAAAATGCATTTCCCCCTCATTTTATATAGTCATAAGCAAATTTTATATTATAGCCATACTATTACACTTGATCGATTTGCATAACACGATTCACATGTTTAAAAAGGAAAAAACAGTAAGGCGGAAAGTATTATTAAGGCATAAAAGAAAAATAATTGATTTTCGATTATTTTTCTTTTATGCCTTAAATCAAATTATAAATACATATGTTGCAAGGATTTGCATATATTTACATTTCTGGATTGTTTAACACTATTTCGCTAAGAGCATTAATAAATATTCATCTTCAAAATATAGAATCATATTTACTTTGAAATAGTTTGAAACATATTTCATTCTGTTTACTTAAAATGTAAAATAGGAGGATGAAATTTCATACAGGTGTTTATGCAGTTTCATTTTTTAACATATAAAAATGTGTTTATTCATCTCGAATAAAAATCATTGTGTTAATATACTTTCCTAACAATGTTACACAGAGATTAAAAAATGTTAAATACGAGTTCCTTTTAAAAATCTTGTTTATTTTTCTTTTCGACGCATTTTAATACATATTGCATGTGATTCTCTTAAATAATATTTTTGTAAGAAAAAATAATGATTCTTGTTTCAGATTATACTATTTCGAAGTATTTGTCAAATCTACTTTTATTAAAACACAGCGTAGTCTAATCCTGAAATGATTTTTAACATAAGAGGGAAAAAAGCATTAAACATTTTCAAATGACAGTTTTTTGAGAGAGGTAATAGGCACAACAACTGTAAAAATAAACAAATAACCTTCAAATTCAAAGAAAGTTCTAGGTGCATTCACTAAAATTAAGAGAATAATTATTAATTGCCACAAGGGACATAGAGTTATTTAATGGAAGAAAGTTCAATGTACAATACTAATTAAATAATATTGCTAAATAATTAAATAAATATAAATATAGTTAATACAAGTAAACCTTATTGACTTAACAGAACAAAATGTGTCACTGGTACAATTAACGAAACACATAGCTAATGTCTAAAAAAATTGACTAATATAAATATTAAACTGTATATAATCCTGTTTTTGGTTTATTATCATATTTCTACGCATATGAAATATATTTATTAATTTAGAGTTTTTGAAGCAATAATAAGTAACATTTATACAAATTTGAATGAAACGCATAATAAACTCATATCTACAAACTTTGTGAAAAGTATTGAATGATATTAGTATAGCAATCTAATTAACAGGAAAATTATTTTTTCTTTCTCTCAATGCAGTAACTAAAAATCTGATATGATTCGTAACAACTACAAATGTATCTAGAAATGGCATATTGTAGAAATAAATATACAAAAAGAAAATTGTTTTGAAAGGAAACAGGAATTTGATCATTCTTTTCCGGGTTCGATGCGGAAAAAAATGTGTTTACTTTTATAGTAAGAAACAACCATGATAAATACATGTATACTCTAACTGAAATGTGTTTTGTATTGAAAAATATACTTACCAATAATATCATTTCTGCAATAAAATTTAATTTAAATTAATAATTTTTTCTTTTTCGTATAAATTATGTATTTTTAGCTCATAAAAAGCATTATATCATTTAACTCCCTTTCTGTATTATGCAATGCTGGTCACATGCTCAAAAAAGCTATTGAAACTATTATTTATTTGCATTTTTAAAGCTTTTTTTATAAATAATTAAATAAAAAACAGTCCTTACAGTTTGAAATATTTCTCAAACTCAGGATACATAATTGAGAATTTTAAGAAATGCTTTCTTCAAAATTGAGATTCTTACATTTTTTATATCGCTTTAAAATTAAGTCAGAACTGAGTCTGTGTCCATACAAATCAAACTATTAATGACTCAATCAAGTAGATTCGAAATCTCATATTGTTAATATGATATAAATTATAGAGTAATTGAAAATACCATGTAATTGATAGATGAATGAAAACGACTACTTTTAGAAAAAGATTAACTAAACAGACTAATTAATAAATAATTCTTCATACGCTATAGCTTCATTGAAAAAAAGAACTTTTTATAGAACTAACTTTTTTTGGCATAATTAAGAACAAAAAAAATCCTTGTTATATAAATAAGTAAAAATACAACTTATAACTTAAAGATATACATTGTAAAGATACTTTCAGAAAAAATGGTTACATATGTTTTTTAAAAGAAACAAATATAGTTTATAGGATAGGGTTACAGTTAGAAAAATCTTTAAATATTCTTTGAAAGAATTCTTTGCTTTGAGATCAAAGAATTATTTTTCCAAGATAAAATTTGATCTCTAGCGAAAAGATTTCTGCCTGTGACAGCTTTTCAGAAAGGAAATAGTTTTATACATTTAACTGTTCTTAATCATCAAAAGAATTTATTTCTTTGAGTAAACGAAAAATGTATTTAATTTATTAGAAAAGAAAATAGGAAATAAAAAAAATAAAATGAAAATAAATTTTGTTTCCATGTAATCGGTTCATAGAATCATTCCGTATAAATTAAAAACTTAAAAGTATCATAAAGATATCTGGTAATTAAATGCACATTAAAATATTTTATAGCCTGTATTTCATATTTTAAGGATAATTAAATATTAATTTTTAATAGTTATGTAATTTTTTTCTTTCAAGTATTTCACTATTTCTTTAATTTTCGTTTGGAATATAAATCCTCATTTAATCAAAGTGTTTAAAAAAGATATAAAATGAACTTTTCTTGCAAAAAAAAAGAAAAAAACCCGTTTATGTTAGGTACTGAACACCAGATATTGAAAATAAATTAAAAAATAATAAGGGAGAAATATTAAAAAGAATCAATTTAAAAATTTACTTAAACCTTTGTCTGGCTTATAATTTAAGATGACTTGGTACCCTAAAAATCACAAACCTATCGTTTTTTTATTTTCATTTAATCTTATTCTTTGCATTATTATCTTTAGATTGATACATCACTTGTGCATGTCGGAAAGTTAGAAGTTGAATAAAACTTCATTTGAAAACAAATTAGGCAATTCAGCCACACCCCCTTTTAGAAAAAAGCTAAAAATGCGATATGATAAAAAAAATCTATTTTATAAATAAAAATAATAACTATAAAAAGAATGTGTAGTATTAAAAGCAGAATATTTCGAGACAATACAATAATGTAATTGTTCTTCCTTGTGAAATGTGTGCATGTAAAATTTTTAAATTAAGGCATTTTATATTAGAAATTTTAAAATTTCGGTTCTTTTTCCTGATACATTTTTCATACAAATGTAATACTTTAATATTATAAGAAGAAAAACAGCTAAAATTTCTGTCGTGACAGAAAAAAAAAAAAAAAATTTTTTAAGTTTTTCTTGAATTTTCTTGTGCAATTAATACTCTCTAAAAGTTGATCATTTATAAAAACGTGTGGGTTGAAAAAATATGAAAATGCAATTATTTTACAGAAAAACGTATAACTAATATCTTAAAGTGGTATTTTAAGTTTAATTAAGCTTATAATAATTATTTTTTAAGAATTATAAACTTTAAAATGGTTTTTCTCAGTTTGTGTTTTTCGAACCCTTAGTGCATTCAAAATGCTACTCCTTCGACAATTATTTACCAATCACTTCCATTTTTTACCTGCGTGTTTAAAATAAAGCATGTAATAAAATTAGGGATCCGTTTTGCTTTAAACTAAATACTTTTTTTTAAAAAAATAAAATGTAAGACATGTTGGCTTTTTCGTTGATTTTTAGCCTGTATATCAACATTTTATTTTTTTTCTCGAAAACGAATGAAGTTATTCTAAAATCGATCCCTAAAGTTGTTTAGAACATCCATAAGAATATTATAAAAAAAATTCAGGCCAAAAAATTAATTTTTACAAAAAGAGTAGGATTTTAAAATTTTCCCGCTTTTATTCAAAAAATTTAAATTTTTAAAATTGTTTGAACAATATATGAAAATTTTCATCTATGAACATTTTCTTGAATAGAAACTTTGTGTAAAATTTTAAAATATAATTTTTAAATACGTAAATAAAGAAATTTGCTCAAAGGGTACCAAGTCGCCTTAATAATACATACCAGCTGCATTGCCCGGTGTTTCACGAGCTTTCTCTACTTTAAATAAGTTTCCTCTTTTCACAAAATCAGCACTTCTAATACTATTTTCCAAAATGACTTCCACCCACCTCCCCGCTTAACCCGGCGTTTCGGGCTTTTTCCGAGTATATAACTGTTCCCCCGGCATTGCACGAACATTTTTAAAAGCATAACATATCGTCATGGAATTTCCCCTTACCCTTTCGCTATCAGCCGTTCCTGGTATATGTGTGTAATTTCTTTTTTTAACGTCATTACAAAATTCTCATGGTAATTTTCCACAATTAATTATTACTGTCCTTTTAAAATTTTGGCTCCCGATGAAGACCCGCGGTTGAATCTGTCGAGAGTTTAAACGTCTTAGTATTGGTATGGTATGGTAGTTGAGAGATGGGTGTCAGCTCAAGTCTCCTCCTCGTCACTTGACAATGGTTCAAAATGTCGAGGTGCGTCGACAAAAGCTTTCGAGAAAGTGAACAGAGGGACTTTAATATCCACTCATTCACTTTGCAGCCTTTAAGGCCCCGGAAACGAATTTGTAACTTTATTAAGAATAGTTGTGTGTTGAAAAAAGTAGAAATTTTTATAATTAGAATATTTCACAACTATATTAAAAGTTGAATTACAATTGTGAGCATTTTTAACTCTTCGATACATGGGGAAAAGTTCCATGCAATTATTTTTATAGATGAAGAAGTTATAAAAAAATTGAATTTGATAAGCAGTTATTAAATATTGAAAATTTGAGAATTTTTTTAAAAAATTGTAAAAAAAAGTTTTCGACATTTTATTTTTTAAATCGCTGACTCTAAAAGATCGAAGTATGAGTTTTTTAAATTATGTTTTATATAAATGCATCGATAATAATTAATTTTAAAAAAGTCATAAAATATGTAAAGTATCGTTGCTTTGTAAAAAAAAGAAGAAAAAAGAAAAAAAAAACATACCGTATCGTGATGAAATAATTGCTGGGGAAGTTATTAAATGCGTGAATAAAATTTTGATTGTTTTTAAAAAAAATCATAAGAACTAAGCGAGGATGTTGCTTCGAATCCGGGTACAAACGATAGTAATCAAGCGCTCTGCCGATCGCGCCACGAAATCTTCGGGAAAAAAGGAGTGAAAATAGCTATAAAATAAAAGGAAGTGATATTCGCCAAATCTGGTGATTTTCAATATTTATAGGCGCATCTTCTTTTCTTGTGTAACTTTTCATCAAACTTGACGGACACACAGGAAAAGAGTCATTTGGCTCCAAACAGGTTTTCGCCCTCCAAAACCTCAGCTATGGTAAAATTGCGTTATTTGTTAAAGTTTAAATTGTTTTGGTCTTCATTTTTCAGTTACTGCTTCCAAACTTCATATATAGATTGCAAACAACGGTAATTTTTAAACAAAAATAATGCTTAATAGCTTAAATATTTCTCACAAAAAGGGGGAAAAAAGAAAACACAGTTTTTTTAAGAAACCGCAATTTTTAAATAAATTTTCAGTCTTTTTACAGATTACGGACAACATCGTTCTACATACGGAATAATATTTGGCAAGATTATTTTGATAAATAATGAATTTATTAATTATTTAAATAATATTTTGAGTATCGTTTGAAAAATCGAAAAAAAAGTTTTTGACATTTTTTTTTCAAATGACTGATTCTAAAGGAGAAGAGCATGGATTTTTTTAGTGCAGAATATCATTTCATTAACGCGAAAGAAAAAGCAAACGGAACTATTTAGAAATCATTTTTATAAAAACGTATCGATTTTGACTCATTTTATAACTAATCGAAAATGTCATTATTTTGTAAAATAAGTTATACCATATCGTGGTGAAGTAAATGATCTTTCCAATTCTGTAATTATCTTTCATCTGAGTCTCATAGAAAAAAAATTAGAACGTCTTTTAAAAACTTCGGGGATAAAAAGAAATAAAAATAATAAGAAAAAAAAAAAACGCCGAAGAATTGGAATTTCGCTAAACTCATTTCAAAAAGCCACTCGGCGGTAAAAAAGCCAACAGGGAAAAATAATTATACATTTTAAGGTTTTTTGATTAATATATTTTTAACTAATTGTAATATCGGAATATAAATGGTGAAAACGCGCGCGGATTCCTGGGATCATTCCCAATTCCTCGGTACCTTCGATGAGTTTCTGTGTCGTGCGGTTCATGAGAAGATAGACCCATGTTGATAATCAGATACGTTTGTCTACCTACGAATTTTAATTGTCTAAATTATTTTATTCTCCGCGTTTTCTTTCTACTTATATATTTAAAAAAATCAAGTAGAAGTACATCATAAAAATGAAGCACAGAAGTAATTATTCTAAGAGAACTACATCAAGTATTTTATTTCATTTGCTTCATTGTTGCATTTTGGCAGTCAAGCCATTTTGCAGGCAGTACAATTCCCCAAGAGAGTAAGCTTTTTCATTGGTAGTACCATCTAGTGGTGGCTTCCGCTACCAAACTGTGGCGCTTTAATTTAATTCAATTGGGAAATATCATCAGATGCTGAATATTCCCCTGATTTATCTTTGCTTAGAGTACCAGAGCCAAATTGATACTCAAGGGGGTTTTTACATGCCACCTAATCATATGTCATGCGTGTTTATGATTTTGCGGCGGGCATGCTTCTCCACAGCCACCAAGCTTTATTTTTTTTTACAGCCGTCTGGATAGCTTATGCTGAAATTCGGCTGGTGTCATAAGGACAGACTGATGAAGCCAGAATGTTCATGCGAACAAATGACATACATAGCTATTCAAGGACATTTTATCTGAGGCATATTTATAAAAAAAAAATTTTTTAAAAAAAAAAAACTTTTTAATTACTTATATTGTTTTCAGTTTTTTATATATATAAAAAAACTGATGCAAAAAAGTGCATTATAAGTTATTAAAGCTTTAATTTTACAGGAAAGGCAAAAGTCCACACTTGTACAGAAACAGCTTGCTTCACTTAAAGCTGGTGATGTTTTGACCTTGTACATTAAAAAAATCCGGAAGGGATCTAAATGAAGCGCTGATAGTATTAAAATAAATCAAAATCCACCATCCACAAGCATTTTAAAAACTTGGGTATATGAATCGTTGGGACATATGGGTTCCCTACGATTCAATGGATCAAAATATGATTGATTGTATTTTCATTTGTGACTCATGTTACATGAATGCAAAAGGTGATAACGATTTTGGAAGCAAATAGTGGTGGTGAAAGAAAAATGCATAATTCATAACAATAGTGAGTGAAAAATATCCTTGATGATTTGAGGGAACTAATCATCTTTGACCACCCCAAAAAAGCAGGTTTTCGTCCGAAGAAGCTCCTACTCTTGTCCGCTGGAATTAACAAAGAATACTACGTAATGAGTTCCTAACAAACAATGAGACAAGAAATTTACGAAAGTATAGCTGACTAATAGACAGATTAAGAACAATAATTGAAGAAAAACAGCGAGAAATAACGAATTCTACTATGCAGGAATTCGTGCGTCTTTGACAACTCAAGAAAAACGCTGAAGCTCGGTTGCGATGTGTGTGTGTTCTATCTATCCCATCTCCACCATATTCCCTTAATCTCGCACCCTTTGACTTCCTACTATTTAGGTCCTTGCGTAAACTCCTTAATAGAAGAAACTTCAACTCTTTGATCGAGATAAAAAAAGAAAGGAAGGGAACTTTATGCTGATAAACCTAAGAGATTCTAAAATGGACGGAATTTTTCAAGTTGTCTGAACGATGGAAAAAGATTGTAAAAAATACGGTATACCTATATAATTTAATAAATGTATACCAAAATATAAATGTGATGTAATTAAATTTTCCATCAAAGTTGATATAAACCTTAATAAAAAACAATATTATTCCTTTATTTACATTTAAGTGAATAAATTATTGATTAATACCAGATAATTGTAAGGAAGACCATGCCAAAAAATTTATATATTAGTGAATTACATTAAGACAAGCTTTTATATAAATATAATGGGAATTATCAATTAAAAACATATGTATTTCTGTAACAAATAATGGAATTATGAGTAAACATATTAAAAGAATGATAAAATGATCCGTTCTTTTATTAATAAAAAATGTATCACATAATATGAAAAAAATTTAACATGTTAAGAGAGCCTAACAAAGAAATACATTCATGGAGGAATATGTATCTCCCTTTCAAATAATCGAGCGAATTTCTCCGGAGGAGATAAAATGGTGGTTATTTTAAAGATTTTTCCCTCTTTTTTGTGCGTCTCACGGATGTATTATTGGTATTTTTTGTTAGCTCGATTTTGTTCGATCTTTTGAAACCAATGCATTTACAAGGATTCTAATATTTTTTAAATCCGATGGAAATTAGATATTTATAGTACTTCCTCTAAATGTTGTAATATCTTATACTCTTCTATTTTTTTCTTAATTTTATAAGAATTGTGTTTGACATTGGAGTCTGTTTTATTTTATAAACACATTTTGTCATTAAACGTATCCTTTTCTGTATTTGGTGAAATTACTTTAAAGTAAATATCTTGTAAATATATTAACAAAAAGGGTAACACCTTATTCAGTTTGTTGCCAAGAACAGACAAATTGTTAGGAGATATTTTAGTTGATTACCTCCTTTTCGAATTTCTTAATTCCTGTTGTGTAGTTGCTAATTCTACAGAAGGCCGTACGCACGTTAAGGAGCGATTTTAATATTTTTTTTGTCAATAAATAACGTTTTTTTTAATGATTTGCTTCAGTCTGATAGCCATGATGCTTCGAAAAAACTCGAATTTCCCGTGAAAGTGAACTTTTTCTTAGCACTGTCATGCCAATTTCACACAATTCTTTTCAACCTTTTATCTACCGACGGTACTTATAAATACCACTCACTTTTAAATTACATAGAATAAGCATTTTTATAAAAATACTTTGACAATACTTAGCAGGAACATTCTCTTAAAGCCACTCTTCCAAGATATATGGCAGCACGGGTTTTATGATGAGTATTTTAGAGGAGAAGACGAATAGTTTTATAGCAGAAATTGCCTTTTCAGCTGAGGGCGTTTTCAGTGGTAGCGAAGATTGTCGTTTTTGTTTCGAAAAAATTGTTAATATCAAAAAGTATGTGTCATTTTTTTGTATGTTAATGAAGACTTTAGAAAACGATATATTTATTTTAAGTGAACAGTACATATACTTAGTTTTACAGCTAAATATCTTTAATTAATTAATTAGCTCCAAAGGATTAAATTTCCACAAGTTGAGTATTTTGTTTATTTTTTTCCTTAATTTTCAATGTATTGATTAAAAATATGTTGCATTGAAAAAACAGCAGTAAATCATAATGCAGTAGATAAACAGTTAAACCTTTTTCTAATGTCCTTTCAGTGGTTTTTAATGCCGTTTTCCTGAGCATCGTTTTAACAAACGGAAAGCACAAAATTCCAGTTGAGAATTGTCAAGTAAGTTAACTGATATTTCATCAACTGGGATAAATTTTATATCCTATTTCTGATTTTTCTTTGCTAAATAAGTGGCAGCTGATTTAGGCGAGTGACTAGAGGCTTTATACACTCGAAACTCAAATTAAACAATGTCTTTTCCATATAAGGCTGGAATTTTTTCTTCAAAAATTGGCTTTAAAATATTTTGTTCATATGGGAGTGGATTAGTTTTGGCTTTACTTTGAGGCTTTTTTTTAATTTTTAATGTGCCGTTGTAACAGAATCCTGCAGCTATCGTGAATCCCTTCCGGACCTTTTCTGTACACGGACCACACTATTTAGTACGGTCATTCTCGTCAATTGAGCAATAGAAAATATATTTTATTTTACTATAGTCACTTAAATGTACCCATGCGTCATCGAGTGTCAACACAAATTTCCATTTTTTCAGCAGCTAGTTGTTTTTTTTATATAATTTTCAACAAAGTGTTTTTCTTACAGCAATATTTTTGGCCAAAGCAGATGAACTTTAGATTTAATTATCTTTTTAAACTCTAAATATTTATAAACGATTTTACTTACAGTGCCGAAAGACATTACTCGTTTTGATGCAATGAATCTCATAGTCGATGAATTCTCTTTTAAGGATCAGAGAACTTCACTTTCTTGAGAGTTGCCTACGCTCAAACTGTCTTAGAATAAGGTTTCATGGGCATGTTTTCATTTTTATTATCTGATAGACGTTTCTTTTTTAAAATTTAATACACAATAAGTACATTTTTTAAATTGCATTAATCGAGTTTTTTACACCGCTTTATAATTTGTTGATACAGTTATTTTTCTTCGAAAAGCGTAATTACGTAGTCTTCGAGCCATCTACAAATTTTAATAGCCATTTTTTAAAATACATATTTTATTTTGCATTCCAATCAAAAGAATATATTCGCAGATGATTATTTTTATGTTGACAATGTCTTATCTCAAACTGCAAACGAAAACACAAATTACACAACCGTTTCCCATAAAGTGTGAACGACTTTCTGCACGGTGTTTATCTTTCTCTTTCATAGTTTGTCTTAAAATTCTGCTATTTTAAGGATAAAATTATTTCTTTCATGGTATTAATGAAAGATAAAGGAGGCAAAATGTATCTCCAAATGCTTGATTTTAATTATTTTATATTTCTACCAGAAATAATATTACTACTTAATATGTTGAAGAATAATTAATTACTTGTCATTCTCATTCTAAGAGTTAATGGAGTTGATTCTTTTTATTATAACGTATTCTTTTTCAACATTTAATTTTGGACAGGCAATTAATATAATTTCCAATACGGAAATGTGGTCAAATCTCCCGTTACTTAGTGCTATTACTGACATGTTTTAATTTCATGGGGTAAGAAATATAAAAAAAAACTCTTACAGTACAAAATTTCAAAAATTTGTAAGCAATCGTTACTGATAAAACCCATGAAAGATTTTTTGAGAAATCAGCAAAACAGCATAATATTTACAGGGAGTAATATCTACAAATATATATATGTATACACATTTTTTAGTATATGATTAGAATATATAAGATTAAAATAGTTTATTTGTGAAAACAAAGAAGAGATAGATGCTGCAGCATTTATAAATCATCGCTCTCGTTGTAATATCTAAATAATTTGAATATCTAAATTATTAGGGCTATTGTTAGTTTGAATCCGATTAAGTACACTTATTTATTAGTATCCGTATCCGATTTGTATTTTTTCGCTAGAAATACTTATCATTTACTAAATATGTAATACCTTTGATAGAAGCAAAAACTGAAGAAAAGCCTGTATAACTATTTTTAAAAAAGTGGAAGTATATGTTAACTAGACAGTTAGGCTCCTTTCACACCAAACGACTCCGATTCATTCACCATCAAACTTGTCTGATCGACCAGGATCCGGCTTGGTAATTTCCCGCACAAATAAGCCAATATTCGCCTCCCGCATTCACACCATCTGAAAACGGTTCAATCCGCCGTCATTCTGATTTATGCGTGATTCAGCAGGTCAGATTTTCTTCCCTGATTCACCAGCAGCCGGGAGCTATTTCTTAAAGAAAAATTGAATTTAAACAAATAGAGTGTTGATTTTTATTGTTTTTATATTATATTTTTATATTATATTGTTTTTTATATTATATATTGTTTTTTATATCACATAAAGTTTCTATTAAAGAAGCTAATTTTCGATATTTAAAGATTTTAATGTCCTTGTTAGGGTTAGCATGAGTTTGTTTTTATTCCAATAGATGGCGCTTATATTTTTTGGTAATCATAGTATTATTTTTTGTTATGTAAACTAACTCTAGTTATTGTCGCCGAGTGTGTAAGTTGTATTTTATCGCTAATAAACTTGCGCTAATAATAAAACTAATTATGCATGCATTATTTTTTCAAATTTAGAAATTTGAAAACTTTATTCTTTACTTAATAATACTTTAAAGCAAAATGTGTTTTTCTTTGTGGGACGGGGGAATATTCTGAAGGATGTTTGAAATAGCTCCAGAGATCAATTTGATAAGAATTTATTTAATTTTCGGAGAAAAAATATAAATAATTATAAGAATGCTAAAATAAAATAAAACACCAATATTGTCGATAATTTTAATTTTTAAAAAATGTTCCATTTTATTACTACATATCTCTCAAATTTTGTTATAAACCAACAAAATGTAAATGGCATGTAAAAATTTTAATTCATGAATGTATTAGAAAACCATTTTTAAATACATAATCCAGTGCTTCTCAAACTTTCAATACTGGCGCCCCCCCCCTTTTCAATCACAATTTTTATCGCGCCCCCTTATACATAATAATTTACTGAATGCAATAATAATGCACTTTTACGATAAAGCAACAATATTTATTATAAACCGTACAAATTCATGACATAAGTATTAAATTTTGTATATGTTACTTTTAAGCAAAAAAAGTTAAGTAATAGGATAATTACTAAGTTATTTTTCCTTTCTCTGATTTTTAAATTGGAACATATTACAAAATGTGGTGGTTGCTTAGAAGACAAAATATAGATATCAGCTAAATATAGAAAATGAACTCAGAGGGTCAATTTCTTATCTTAAAACTCCTTTCAAAAACTTTGCTCTGTAGTACAACCCCATGGAAGTAGCTAATAATTATTAAACTTGTACTTAATTTAGTATTAATTAATTAGTCATAAAATACTCTGTGCACCACTCATACATTAAAAGCAGTGTTTCTCAAACTTTCAATACTGGCGACCCAATTTTCAATCATAATTTTTGTCTCGCCCCCGTACAACAATAATGTATTTACTGCAATAAAAATGAACTTTGAGAGAGAGACGCTAAAGTTACAATACGATCTTAATTATAAACCGTACAAATTAATACGATAAGTATATTAAATTTTGTGTATATGTAACTTTTAAGTAGTATATATATTTTAAAAAAATTACTTAAAATATATATATATATATATATATATATATATATATATATATATTACTTAGAATTATGTTATTTTCCTTTCTCTAATTTTTAAATTGGAACAGATCGCAAAATGATGTATTTAATTAAAGATTTATTTCCTTCAGCATTCATTTCTCTAAGTACAAATGTCACTAGAAAAATAGTCTAGTCAATGTCGCTCTCTATCATATCCATCACATCTAGCATTATAGGGTACGTTTGCGTGAGTCTGGGCAACCTATCGGACGTCTGCGCAAAACATGTAAAAATGCTTTTCCTCGTACAATTCCAGTCAGTTTTGGTCGACTCGATACTCCTATAGCTACCGAATCTAGCTTGAATGTACATTTTTTTAATTTCCACGTTAATTGTAATTCACGGTAATTAAGTATTTACGGCAGTAGATTAAAACAATATCATACATACATTTTTAAGTCGTAAGCAAACATTCGACCATAATAAAGAATCAACAAGTACACAGAAGAACGAGCATGGTTCCGAAAATTAAATCAAGGCGATCTTCTCAAAAATACTTAAATTTTGGATTTACCACTACTGAAGTAAATGATGGAAAAAAGCCCCAGCTCGATGTGTGTTAAAACTTACAAATCTGTAGAACAACATGTGAAAGTTGTTTTTAAAACATGTAAAATCATTTAGCTATGTTGGCAAAGAATTTTAAAAAGTATTTTCTGGATGAGGACAGCTTGGTAGCAAGTTACGAGTGGATTAGGGATCTATTTCAAGATACTCAGAAGGGCTCTCAACTTCCGAAGAAGAAATCTTCATAGATTTCACATCCAGTGAAAAATTAAAAGGCAATTTTGTAATAAATCGCTCTTTGAATTTGGGGAAGAGGTGGATGAGGAATTATCTGTACTGAAAACAAAAAAGCACTTCGTATACTATTACCATTTTCAACATCCTACCTTTTTCAAACCGGATTTTCTGCAGTGGATGCCTTGAAGACAAAATATAGATCTCAGCTAAATATAGAAAAATAACTCTTTAAGTGTCAATTTCTGATATTAAACCTTCCTTTGAAAAACTTTCCTCTACAAGACAAGACCGTGGAAGTCCCTAATAATTATTAAACTTGTTCTTAATTTAGTAATAAGATTGATTGATTGAATATTAACGTCGCACTGTTCAGCTGCACGAGGGCTTTTGACGACGGACCACGTAATTTTGAACCATGGTCAAGTGACGTGGATGACACCTGAGCTGGCACCCCTCTCTCCTAACTACCACACCACACCAACGGGAAAACGTTTCAACTCTCAACAGGTTTAACGTGCATCGCTGCCCTACACGGCGGGTCTTTAGTGGTACTGTCTCGAACTCGTGACAAGGCAAGCCACGATCCGATACCTATACCACTCGGCTACCGCGGCCAAATTCAGTAATAAGAAATTATTTATAAAATACCTTCTTCAGTACTGATACATCAAACGTATACTGGCTGAAACACCGACTCTTCGCACGAGTTCATTTTTTTAAAAAATAAAACATTATTCTTGATATAATAGCTGAACTGTAAGGAGAGTAAAACTGTGGGCACGACATTGTATACAAAAATGTAAAATGATTTTTTTTTTTTAGATAAATGCTATAATTGTAAATAACTGTTTAAAAGAACTGTAATTTTAAACCTCACACAATTAGCATTTAGAATTAATGTTAAATTATGAAAAAGAATATAAAATTCCGATGAAGAATAATTGCGTTACTTTTTAACATTTAAAGCGAGAAGACTTAAAAATGTTTTAACCCGGGAGCAGGCGCGTACTCGATACTAACATTAATGGTAGTGCAGGGGGACTCAGTCACCCCAATTATTTGTTTAGAATTATTTTTACTGTACACGATACAAATCGGAATTCTAGTGAATATTTTAATTTATAGAAAGTATACTTACCTTCTTTCAAGGAATATTCAATTCTTTGATGATTTGAGAAAATTCAATAAAACTGAACTAAAATGATTCAAAAGTACAAGACCATAATAAAGGACGCAAATCAGACACTTTTCAATTATCCTACAGAAATGTTAGACCAATCAATTCTTTTCCAAATATCGCAAAACTCAATTATTTACAATTTCCCTAAGCGAAAAGCAAACGCATAAAAGATGGGAGGGAACTAATATTGATAATAACCATACCATAAGAATGAAGGTCAATCTAATGATTAGCAAACGTACTATGCAGCCTGGCTGAAAAGTGAATCATGACTTCCTTTTCTTTTCTACAACTAATGTACAGTATTTCAATAATAATTACAGTGGTGAATTGCTTATCTTCTTAGAATTTTTCTCAGGGTCTGGGTTTCGTTTTCTTTTAACGAGTAATATTTTATGTTAAAACGTAATAAAAAAAAAAATATCTCATTGAGGAAATACAAAATAAAACAAAATGTTTTTTTTTCTTTAATTTGGTTTTGGGATCAAAGATAGCTATTTGATGACGGAAAAAAGCCAGATAATAAACATAAATTATGTCAGTGTTGTTGTGTGTATTTTTTTTTTTTATTATGGAAGAAAGCATTTTGTTTTACTTTTCTTTCCGGTTATTTTTTTTTTAAAAAAATCTTTAAATTTTCGATACGCTCGCGCCCCCCTTGTAGGGTCATCGCGCCCCCCAGGGGGCGCACCCACACTTTGAGAAACACTGACATAATCAAAAAACTAGTTGCTATATGCTACAAAAGCTGTAGACTATAAACATTAACATTAAAAACATTAGATATATTATTTGTAAAAGTAATTGCGTTATAATATAGTTGCAATACATATTTATTATTTGTTACTACTTTTCAGACAAAAATTACACTTGATACTAACAGGCAAAGAATAAAAAAATAAATAAATAAAACCTTTCTTACATTTTTTGTTTTAGATATTTCAACGTGAAAATAAATGAAAATACAGTTGTGAAATGAATAGTGTGAAACGTTAATCGTCTTACGACATTAAAAACAGCATCCATGTTCGACATCAACTGATGGAAGAATGATTGACCCGTGGCTGTGTGAAGGCACACACACACAAATCTCTGTTCATTCAGAATTGCTGTGAATAGGAAAGATTGCTACAGACTCGGAATCGTTTGTTGTGAAGGGAGCCTTACTAGTTGGTCCATCTTATGGTAAGCCTTCAGCCTGTTCATAATTACTATACATTTTAATTAATTAATTTTGTTGTAGAAATAGCCTAATGTGAGAGTAAATAGAAACATATCATAGTTAACACAATTATTTCGACTATATTTTTTTCATAAAATTGTATAAGTATTTGAATCATGTTATTTGTTTTAAAGATTTCAAAAAGATCTTCGAAATCAAAACTACGAATAGATTTTTGTATTTATCTTCTTCGCAATGCATAACTGCCTTTTTACTATTTTTATTTATGATACTGAAGTTAAGATTATTTTTTGGTTCATGTATGCAATTTCTTAAATTTCTTGACTAGTTTTTTTTAATTTAATACATTTCTAACATTTTTAACTTAATAATGCTTTTCTTAAATTTAGGAGTTAATAAATGTATGTATTCGCCATGTGTCATCTTGTCAGGGTAGCGATTACATTCACACAGCTAATCATTAAAATTCATTTTATTTCTAGAAAACGTAAACATTATCTAAATTTAAGTTACAACATCACAAGCAATGCCTCAATCAGTTTATTCTCGCTGGAAAGAAGAAAACTAAAGGCTCGTTCCAAAGTATCTTCAGGGGCTCAAAGCCGTTGTGTCGCGTCACTTTCGTCTTTTCAGTCGTTGATCATCGCCATCCAGAATTACTGCGGGCGTTCGTTCCTCAATTTTTTTTTGTCCAGCGTGATCAGGAAACAGAAACAGAAAATATTTTATTTTCTTTTTCCGAATCATCCCTTTTAAACTCCAGGAGTGGGTCACCGGCACGCCACTCGCCTCTTCTCATTGACGAGCCCCAAATTTTTCACGCCGGTCCTCGGAGTTCCTTTGCACATCACTGGTGTGGATCAAACAATGCCCCGGTACTTCTCGATCTCTCCTGAGACAAATGCTTGTCCAACATCTGGGCCATAATTCGTGTCGGCAATATGTTTCCACAGAAAGCTACTTCTGCGATACTACTTGGCGCCCCAGAACATCCTATTCCGATTGGCTCCATCAAGAGGGCACACAAAAGGACTATGTCTCGTCTATTGTGTATTCGGACACACCAGCGTTCGAAAGCCATGACGGAAATAAAAGGGTAGTGACTTCAAAGTCAATCTCGTAAGCAGTTCGGATGTGCTATGCCTCCAGCGTAAGGAAGGAGCCACCTGCGCCTTTAAAGACACACAATGTCCCAGGCATCTAAAAACCCCTCCATATATACCCCCCCCTCATTGGTATGTATTGAGGGGTGTGTCTTCTGTTAATGAATCGACGTCACGGCATACATCTACAATAAAACTGTGGCAAAAAACTATTTAGCAACATTTAGAAAGAAGAAAAGGAATTTTCTTAGAACTAACAGTATAATATGATTGAAAAGTAAAAATTAATTACATCGATTATAAGATACAGTTTCATACTTTATAAAATCCACATACGTGTTTATTATTATTTTTATTATGTCTCTTTCTTTGAGAAAATGTATCATAATTTTAAATCTATGAATAATATTAAAGACGAATAACCATCAAAGAATTTAGGCATTTGTAAAGTATGTAAACTTTTAGAAAGACGTAAACATTTTCAAAAGTATGTCTACACATTAATTTTGTCCAATACTTTCAAATTAAAAAAACTTATATATAGAATTATTCATATAATGGGTAAGAGTGTTTTCAAGAACAAAAAAGATGTTAAAAATTATCACTATTCTGAAGAAAAAAGTTAAATGTATTTTATTCAAGCGGGGAAATTGTCTTAGAAATTCTAGCGCTTGAGATTAGAATTTTTTTTTATGTTTAAAAAGAATAAAATTCTCTTTTGCTTCACTTTACAGAAAATTGAAAAACGTATTAGGTTTGAATCCAACGGGTTTAAGATATCATTAGGGAATTAAAAAGGTTTTTCCTTTTTATATTGGATTGGAATTACGTAAGAAAAATGATATATGTCTTTCTTTTTATCCAATTAGTCTGCAAAGAATTTTTTGTACTTGTGCAAATATTTATAAGTCCCTCCATTTTTGAAGTTTATTTGTATACCATAAAAAACGTAAATACGATAAATGGAAGGAAATCAATTCTGTCTCAATTGCGTACATAAGTAATATTTACTGGAATAAAATAACTCAATCATGAAATAAATTAAAAAATCATTACGCATCAATTTCTACTTTGAAAATTACTAAATTATAATTAGTCATTATTTAACTGGAGTTAAGTGCTTCGAAGGCGTGATTTTATCTTTTTTAACGTTGCAATACGAAACAATATGTGCTATTAAAAATTAACCGCTTAATTAACCGATTAAAATGAATTTTTGAGCTTCGGTGAGTGACGAAGTCAACATCTCAGTTCCCACCTTCCTCTCGAAACTTTCTCTACGCGCCAAAGTAAGAACTTTGAGACACAGCAAATTTGAACGCATGCACTCATCTGTGATGTAGATGTTAATACGGGAGAGGTTGCTCGCGAGACAGTCACCCCGGGCTCGCGCAACCTTTAATTCTGGGAAAACTTTTAGTTTATTACCTATGACCTTGTCAGTATCTTTCTATATGGCTGTCTTCATGGGAACTAAAATGTAGTTGTCGCGTATCTCCTTCAGTTTAGAAAGTGGCAAAAGTTTTTTACTATTTTTAGGTACTTCGGGTGACCGAGTTCTCCGCATGACCATTTTTGCTCCTAAATATTTTCAATGAACAAGCTACATTTTCCCCCCAGTGAAAGACTTAGTGGTTTGCTTGCTGTGTCTTACGATTCATTATAGTTTATAAATGTACAAGAGCAGAATAAAAACTAAAAGAAATGTTCATCTGCTATCTCTATTGGATGAAGTTGAGACTTCGGAAAAAGAAATGTATCAAGCTAGGGAACAACCGAATGAAATATTGGATAATAATCAAGATAGCTAAAGTAAATTTGAGAAAAGCGATCAACATGAAACGTTTGAGTCCAAAGGAAGATTTTCAAATGCTACGGATATAATTTTTTAAGGTATCTGGCTACGTTAGGAACCGTGATTTTAAAAACGCGCATAAAAGGATAATTTTCATAATATTCATTGTCACTTAGATTAGAAGGCATGTATAAAATTGTTTAAGGACATTTAGTTAAAAATGTCTTATTTAAATACTATATTTCGGCAAAAAATTAAATTCGAATAGCCTGTTTTCAAAATGCTCTCCTTTTGTGAAAAGTCCTTCTATTGTAATAATACTTTGCCTGTATATAGCTCAGACCACTGGACCGAGGCTCAACCATGATTTTTGAAAAAAAAATATCATTATTTTCAGATTTACAACCCATTGAAATAATTATCGACGTTTTTTTCTTAAAAATTCTCCCTTCTGTTGATGTAAAACATGGATAAACCCACTTCTAAGTTATATATTTCAAAAATTCTAGTTAAGCCTCTGTACAGAAGTCTGGGCTATATACAGACACAATATTATAATAGAAACATGTTTCGCAAAAGGAGAATATTTTGAAAATGGGTCATTCTAAGTTCCTTTTTTGACAAAATATTGTACTTAAATAATTTTTTACTGTAATACTATTCTTAAAACAATTTTATATACATTTTCTAATCTAAGGGACACTAAATATCATAAATATTATTCATATACGCTTTTGCAAAACCTCGGTTCCGAACGTAGTCGGATACCTTAAAAAATATAAGAAGCAACGAGTATACCACAACGAAACAATGCATTCTGTGAAAAAGACAAAAGCAAGAAAAAGTTCAACATGTTGTCGATCCTTTAAGAGCAATAAAAGTACAAAATATGACAGTTTTTCCTACAAATATCACTTATGTAATGGTAGCGAAAGATTCCTGTAATTTGTGTCCTTTATTAAAGTTATTCACATTTGAAATATTTTAGTTCAGTTTAATTGAATTTTTTTTTTTTCAAATTATCAAAGGAAATGTGAAAAGTCCTTAAAAGTAGGTAAGTATACGTTTCCTTAGTTAAATTATTCCCTGGAATCACAATTTTAATTGTGTATAGTAAGAAAATTTGGAGGATGGGGGGGGGACTCCGTCATCCCTAGGGGACCGGTACGTTTGTATCGAGTGCGTGACTTCTGCCAGATTAAGTGATAGCTGTACCCAAACTGTAGTCTCGAGAGAAACATCGTCGGTCTTAAGTTTACGGCCATGCATTGACTATTGTAGTAACATGTTTCAAAGTACATAAATAAAACTAGCAATTACCCACTCAATTCACTTGTTATTTCATAGTTCTTTATGAAAATATTCTTAGTTATTGATGTCTAAGAAATAGCATTAGGCTTGAAATTGTATAGGAAAAACATTTTTGTAGCCCTCGACTCTTAATTTAAAAATGGCAGGGTTTGAATTTCTAAATATAAAGTATTTTCAGTTTTTACGCCCTTATAACCGATTTATACAAAAACCAGTTCCGAACAGATCTAAACTCAACAAATGAAACATACATAGGAAATTTAAAATTTGTGTGTATAGTAATTTAAAAATGGAATTTTTGAAATGGAATGGAAATTGAAGTACCCGTGATTTCCATTAGGAGCCAATTTCTAAAAAATCCATACTTAGGGGATATCAATTCATAAAATACATGCTTACCACACACAAATGGCAGGTATTCAGATCTTATAGTTCTTGATATCTCATGATGAGAGAGAGTGAAAGAGAGTAAATGAATGAGCGAGTGAGTCTATTTTGCCATATATATAGTTTATAAATCACATATAAACACTTTCATCGTTCACATCTTTTCATATTCGTAATTTTTTTTCAATATCATATTTGTCAAACGATTGATTTACAAACACTTTTTGAGGACTGGGCGAGTGGCTTAGAAGAATCGATGGCGTCTTAGATTCGAGTAAATACGGTATATATATATATATATATATATATATATATATATATATATATATATATATATATATATATATATATATATATATATATATATATAAAACTTTGAACATATGTACATTTTACACACATATTTTACAACTTTAATTATGTGTATAATTATGTGTATATATAGTTACTATACAAAAAATAAAATAATACTATACAATAGTATTATTTCATTCTTTGGCATACTTCTCATTTAAATGATTTTTTTACTAGATTACCATATTTGTTTAAAATGTCATGGAAATTTTAACAAGAATTTGTTAAATTGCATTTCACACATTAAATGGCTTTCAAGTCTCAACACTTAATTTCGATTGTCCTGATGTTCATACTTTATTTACCGTGAAAAAATCGCGTTCAGTCACGGCATTAGTTTCTGGTAAGGACAACGTGTATTATACAATTTTCAGAGCACTATTGTGTCTAATAGGGTGTGTTTCAAAAGTATGGAAATTTCTTAGGAATATGATCAAATGATTTCCGCACATCATTCCAATTAAGTTCATGTTTTAAGCTAACTCAATGAAAATGTTCAACATCGTTTTAATGTACCATCCACTCTTCTAAATAGCCTACGTTATTATCATCATAAAATTAACAAAAATGATATGAAACCCATTCGTAATTGTCAGACCAATGCATGACATATTAACTTTCTGGAGATTTCGACTTTTTGACTATTATAGCTAATTTGCCTACCAAAAGTCAGCATAAAAAGGCTTCTATTTACCATGAGCTGTAGTCGTTAAAAATATATAATCTGTGCATCAGCCGTAATGTTTAAAAAAATAGCTCAAAGTTATAGATTTTGCAAACGGCAAATATTGGTTTGACGATGACTACCCTGACGAAATAGGCACATAACAGCCAAAAACTGTGTATTCCCTTCACGTATAATTGATTATATATTCCACACATATAAAAATATAAAAATACTATTTTTTATCATATAAGGCATCTAAGACTCTTATTGTTTTTAATAAATATAGGGAAATTAATTTTAAAAGTGATCCAAAGTAAAGAGTTGATATGCAAAAATGATCAAGAAATTGTCTGACAGAATTTATCAGATCTTAATTCATTTTATTATATGTAGATATAAACCTACATAAAAGCTTACACTTGGTTGTATAGAATATTAAGTATTAAACTCTGAATTCAGTGGCGCAACAGACCATAGAAGGCTAAAGTCTCTCTACTGTGGCCATCTCAGTTTTCATGACCTTGGACACTGAAGTGCATTAGTGGATGCTCCAGTCACGTGGAAAATCTGATGCGAAACCCCAGTGTTTAGTTACCAAGCAAGTTTGATATTAGCTTATATTATTATAATTTCATAGTGTCAAAAACATAAGGATAAACTTCGATTTGAAATGAAATGTGTGTGTATATATGGAAACATTTTTATATTCTTATGAAAAATACATATAAAGCTATTTAGAAAATGAAATTAAAATTAAATTATAGTAAGTTGAGCTTCACAGGAGACTGGATCGATGACTCAATTCTCCGCTCCTTATCTTGAAACTACGATATTGCTGGTGTTGTTAGCTTGGCTTGTTGGAAGAGGAGTGGCTTTATTAAGGCAAGGATAAATGGGGTAGCTGATTTCGGCTATTGGAATTGTACATTGCTATTGGTTGTAGAGTAAGCTTGCGGAGACTACCCTTCTCAAAGAAAAGATTTAACTATTGATATGAGAAAACTATTGAGATAAAAGTTCTAAAACGTAGAAATTAAAATTTGAAAGAGAAAAATTAAAGAGTTAATTATCTAGGACCGATTCTACAAATAGAAAAGCTTTTTGCCTGTCACCTTTGGATGCTTTAAGAGCTGGTAGTAGTTTCAGTAACATTGGCATTTTCTTTAACAAGATCGTAAAGAATTTTAAAATTTTCGATTAAACTAGAAATTTTTGAAATATTTGTTTCAGGGGTAGATGAATCATGAGATTGACGTTGTTCTGTTTTACTATTATTTTCATTTGAGTTTGAGGATTTGATATTATCTTTATTTCCGCTAACAATATTAGCGGGACTTCCTTCGATAACATTATTGAAAATAAAACCATTTCACACTTTTTATATACATGTACAGATTTGATGAAAGAGTGGCTTAGAATCTATATTAAACAAAAGAAAGACAAATATCTAAGATTAGTAGTTATTGGATGAAAAGACAGAGGAACGCATTACCGATTGCTTTTGGGGTGTCTGGGATATCCCAGATATATTTTATGAATACACTTACGAAAAACGAAAATTGATCGATCTTTATTATAAATATGGCTCATACATAAGAAGAAGGATATGAAAATAGGTTCAGTGAAAAAATCCGAGGGTAATGAATGTGAATTTCAAAGTAAACTAAATGTTTTGTTATTTATTCAAGCACGTATTTATACATGGCAATATTTGTTTGTTTTCTTTCATGAAAATTTAGATGTATAGCTAGCTTTAGGATATAACTTCTATAACAAATATACACACGACTTAAGTTTTAGATCAAATTGATTACATGTTTAAGTATTTAAATTAAACAAATAAAAGCTTTTCTACATGAACTATGTTTAGGATTAAGACTTATATCAACAGACGATTTTAACATTCTTGTAACAAATTAGAAAATTAAATAACATTTTTTTCTTCCAATAGGATACATACAAATACAGATTTCTTCAGCATTTTTTATTCTCACATAATGCAATAATTATATTGTTATTCGGAATAAAATACCTTTCAATTTTAATAGTTTTCACTAAAGAATATTATATAATTATTGACAGATATAGTTAAACAGTAACTGTGTTTTCTTCTTTATTTCTGATATTTTATTAAAACTGGTATACAAAAGTGGTATACTAGACACAAAATAAATTAAACATTTTTAAATTTTAATTATTTAATGTTAAAATATAATTAAAAGCTTTTTTTCATAAATAATGCATTTGTTAAAGAAAGATATTTAAATGTCAAAAATTAACTTATGAAGTTCCTTTCAATTTATGTAGTGAAACAGCAAAAAAAAACGGGAAAATCTATTTTACTATTTTTGACATAACCTAATTCAACAAATTTATTTCACGGTAAATATATACCATTCAAGGAGTTTAAATAAATTTCTTGAATGTATTTCTCATTTCTCTTTCTCAGGTATAATGGTTAAAATAATAAAATTTATTTGAAATCAGATTACATTTCTGATTGAATGCAAATAACAAAGGCTTTAAATTAAATAAGATTAGGACATTCCCCTTTTGTCGAATTTCCACTTCACGTGTTCTTGTGCTCAAAGAATAATAGTTAAAAATTGAATTTATTCTTTATTTTGAAGTGAGTAGCTAAACTATTTCAATGCAGAACTTAATCACAATGTTCATTGGGTGTGATCAAATTGTTCTTTTTTTCATTCTTTTTCTTTACAGATATATCAAAAGAATTGAAAAGTTTTGTGCGATTTGAGAGAATGCATAATTTGACTGATACTTTAGTAAATGCTTGATTTGTCTTTAATTGGTGAAGACACACACGCACTGAAACATATTTAAAAGTAAGAAAATGTTTTCTTCAAATTAACCTTTCTTTAAGTTCCATTAAACTTATCAGAAAAAATATTGAAAAAAAAAGTTTGCATTTTTTTTTAAAACTTTTAATTAGATTTATAAATAGTAAAATAAACTAAACAAAAGGAAGAAGTTGCCTTAATTGTAATGTATCATGTGAGATGAAGGTCAAAATATTTAACAGTATAAAAATAAACGAATGAAATTAAATAAATTCTACATGAGCAAATTTTTAAAATTTTTAAATATTGTTAAAAAATTTTTCAGCATATTTGTTTCGCTTATTTTTCATAATCATAATTTTTGGAAAGATAATTATTTCTTTTGAATAAATTTGTTTTCTTAAATTATGCAACTAAAATATTTATTCGAAATAAAAATTGTATGTCTCCATTTACACACAGTACACATTAAAATTGGCATTCAGGCAATGGTCTCCCAGAACGCTGGTCACTCTCTACCGACGTGTGACTACTATTGAATCGGTGGACACCACTCCTTAATTTGTGTTCCTCATAGCATCATCTCCATAAACTTGTTGAAACTTATGAATTGTTCATTTTTACATAATTTGATGCAGTACCTCTGCTCAAGTTGTTCAGATATATTTAAAGAAAATAAAAATCTAATGAACACACGCATATATAACAGCACCTCACTCGATTGTTTGGTGCAAACGACTGGTACAATAGAACAAAGGGGGAAAAAATTCCAGCATGAGCATTAAGCTGTCACGCCCATCTGTGACGTTTTAGAGTCTGTATTTTGTGCAGGAAAACTCAAGGTTGGATAGTTTCTGTTCAGATTTTGAACAACGTAGTAGCTCTTGCTTCAATATGTGGGTGGTATATGCGAGAGATATCTTGCACGAACAACATATATTGAATTACTTTTTAAGGCTATACAGTATCCTACAAATTTCATAATTACCGAAACAAGTTTATTTTGCATTTAATGTGGCTCATATCATTCAGAAACTTGTCACCACAAATTTCAGATCTAAAAAAATTACTTGTTAGGATATTTGAAGTTTTTATCGCTATGGTTTTGGTTTCAGTATTTTTTAAAGCATTCTTCCCCTCTTAACTTGAATTAATTAAAAAATATTTTTGAGCACAATCAACTCTTTTAATGTGCAAATATTTATTAATTTCAATTTTCATTACTAAAATAACTTCCACTTGATTATGTTTTGAGTCTTTGAATTCTTATAATTAATTAAAATTGTTTTCAAGGCTAATTTTTTCTTTGAAAAATAGTTCATATAACTTAAAAGCTTTATTATTATTTTTTTCCTGTTGAGAAAATCCCATTGCTAAAACATTCTCAGGTTTCTGTGAGAATCAATGTTTCGAAAAGCTGGAATACTACTGAAAATGATATATCTAAAAATCAGACCTGATACTGCAATTAGACTTTCGAACACTAGTATTCTGAATTCAAGTATTGCAGAGAAAACTGAATATTTCCTTGATGTGTGCCAAATTACATTGTACTAAACATATTGTAGTACTATATTTTAGTATTTTAAAGTCGTACAAGAAGAGCTAAAACTTCCTGAGCTGCCCAATCTAAAACTGAAAAAATTAAATTTTATGAGCAAATTTGTTATTTTTAGCTGAAGTTAGTATCATTATTATTTTGTACATAAAATGATTTCTGCTACAAACCTTTTGTGAAAATATTAGGTTACAATAAAGCTAAATAAACTGTCATCGAAACAAATACTATCAGTATTATGCATAATTATATTTTTGAATTTTAAAAAAAAATATTTTCAGTCATATTTATAATAAAATAGTGCTTTAATGTAGAACATACATTGAAAAATAACATATTTAAAAATTAGAGCTTTACGGGAACTATAAGGTTTTTTTTTATGCCTTTACAAACTTTATAATTGTGTTTTTTTCTCAGAAATTCATAATTTTTTATAGGTATAAGTTTTTTTAATCCCTATAAGGCTTTTTTTTCTGTTCACCATAGAGCCTTAAAATGTTTTGTTTATACTCCTAAACGTAACTTCTATAAAAGGTAGTGTGGATTCAGGGCTGAGATTTCTAGTTATTTTTTTTTAAAAATGCTAAAGTTACAACTTATAAAAAAAAAGGTTTCGGGTTTTTTCCAGGTTTTTTTGAAAAATATTTATTAAAAATCAACAAGGAATTAGATTTTCAAATTCATACTTATTTTTGTTCGCTATAATTTAAGGAATATAAATCACTTAAAATGACTAAAAATTTTTAAAAATTGAGCATTTTATGAAAATTTGAAAAGAATTAAAAAATTCTTAATTATTTTTTAAATTGTAAAACAATGGCTAGTCAAACTAACATTTTACTTTTAGAATCAACTTAATATAAGACATTAATTATATTTTTACTGTTACTGTCTTCAATTTTTTTTTTGAAAAAAGGGTATAAATAATTTTGTTTATATAGAGGTTGTATAATTGTGATATACTCATAAAAACTAAATCATGGCATAATAAATTCAAAAATTGGTGCAAAAAAATCAATTTAGATTAAATACATTATAACGGAAAATTTTACATAAAAGACATATGTATAGATTTCTTTAGTTTATCCTAAAATATTACATTCACTTTTAAGTGGTCCGCAATTATGTTACAATGTTTTATAAAAATTTATCAAAAATTCTGTATTAGCTTACAATTTGTAAAATACTCAACATTTGAGTGATAAAGATTCTTTTCTTTTAAAATTCATTTTCTATCTGTTTGTTTCAGCCTACACTCTAAAAATAATGTTCTAACAAATCAAAAAGTATTCAGACCATGCAAATACGGTGCTCTAAATTTATAGCTCAAAAGTGAATAGAAACGACTTTTTAAGATTCAGCAGTTTATTTTAGAAAACTGAACATTAATTTTTAAGGCTAGTTATTTCTTTAAAAAATGGTTTTTCATGTTTTGGGAGAAGCAAGAATTTTTTCCAAAGCTAAATAACAGTTTTCTAGTGCTTTCCATATAAAAATGAAAGTCAGAATTTTTTTCCAACTTCATTTGCACAATTAAAGCTTACTCATCATTTCATGAAAATTGCCGGCATGTTGTTTTTTTAACCAAATCATCGTGCACACTTACTTTTTAAAAAGTTTGCTACTTTCTATGTAAAGAATCAGAATGTTAATGAAAACTTATACTGTTTTTAAAAATGTGTGTGGCATTTTTTAAAGTAATTAAACAACTCTTTTTTTATGTAAATGAGCAAATTATTTAGTAAATGAAAAATTTATTTACGAAAAACTGTACCAAATATAATTTTTCATTTGCTTAAAGAACATATATATTCGCTGAAAAATGTAATATTTTTCGACTTATTTAATGATTGCAAAAGTAAAGTATGAAACAGTTTTGTTAAATACATGTTTATTTTTATAAATAATTCTTGGAGTAGCGATAATGATTACTGAAGGCAGTATGTTTTATGTACACATATATAACCTATCTTTAAAATAATATAAAAACTTCTTTCTGCTTTTACACATATCTCACTCATACTGTGTGGCTTTAAGATAAAATTATATGTATTTAGCTAAACATCTTTTTAATGTAGTGAGTGAGTGAGTGAATCTAGGTTTTATGGCACAAGAGTCAATTTTTTAAGCTGCGCCAAACTTTTTAAATATTAAAATTATAAAATTAGTAAAAGATTTTATGATTAAAAAAATAAAAAACTTCACACTAAGAAGTTTTGAAAGCAAAAGTTAATAAATTTTGGGGGAGGGGACTCCCGACCAAGTCAGAAAAGCGTGTAGTTCGTAACTAAATTATTTAAAAAGGAGAAAAAATAACCTCTTACTCTTTCTAATACGGTTATTCTGATTGTATTATCAAAGTCGTAGTGAATAAAATTTTTTTAATGTAAAAAAACTGAAAAATATATTCCAACAATAGCTTATATACAATTAAGCATAAGCTCCCCCAATTTAAAATTCTCTTTCAATGGAAAAATGTCTCATCTTTTTATTTTCTTTTTGTTTGACATAAATATATTTAAAAGGAATGGTTATATATGGTTACCTACCAAATGTAGGTTGCTCTTCGGTAGCCTAGAGGTTGAGGTATCGTATCGTGGAGGGCATCTCACGAGTTCGAGCCCAGTACCACTAAAGACCCAACGTGGAGGAAAGCGGTGCACGTTATATCCATCGAGAGCTCCAACTCCCTCCCTTTGGTGTGGTGTGGTAGTTAGGAGAAGAGGGGTGCCAGCTCAGGTATCATCCTCGTCAATTGACCATGGTTCAGAATAACGAGGTCGGTCGCCAAAGCCCTCGTGCAGCTGAACAGTGCTACGTTAATATTCACTCACTCACTCTAAATGTAGATTTATAAGGTAATTTTGATGAAGTCGCAGTTATTGATTGCTTATGGTTACGAACACGTCACCAGTACTATCTATATAGAAACAAGACGTTCGAGTACGGGCACCACTTGCGATCTTTCATGCAAAGAAATCGATTTACTTTAAACCAAATGAAGCTCGAAGTTCACACTCTGACGTGATGAAGTGGGGTCAATGATTGCTTAGAATGGTTGTAGTATGAAGTTACATGACAGCTATTGGCAACGAACCTCACAATTTTTAACCACGTCTAAGTAATGAGGATGACCCTGAGATGGCGCCTACCTCAGCAATTTATCACATTACGACAATGAAAGGACTTAAATCCCCTCTACATAGCAAGATTTCAGTGGCACTTTTGTCCGAACTCATGACACGCTGGTCACCAACTTATATCCGTAACCAGTAGGTTACCACGTCCACATAAGTAGCTGAAAATTTGGTGAAAAACCTTGTGGTTTTTCTATCTTCATTTCTATTTATCTTCTATTCTATCTTCATTTCACCGATATTCAAAATGAGATCACCCGTTTTCAATACCTCTCGTGTTAGTTCTAAGCGAGACGTTGATATGCTATCAAGGAACAAAATTTCTGAGATCTAACCTTTACATTTCCTAAAATTTATTCTGATATTATCCAGTGTATATTCTCTTCAAGGTTTTAAGGTAGTGAGGCCGCTGAAACCTAGTGGTCAATAGTCACCGTTTTGTGACCGGTGTGCCAGGAATTTGAGACTAGTTCCTCTGAAGATCCGCCGTGTGAAGGACTATTGCACGTTAAATCTTCCGAGGCTCAAACTTCCTTCCAATGGTGTGGTGTGGAAGTTAGGAGAAAAAGGTGACAGTTCAGGTGTCATCCTCATCGCTTGACCATGATTCGAACGCATTGGTGTAACAAGGGACATTTGCCCCCTTCAAAGTCAGGTTTTGAACACCGAAGTTGGAATTTACAAGGGGTAGGTACTTCATATCAGTAAGGCTTTGGGCCCATTAGAAACCTGTACCCCACCGCAATGCGGGGTGTGCGGGAGTGTACGTTACGCCACTGTTCGAAAGTACGAGGTCCGTCGCCCAAAGCTCTCGCGTTGCTGAACAGGATGACGTTAGTATTTAATCACTCACTCAAACTTTAACAGCATCTCCAATGAGAGAATCCGCATATTATGAACTTAATGATACTGAAATTATTTTTTATCAATAAAAGATAATGACATAATTTAATCACATTTCAATGGATTCAAAATGTAGTCCAACACATTTCATTCTCCACTCATTTTACTCAAGATGACAAACAAAATAAGACCTACTTAAGGTATCCGATAAAGTTCGGAACCGTGATTTTCAAAAGCGCATAAATGGATAATTTTCATGATATTTAGTGTCACTTAGAATAGAATATATATATAAAATTCTTTTAAGGACTTTTTGACAAAAGAAATTTATTTAAATACAATATTTTGGCAAAAAATTAACTTAGAATAATCTTTTTTGCAAATGTTCTCTATTTGTGAAAAAAGATTCTATTAGAATAATATTTTTTTCCTGTATGTAGCTCAGACCTCTGTTCAGAGGTTCAAATAGAATTTTTCAAATACATGACTTAGAAATGGGTTTATTCATATTTTACGACAACAGAGGGGAGCAATTTTAAGAAAAAAAAACGCGAATAATTATTTCAATTGGTGGTAACTCTGAAAATAATGTGAATTTTTCAAACATTCTAGTTGAGCCACTGTAGAGAGGTCTGAGCTATATACGGAAAAAATATTATTATAATAGATGCATTTTTCACAAAAGGAGAACATTTGGAAAAAAGATTATTCTAAGTTAATTTTTCGTCGAAATATTATATTTAAATAAGTTTATTTTGCCAAAATGACCTTAAAACAATTTTATGCATATATTCTAATCTGAGTGACACTAAATATCATGAAAAATATCCATTTATGCGCTTTTTTAAAATCACGGTTCCAAACGTAGTTTGGATACTTTAATTAATTAGCTTCAAACAAATCTTCGATTGAGTTTTTAAGGAGATTTAACAATTCACACAATCTCTGAAGTCATTAAAAGAAATTAATTAACCCCCGACATATCTTTATTCCTCCGAAGTCACGATCTCATTGACCGGGCTGAATTCCACGATAGAGTGCTCCCTTCAGGATCTTATTAGTAGCTCATCAAACGCTCTCTGATTCTCCGGTAAACAGGCGAGTTGCACTCATGATAGATTGGGAGGTGATTCATCAGAATCACATTGGCACTTACGATATTCTGAATGAATGGGGTGGAAAGTGATCCGAAACACAAATTGGGTTGGATAGGTCACTGATTGATGGGAATATACACTTAGATTAAGGATTTAGTTATTTCAGTAATGATGGGTTTCCCAAACAAATAATAAGTGATTTAGTGTTTTTTCTGTAAAATAAAAAAAAACGAAAAAGGATTATGTTTTGTTAAAAAAAATTGTTACTTTTCCTATTTACCTTTGTAAATCTCGCAAAGATGGTGTTATTAGTTACAACACACACACACAATATATATATATATATATATATATATATATATATATATATATATATATATATATATATTGCATATATACAGAAATATCATTTTGAATTTTTTATTTAGAAATGATAACTTAACTACCCACAAAATAGATAAATACAATAATATAAAAAAAAATTCCAATGTTGTGTTTAGATCATGAATACCCTTTTAATTTCTTAAGAACTTATATTCATCACAAATACATTAACCATCTTGCTACTTCGAATTCCAAAACCACCACACAACAATAGGATTTCAAAGTCAGCATGTTAGTGGTCTTGCTGTGAAGATTATATCATAACACTCATATCACAGTTTACATTTTTTCCACACACATCTTGAACATCTTACACATTGTTGACAACCAACCAAATTAGAGCATAGCAAATTTACATTTTTGACAATCAACCAATTCAAATTCTACCATATTTGATTGTCGTCTTTTTTTTATATCTGTCTTTGCTGGCTGGTTTAAAAGTTAGCTCAAAAGATGTGTTTATGTATTTTCGAATTTTTTAACTTGGTGAATAATTGATTTTCATTGATGTCAAGACGCTTGATTCTCTTCGTAAAAGCTCTGTGAGTAAAGAAATTTTGTTAAATTATTTTCTGAAAAATACTTTTCTTATGTAATTGTTTTAAAATTTTTCTACTTTTCTTACGTAATTATTTTGCGATTTTTCTGCATTAAGAGTTTGAGAGAGTTTGTTACATAATAGTAGTGAGTGGTTTTATCATACTCTCTGAGTTTTCCATACTCTGATTTTTTGTTTATTTTATTTGATTTGATTTTTCCTACCGAGTTGTAAAGGGGGAAGGTTGGCGCCTTCAAACTAGTTTAACCCCACTTATTCGGTCCTAAGTCCGAAATTGCTTTCTGACTCGCCAGGTTCTTCTTTTTTGTAGTTTAATTTTTTTATTTCTCCATAATTTTGTTCTTCATGTTCAGCTATTATATTTTTATTACGCTATTTCTTGTTATGTTCATTATCTATTATTTCTTGTTTTTGATATATAATACATATTTCTTTCATATATATATATATAAGTATTAATGGATATTAATTCTCCTTGGTTTTTCATCTATTTTTTGTGTATTATGAAAAAGACGTAACTGTGTGACAAGGAAATACCATGATTTTTTTTTTTTTTTTTTTTGTGAATTTGGTGGTAAAATGTTACCAACGGGAATATTGCGTTTGGCGTCTTTATCGCATTTGCTAGGTAGAACGGAAAAGTATCAAATAGTTTTGTATAAACATAAGACTTTTTTAATGAAACAACCATGATGATTTTTTAGTTATCTACTAATCCCGTGATTAAATAAAACTAAAGACTATAGATGCCTCATTTTCAATTAACACCTAGTGACGAATATGGCATTGAAATTAGTGTTTCATACACAACACTTTCAAATTAATTGAAAAAGATTCACATTTAGTTCGATTTAAAAGGCAACAGTAAACTTTTTTTCTGGTGTTTTTGATCAAACAAAAACATACCTGACATTTTTCAACTTCCAAACTTATCGGTCTTCCACCAAATTAAAATGACTAAGATTGTATTTCCATCGTAAGTGCATGAGTAATATTTTCCCCCTGATATACTTTTTCTCCATTAACCTCGCTATTATCCAAGAAATAAGCCAGAACAAAATAACAATTATTTATTATTATCAACTTTAGATATTATCGAGGTTATAATGATTATTTCCAACACGTGTACTAAATAATGCTTACCGACTAATGATAACATCAATCGAATCTGCTTGGGGGGTATTTTTCATTATTGAATACAAAACCAAACTCCTCACCTATTACAATATTATAACAAGAACAGCACAAGTTAAACAAATAAAAAGATGAATCACATAAAAGTTAGAACAAAATGAAATAAGCTTACATAATTAACTACTTAATTATAAAGTACTACACAAATAAGTTCAGCTAAACAAAATACAACAAATGTAGAGTATAACATCATAAATTATTGAATGAGAAATATTATTAAAACATTTTATTAACAGATTTGTGATGACAAAGTCTCGCAATATTAAACATGTAGAGTCAAATGACTCATTTATTAGAAGCTGTAAAGATCGCTAACACGCAGATGAACTTTGTTTATACTTTGCAAAAAGGCTGATGTCTTTCAAAAGAAAACACCTCACATTAGCAATTTGGGGAAATACGAGAGAGATATCTCAGCTAACTGCTGATTAAAATTGACCCGATACGCCTCTGATTTGCATCTCAGTGCCACCGATTTTCGCATAAGCAGACGTATGTAGTGTATTGGAAGATGAAAAAAATATAAAAAAATAAGCACATACCCTTCTCTCAAATGAATAGATCCTTCGCAAACACTGTCATGATCATTTTATTGCTTTCAAAGCATGCATTAATTTTACTAACATCAGCGCAGAGAAATAACTGTACTTGAGAAGACGTATGTACACGTCCGAGGCAGTTAAATCACTTGCTGAGCGAGACATGTGTATATACGATGGTGGTACTTAACCAGTTAGTTTTTTCCTCTCTTGACCGTGATTCAAAATTACACAGTCCCTTGCTTTGAAGAAGTTGATTCTTTGACCTACAATAACGTTTGGGCTCTAATAAATTTAACTATAACAGCAAAAAGAAAAAGATTTTAATGTAATGCTGATATTATTTGGAAAGTTTCTGGTATAGTCTTCTTTGTTTCAAGAATCATATTTTTCCTTCCACTTCGAGCTACAGAACTTTTCAAAAGTTCTTCTCTGCTCCTTGTTACGAAGGTCTTATTTACGCCTAAGCGCACTACCTAAGCTTGGAATATTTAAAAATGGCTAAATATTTTGTGTATTAATTGTAGATGAATTGTCCGTGCTTAAAAACATATAATATATATATATATATATATATATATATATATATATATATATATATATATATATATAGCGAACATTTATAATGTTATTAAAATATTTTCAAAATATGTTACAAATCCCCATCTTCTTGTTAAAAATAAAATCATGCAACATAGAAAGAAAACTTTAAAAAATAATAAAAACATCATTGAAAATTGGCCAACCCGTGTTCTTAATTATCAGTCAAAATTGGTTAGACATAGAGTAAGCAATTTTTATTTGTCAATTCAGTGGGAATCATATGTTATCAAGCGTTGATGAGGATTTCAATTAGTTTTTTTTTTTTGTTAATAGGCGGTTTATTATTTTTTTAACCCATATAGTTTTGCCATTCGTTTCCTTTAAAATTAACCAAAGGTACTTATTGTTTATTTGAACGATTAACGAATCAATTATTCCATGTGTAATGCATAATACGCAAATTAATTTCGGATTATCCTATATAAATTTACGACTATTTGTTACAGTTTTCATATCACTTCTAAAGATTTCTTAAGGTTTTTTACTTAAAAGGTTTGCTACAATAAAATTACTAAGGAATAAACGATACGTTAAATCTATAAAATGACAAAAATTCTTCATAAAATTAAATTCAAAATAATTCATAAAACCTTTATTTTTTTTTGAAAATATTAATAAATATTTATCTGTTGAGATAAATTTATTTATTTCTTTTTAGGGATGTAGGATTTTAAACAGTATTGCAATATTATTGTACAATATACTTTTTATAAACTTTATAAGAAGAATCATTAATTTAAGACGTAATTAGATTTTAAGAACAAATATACCTTTTTTAATCTACAACAGTCTGGAGCGAAATTAAAATTCAAGGTTCAACTATTCAGATTACTTCTGTTTCTTTGTTTTATGAACAAATTTTAAGTAATGTCATTCATGTAAGGCGATAAAAACGTTGACGTTTTTCGATGCATTCATTATAGAGTAAAAAGTATTGAAGCTGCGTAGGAAGGTAAGTAGTTACGGCCGTCTTTCTTTAAAAATAAGGAACTGATTACTCCGTAAAAACATCAGAAGGAACATCTTCAAAATTTTTTGTAGAGTTATCCTTAAAATTCTTTACTTTTCTAAGATTGTTGAGGAATGGACTTATTTTCCGCTTCTGGCAATAACATAGCAACAAACTATTAGAAACTAAATACAAATTGTACACATGTAAAGCAAGGTACATTTATTTTTAAACTTAAAATTGATAAAAGTTCCCAAAATTTCACACTGTCAGCAAATAACTTTAAGAGGGTACACATTTTTTCCATAATAATGAGGCTGGGGTAAACAATTTAAGAAAGAAGATAATGTCCTATGTAAATACCCTTTCCCTGCATTCTCATTTTTACGTTAAGGTTTGGGCAAAACATTCTTAACTGGTCATATCTTTGTTACATTTTTGTGAGATACGAAGCACTTCAAGGACAACTGAAATAAAAAGAAGTCAATTAGTATCAGTGAGAGTAAAAACAGTGGGAAAATGTAAAAAGTCGCCGGGATATAGATAGATCCGTTGGACGGCAGTGTTCGTCTATCCAGCACGTTATTTATAGCTTGAAATATACAAGAGTTTACACACCCAAACCTTTTTTTAAGTCGTTAATCTAAACTCACAATCAGCAAAAAAAACGAAGTATAACATCAATACTGAAAAAAATCAGTTTTTGACTGCGACTCAAATAGCAACAGACATTTGCGAGAAGATTAACAAAATATTTGGGTGAATACTGCAAGAAAACTTCTGAATATGGCCGGATACCGTAGTCGAGTGTTTCGCCGAAAACCTTATATTTCAATGACCAACCGGCTTAAGCGGATAGATTTTGCAAAATATTATATTCACAAGTCTCTGGAGTTTTGGAGGACTGTGATATTCTCTGATGAGGGCAAATTTTGTCCGGAGAAACCCTTGCACAGCGCTTCAAAAGTGCATTTAGTACCAACGGTAAAGTGCGGAGGTGGTGGCGTCATGGTATGGGGGTGCAGGGTGAGCAATGGTGTTGGCAAGTTGGAGTATATAAAATCAATTATGAACAAATATGATTAACTTGATGTCATGAAACAATTTTTTAAGGAAATTGCCACCTAACTTGGCCTATAATCACTGCTTCATTTCTAACACGAAAGCGATCCTAAGCACACCTCTTACATTGTGAAGCTTTGGCACTTGTATAATATGCCAAAAAAAACTGGAAATGACCCTGAATCATCTGATCTGAATCCTACAGAACACCTGTAAGATTTTCTGGAACGTAGGATTCGTCAACACAATGTATCTAGAAAGGATATGCTGAAGTGTTCTTAAGAACCAATGGGGGAAGATAAACGCTGATGAAACCACAAGATTTGTTAGTTCAATGCAAAACGACATCAGGAGGTTCTCAAATGATGAGGTTATCCAGCCAGCTATTAAAATAGCTCATTAATCCCTTTTTAAATAAGTTTTATATTTAATACTAAAACAGTGAACGCAGACTTTTTCTATTTTATTTTAGTTAGTATCGCTACAAACCTCTCTCTCTTCATTTTAAAATCTATGAAGATTAACCAAACTTACTTTTGTTTTTCTGAATACTTAAAATAAACTAAATAAAATATAATTAAAAAAATATTTTAAATCCCAGTTTTTAATTTTTTTCCTTGTTCACGTAAGCAATAGTACGTGAATGGAGACTTTTTCCAGCAAGTGTAGTTGTCCCCAACATTGAGGCATTTGTTGTAGCGTGCAATCAGTTAGAAGAAACTACTCTGGTAAAAATTGGTGCTCTGCGCGGCAAGGAATTGTTGCAGAGCCTATACTGTTGTTTACATTCGTGGATGTGGAGAAATGCCCACTTTGACTTTCATCTTCTATTTACATTCTGCTTTCCTTCCCGGTCTGTGGGTGTTCATGGCTGAAAGACACTCTAATGCCACGTGTCAACTGGTACCGGATAGTAGCAAGCATTTTAATCTACAAGCACGTCCTGAGATTTATTCAAATGAATTTGGGCATGCCTGTTTACGGCCTCTATTTCAATAACGAAACATATCTTCGGGAAGTTCCTCGCATTATACAAAAGAAATTATTTTTATATTTACAATAAATCGACTTCATTATTTTATTTATTATGAATGAAAAATAACTTTTGAACAGAAGAGAGAGACATTTTTAAATCTTAATATGCCGTCCCAAAGTTAAGGTTAAATCTGTTTGCTAACATTTTCATTTAACACCAAATGACTAGTAAAAGTATGAGGAATTCATAAAGGCTATTTTTCAGAATTTAGCAATGCATCAAATGATCTACTAAATATTTTCTCCTTCTCAAACACCTTAAACACATTCAGTAATAATCACTTTGCTTCAAGTACAGAAAGTAGTAATATTCTTACATTACATGGACTTTTATCAGAACCAAATTCTTGTAATTTCACATCAAAATCATGAGCAAATATTTAAATAATTTCCATAAACTATAAGCATGATATTGTAAGAATGAAAGGAGAAAACTATTTTAACTGCATACCCAAAGCATTTTAAGCACATAAAATAATTCCAGACTAAATGTCGTCGTTTTATATTCTGATCGAATTTCTTTTAGTTTCAGTTTACGAGAAATCCTACCTTGAATCAACAAGGCACTATAAGTTTCCTGACATCAACGTTTTCCCGGAACTACGGAAAATATTTGTCTTTGCACGAGACAAAATGGCGTTGAGGCGAAATGATCGCAACATTCAAATCTTGCCTTAAAATGGATAATAGAGCTCGGAACAATAATCTTTGGGAGCTTTCATTTAAAATGAAGGCATAATTAGGAACTTGTTATTTTTAAACTGATACTTGGAGATCGAAATCATTGTTGCTTTAGCAAGAGTTTAAAATTGTACATGACGTTGTCGATAGTTCATTAACTCGTTTCGTGTTATTTTTATTCTTAATAATAAAAGGAGCTTCTGTGTCTATTAATTTAGCTTCACGTTTTAAATAACATTTGTAGATTGCTTTTAAAATAAATTAGTGTAACAAAATAGTTAATTTTCGTTTCTTATGCTGAAAAATTGAATTTATAAGGATAATCCATTTCTTTGTTTTTTTTCTCTAATAATTAAAAATGCCCTGTTTGCAAAACATCTTAATGAATACTATAAATCGTCGATGCTAAGTTTAGCTCATATTTCAAGTGATATGATGTTTGCGTTACTTTTTCTTTTCTAGTTTCTGGTATATCCCTGAGATCTTGGAATTTCTTTTAACCATTTTAACTAATTTTCTTCCTACTTATTTTATGGGCTTTACATTTATTTCAATTATATTTTAACCTATCATTACACTTTCTGTTTAAATGCCACAGTTAAAGGAAATTTTATTAATACTCTTTAAAATTTATCGTATTACAATTATATAGCTGAGGAGCTTCTCTCTCTCTCTCTCTCTATATATATATATATATATATATAACATGTATTGGAGAAATTTTTGGATTGACAGGGAGAAATGCAACGGGCAGCCGTTTATCCTATTATATTTTATTTCAATATTCAGTAAAGCAGCCAGCACTCCAAGCAGTGACGAAAACGAGAGCTCTTTCAGCGTTGATCAGCAGCGAGCGAGTCCTTAGTACACGTGTCTTCTTTTAGTTCGGCGAAAGATGAAGTCAAAGTTCTTATGAGGGAGGTGGGTTGAGTTGTTATGTATAAAGTTTACCCCGACTGACACTTGAGGTGCTGGGGATTCATCACACACACACACACACACACACACACATATATATATATATATATATATATATATATATATATATATATATATATATATATATATATATATATATATATATATATAATCTTAAAATAAAAAGAGCAAAACTAGGAAATAAAATAATTAGTTATAAAGAATATTTGTGTAGACTATATGAAAATTCTAGATTAATAGTATATCATAAAATGCCATCCACGGCATTTTTATTGTTCTTCCACAATCAGTCTCCACGTGTCTTCATCGAATAAATATATTTAAATTCATAATATCGTTTGATGAATTATTTTAATGATTTCTATTAGGTTCCTTGGTAAGTTTAAATATTTAATTATAACCTTAGATTTATTTGAAAATGTAAATCGTTTGCTACAATGTTTAAATAATAACTTTACTGCAACTGATTAAAAATAATTTTCTGAAAAAGAACTGTATTCTATATTCACATGTAAGAATTTATACTCAGAAAAAGTATAGAAAAAAAACAGTTATGACACCAAAAAATAATGTAATTACGAAATGTATATATTATCTCTGCCGATAACATTTTATATCGCTGCAATTGTAAATAATTTACTATTATACATAAGGAGAATTGCATCAATTTTCTAAAAATTAAATGCTAAGGAATGATTACCGACTATTTAAAAATTATGCATTTATGTAAAAATGATTTATTCAGAATACTGTAGTTATATCAAAGATAAAAAAACTCATCATGTTACACATGCTGCTATGTATTCCAATTAATAATTTATGTTCCTCTGTGAGAGGAATTCCCTGCACCCTTCTGTAGTGTGCAATAAATATAATATATATATATAAATAAGAATAATTCTAGGAAATATATATTCACCAAAAATGATGCCAGCTTGGCTCCATTGCCAATATTTCGCTAAGTTTCTATTGAATCGCCATTATAATATAAGGCTGTGAATATTACAATTTTAGCATAAAATAAATACAACAAAGAGCAATATAAACGTATTGTACATCTAGATATAAACTATTTACGCTATTTTAAGTATTCATTACACAAAATTCGCATCCCTATCAAGTAAAATAAGGAAAAAAGCATACAAAAAAGAGGGAACGAAATAAAGCTGTTATGAATAAATTAAAAAAAAAAGTTTCATTATTCTCATCTTTCATTTTTTTTAGTTGGTTGATTCAATTTTTATCAGCATCTCACTTAGAAGCTATAGGGGACATATGCCTTAACTTTGAACTCTGATTAAGTGATGAGGATTGTCTTTGAGTTGGCACCCCATTCTCAAAACGTTTACATCAAAATGAACCCAGGATTTTACTCTCCACATATTTAACTTACAAAGTTCCACTCACGAATCGATAATGCCAACCACAAGTTCGTGGCAATAACCTCCTCGGCAACCAAGGCCGATTATTTTATTTGCATTGCAAAGTTAACAGTTTTTGTGTTTGAGTAGTATTTTGTTTGAGGAAAACATTTGAATCATTTTTTACTGTTATCTTGTTTATGTCTTGATAAGAAACTAGTATTTATGTTTTACGCATTTGAGAACAACTTCGTCAAATCAAAAAATACCAAAATTCGCGATAAGCAGTTATTAGTAGAAAAACTTTTCTACGCATGTTTGAACTCAATAACAACGATGACAACTTTTTTTTTTAATTTTGAAATTTTTTTTGACGGCATATAAAGTAACTACAGATATATATATGAAACTGTAGATTCCTTTCAAAATAAAAATATATTTAAGATTATCTTTGTTAATTTATCGAATTAAAGATAATTCATTAAACCATAAAACTGTTTAAAAATAAAAGTGTTGATACTCAAATAATTATATTAGGCTATGAGGTAAACAACCCATAATCAGAGAGGTTAAAAATCTATTCCTGATGAAGGTTAAGTTGTATCTGCTGTTCTACAGGCAATCCCTTTTTCAGACTAGATTAAAATGAAATGTTAAGTACAAGTTGGCAATGTACTATGTATGAAGACTTTTAAATGTATCACCACATTTTTAATAGGGCTGCCAAGGATCTAGTATAAAAATCCCCAGCGAAAAAAGAAATATTCTAAAAAAAAATGTTATTGAACAAAAAATTGAAATATGCATTCCTATACTTAACCCTCAGGCAATTGAAGTATCGAAGAAAAGGTAAGATTGGAATAGTTATTTCATTTTTGTGAGTATCTGTTTTATCGACCATGTTTCTTCCAGCAATTTCCAATTGTGCAATCATGCAGAATATAAAAGAATTGCATTATTTAATATTAGGGCTTTACGCCATTGTCAGTAAAAAAAGATTAATCTTTTTCCAAACTGTAGTACTTACTACCAAGAAGAATAATTTTCAACAATCGTTTTAAGTGTTAAACAGATGCGACTCCTGGAAAGCTATGTCATTAAACAAGATAATTCTCATATTACTTGATGGCAATTTGTATAATCTATGAGCCATCCAGCTCGAGTTGAGTTGGTTGTTTGTTTGATTTTTACTTCAGCCTGATGCCTCATGTTGTTTTGTAAAATGTGTTTTAGGCAAAGAAACCCAAACAGTAAATATGCTGTGTGTTTTTTCCAATCGTATTAGATTACTTATTTTTATTCTTTTATTTCATCACTTTTATAATATTTTATCTATAAAAAAGAAAATTCAAAATTAATGTGATTTAAACGATATTTTTTTCGTACTTTACTAATTGTTCTATTTTCAATATAATTCGAACAAAATGAAATACACGATCATTTAGTCAATTTTTTCCCTCAGTTCCTTCTGTCGAACGAAATTTGTACACAATTAGATTGAAGTAATCTCTAATGTAATGTACCTTTTCTATTAGCTGTTACTCTACACCCTGAAGGTAGATTAAGGAGTATTTTTTATTTATTCCATATATAAGTATTTCTGTGGGTCACTCTTTATTTCACGCATTACCTTATCTGCACCCCACCAGTCTTTAAACCAACATATAATCTCTTCCCAGCAAACATTTCGTGTAAAAGATGTGACGGCCTTCTAACGAAAATATATTCTAGATATACGTTATGAAGAATTCTTAAGAGAAAGATTTTATACGGTGAATAAAATGGCTGCCGAAGAATTCTGCTGACTATAATAAACTTTGGAAGTCTATTAAAGGAATGTTTCGTAAGGAAAACAGTGGCATATGTATTTTTCTAGATGTTTTAGATTGCTTATATTTTAGCCTCTGTATGTGTAGTGAAATTGCATATAACATCTGTTTAAATAAGCAAGATACAAAAAAAGGCACATTTTTGAGGAATTGATTGCAACTTTAATGCCCTTTTCCGGATGGAATGTTGTGTGTAAATCATTTTTAACAAGTTATTTTTTCAAAGTATTTTCTGTTTGTATTTGTATTCATTGGAATTTAATGGGAATTTAGTTAGCAGTTAAGGAAATTAACACAAGATTTGAAGCGGTTTGTTATGAAAATTAAATTCATCGTTTTTTTACATTTATTATAAATATTTTTCAATGGTATTTACAACCATTTTCTATGACTAATATTAATATGTTCGGGACCGATTCAAATACCCATAGATTGAGCATTTTGACATCAGATATTTGTGAATCTAGCTGTGATTTCTATTCACTGCTTCTCAAACTTTCAATATTTGCGACCCAATATTCAATCACAATTTTCATCGCCCCCCCTCCATACAGTAATGATGTATTGAATTCAATAATATGATACTTTGACGCTAAAGCTACAATACGACTTTAACCCCTTCGCCATCGGCGTATATAAATGTCTCGCTCAGCCAGTGCGAAAATTGCCCCGGACGTAAATATACGTATTTCCAAAATACGATCACTACTATCCATAAAATTATTCATACGACTTTAGAATGCAATAAAATGACCTTAACATTGTTTGAAAAGGATTTACATTTTTCATAGAGGACTTCTTAATTTACCCTTTCTCCCTCCCCCTCAAATACACCACATGTGAGTGCATTCGTGCAAAACTGTAGCATTGGAGAGTGAATTGCGTAACTTTTAATCTGCAGTTAAGGTATTTATTATAAGCCGTACAAATGATCCAGATAAGTGTTAACTTTTGCATATAATTTTATCTGTGACAAACCGGTGCGATCACTAGTAATTATTAAATTTGTTCTTGTCTCTTATTGTTAAGATAATTATAAAGTACGTTGTGAAGTTCTAATACATTTATAAGTATATTATATCAGTGTGAATTTATTTGTTTTCATTATGACAAAATGTATTTTGTCTATTTTACTTTCAAAACATTAATAATTTTTTTAAAAAAATATTTTAGTTTCCGACTTTTTAATATGTTCGCGCCCCCCTTCTAGGGTTATCACAACCCCTAGGGGGCGCGACCCACAGTTTGAGAAGCGATGATATAATCATGTGGAATAATAAGTGCTTGTGAAGTTGAATGGAGCTATTGTTTCTTGGCATACAGGATGTGGAAATTTGGAGAACGAAGAATTAAGTACAAATGTCGACTGAAAATTGTTCAAAATGATGTCAATAACACTGCCATCTCTGGAACGATTTAAATCAGTTGAAATATTGTATGTATCAAAATTAGATATACTCACAAAATCTTATCATGGTGTAAATTTGTGGATTGTAAAAAAGAAACTCGAACATAATCATTGCAGCAACATTTTTTGAACGTGAGAGAACTTTTGTATCTTTTATTACTAAATTCTTACTATACCACATCGGTAATGGGAAACAATAAGATATTTAAAGTTAGTGAAAATCTTTTGAAAAACTTCGAAGCCTTGAATTATTTTACCTTAAATAGTGAACATTGCTTATTATTTATGATTATTTTATATCTTGTGACCATGTTAATTATTTTTAAGAATATTTCTTTCCTCCTTTTTTATTATAGAAATGTAAATTCAAAATATTTTAGTATGTGAGAACTGAATAAATTGTTCAAAGATTTTCCTGTCATTTAATTCATTTTATAGATATTTACCAGAAAGTTTAAATGATTTTACATAATGAACAGTCCAATCGACCATATATGTCATTTTAAACTTGCGCCACCTGTTTAAATTGGCTTTCTGCTTATATTATGTAAGTTTTAGAAGGTTATAATATATTTAAGTTTTAAATTTTAACGCTGAATATATAAGGATAATTAGTAATACATTCAATTATGTGCCAACATATTTCACAACTTTCAAACATGAATATTTGCGTAACATAATTATACTTATTACGTGACTTGCATTCTGAGTTTCTGTTTGTCTATTGTTTTTGATCAGAGCTTTTCAAGCATTCAATATTTACGAACTAATTTTCAATAATAATTTTCATCGTGCCCCCTCCACACAATAATAATGCGTTAAATGCAATAATAATGTAGTTTAACACTGCAGTTACTACATGATTTTAATTATAAACTGTACAAATTATCATATAGGTATTAAATTTTGTATATGACAGGTCCATGGGGTCACTAGTAAGTATTAATGGTGTTCTTTTCTTAATAAATAATCAAATATATTGTACAGTACTGGTACACTTATTAGTATCAGCCATCAATGTAAATGTTGTTTGGTTTTTATTAAGTCAGAATGTATTTTATTTTGCTTCCTTTCAGTAAATTAATAATCTTGTATTTTGACTTTCTGATATACTCGTGCCCCCCACGTTTGATTATTACGCTCTCCTAGAGGGGCTCCCAACAGTTTGAGAAACGCTGTCTTATATTGCTTTTGCAATTTCATACAGAAATATATTAAAAATAGACAAATATTTAAATATTTGTTTAATTTTTGTTTCACTATGAGCACGATATATGTTATTGGTTTCCATATATCTAATTATTTTCTGTATCATGTAAACAGTATTCGTTTTATGGGGGATTTTTTATTTATTTTTATATACATATAATTTCTCTTTATAAAACGTAATGCTTTAATTACTTTTTTAGATAATGCGTCTTTCAAATCTGAATTCCCCTTTGAAGATAGACAAAGATATTATTATCATTTACGATATAGGCAAAGCGAGAAGCCATATTAACCAAGTCTGATGATTAAGTTAAATACCAAATGATAATAATTCTGCTATAAGTCTCAAGTAAAAGTATTGTGGTAAATATACTTTTTCGCATTAAAAGTCATTTTTTTGTTGCATAGTAACAAATTTACTTTTGAAAAACATTTAATTTAGTAGATGTGTTTTAAATTACTTAAGTGTAATAAATGGGATATTAAAACTTTCCACAACAACGGGAAGTTATTTGTAAATTTGTAGATAGCCTCACAAAAATAATGCATTTGAGAAACTTTTGTAGTTTTTGTGTCTTCCTAGAAAATTTTTCCAACTCAAATTAATTAGAAAAAAATGTCCAAAAAAAGACCCCCTCCCCATTAAGGAAAAGTACTTTGATACTATGTATTATGTCATAATTAATCAAGTTTAAGTCTTTTTCACTAATATTTAATTAATTTTTGAATCAATTTTATCTTGATATGACACCATGTATATAACAGAACGCGATAAAAAATATGTTTTTAAAAGTATATACTAAGAAGAAAAAATGCAAAGAAATGAAGAAGTAAAATTTTTTCTGTATTTAAAAAGAAACTTTGTCAAAAATATATAAATTTCCCTGATGCATAGGGTTTCAATATGAATATCTGAATACTGAATCTTCCAATGATGGATTGGATGCATTGGAACTGTCGAAAGGAGATTCTATAAAGAAGAGAATTTGAGCTACAATTTTGAAACTGCATAAATTTCGGATAGAAACATCATCCTGAAGTTATAGGTGATATTTTTCATCCACTAGAATTGTAAATATTGATGAAATAGCAAGCTGAATAAAGTATTAGGTAATATTTAAAGGATTAAAAGAGCTCTGGATTGAGGAATAGTTTATTGCATATTTTAAAAAAAGTTCTAAGTGAAGATGATTTTTTTTAGAAAACTTTAGATTTAAATTTTTTTATATAGCAACAAATAAAACTTTACTGAAGTATTTTGCTCTGTGTCGAAGCAAATGTGGGAGTTTCAATAAAATAATCTCATTTTTGAAATAAAGATCTTAAGGAAAAGCTTTGAACCTATTCAAGAGAACAATAAGTATAGAATTATTTACAGGAAGTATGGCGGGACTGACATTGTGAGAACTATAAAACTATCACGGATTTGTTGTCTGGGCCATCTGTACTGATATGCCAATACTTTTCTACTAAAAAAGTAACTTTTTCCAAAATTAAAGAGTTCAGACGTAGAAGACAACAATCTACATGATTGCTAGACGATGATGAAAATAATCTAATAGATCAACAGATGGAAATGTAAAAAGCATAAATTTTGTGCAAAGTATTGTTTGAGCAATTCAAATCTTCTGTTGACACAGCAGCCATGGATGGGCAAGCGCCTTCTCAAGAATTCTGTTCTTTTCTGATATCTGCTTAGCAATAGTGCTCCAATTTATCACTCAAGTAGAACTGAAAAATGATAACAATAAAAACCAGATGCATCAAGTAAAAATTGGTTGCTAAATTTATTTTTATGGTTGATAATTATTTTAATATAAATTATTTTCCTCTAATTTATGTCCACATATAAGGATTTAACACAAACATTTAAAATACCAGCATACGAGTAAAAATTGCAAATGAAAAGAAAAATTACATTTTGAAAGATATTTTTAAAAATTAATATTTATATATCTTAATTTAATTTATTTGTATTATTTTTAATAATTGTGTTTTTTCTTTCAAACATTTTTCTTTTACTTTTGAAGTTATGTATATGTTTATATACACTGCTCAAAAAAATTAAAGGATATTGTGGTTTTAGGTGGATCTTGTGGCTGGGAAACTTTTTAGCTGAAAAATACTTGGTCGATAGACGTAGTAGGTTATGTGAGAATAAATTACACATGTTTGGCAGAAAAAATGCATTTTATTGCGCATTTGTGTACAAAAGGAAAAAAACACAATTTGTGCATATGAGAAAAAAGAATAAGAAAAGGTGTTTTCTTCAAAGGAAATCATTTTCAGTAGGCCCACTCTTCCAGAAGAGCTCTTTCCCTTCTTGGAGAGTTTGTGGGGGTGGTTGTCGGCCAGAAACTCGTCTTCCTTGAGCGTCCCAAACGTGCTCTATTGGATTCATATCTGGAGAACATGCTGGCCATTCCATTCCTACGATTCCATCCTCGAAAATGAAATCCCCCACCAGGTTAGCACGATGTGGCCTGCAGTTATCGTCCATTAAAATGAAGTCATCTTTGATTGCTGCCGCGTAAGGGACTACAATAGGTCTGAGGTTCTCATCCCTATATCGGCGATCAGTCAGAGGTCCATCTCGAATGATGTAGAGGTCTGTGCACCCGTCAATGGAGATGGAACCATACACGAACACTCCCTCACCGCCAAATCTGACACTTTCGTGCACAAACGCAGGATTATTCCTACTGCTAGGTCCCTCCAGATGAAAATACGCCTATTATCCGGATGAACAGAAAAACGGGACTCGTCAGAAAAAAGAACATTGCTCCATTCATTTCTCCTCCAGTTCACATGCTCTTTTGCCCACTCCCTGCGGTCGCGACGATGCCTTGATGTTAGTCTAACACATACCGTCGGTTGGCGAGCATACAGACCTACACCATGGACCTGGTTTCGGACAGTCTGAGTTGAAACCGTGGTGCCAGTAGCCGAGCGAAGGTGTTGTTGGAGAAGAGTAGCGTTCATATTTCGGTGTCTCCGAGCCATTAACACTAAATAACGAACTTCATTGGGCGTTGTTGCCCGTCTACGACCTTGTCCTGGTCTTCGGCCTTCACTTCCAGTCTGCAGAAAACGGTTCCAGATCCTGGAAATCACACTTTGGGACACTCCAATGGCTTGCGCTACTTCGGCTTGAGTTTGGCCCCCTTCTAACCTACCAACAACAGTTCAATCTTCTGAATCGGTTAAATGACTTCACTGAGACATCGTACTCGTTGAAACAAAGCAGTCACTGAAAGCCGATTATCCTTGTCTTCATTTCAGTTGAAAGGCAAATTTCATTCGCTTCCGCTGAAGCAACGTTTTTGACGTCGAACTCAAAATTAGCATACTCCCCAGTTTGAAAATCAGAAAAATTTGCATTTGTGATTCTCTTCTTCCATTTTCGGCAAAAAAAATTCTCTTATATCTTTATTTTATATAAAACTTACAATATCCTTTAATTGTTTTGAGCAGTGTAGAACAGAAGTCAGCAACGCGGTGCCCGCGGGCGCCACTGCGCCCTTCAATAAATTTTAGTGCGTCCTTAAACTATTGTTAATTTAGAAAAGAAATTCAAAACATAAATTTTAAAATTCCTAGAATCTACTGTACGTCAACGGTGACGCGCTTACGCGTTGAAGTGAAATGAACTGAGCAATCATGTCAGTACACAAGAGAGCATAGATCAAGAGAGTTTGTCACAGGTTTATTCCGTCCCTATTATGGACTCGTCGAAAAGAAAACGTACTTATTATTTCAATGCCGAGTGGGAAGAAGAGTTTTTTTCATCGAATACAACGGTAAATGTGTATGTTTACTATGCAATAAGAGCATTGCGTTGTTTAAAAAAAGTAACATAGAAAGACATTTTAAGAGTTTACATGGCAAATTTAATTCTGAGTATCCATTGAAATCAGAACTACGTAAAAGGAAAATGCTATCCTTAAAATCGTCAATTACAAAGCAATAAAGTATTTTTACAAAACCCAAACAGCAATCAAAAGCAGCAACCGTAGTATCGATAAAGTTGCACATTTACTGGCAAAGAAGAAAAACCTTTTATTGACGCGGAAATAATGAAAGAAGCTATGCTAGTAGCGGCCGATTCTCTTTTTGACGACTTCAAAAACAAGACGGAAATATTGGGAGATATTAACATGTTACAGTTATCAGCTAGAGCCGCAACAAGAAGAATTGAATTAATAGCAAGCAATTTGGAAGCAAAATTAGCAAATGACGGGGAGACCTGTAAATTTTTTTTCAATACAACTGGATGAATCAACTGATGCAGTCGACACAGTACAATTGGAAATATCCGTTAAAATGGTGTTTGATGACTTCTCTACAAAAGAAGAATTTTTGAAAATTCTTCCGTTAACAGCACGTACCCAAGGAAAGGACGTATTTTCATTGTTCAAAAAGTTTGCAATTGAAAATAAGTTACCATTACAAAAATTATCATCAATTACTACGGATGGTGCACGAGCAATGACTGGTAAGGAAAACGGTTTTATTGGTTTATTTAGAAAAGATCCTTTATTAACTAAATTTATTGCGTATCATTGTCTTATTCACCAAGAAATGTTATTTGCAAAAACAATTAATTTTAACCATATTATGTCAATTGTTACCAAAATTATTAATTCGATTAAAGCTAAGGCGACACAACACAGGTTGTTCAAATTATTTTTTGAGAACGAAAACACTGAATTTAAAGACTTACTTCTTCACACTGAAGTGAGGTGGCTCACTCGCGGTAAAGTTCTTGAATGCTTCCTTAACCTTTTACCTCAAGTAAAAGAATTTGTTGCTTCGAGAAACGAGGTTTACGAAGAATTGGAAAATAAAAATGGGTTGTTGGATCTTGGATTTTTGGTAGATATGACGATGAAGTTTAATGAATTAAATTTAAAACTGCAGGGGAAGAATTCCCATATTGCTGATATGATTAGCCCAGCTAATTCTTTCAAATGTAAGTTGGAATTGTTAAAAGCGCATTTGTTGAAAAATTCCTTGCCTCACTATCAAAATGTCAAACGAATAATTGAAAATTTAAATTTGAGTGTTGATGAATTTGACTCTACATCGTACATAAAAACCATTGATACATTAATAATCGAATTTTAGTCGAGATTTCAAGATTTTCTACCGTTAGAATCAGTAATTCCATTTTTCCTCAATCCATTCAATGTTCATGAACCTGATTTGCCTTCCAAAATTTCAAATTATTTCGATGTTACTAACATGCAGGACTTAGAAATGGAAATAATTAATTTGCAAAATGATGTTGCTGTTTTAAAATCACATTATGTTGATAAATCAATTTGGAAATCAGTTACTGAGGAAAGTTTTCCTATTTTGAGAAAATGCGCTCTAAAAATATTTTCATACTGTGGAACTATTTCTAATTGTGAAGCATTTTTTTCAAATATGACATATTTAAAATCTAAATATCGATCACAGCTTACGGATGCACATTTAGATAACTGTTTAAGAGCGGGTAATTCGTCGTATATGATCGATTATGAAAAAATTGCAGATGATATGGCAACCCAAATATCCCATTAAAATAATTTTATATAAAAAAATATGTCATTGCTCTTGCCACCATCTTTAATATACTTACAAACATTCTTCTGTATTTATGTAAGATTAATAGTAACCTTGTTCTGTAATTAAATTTATAAATTATAAAATTAATAAATGAACATGTTTTATAAATATAAGTATTATTTTTATATATTTGTTAGGTCAAAAAATAGTTGGCGCCCGCCATGAATTTTTAATTTAGTATTTCACTTTTTACATTAAAAACGTTGCCGACCTCTGGTGTAGATGCATGCACTAATAGTCCTAAGTCTTTGTATAATTGTGGATGTGTATTATTTTATTTCCGATACTTAGTGATAACTTGAAATTGATTTTAAGTTATAGCAAATTATAATATTGTAATGATCATATACATATACAGGGTGTTTCAGCTAAGATGTTACAAACTTCTGGGAGAGGTAGGGGACAACAAGACGACTCGAAGTATATAGGCAATGCTGGGTCGGAAATGCTTTCCTAAGGCTCCACGTGCCGACAAAATTTAGGGTGCAAAACTTCAACTGGTCTTAAAAACGGGAAAAATTGTCGAAACGCTTTGGGTTTTGGTCAAAATTATTGTTATTATTTATTATTTCATAAAAAAAATTCTGAGCAATATTGCTGCTAAAACATCGCTAGAAGGCGCTTTAGACTTTGGAACGCTAGGAAAAAAATTTCAATATTTTTTTAAGTTTTTTGATGGCTTTCATAAATTGAAACTTTAACTTGAATTTTGATACCAGATTTGGTATCCTCCGGGGAAAATTGATGTAAACAATCTAACATTGTTCAGGGCACATAAAGCACAAACGGTGCTAAAAACGAGCAAAATGTTGGATTTCGGTGCGGTTTGCGCGAAAAGCATTCCGTTACTGACTAATTTGTTCAAAATAAATTTTGACTTGGTAGCCATTAATCAAAGCCAGAGGGCGCTTTCAGACATTGCAACTTGGAAACTCATTTGGATAATTTTGTGGTTGTGTGTAAGCCGAATAATTACTAGCAATTTTTCCTCCTAAATGAGATTCGAGTTGATCTGTGTTGCAAAAAAGTAATTTTATAGCAAAAATTTTAGTAAAAGAGGGTAAAAACACAAGTACCAAATCACAAGAAGTAAAACACACAAGGAAAGACTCAAAATAGAGGAAAAAGGCTGTTTACTAACTGCTATGCATAATCATAAAAGAAAAAGTAAAGAAAAGAAGGAAAAACTGCTGTCAAAGGAGGTGTTCGAACTGACGCCCGCCGCATGTGATGCAGGCTTCACATCTTCGCTTCATGGAGCGTCGAACATTCGATAACATTTCTGGAGTGTTTCGTATTTCCCCGGCTGCTGCACTGATGCGTGCTACAAGTTCCTCGGCGCTGTTTACGGGTGTTTCGTACACCAAGGATTTCATTTGCCCCCAGAAGAAATAATCCAGACAGGAAAAGTCTGGCGATCGGGGAGGCCAATACATAGGACCTCCACGGCCAATCCATCCTTCACCACATGTTGCATCCAAGTGATTCCGAACAGAAATACTGAAATGTGCGGGGCTCCATCTTGCTGGAACCACATGGAAGTACGAGTTGCAGCGGTAACATGTGCGCTGTTCAATAACTCTGGCAAAACTTGTTCCAAGAATATCAGGTAGCGTGGACCCGTCAGACGATCAGGCAGAATGTAGGGTCCTATTAGATGATCCCCTAGAATGCCAGCCCATACTTTAACCAGGAAACGATCCTGTGCAGCCCGAGTATGTGTTACATGTGGGTTCGCTGCTTCCCACGAGTGGCTGTTATGGGTGTTGAAAATACCCTCTCTCGAAAAAGACGCCTCATCTGTGAACAACAGGGAGGCTGCAAAAAAGGGATTTGCAATTCGTTGCTGCAAGTACCACTGTAAAAAGGCCTGATTAGGTGCAAAGTCACATTCTTTTAGTGATTGGACGCGCTGGTAGGGAAATGGACGCAGGGCACTATCATCGAGAATCCTCCAAACGCTACTGTATGAAATCCCGATTTCATTTGCGATACCTCGTGTACTTAAACTGGGAGTGGTCTCTACCATATCTAGTACAATTTCCTCGTTCAATTCGGTACGTGCCGTCCGATCTCGATTACGTGCTGCCTTCTGGAATGAACCGGTCTCACATAATTGCTGCTGTAGTCGAGCAAACATGGTATGAGCAGGAGTCCGCCTGACAGGATGCCTTTTGGCGTACAACCTCTGAGCGGCTCGACCATTGCAATCTGTGGCCCCGTACGCCAAAATCATATCTTCTTTCTCTGCGTTAGTGTACTCTGCCATCGTACAGCCAGTCTGTGTGCGATGGAAATAAAGCTTCCTTCCAGCGGACTCCTTCTTATCGTTCTGTCCCTCTGGCGGCTAATTCAACTCTCGACGGTGAAATTTGCATATTCTGCCTTTAACACTCTCTCGCTAAAATTTTCGCCGAGAACCCTGCTCGCTTTATTCAATGCCACGACACTTGCAATTCCTGAGCTACGTATCAGACTTTCGATGGTCTTACTGCTTCAGGAAGGCATTTCCGGACCACCTTTCCTATGTGATTCCGAGTCGTCTAGGTGTACTCTACCTCGTTTGTGGAAGAGTACACCTGGATGACTCGGAATCACATAGAAAAGGTCGGTCGGAAATGCCTTTACTTGTCTGAAGCATATCTGGTTTTAAATTTGGCAACTATGTCAAAATTTGTTTTGAACAAATTAGTCAGCAAGGGAATGCTTTTCGCGCAAACAGCACCGAAATCCAACATTTTGCTTGTTTTTTAGCACCGTTTGTGCTTTAAGTGCCCTGAACAATGTTCGATTTTTTACATCAATTTTTCCCGGAGGATACCAAATCTGGTATCAAAAATCAAGTTAAAGTTTCAACTTATGAAAGCCATCAAAAACTTAAAAATATTGAAACATTTTTTTTCCTAGCGTTCCAAAGTCTAAAGCGCCCTCTAGCGATATTTTAGCAGCAATATTGCTCAGATTTTTTTATGAAATAATAAATAATAAGAATAATTTTGACCAAAACCCAAAGCGTTTCGACAATTTTTCCCATTTTTAAGACCAGTTGAAGTTTTGCACCCTAAATTTTGTCGGCGCGTGGAGCCTTAGGAAAGCATTTCCGACCCAGCATGCCTATATACTTCGAGTCGTCTTGTTGTCCCCTACCTCTCCTAGAAGTTTGTAACATCTTAGCTGAAACACTTGTATATGTATATATACAGGGTGTTGTATATATACAGGGCGCCCACAAAATTTAGGGTGCAAAACTTCAACTGGTCTTAAAAACGGGAAAAATTGTCGAAATGCTTTGGGTTTTGGTCAAAAATATTGTTATTATTTATTATTTCATAAAAAAATTCCGAGCAATATTGCTGCTAAAACATCGCTAGAGGGCGCTTTAGACTTTGGAACGCTCGAAAAAAAATATTTTTCAATATTTTTTAAGTTTTTTTATGGCTTTCATAAGTTGAAACTTTAACTTGAATTTTGATACCAGATTTGGTATCCTCCAGGGAAAATTGATGTAAGAAATCGAACATTGTTCAGGGCACTTAAAGCACAAACGGTGCTAAAAACGAGCAAAATGTTGGATTTCGGTGCGGTTTGCACGAAAAGCATTCCCTTGTTGACTAATTTGTTCAAAACAAATTTTGACATTGTTGCCAAATTTAAAACCAGAGGTGCTTCAGACATTGGCATTTCGACCGACTCTTTGGATAATCCCGAAGTCATCTAGGTGTACTCTTCCACCAACGAGGTAGAGTACACCTAGACGACTCGGAATAACATAAGAAAGGTGGATCGGAAATGCCTTCCTGAAGCAGTAAGACAATCGAAAGCCTGATACGTAGCCCAAGAATTGCAAGTGTCGTGGCAGTGAATAAAGCGAGCAGGGTTCTCGGCGAAAATTTTAGCGAGGGAGTGTTAAAGGCAGAATATGCAAATTTCACCGTCGAGAGTTGAATTAGCCGCCAGAGGGACAGAACGATAAGAAGGAGTCCGCTGGAAGGAAGCTTTATTTCCATCGCACACAGACTGGCTGTACGATGGCAGAGTACACGAACGCAGAGAAAGCAGATATGATTCTGGCGTACGGGGCCACAGATTGCAATGTTCGAGCCGCTCAGAGGTTGTACGCCGAAATGCATCCTGTCAGGCAGACTCCAAAACTGCTCATACCATGTTTGCTCGCCTACACCAGCAATTATGTGAGACCGGTTCATTCCAGAAGGCAGCACGTAATCGAGATCGGACGGCACGTACCGAATTGAACGAGGAAATTGTACTAGATATGGTAGAGACCACTCCCAGTTTAAGTACACGAGGTATCGCTAATAAAATCGGGATTTCATACAATAGCGTTTGGAGGATTCTCGATGATAGTGCCCTGCATCCATTTCACTACCAGCGCGTCCAGTCACTAAAAGAATGTGACTTTGCATCTCGTCAGGCCTTATCACAGTGGTACTTGCAGCAACGAATTGCAAATCCCTTTTTTGCAGCCTCCGTGTTGTTCACAGATGAGACGTCTTTTTCGAGAGAGGGTATTTTCAACACCCATAACAGCCACTCGTGGGCAGCAGCGAACCCACATGTAACACGTACTCGGGCTGCACAGGATCGTTTCCTGGTTAACGTAGGGGCTGGCATTCTAGGGGATCATCTAATAGGACCCTACATTCTGCCTGATCGTCTGATTGGTCCACGCTACCTGATATCCTTGGAACAAGTTTTGCCAGAGTTATTGGACAGCACACACGTTACCGCTGCGACTCGTACTTCCATGTGGTTCCAGCAAGATGGAGCCCCCGCACATTTCAGTATTTCTGTTCGGAATCACTTGGATGCAACATGTGGTGAACGATGGATTGGCCGTGGAGGTCCAGTGCATTGGCCTCCCCGATCGTCAGACCTTTCTTGTCTGATTATTTATTCTGGGGGCAAATGAAATCCTTGGTGTACGAAACACCCGTAAATAGCGCCGAGGAACTTGTAGCACGCATCAGTGCAGCAGCCGTGGAAATACGAAACACTCCAGAAATGTTTTCGAATGTTCGACGCTCCATGAAGCGAAGAATTGAATCACATGCGGCGGGCGTCAGTTCGAACACCTCCTTTGACAGCAGTTTTTCCTTCTTTCTTTACTTTTTCTTCTATGATTATGCATAGCAGTTAGTAAACAGCCTTTTTCCTCCTATTTTGAGTCTTTCCTTGTGTTTTACTTCTTGTGATTTGGTACTTGTGTTTTTTACCCTCTTTACTAAAATTTTTGCTATATAATTACTTTTTGTAACACAGACCAACTCGAATCTCATTTAGGAGGAAAAATTGCTAGTAATTATTCGGCTTACACCCTACCACAAAATTATCCAAATGAGTTTCCAAGTTGCGCAATGTCTGAAAGCGCCCCCTGGCTTTGATTAATGGCTACCAAGTCAAAATTTATTTTGAACAAATTAGTCAGTAACGGAATGCTTTTCGCGCAAACCGCACCGAAATCCAACATTTTGCTCGTTTTTTAGCTCCGTTTGTGCTTTAAGTGCCCTGAACAATGTACGATTTTTTACATCAATTTTCCCTGGAGAATACCAAATCTGGTATCAAAATTCAAGTTAAAGTTTCAACTTATGAAAGCCATCAAAACACTTAAAAAAATATTGAAAAATATTTTTTCCGAGCGTTCCAAAGTCTAAAGCGCCCTCTAGCGATGTTTTAGCAGCAATATTGCTCAGAATTTTTTTTATGAAATAATAAATAATAACAATAATTTTGACCAAAACCCAAAGCGTTTCGACAAATTTTCCCGTTTTTAAGACCAGTTGAAGTTTTGCACCCTAAATTTTGTGGGCGCGTGGAGCCTTAGGAAAGCATTTCCGACCCAGCATTGCCTATATACTTCGAGTCGTCTTGTTGTCCCCTACCTCTCCTGGAAGTTTGTAACATCTTAGCTGAAACACCCTGTATATATATATATATATATATATATATATATATATATATATATATGGAATATATATAAATCAGAACACATATCTTAGAAATTGATGCAGTTTATTTTTCAAAATTTTTGTACATTTATGAATTAAGTATAAAGTTTCATTTCATCTTACATAGTGTGGGGAAATGCGTTCTTTTGTAAATGGTTTTTCGTGTTTTACACGATATTTTCAGTAAAATATTGATATTGAAGAAAACAAAAAGAGTTGGGTATAGATCTCGTACAATTCTTGTTATTATTAACACTATCAGTAACGTCTTTTCCATAACCCCATTCATCAAGCTGCAAAGCAATGGAGTAAGAATGTACGCGTGATGAGCATGAAAATTTCACACGGCTCTATTAATTGCTGTCACGCGAGGAGTAAAAAGGTTTAATGCATACAAACCTTCTTACCATGTCCAGAATAACGATAATTACGTGTAACACGAGTTTTCGCTCTTTAGTATTCATTCCCAGCAACGATAAAGCCTTCCAGTGAACGATTTAAACAACGATTCATCTCTTTGTCACAAAAATTGAACATTTGATATTTCTTTCAAATACCGTTAGTTTCGATTACTCTTGTTGATTTATTTACAATTACCATAGTAACGTTGGACGTCACCAACACATGCAATAGCAGTGATGGAGGAAAAACTGTCCTAAAGTCTTTTATTATTATTATTTTTATTGTTATTAGTCACGATATGAAGTTACTAGGTTAGATTTTAGAATAGTTGTCGTTTGGTTAAAGTAATGAAATAGAGTCGAAACTTTATTATTTAGACTGCACTGGGAGTTAATAATACAGAAAGTTGTTTTATAAGCTTCAAATTCAAAAGTACCTAAATTGGGTGGAATTCATACTTTACAATAGATTTTATATATTGTTTTCGAGATTATGGACATAAATAGAAGTTGAGAATGAATGGAAATTTAAAAATTTGGCGTCAACCTTCTGAAAGAATATATATTAAAAAAAGTTTTAAAAAGAATCTTTAATTTTTCTTAAATAATTTTATTAATTGTAATAAATATATAGTGTATTTAAATGATATGTAAGTTATATTTATCCCCAAAGTACGTTGTTTATACTCCTATTCAGTTTAAAAAGAAACAGCAAACAAAAAAAAAAAAAATGGATTTTTATATTTTCCTAGGCGAGTTATTATAGCTAAAAGTATGCAATTAAACTTTCTCGCATGTTCTTAATTTTTCTAATTTTGAAATGTTTTCTTTGTTGGCCTAAAAATATAAATCTATACATATTTCTTACTATAATTTATACTTTTAATACGAAAAAAGCAACGTAGAGTTAGTCAGTAAAGTATTAAATTTTCTGTAATAATGCGTAAGATATCTAATTTTAAAATGCAATTTTCTGCAGAGTTTATGCCAGAATGTTGATATTTATACAACAATTTTATCTTTCTAATTTCATAATTCATTCTTTTAATTACTTATACTTTCAAAAATATTTAATTTCTTTTCCTCAAATAGGTTTAATTTTACATTCTTAAGAGAGGAAATACGATAAAGGGATTTGTTGTCATGAGAGAATTCTGATTTTATATAAAAAAAGTAAACAATTGCAAAGCAATCAATGCTGAATTCACATAATTATAGAAGGAATTATCGTCTTTCAAAATCCAGGTTTAATTTATTTTGCTTTTTGAATTTTATTTCAACAAATATTTTTATCCTTCACTAATAAGCATATACACTTACGAAAGTTTGGTTCCATTAATATGGTTCTAGAACCCCCTGATTCCTTTAGAAAAACACGTTGTTATTTTGACCCACTTTCAAGTAAACAGGACGATACAGAGCCACACACACACACAATAATTACTCTTCGTACTTAAACACAAATGAAGGATTATGAGGCTCCATTTTTTGCTCTTTCTTAATGTATGACAATCGTTATTATTACATATGACGGTTTTATGTTCAATCAAAACACAAATGTTAATCGATGTTCAATAAGTCAATCTGGGTAACATAGGTGAGGAGTGTTGAGTGCTGCAAAAAAAGTAGCATTGCCATTTGACAGTGTTTCAGATTTGTGAGATGTATTGACAGATAGTGGACCTTCATGTTAGTTAAAAATAAATTAAAGGAAGCATACACATGACTCAACTCACAGATCACAATTTTGTGATCATGACATACCATGGGCTAAATTCATGAAAGTTGCATGTTAAATGCAATGATGCGCGTTATAATAAATTCCAAACTTGCATTAGACTTGTACTTGATGTTCTGCTAGTAAAATTCAAACATAGTCTTAGATTTGATAGTTAGATAAACATGTTGCAGAATTAGGAGAGTCTCCAAATAGTTTTTCAAAATAACAAAATAAAAATCTTAAATTATATGGGTATCGTGCAAATAATCAAAAGTTTTTGTGTATCTATGTGGGCTATGATTTTTGGGAATTATATACTTTTGGTAAATAATTTTCGTAAAACGCACCAATCGGCAGCAATGAAACGCACGAACTGATTGGCTAGAAATGCATGATTCGTTTTATAAAATGAATATGACGTCCCTTTAGTTTAAGTCTCTGCTACAATAATCTATATTTGCGTAAATCATTCAAAATTCCCTTATAACTGTGATTAATATATTTATTTTATTTATATAACTTGAAAGTTTCTTAAAAATACTAATTATTTTTATTTCTAGCAATTTTATTTATACTTAATGTAAGGCATACAATGTTTGATTGAAAAAAAGTAAAAATTATTACGTGCATGGGATTTAGTAAATACATTTATACTTAAGTTTATGATACATAAAGAATGCAACGGCATTGCTCTTAAATGGAAACTGGAACGCGTGGATAGCAATTTCGATTTACATAATAACGAAGCTTCGTGAAATTGCCCTGTATTGATTGGCATTCGTGCAATAATTTCCGTGGAGACGAGTAACATAATGGAGCTGTCAAATCCGATTATTGTGATTTCGCATATATAGCCTAATAGTCTGATCCATTGGACAATCCTGTAAGTTCATCTAATTATGTAAAAATACTTTAACATAAACTGGGTAGACAGTTGCTTTAACACACAGTTAATGCGGTTTAAATAACATTCAAAAATTATTAATACAAGATTTGCGTGTGTATTTACACATGCGCAAACGATATTTGGGAATAACACACACACACACACACACATATATATATATATATATGTGTGTGTGTGTGTGTGTGTGTGTGTGTGCGTGTATGTGTGGTGTGTGTATGTATATAATGATACATAGAATAAATAGATAAATATGCTAAATATGTACACCAATCAATAACAAGCTAATACTTCAGTTTAATATGTATTATATATCACAAATTTTAGTTTTCTAAATTCTTCAATGTTAATTCTGTCTGAAACTTTTTTTTGAAAATTGTTTTTACTTTTGTATTTATAAAGGGTGTTTTTTCGAGATATAGAACTTTAAATTGCAATAAAACAATGATGTATTATTCGATTGACATGAATTTTTTTATTCGAAAGGTAATCCTCTGGCATTATATTTTAAATATGATTTCTGGCATAGGACTGCTACGGCTGGCTCGGATGTAGTCCAATCTGGACGTCAAATTTTCGATGAGTTTTTCCAACATTTGTGGCCGTATATCGGCAATAACACGGTGAATGTTGTCTTCCAAATGGTCAAGCGTTTGTGGCTTATCCGCATAGACCAATGACTTTACATAGCCCCACAAAAAATAGTCTAGCGGTATTAAATCACAAGATCTTGGAGGCCAATTCACAGGTCCAAAACATGAAATTAGGCGGTCACCAAACGTGTCTTTCAATAAATCGATTGTGGAGTGAGCTGTGTGACATGTTGCGCCATCTTGTTGGAACCACAGCTCCTGAACATCATGATTGTTCAATTCAGGAATGGAAAAGTTAGTAATCATGGCTGTATTCGATCACCATTGACTGCAACGCTGTGGCCTTCTTTGTTTTTGAAGAAGGATTCCACCAGCCCAAAAAGCGAACCAAATAGTCAGTTTTTCTGGATGTAACGGTGTTTCGACATACACTTGGGGATTAGCTTCACTCCAAATTCGGCAGTTTTGTTTGTTGACGTAGCCATTCAACCAGAAGTGCGCTTCATCACTAAACAAAATTCGCTTATGAAAATCGACCGTTATTTTCGAAATAAAATTGCACAATTTGAAAGCGTTGTTCAGGCGTGAGTCTATTCATGATGAATTGCCAAACCAAACTGAGAATAAATCACTTGACAGCTGTTAAATCGGTCCCCATCTTGGAAAGTAATGCCAACTTAAACTTCTATACCTGGAAAAAAAACCACTCTGTATATATATATATATATATATATATATATATATATATATATATATATATATATATATATATATATATATATATATATATATATATATATATATATATATATATATATATACATAATATTTGGTTGGAAATTATTTATAGTTTTGCTTTTTTTATACATATGTTTAAATCATATGCATTGCGATTTAATGTTAAAAATAATCTACTCGTGTAATATATATATATACATATTAACACACAAAAATTACAAGTATGAGGGATGGTGAATATAAACTGAATATAATTAATAATAAAAAAGGAAACACACACACAAATTCTAAGTTGCTACAGTACTATACTTTCTAAATGGAAAGTTAGTCATACTGGTTAAATAATAAATTTTGAGATATGATCTTAAGGTATCTGAACACGTTCAGAGTACTTTTTGACAAAATAACATATTTAAGGGGACTTGGCACCCTTTGAGCAAACTTCTTTATTTACGTATTTAAAAATTATATTTTAACATTTCATATAATGTTTCTATTCAAGAAAATGTTACCAGATGAAAATTTTCACATATTATTCACACAATTTTAAAAATTTAAATTTTTTGAAGAAAATTGGGAAAATTTTAAAATCTTACTCCTTTTGTAAACTTTCCGACATGCACAAGTGATATATCAATCGAAAGATAATAATGCAAAGAATAAGATTAAATGAAAATAAAAAAAAAAAAACGATAGGTTTGTGATTTTTAGGGTACCAAGTCCCCTTAAACATATAGAGGCTTTTTTAGGATCCAATACCAATAAATACTAAAATTAAATCAACAATATTTAAAATAAATTGCCCGAATTTCATAAAAAACACATTTATAAGTGAAAGTTTAGCAATATTTTAGTAAAACTTCAAAGCAATTAGAGAAAAAAAATAATAAACTTATATTAGTAAAAGAATTACGAAAACAATCTAGAGGCATTTATCTAGAGAACGTACTAAAAGTTTAATGTTTTATTGAAATTTGAAACTTTTAGAGATGATTGAGTAAACGTTATAAGAAAAATTTATGAGATCATTATTTAAATAACATGTCCTAACTCAAATAATATTCATACTATAAGAATTATTTTAGTACATTCTCTAGAAAATAGCATAAATATCAGGTGCAAAAAGTGTTATAGAAATACATTTGTAATATTTTGTGTGATCAGACTCGCCATGATAGATTTCGAACAATTTAAATGCCCACTTCTGGTAGATCAAAGACCCACTTCCGGTTTTTCTAACTTAATAAAATCGATTGTAACTTGGCCTTTACGAAGCATAGAATCAAATCAAAGTATGTTTTGTAAAGCCAAAATATAGATGTATTAAATAAAATAGAAAACAAAAATATCGGTCTTGTCCGAATTTGGTCATTTTCAACGTGTTCGGATACCTTAACTTCTCATGGATATATACGCTCTTACAAATGGTCATGATAGTTTATTAAAATAAGTAACTCTAATTAGCTTAGCATTCCTTATTAGTGATATTCTTATAATCTCTAGAAGCAACAATTCCTAGTACGATAATTCATTTTCTCAAAATACTAAACGCAACGTATTCCCTTTCTTAACTTCGAATAAAAGATGTTTTGACATTTAACTTGCGATATTCACGGAAGAAATTGCCGTTTATTACGGTGGGTAAACTTATTCGGAATCTGCACTTGAAATATATTCAAATTCTTCGAGGCTTAACTTAACTGGAAAAATGTTAATTATCTTGTCACAGAAGATGTGACATGTTACATAATTGTAGTAATGAGATGCTTAAGATATCCGACAACGTTCGGAACCGTGATTTTGCAAAGCGCATAAATGGATAATTTTCATAATATTTAGTGTCACTTAGATTAGAATATATGCATATAATTCTTTTAAGGACATTTTGACAAAAAAGTTTATTTAAGTATAATATTTTGGCAAAAAGTAAACTTAGAATAATCTTTTTCCAAATGTTCTTCTTTTGTGAAAAATGCTTCTATTATAATAATATTTTGCCTGTATATAGCTCAGACCTCTCTACAGAGGCTCAACTAGACTTTTTAAAATACATAACTTAGAAGTAGGTTTATTCATATTTTACGACAACAGAGGGGAGCAATTTTAAGAAAAAAAACGCCATTAATTATTTCAGTTGGTGGTAACCCTGGAAATAATGTGAATTTTTCAAAAATTCTAGTTGAACCTCTGTAGAGAAGTCTGAGCTAAATAAATCATTGAATAACTAATTAGTTTTAACTAATAAATTAATTACTACGAACACTTACTTAATTGAATTTTACGTATTATACACATAGGATTATAATCAATTGGGAAAAAATGGGGCTTTGAGGTGTTCAAATTCGTCCTCCCCCATTGTGTGTGCTACTGTGCAGTACTGATGCATTTCTAAGTGTATTAAATCAATGTAAAATTGCCAGAATGTCTTTTATTTTGCCTCTTTTCAGTAAATTAATAATTTTTATAAGTCGGCTGGGTAGCATGGTTGGTTTGTCCCTGGTCTTCTGTACCCAAGTTTGTGGGTTTGACCGCTGCTGAAGTCGATGAATTTTCATGATGCAGAAAATCGACATTGGCCATTTCTTAAGATTATAAGGTATGGATTATATGGCCATTCGTAAAAAATAATAATACCCAAAACTAAAAAACTATAGGAATATTCACATAATAGACGATGATAGATAAGGAAAATTGCATAGATCGTGAGTTGAAAAATTCAATAAGTACCACTACGGAATTCTCTCACTGGGTAGATCCCAACTAAAGATGTCAAGGCAGCCCACCCCAAAAATCTCACCGCAGCAATATCTACTGGCATCAAAAGAAATCATTCTCGTCTGAGAGACGGATGTTTTGGTCAGAGGGTTAAGTGTAACGGTATCAGAATAAGTAACTTATTTCTTTTAAAGATTTGCAGTACGAGAGCAAGAAAGAACATATTACAACAAGCTAAATAGTTTTTTACGTAATGTTCTGTTCGATTCTCATGTCTAGCTGATGTTGGCGTTCCATAAATACGTTCATGCTCGTCTTAGTGAGGTGATCCTCTCAAAATGTTTCGTCGGTCTATACCAGTCGATCGTGATTGACATAATACCCATCCCTGCTCTAAGCTTTTAACACACATACTCTTTCGGAGTAAATTACAATTAAATTTGGAACTTTCTAGAAGACACAGCATATTTTTATTTTAAAGAGAAACAATTTACACGAAAATTTAATCTACACTAGTACGCATTCAAAGTTTACGTAGCGCAATACGATTCTGTATTCATAATATTTACTGTCTGTAAAATGCAGAATTGCTATCAAGTTTTTACTATCCTGTTGCTTTCCTTCATCAACTTTTATCTAGATAGTGAAAAATATTTTAGGAGCTTTTATGATTATATCATCAAAAAATTATCCTAGACTCAGCTAATTTTTTTAGAGGCATCTATATTTGTCGCCAAATTTGGTGACATTTGACGACCAAATTCGTCACTAAAATCATTCCCACTCACTGATTGTTAATAAAAGAGTGTTGTCGCTGTGTCTCTAGGAAGAGGATATGGTCCAAATATTAAGCCTATGAAATTAATACTGGAATAAATATAATTTTAAAATTGTAAATTCAATTTCGAACGTAGTTATATCATAAAAATAAATTAAACCTGTTAGAACCCCCCTGGGCTCCACCCTGGACACCAAGATTAATTTGAGGCAAAGAATCACTAATAGCCATTTATATAGTAATAACTTGTATTTATTATTTTGATTCAAATAGCAGAAACTCTAATAACATATAATATTTCTATGTTACGTCAAACAAAAGGGATTTACCTTTAATATTAAATTAAATTACGAATTATGAAGTTAATCAATAATTACGCGTAAGATCAAATAAGTTCTACCGAAATAGGAGGTCCGAGAAATACACGTAACTCGAATTATTAGCTTTCATTAACTTAAACTAATTTCATTAAACTAACGATTGTTTTAATCGATAATAAACTATATTGTAGCACCCGACAATACTTAGGTATCTTCACAAGATGCCTTCGTAGATTACTAACCGTAACTCTTCAATATCGCAATCCAATTGAATCCTCCAAACTTGAGGCTACTGCTTCTGGCTCAATAGCCTTCATCCTTGCTAGCTTACAACGTTCTACTTAAATATCCTATCTACTTTGCTTATCCCGTTCACTTTTTGGAGTTGATTGGAAATATACGCGAATTTATAATACCCAAAAAGACGCCTAAGTATATTAGTGGAAAGGTTCCGTACCGATTCGTCACAAACCCTGAATACACTTATATATCCTCCACTACTTACGTATTCTCAAACTTGTAAATCAATCAAGGTTAAATTTTAAGAAAAGCACTCTCACGTAGAGTTTATTAATAATTTCAATATTTAATTCCTGAAAATCTAAGTACTTTTAAGCAATTGTACTTTATTACTTTGTCTTTCAACCGAGGAACTTCCAAAACTTTTATTCAAATTGATTAAGGAACTTGAACAAAACTATTAGCTCTTCATTGATAAATTAATATGTATTAAAGCTTTAGTTTTGTTTCAACCTACGGCTGTTTTCCAACTATCTAAATTAGCCATTTTATAAGCATAATTATAAGTATTCAGGAACTTACACAATGTTGTGGTATTTAAATAATTTCTTGTTATTATTATTATTAGATAATAATGTTCAGATGAAGCGAGGGAAACAGGATTATTTATCACGTTTTAATGAGACAGACTTTCTCCATAAGCTCTCATCAACAGCCGCTCTAATTACATTCCGGGATGAAACTAATTAGATTAATTACTAAGATAGAGCTTCCAACTACGCAGCGGCTCAAACCGTATTGTATATGGAACTCTGCCTTATTCAGACTAGGAATGAGGATAAAACTGTTCGATTTCATTGATGTGTCTATCTATGATGGGACTGGAAGTATGTGTCGATGCAAAACTACATCAAACCTTTAGATGTCATTTATTTAGTCTTAATTTGTCTATTCAAATCAATAAAAAACTGTTAGGTAATCAATATCTTTAACGTCATTTAAGCTGTTAGCACAAAAACATGAAGAAACTTACACCAGGAACATTTCTTTCACATTGTTTCGAATAACGTATTTAATTATATAATTCTGTTAAATTACACAATAAATATATCTTAAATAATTTGATATAGAACAATCACACACACACACACACAAATTATAAAATACTAAAAATTATTTTCAAAAATATTTTTTCAAAAACATTAATTAGGAAAGTAAATTAAAAGAGAATGCGCTGTCCGAATTCGTTGGTATAAGGGAATTTTGAGAAATACTGCTTATTTTTATTTGTCGGTTTTACACGGATATAAGTATATATTAGTTCACAGTTAATTAAATTAAAGGAACATTTCTTTTAAAATTTTCTTCTCATTTACCGGTATCTTATGTCTAATTTTAACCTCAAGAAAATCAATAAGATTTAAACAGTTATATTTAAAGTGCATGCTATAATAGAGCAATTAATAATAAAGTGGCAGTTTCTTTGCAACTAAATGGAAGTGTCTTTTATTACTTTACTTTCACCTTGACGACCAAACACAGTATAAATAAAATATTTCCACGTGGCAAACAATCATTTAAGTAATATATTTCCTGTTTATTTGAAGAAAAGGTAGACAATGGTATTTATTAAGCTATAAATCGTGCAACAGAAATTAGTACAAAAAAGACAAAAATGTTTTTACGATGGAGTGTTCTCTGATGAATAATAAAATATAGATGATACATATCAAAAACTATAAATCGATCCGATAGAACAGTCATGCTTATAAATTGAATACTATCGATTAGTACTTAATATCATAATATTTCTACTTTATGGCCATGGTGACATCTAATACTACATATGATTTAAGATGACATTTTTATGTATAGTAGAGTATATCATTCCTGTTTGCCAATGCTTTGTTTCTGTACATTTATATTCCAGTATAGTGGTTAGCGGCGCTGACTGCTGTGCCGTAGAGTCTGGGTTTGAATCCCCGAGAATACATGGATGTTTTTTCCGAACATCCATGTATATGGAATACCATGTATGTGGAATGCATTATGTGGAGTGCCTTCGCAGTATAGGGGTACTATAAATAGCCGTATATCCTCTCGTGAGGTTGGTGGAAGAGGAAGAGAGGTGGGAGGCCGCTTAACACCCCCAGGTGTCTTCCCTCAAAATTGGGGTGGAAACGAGCCAAAACATACTGCCACCTGTATGGTGCTCAAAGCTACGGCTAACGATAGGCGTCATTTAGCCCTTTGCCGTGATGAATTCCGTGGGTCTCGATCTGGCCTTTGCCGATCAGGTGGCACGAGTAACAACAACAATATATTAACTTAGATATTTTTATCTGTTCCTGTCAACTCATATATTTAAAAAGTTATATTAAACTATAATTCATTAAAGAGATAATTTTTTGTCAATATATAATTTTATAAATTCCGCACGATATTTTATGGAAAATGGTTTATTTAACTTCATTAATTCTGTTAAAAAACTCAGTATTAATAAATGTCTTATTATTATAACATTTATAAAATGAAATTTGTGAAGTTATGTAAATATATTCTTAAAAATTAAGAAATTAAATACAGTTACCTCTTTTTCTCCCTGTATTGCCACAACAGCACCAGGGGGGAGGGTTCCAAGGATTTCTCATGAACCCTCTTCCATTCCGACCTTAGCTGAGTGAGAATTCTCTCTAGTTAGTTACTCTTAGATATTTAAAATCGTCCTGCAGACAATCAGCCCATCTCAATTTGAGCTTATCTCGAGTTCTTGTTATATTAGGTTTGTAATAGGTAATTCTGAACCTCTCAAGGACAAGCGGTCCATACAACAGATGTGACCCACAAACCTCAAACGACCAATCCTGATGGATTTAATGGCATCTGCTTTCGTAAATACCTTGTATGATTCAGAATTATGTCGTTGTCTCCGCAATCCATTTTCAATTACAGCATAAAATATATATTTCAGAACTTTTCACTCAAAGAGATGGCTAGCTGTTCAGTCTGTCTGTGGTTTAATTGAAGTCCAATGTTCAAATCCATAGATGAATACAGATCTGATGATTGTTTTAAATGGAGTAATTTTTGTACGTCTTTTAATTAATTTTGCTTAAAGAAAGCTTTTAGATCATGAAGACAACGATTAAGAGCAATAAAATTTGTTTTACTTTCAACACCAATTTCATACCAACACCAATGTGAATGTTAGAGCCCAAATAGGCAAAATTATTAACCACGTCAAACTTATAACTTTCAGTCTGCAGATATGTTAAACAGATATTTTATTAAGTGCAGGACATGCATCTGACACTGTTTCTAGTAGGAATTACTCATAGATTGAAAATACACTCACAAAAAGAGATTTCCTCTTTCTAAATCAACACACATTGTAGTTCTCCAATTATATCATCAGATATGGTTATTTATCAAATTTCATTGTAGTTTTTATTTCCATGGAAAAAACTGTTAGAGAATTTTTATTACGTCATGTAACATATTAACATATTTCAACAGCTTTTACAAAAATTTTGCAAGATACTTAAGGATTTAACTAACTATAAACGCTTTCATTCTGTGGAATATTGTTGATAATGTAGCTGGTAAATATATATAGTGTAGTATTTAAGGTATCCTACAAACCTAAAATCATGCTTTTTTTCAAAATTTGACAAATTTTTTTTATGATTTTATTTTATAGACCATTTTATTAGCTTAATAAAAATACCAAGCTTTTTAATGTCCATTCACTAGAACAAATATTACAAATGTTTTAATAAAAGAAAATGCCATAACTTTACACAAGGTGTCAAATTTTAAAATGCGTTTTACTCGAATTGGGGTTTTTTTTCGAAAAGCTCTAACGGGGGCAGCGATTGCTCAAAAAGTTTTGAAAATAATTTGCTGAAATTTTTGTGAATATTTCCTATAACAGTAGAAGTGTTTTGATCTTCAGATTTATCAATCACTGTTTTATTTCAAAATTTACAATACTTTATGTGAACATAATCACTGTTTTTTTAAGCAATTTCATATAGTTACAAAGATAGAGTGCTCTAGTTTTTGTAAAAATTAAACTATCTATTATCCTGAAGGTCATTTGAAACACGAATAACGAAGTAACTTATTAAATTTGAAAAATTGAAAATTCGTTCAAAACATTTTTGTACAGAGCGGGCCCCGTTTATGCAATTTTTTGTGCATTTTCACCAGTTTTTTCCCATTTTAATAATAATAAAAATTTTTTCGGTTTTCAATTTTACGAATTTTTCCTTAAAATATACTAAATAAATCTAAAAATCACAAAAAAATCCCCATATCTCCATTTTTTCAAAAAAAAAAAAATTGTCGCAAGTAGTCGGATACCTTAATCTTCTTGTTGAAAAATGAAAATAATTTAGATATACAAGCAATTTATGAAAATGAAGTAGAATGTAATGTCTAATTTAATCTTTATTACATTTTTCCTACGTACATTATTTTTTGATAATTCTGAATTGTGATGTTGTGACCTTGAAATATATTTTCTAATACTACAATTTCAGCTATAAGACTAATAGTCTGTAATTCATTACTATGGCGTTTTATTTTTCCTGTACCATCCTCCCCTCCCCCTTTTTTTCTGCTCATTGTTTAGTTATGAGTCTGACTCATATACATGCACTAAATGATCAAAAGCATGCGGACATCTGCATATTTTGCGTTTCGTTCAGGTAAGTCAAATCTCAATATGAGATTGCTGCCCCTCACAGTGGGTAAGCTTATACACATATTCTTGAAAAGTTGAACCAAGAATTGCGCATCATTTTTACAGAACTCTGGTCAGCTCTTCCACCATTTAGGATCATCATAGTCTAACAATCAATTGAAATTCTAATTAATCCCACAGATGTTCTATGAAATTTAGGTCTAGGATTTTAGCATACCAATCTGATTCATGAGCATTTAAGCCAGCAAAGAACGTCTGCACTAGTCGTGCAGTAGACATCATAGATTGAGCTATTGATACAGAAATGAACCATTTCAAACATGCTGCCATATTTTAAATACCGTGGAAATTTCCAAACTTTTGAAGCTGGTTTCCATAGCGTCAGTAGGAACCAAAGGACCTAGGAAAAGAATGAAAAACATCATGAAAGCATTCTGCTTCGATCTCCAAATTTCAAATGCGACAAAATATAGCATCTTTTAAAATACTTTTACGAGGTTTTATTACTTTGCACTCAAGTTCTACATTTGTATTTTGCAAGATAGTAAACCTCTCAGTAATACAAGACGACATAGATAAAGACTCCAGTTTTGGCGTTTTATCCAAAAATATGCGACACTTTTTGCGGTAATATTTGTTGTATAAGTAGCAGCTCTGCCATGAAGACCAAGATTTCGAGCTTTGAAACGACCTGTCATTGTACTGATCTTGCATTCAGAGTCTTCACTGATCTCCTGACGTATAATTTCGGTCATATAAATGCAATTGGTACAGAAAGAGTACTTATTTCAAATATCATTTTGAAAGTATCAAATATTTATTTAAGATTTTTACATATTATTTTTTAGTATTTCAAACTTATATTTTGGACTACGGCTACAGAATGTATAATTGTGGAAAATATCATAGTTATAATGAATGTAAGAAAATCAGCTTATTTTAATCTATATTTTGCATCTTAAAACAATCAAATAAAAACGTCTATTGATTTTTTTAGTAAAAATAAACTTCAATTAAGAGATTGTTTTTACTCATCCGAAATAATCAAATTTTGCTTTTTTTATCGGGGAGTATATTGTTAGGGAAGTAAGCTTTATGTAAAAAGTAAAGGAACATTTTAACAATTTACGCTTTATTGCAATTAATGATGGCAATAGTAGGTTTTCCAATATCAAATCATTATACTGATTATCGATTCTTTAATTAAATTAGAACTGTTAAAAATGTGTTCTAACTTTCTTAACCCCATTTCACTTTTATTGAAGTTTTCAGTCTTTTTTCGCTAATTAGGACGATTTGCATGACTTATTCAAGTAAAAGTAATTTACAATTAAGGAAAGAATATTTTTTTAAAAAATCCTCTTATTTTTTTTTGTTTTCATATATATATATATATATATATATATATATATATATATATATATTATTAATTTATTGGGTCTGCACTTTTCAGAAAAGATAAATATTACTTTATTCAAATGGGATCGAAGTAATTAGTGAGAAAAAATTTCAAGTGTGGAAAAAAACGTTAATAAGATTTGTGTAAATCAATAATCAGCCTTAAACAAGACTATTCCCAATAACAGGTGCCGTTAAAAATAAAATATGAATTCATTTTTGACAATGCATGAATTTATTTTTGAATTATTAATTGATAATGTAAATAAAGTATTGTGTGTGTGTGTACTATGAATACGTTAGATAAATACAAACATAAGAACAAATACAAACAAGATGTAAATATTTTTTTTCCTAATCTCATTTTTTTTCTTAGAACAAATTATCAAGAGTTTGTTATTTAAATCAAATTAAAGATGAAAAAAACCGGAAATAATTTATTATTTTTTAAAAGTAGTAATTTCTTTAAATAATTCAATTAGATAATATTTTATGACAATATTTTAAAAAAAAAACATTTTTTCTCTAACAGTTTTTTATTATTTTCAAGATATACTTCTCTTCTCTTAAATAACAATTAAATTTTTAAAAATTGTAAGTTCGAATATTTAGTATTGATTTAGAATTTATAATATATTTTTAAGAAGAGAGAGAGAGAAGGAAACATTTTAGAGAAAAAAACAATGTTTTATGAGATACTGTAGAACACACAAATTGATTTTATGGGTAAAAAATTTCTTAAAAGAAAGTGAAATTAAATTCACACAAACACGCGAAAAAGCAAAAAAAAAAAAACAATTAAAACATTCTTTAATAAAACAAAACACTCATTAACATTTTAACAGAAGTAAATATATATATATATATAGACTAGAAATGAAGAGTACCAAAACAGTTGTTTTTTTCCTCAAATAAAGCAAACGATATAATTTTATGGTTTAATGTTTTAAGTTCAATGAGAAAAAATAAAACTTAAGAACAAAAATTAACCAAGTATCACGCCTTAAGAAAAAAGTGATTAAAAATTTTCTTTTTGGTTATCTTTTGATAAACCGGCTCTTTTCGGTGTGGTAAAATTAAAAATAAATGGTTTATTTTGAACTGAACGAAATAAATTACAATCGTTGATTTTGTTTTAAAAAACGATTAGCGTAAAATGTAGAGCTTTTTTTTTATTAATGCTGAACATTTTATTCTCAGTGCATTTGGAGTTTAGGTTGTACGAAAAGAATTCGCCAAACTTAAATTATTCGATTCTTAGTTTGTATTACATTCTTAGAGCATTTTTAGAATGTTAATTAGTTCCTTATTTATAAGACCATATATACTCGAATGCAATCTTTAAAAGATTATTCTATTCAGTTTGTGTGAATTTCCTATAATTCTCTCAGCAATAATTATTATACCTAAAGTAATTTTTTTCATACCTATTTTGAAAAAAAAGGAAAATGTATATATTCTATATAATTTCCTATATTAGAATCCAAAGATTCTCCTCAAAAAGTATGCATCAAGCTCCCAGAATTTGCGAAAAAATATTCTTGCATTTCACCTATTTAATTGCAAAGCTATAATTTAATCAAAATCTATATTATTTAAATTTTATTTAACTTACGTGTTTATCGGAATTTTTTTAGTAAATGAATTGATTTTAAATAAAATCAAGTCATTGTATGTATAATTCAAAAACAAAAGTTATCTTATATATATGGCAAATATTAAAGCTCTTCATTTTGAAAAACAATGTCCTAAAAATGCTTAAGGTTGTTGAAAAAAGCATGCTTGATTGATTTAAGATTAACATACTTCTAAGATGCCATGCTTCTCTTGTGTGTGTGCGCGCAATAAATTCTGCTAGACGTTTTATATTATCTATCTGTAACTCTTATTCTATAATGTTTCCTTTCCAGTAGAAAAAGTATTTGGGTTAAAGCGATGGTTTATCTGCTGAGAGCTAAATCTCCTGCTCTTAAAGCTGGATTGAGAGAGGTAGGCTTGTGTCAAATTTTGGCACCAATTGCGTTAAATGTACCAAATTTGATGACAAAATTAATATCTTGAGGTAAATGTAGAACTAACTAAAACAGTGCTTCTCAAACTTTCAATAATTATGACCAAGTAGTGTTTAATGATAATTTTCATCGCACCCCCTTCACACAATAACAATCTATTGAATGCAATAATAATCTACTTTGACGCTAAAGATGCAATACGACCTTAATTATAAGGCGTATTAATTATCAAGGCATGTATAAAACATTGCATATGTTACTTTTATAGTTATTAGATAAGTGGTATGTTAGTATAGTAGTTCATAGGATAAGTATATGTTGTTAATGTTGATAAACTTATTATCAAATACATTGTAGAATCATTACTCTGTTATACACTGGCCTCAAAAAGTTAAGGTACAACATGTTTTTCGAAGCTCACCATAAAAAAAATGGCAGTAACAATAAAGTTTACATGCATAGTTTACATGAATGATAATAACGATTGCTACAACTTTTATTTTATAGAAAAGAACGTATATTTATGAGTGAGAGAAAAATATGCAAATATCAAGCTTTCGTACTTTTGTGTGTAATTTGTGTTGATTTTCAACAGTTGTTGGCAGTTTCGGTGACAATAGTCAATAGAGTTTAGAAAATGTCTCAGAGACGTCGTTTACCCAATTCGTTAAGGTGGCGGGCAGTTGGATGGATGGAAATGGGATTGTAGCAGGCTGATGCTGCTAGACGTCTCAATGTGTCTCGTAGTGTTGTTCAGCGACTTTGGGATCAATACCAATCCGAAGATTCTGTGTCCAGACGACCTGTTCCAGGCCGACCACGAGCTACAACACCTGCAGAAGACCGTTTTCTAGCTCTTTCGGCACGAAGGAGAAGAACCACTACTGTGCCGCAGCTCGTTGCAGACCACTTTCAAGCATCAGGAAGAAGAATCCCCGCTACTACGGTGCGAAATCGTCTTCACAATGCAGGTCTGTATGCAAGAAGACCAGTTGTGTGCGTTCCCCTCAACGGACGACAGCGAAGGAACCGCTTATGCTGGGCAAGAGAACATGTTTCTTGGACGCAGCAACAATGGGCTTCTGTGCTGTTCACAGACGAGTCCAGATTTACAATGGAGAATGATTCAGGGCGTCTACTGATCTGGAGGGAACAGCGCACTAGATACCATCAATCCAACACTGTTGAAAGACACAGTTATAGAGGTGGTGGAATCCTGGTTTGGGCAGGGATCTCGCTCGGTGGCCACACTGACCTGCATGTGTTCCATGGAGGAACCGTAACTGGTCTTAGATATCGGGATGAGATCCTTGATCCATATGTCCGCCCATATGCTGCTGCTATTGGTAACGACTTCATTCTGATGGATGATAATGCACGACCTCACCGAGCTCGGATTGTTGAGGAGTATCTGGAGGATCACGGTTTGGAACGAATGAAATGGCCAGCTCGATCTCCAGACCTGAATCCGATAGAACATCTTTGGGACTATCTTGGCAGAGAGGTTGCTGTTTAAATCCTCCCCCAAGGTCGTTACATGAGCTGAAACAAGGCTTACTTTGTGTCTGGTCTTCGCTTCCTATTCCGGTGTCCGACAACTGAATAAACAGCATGGGAAATCGATGCCGCCAATGCATTCAAGTTAGGGGTGGACACATTCCTTATTAGAACCCATTTTTGTATTGTTTTTATGCCATTATACCACATAACACTGTGATGTGCTGTTTTCTCCAAGAATGGACTTTTCCGCAGATATTGCTTTTTTTGTTATAAATCGTTTTTGCAATACACTTATACAAATTTCTATGACGCATTCAATAAAAAGCTATTTAATGCAAATATCCTCCAAATTTTTTGTTTCTACATTCATTCATTTGCAAATTAGACACAAAACCCCGGTTGTACCTTAACTTTTGGAGGCCAGTGTATATATAAGTGCTATACGATTATATCTCAGATATCTCAGCTTAGATATATATTCTATATTTTATTATGATAAAATGCATATTTTGTGTGTTTTGCTTCCTTTAAGTTAATAAATGTTTTGATTAATCTTTTATTTACAATAAGCTAGTGACTCCCGTGTAGGGTTATCACGCCCCTCCCTAGGGGAGGAAAGCCCCACAGTTTGAACTAGAACCCCAACGTTGAACTAGAATGATTATTTCGATACATATATATACCTAGAATGTCCCAGGAATAGATGAAGGACATTTAAAAAGGTCGTGTAGTAGAGCGAGTGCTATATGAACGCCGTAGTATAAACCAGAATGAGAACAATTGGCGACGGGCACGCTTAGGGTGCAAGACATTTAAGTTCTTTAAATCCATCATGTCAGTTGGGAGTTATATCAATTCTTGTAAACATTGAAAAAAAAAATTCGTATCACTTGGTTAAGTGATATATAGCATATTTCAGAAAATACGGAAAACTTACACCCTCCATTACATCATTAAGTACTGGTAGCACAAAATTTTACAGTGATTTCTTCATAACGTTATCTTGCGAATCGTTTTATTAATATTCAGAAATTGAGCAGACCTTTAGCGGATTCATTTAAAATTAATGAAATTGTACATGTAAAAGTATCGACGAATGGAATATTAAGGAATTTTTATTAATTATTTAATTTGATGAATTAGCGCTAATTTCAACACATTACGCTTAAATTAATAATAAAAATCATTAGGACGTAATTACAAATAATTTAAAACATGTATTTCGTTTCGGAACTTCTATCAGTTTATTTCTAGCAGCCCTGTATTTTTACATTCACGAGATTTTAAAAAATGAGATTTAAAAATTATATACCATTCAGAATCGATAAGCTATAAATAATGTTACAATACACATGGTTCATAATTTTGAGTTATCAAATTCATCATTTATAATTATATTTTGCATTGTATATTGAAGTAAAAAAAGTGTATTAAATAAAAAAATGTATGATAAATTCATGGAGAAAAAGGCTGTCTAGCCTTTTATTTTAGATGAAAAGAAGCTACAAACCATGTACAGTTCAAGATATATCTGGGCTTCCAAATCCCAAAAGAAAAAAACCCCGTTAAGATTCGAATCATGTTGTGCAGAAAGATACATGTGAATTTATTGTATGCTGGAAATAAAAAACAAAATCAATGAGAATGAAATCAGTAGTAAATGATAATCAAAATCTTATAAATTTACAGATTTAAAAGACTGTCCCGAAAAACTTGCTTCATTGGACGAAATTTTATTTCCCATACAAACCAATATTATAAAATCTTCTTGAGAAATGAAAAAAAAATTGTGAACGGTGAAGAAAAAATGGCGCAGACTAAACTTACTGTCACGGCTTCGAATATTTACTCAGTCACGACGGTAAGGCAGTATTTTCTTTCAAAAGGCTAAAAGCAAAACTATTTGCAGAACAGGATTTCGACGCGATTTTATATTTAAATATGATTTTTATCACCAGAAAGTATTCCTCCCCCCCAATCCTTTAATAAGAAAATTGAAAGGGGAAGAAACATTTTGATCACGTAGTATCTTTTTTACAGAATAAGCTAAACGTTATCAAATCAAAGCCAGCCAGATACTTTCCTTTTTAAATCGAATATATTTTCCGTAAATAAACATAGAAGAAGTAATCTTTTTAGAAATATAATGCCGAACATTGAAATTGAAATTAATAATTCTAGTTGATCAAATTAAATAGTTGAGATAGTTATTGTCTTAATTGAAATTTATGTAATAACTTAAACTATTAGCTTATATTAATCTAATCATTATCAAAAAGATAATGGTGGATAAGATATTACAAATTTAAGTAAAGACTCTATTAAAAAAGCTGCCTGACAATATATATTCATATATAAGAAATTAAAAATGTATGTAAAGAATCTATTATTAAAATCCATGCATTAGAGTGTATTTATATATTAATAATTCAATATATATATATATATATATATATATATATGTATATATATATATATAGATAGATAGATATGTATGAATATATATATATATATATATATATATATATATATATATATATATATATACTGCTCACAAAATTAAAGTATATTGCGGTTTTAGGTGGATCTTGTGGCTGGGAAACTTTTTAGCTGATTGATAAATGGTTGACAGACGTTTTAGTTTATATGAGAATAGATTACACATGTTTCGCAGAAAAAAAATGCATTTTATTGCGCATTTGTGTACAAAAAGAAAAAAACACGATTTGTGCATATGAGAAAAAAAGAATAAGAAAAGGTGTTTTCTTCAAAGGAAATCATTTTCAGTGGGGGGTATGGTTTAAACGGACGGCCAGCAACGTTGAGCTCCTTCGAGGCATTGAGTCAATGAGGCTATTAATTACGAGTTGGAGTATTCTGTCCCACTCTTCCAGAAGAGCTCTTTCCAGATCTTGGAGAGTTTGTGGGGGTGGTTGGTGGCCAGCAACTCGTCTTCATAGAGCGTCCCAAACGTGCTCTATTGGATTCATGTCTGGAGACCACGCTGGCCATTCCATTCGTACAATTCCTTCCTCGAAAAGGAAATCCTCCACCAGGTTTGCACGACGTGGCCTGCAGTTATCGTCCATTAAAATGAAGTCATCTCCGATTGTTGCCGCGTAAGGGACTACAATAGGTCTAATGATCTCATCCCTATATCGGCGAGCAGTCAGAGGTCCATCTCGAATGATGTAGAGATATGTGTGCCCGTTAATGGAGACACCACCATACACCAATACTCCCCCACCACCAAATCTGACACTTTTGTGCACGAACGCAGGATTATTCCTACTGCCATGGTCCATCCAGATGAAAATAAGCCTATTATCCAGACGAACAGAAAGACGGGACTCGTCAAAAAAAAGAAGATTGCTCCATTCATTTCTCATCCAGTTCACATGCTCTGTTGCCCACTCCCTGCGGTCGCGACGATGCCTTGATGTTAGTCTAACACATACCATCGGTCGGCGAGCTTACAGACCTACAGCATGGAGCCGGTTTCAGACAGTCTGAGTTGAAACCGTGGTGCCGGTAGCCGAGCGAAGGTGTTGTTGGAGAAGAGTAGTGTTCATCTTTCGGTGTCTCCGAGCCGTTAACACTAAATAACGATCTTCATTGGGCGTTGTTGCCCGTCTACGACCTTGTCCTGGTCTTCGGCCTGCACTTCCAGTCTCCAAAAAATGGTTCCAGATCCTGGGAATCACACTCTGTGACACTCCAATGGCTTGCGCTACTTCGGCATGAGTTTGGCCCCCTTCTAACCTACCAACAACTCTCCAAGCTTCTGAATCGGTTAAATAACTTCGCTGAGACATCGTACTTATCGAAACAAAGCAGTCCCTCAATGTCGATCATTCTTGACTTCAGTTGAAAGTCAAATTTCATTCGCTGACGCTGAAGCGACGTTTTTGACGTCGAACTCAAAATTAGCATACTCCACATTTTGAAAATCAGAAAAATTTGCATTTGTGATTCTCTTCCATTCTCGGCAAAAAAAATTTCGCTTATATCTTTATTTTATATAAAACTTACAATATCCTTTAATTGTTTTGAGCAGTATATATATATATATATATATATATATATATAGCAGTATGTATATATACATATATAAATTTATATATATTTAAATATATATAAATCAATGCAACTTAATAATCAATTAAAAAATTTAAATTATATATGAATCTTATATTACTAAATCCCATTTCAAAATATCAATGGCGAATATAGAAGATAAAATTCCAACGTTTTCAAACAAATTTAAAAATTTTAAAACAAAAATTTATAAAAGGTTCAAGTGCTACCTCGGACTTAGGACAAATAAGTGATGTTAAATTAGTTTGATGGCGCCAACCTTCTCCCTATTGCAATTTGGTAAGTTAATAGGAAAATATCCAATTCTCAAAAACTTAAAAATTAATAAGTTAAAATTGAACAATTGAACTTGAAAAATTAAACTATTCGCCATCGCACTCTGAAAGATATTATAGCTTTAAAATATTAAAATTCTAAAACAATTTAGTGCATAATATAAATGAACCATCGAACACCAAAGATGATGCACCCAACTTTAAAATAGTTGTATAGGTAGGAAACATATCTAAAATCCAAAAAAATCAAATTAAAAACCAATTATGTTCACAATTGAACAGCGTAAATCATTAAAAACTCACCAAAGAGCTTCCTATCAATAATTCAATTCGCAATTTTTGAACGATTTCTTATATTTAATACAACAATTGTCACTCTTATATTTTGCTCATAACTTGCACTAATGTCATGCCAATCCAAATGATTCATAACCTCACAATAGAGTTTAACTATTTGGTATGAGATGCAAGAATCAGATTGCATGCAAAAACTTGCTTGATTGGTCATAAACGTTTGATTGGTCATAAATAATTTTAAAGTGTAGTCGTGTAAATATTGGTCTATGTGTGTATTAAAATGTATCCTGTGTGTGGAATGCACATAATCTTCAAAGCTGGACCACTAACAAGAAGATTTTGTGGAGCTAATGTTGCGTGGCGGATTTGTGCATTTATGAGTTTAAAAATATTTTTAAGAAATATTTTTGATCTATGTATTTTCTCAAGAAGTTCATGGGATAATCATTTTGATTGCAATGAAATATAAATTTCTGGTTATTCTTGAATTTATCAATATTGTGTGTAGTTAAATTTTTATTTCTCATCAAAAAATTTAAAATTATATTTCTAAATATTGATATATGTAGACAACTATTGAAGTTTGGTATCTTTATGACATTGAAGTTAAATGCTTCCCTTTTATCATAGATATTGCTTTATAATTTATAATTTATATATATATATATATATATATATATATATATATATATATATATATAAAGTATCTACTAATAAAACATACATTAGCGTAGGGGAGACTGGGGCAAGATGACGAATGCCTTAATTTTTTCGTTTTCAACTAAGTATCAGCATTAACCGGGCACTACTGGCTTTTCTATCTGCCGTTCGTTAAACAATAGAATAGAGACGCTGAAGTAGCCATTTTTATGTTAGTTGTGAAGCTCTGATTGTTTATCGTTGCCATGTTATTGCTTTTATGCATGTGTAAATAAGCTCTGCTACAGACACAGATAAGATGCACCGTTTTTCTTTAATATTTATGAGTAACTTAGTTTAAATAGTACATTTTACCACGAATAAATGTCAATTAATTGACTTCCTTCATGACAATAGAAACTAATATTTTTAAACAGCTTGTTCGGGTCAATATGACGAGCTTGTCATATTACCCCTTTTGTTTCCGAATTTATTAAATCCATTAAATGCTTGATTTATTCTATTAAATCTAGCACAACCGTTTGATTTATTCTATTAAATCCAGTAAACGCTTGATTTATTCTATTAAATCCAGTAAACCTTTTTTCTATCCCAGTGGCCTTGCGCTTCTATCTCCTCTGAAGCTAAGAGACGCATCGGATCGGGGAATATGTCGTTCGAAAGGGGGCGACATTTTTGCCATCTGCTAGCAACTTCATGTTCACTCACCCAGGGCAAACTATCACAGACAAAAAATTGGTGAGCTTTTGAGCATTGCTTACTTCAAAGCAGCTACAGTTGAAAATGCCGTTAAGGGGTTTAAAGATTGTGGCATTGAGCCTCATAATCCTCATGTGTTCAAAGAATATGACTTTGCTGCTTCTAAGGCTACTAATCAAGTTGTTGGTGAGGAAACTGAGAATAATAGTGCTAATCCTCAGACCTTGGTAGTAGAAATCTAACACATAAATCTTCCACAAGAACCACAACTTATAGCAAGTGTTGATTCCGATTAACCAAGGAAGACTGTTAGTGTTTTTGTTTAATATTAAACCATAGCCTAAAAACAACTCAAAGTGAGAAAAAAACCCTAAAAACTGAGCTCAACTATCTTTAAAAGCACACATATCAAACAAATGTTAGAACAAAGGGAAACGCAGAAGGAAGAACAGGACGTTTATAAAAACAGAGAAAAGAGCCTCCTGAAGTTAAAGAGGAGTAATAAAACTCAGTTGAGTTCCTGTAGGCTTAAGTCTACAAAATCCAGGCCAAACAGTTTCAAAGGATGGTGTTATAAGATGTTCTGCTTGTGAAAAGGAATATTGTGACCCTCTAACAGAAGAATGGATCCAGTGCTGTAAATGCCAAAAGTGGTGACATGAGGAATGTTCCAATTATGAAAATGGCATTTTTATTTGTAGCTATAGTTAGCTGCACAACTAAACACTTCAACATTACGTCAAGATGCATTGCTCTTAGTTTGATACTTTGTAAGATGTAGAAAAACAGTTATTATTTGTTGAACCATATAACATATTCAAAAGATAAAATATCTTCAACCTTTTTCAGTGTTATCATCTTGCCCCAGTACTGGGGCAATTTGAAAATTGGAAAAAAGGCTCTGAAAAAATAAAATTATCCTTTGTTTTTTTTATTTGAAAAATTAAATGGTAGTATATTTAATGCTATACAAAGAACTGTTCTAACAGTTCATATAAAATTAATTTTACTATCCTTAAAAATAAATTAATAAGCAACAAAATTGTTAACAATGTCATCTTACCCCGTTCTCTCCTATGTACTTCATTTTACTCTAATTTTGTATCACATTGACGCAATGAGAAATAAGAAACGTTGAATAGAAATAGAACGGAATATATATCTTCGAATTTGAGAGAATATTTACTATTTTTTTAGAATTAATACGTTACTTGGTAGTTTAAAATTATTTCAAGGGTCTCATTAAAATAGTTCAATCATCGTAATAATTTCAGTTATTCAAAATTAAAGAGATATCCAACTATTAAAAATATAATCTTAAACTCTGAAATTAGAAAAGTGGTGGCAGAGAAACGAAGGAAGTGACTTCTTCAATAATCTTAAGCTTGATCAATGGAAAAAAATGCATATTATATGTAATAAATTTGTTTTTATGATTGAGATAGTTGTAATCCATGCTATATATATATATAAATCCGTGTGGTCATTTAACATTAACCCTTTACATTGCGTATTCATTTGTAGATGCGATATCATACTGTTTATCGTTACGAACTTGTGATCAACGCTGAAGAGTTACGGATTCAAGTCCTGATGTGACTGAAGATCAGCCGTGTAGAGAGCCTAATCAAATAAAGCCTAAATTCCTCTCAATGCTGTAGTAGGGAAATTAGAAGAATACGGTACTAGACCAGATGTCGTTCCCCAATACGTTTTGTACATTCATGACTGAATGTAGAAAACGGATTGATTGTTAAACAAATGAAAACAGTATAACAGATCCATTAACATAACTTTAGATTTTCACAAAACATTAACCCTTACAAGCAATAGAAAACTAACTACGTGTATTTTTCACACTTATAAGTCAAATACAGTTACTAAACATGTGCATTTAATCTTCTATCGAAAAACACAATAATCAGTTCAGTATCATTTCTCTGCAGAAAACTGCCAGACTTATTTTCATTGAATTACAATCACCACGACAACCAGAGCGCAAATAATATATTATTACGCTGCAATGAAGCATTTAACTAATAAAAATCTATCATCATCACACATCAGCCAGGTAATCATATTTTCCACAATGCAAAAGTAGTAAATCATACAAGGCAAAACGTGACATTCCTATCATATTTCTTACTAAGTAAATAATATTTTAAGGTGGTTCTAGTAAATCATTTAAAGATAAATGGTAAAAAATAGTGTTCTTAAATAATAAATGACTCTCATAAAGTAATTACGGTTATAGATTGACCACATTCAATTCTTATTTTTAGACGTCTGAAAGAACGATATTTTATGACCGGAGCGTTTATTAATGTCAGATACGATTTAAGATTACATCTTAATATGTGCAAAATAGACACGTCTTAGTATTTCAATTATTTCTCATTGGTACGGAGATTTATGTTAGATCACTTTATAAATATATAAATACTCGTACTTTAAATTAAGTATTAAGTTGTATAGAAACGAATATATATATATATATATATATATATATATATATATATATATATATATATATATATATATATATATATATATAAGCAAACAATTTACAAGATTTTTCAATAAAAAAATGTTTCTGAAATCGACTGCCAACTGATCTATTTTGAAAAAGGAATGCACTTATTAAAACGTTTAACGCACAAAAAAAAATTAAAAGAGTAATTTTAAATATTTTATTCGACAAATATCAGAAGAATAAAGTACGAAATATATGTAACTTGTCCAGATTTAATAAGATAAATATATTTGATAAACATAAGTTTACTACTCGGATATATTTCCTTGAAATAATAAAATATTCGTTTCTCAATTACGGTTGGATAACTAACACACTTTACGAATGGTAATTAATTTATTGTTTTTATGTACTTTTCTCCTGAAATACAGTTTATCAAAAACTGCTTTATTCACTGAGAATGAATTACCTATCAGAGTATGCACTCAACTGTAATTATTTCTAATGTTGAATGCAAACGTTTATTCCTTTCAAATTAAACGGCTTTATTTGTATGATTACCTACGTTATTGACTGAAGTCATACATACGTAAGGGAATCAAATACATTTATTAGTGAAAAGTAATTTTTGTCTTTTAACATATCCATCAACCCAATATCAAATTATATTTTGGCACTTCAGAAAGAAAAATTATTTAAAGTGTGTGTAAATCACACCTTTTTCAGAAATTATTCTACTATATAGATCGAAAAATTTTCTTCGATTCCTCACTATAATAAAAATTTTAATATGGTTTTAGAAATAGTAGACAAAGAGAAGCAGTTAATTTTTTAAGGAAATTGTAAAGTAAAGATAGTGTATAATGTCTTATGTAGGGCTTTTTCAATAAAACCTGGGAAATCGTATTTTTTTTTTTACTTTTGCATTTCTGGGGCTTATTTTTGGTTCTTGGAAATTCCTGGGAAGGAAAAAAGAGGCGGAAAATTAGAAAAACTTACCATTGTTTTTATGAAACTTACCTAAATTAGCTATGAACAATATGATTGAACTAAACTTCAGGTTTTTAACAAAATTTTATCAAATATATTATACAGGAACACATATTAGCTTGATGTTGGATGAGTAAACATTGCTTAAAACAGACGATATTTGAATATAAACATTAATTTTAAAGAAGAAAAAAAATCTTTAATTGAAGAAAGCTAGAAAACAGTGGTTATTATTTTAAAAGAAATTTTTGTTAAGGCAATAAATAATAAACCAACTGAAATGAATCACAAATGCATAGCACATAATTGGGTGAATTACTGATGGTCCTAGTAGTATGGTTCAATTCGATAAAAAAATATTTGTGTGTGTCATATATGCTATGCACAAATCATATATCTAACCGTGCATGGTATTTTGTTAAAGAAAGGAACGGCATATTGGGAGAAAATTATGTAAAGATAGAAAATATATCACAAGAAATTATTGATAAAAATGCAGAGTTAGTTGAATCTTCAGACAATCTTTGATTTAAAATTTAAGACGGTATAACATTAAATGCTATATTCCATTTTGCTCATATGAGGAAAAAAATCATTCATGACAGCTATAAATGGGGCTATATTAAAATATAATTATAATAAAATCATTCGGAAAATCGTCTTAAAAGAATGAAATTTAAAAGCTATGTTGAGTTAGATTTTGGCTGTGAAAAAAATGTGTTATTTAAACACACTGAAATAATTAGTTGGCAACAATGGAAATACTTTTAGTAATAAAATCAGTTATTTAAAAGGCAATGGTTGATTCTAAAGATTAGGAAATTTGATTTAAGAAGACATTTTGACTGAAAGGCTTATAGCAGAGTTGAAGATAGTAAAAATCAGCTTATAAAAAATATATACAACCTAAACGTAACACTAACTTCTGAAGAAATACTTTTATATTTATTAAAAATTGGACCGATGAAATTCAGAATTTGAAAAAAAATACGATATATTATTTTCTTCAAGGAATTAACGAGAGAGAGTCAACGTTACTGTATTTTTTATTAAATTTTAGATGAAAACATAACGTTGATATGATGACCTTTCACTCTTACTAAATAAAAAACCTTATTCATCAAGAATAATAATTAGTAGGAGACTTTCTTTTTTTTTGTGTGTGTGGAAGATGGTTTACTGCCCAACTCTTCGCACTCAAAAGTCAACACAAAGACAGGTGATTCAATCTAATGCTTTAATCCAATGTAAATTAATTAAGGTATCCCACAACCCTAAAATTGTTAATTTTACCAAAAATTGAAAATAAAATTATGATTTTATTTCATTGGCTAATTTATTGGCTTTATAAAAATACCAAGTGTATTATTTTCCATTCACTAGAACAAAAACTGAAAGTATTTTAGTAAAAGCAGATGCCGCCACTTAAAGCAAGATATAATACTTTAAAATGTGTTTTATTCGGATTTTTTTTGAAAATGATGAAACGGGGACAGTGATTGCTGAAACATTTTTGAAAATATTTAACTGAATTTTTTTGTTTTTGTTCTGTATAGTAATAGAAGTATTTTAACCATCAGGTTTATCAATTACTGTATTAATACAAAATTTAAAATCCATTATGTGAGTATAACCACTCTTTTTTAAGCAATTTCATATAATAACTTGATAAAGCACTTTATTGTAAATTTTAAAATATATCCTATAAAGATAATTTCAAAAAGAAGAGCAAAGCAACACATCACTGCAAATGCTAACCAATTTTTGCCCATTTTAGTAAAGTAATTTCTTCTCTTCTTATTTTTTTTTTCTTAAAATGTACTAAATAAATCTAAAAAGTACGAAAACAACCCTATATCTCTATTTTTTTTAAGAAAGCTGTCACAAACAGTCAGATACTTTAACACAGCACGGTAGAAACTAAAAAATTCAGTTACTTGTCACGACGGGAAATAGGTCATTAAATGTTATAAAACTAGAAGATGTTTTGAAAGAAGATAATGAATTTTTACAGTAAATAACCAGTTTTTATTATAATTAAATAAATATATTTTCTTGAATTTAAAAATTCTTAAGCGTTCTCAAAAATTTGGTCAATGATTGCTTTGTTTCTGAAATTTCTAGGAAGCTCCCGCGAAGGAAAAACGCCAGGAAGTCGGGAACTCAAATATTATCTCCAATCCTTTGTTATAATTAATTTAAGATCAATGCAGCGCTTTTTTGCTGTAAATATATTTTAATAGGAGCTAAAACGTTCAATACATATTATTAAAACATTGAGATTGTGTAAGGTTTTGTTTCAATTCAAATTAACATTTTAAAAAAATGTGGCATGTCATCTTGAAAATGAAAATATAAATTTAAACTCATATTGTTGCTATATTTTTCAGAATGTATAAAACTTATGTTTGAATATAAGTTGAACATTGAATAAATTGTTATCGAAGAGATTTTGAATATATACACATAAATATTAAATGAGCAATTGCTTCCTCAAAATGTTACGCTAGTTCTGAAGTTCAGAAAATGTGATAAATTCCTTAAGAAGTTGCATCCGTAAGTAAATGTACCTTATGTTTATGGTTGTTCTACATGTATAATGCAAATATCTATATATTCTATAAAATGTATACAATTTATTTAAAAGATTGTCTCACCATGTTTTATTTGCTGTTTCTAGTTCGTATATTTTATATTGTACTTATGATAGAATTTGTTGCTATTTTCTATAAAAATTTAAGGTGCAGAAATACAAAATTTTCAAATTGAAACCTTACAACTTAGTATCTTTCTATCTATTAGATTATCCTTTGCTTTGTTTGTAAAAAAATGTATGCATGGGTAAAAGATGTAGTTTTCCTAATGATCTATTCTGTGATTTCTTCTAAAAAAAGGTATTGCATTTTATTTATCATAAAAATAATTGTTCAGTTTTTGTACAATGCAAAAAATTGACACAATTTAATCTAGTATGGATGAGTAGAAAAAAAATGCATCTACAATTTGGGTTGAAAAACAGTCCATTTAAAGATAAAAAACTTTAATTATGAATAAAATCTGTTTTGATAGCTTTCAAATGTTTATGTGTCTGAATATTTTGTAATAGGACTTAATCATATAGAAATGAAGTAATAATTATAGTTCCTAATGTAGAAAATTCTTAATGAAACTAATAACAAAATTTTAATTTGGAAGTAAAATATTTGAAACATGAACCTATTCTCTATCAACTATTAACAAAAACATTTCTATATTTTATCACACTGTCTAATATGAATGAATGAAAGAAGTCACGAATATTCTACTTCATTTCATAGTTAAAGAAATGAATTTAATAGGAATCTAATAAAACCACATCAAAATTCAAAAAATTATAAATTTTAATTTTACTGTCTTAAAGAAATATAAATATACCATGAATATATATAAAATTTTGGTTCAAAATTTAATTTAAAGAAATAAAATATCATGAATTGTGCAACTAAGTGTTAATGAAACTTCTAAGCTAACATGACTGTGAATTAAGGACAGATTGTAATAGTATGCCGCAATATTACTACACTAATAAAAAATGTATTAAGTGAGCTAAATACATTCCTATCACATGTTAATGGTTAAAGAAATACAATACATGTATTTACAATAGCTTAATTGATAGTACGCCCATTTTAAATTATTTGTTTTTTAATATGACTGAAATCTATTCTGGATTTAACAATACATATGATCATAAAATGGTTTGAAATTTTGTTTAAAAGAAAAATATGTTAACAATATCATAGCTTTAGATAATATTTCTCTGTGCAATACAGGACATCCACAACAAGGTAAAGGGTGTTACATTTTTTTAAATAAAAATAGAAATGTAATGCAAGGAATCTATAGCTTGTTCACCAGATAAGTATATGTTTCAAGTAATACAAATTAAGGCTCAGGGGGAAAAAAATTTATTCAGTGCTTCAAAGAATTTTTTATTAACTTACTTCGGTACGCTTGTTTGTCGCTGAAAGAATATCACATATGTTCTCAATTTTCCTTTAAACGTTATTAAGTATTCGCGAGAAAAATAAATTGCATCTAAATTTTACAAAAAGTCAGCAGATACAAGTTCGAGTGTAATGTTAGTTTTGAATTCAATAGAGAACACGTGACCGTCCTGAATAGAACTCATTACATGTTCAAGTTATACGTTTCTTTAGAAATAATAACATTTTACATTACTTTGACTTCATTAGGTAATAAATGTGAAAAATAGGTAAACGTTAAATTAACACTTTTCATGTTTTATTATATCTTCAATCAATAGTTTTTATTTGAGATGTATTCTCATTTAATCATTTGGGTGTGAAAATAAATTGAAATATGTAATATACTGTTTTTCTGTACAGATGATTTGTTCATCAAATGATTGAAGATTTAATTATAAAAATTCGTTAATAATATATGTTACAAAATAATACACTTCAGTTCATTATTTATGTATGCCTTACAAGTAAAAAAGATGAAACACACTAAATATACATCTGATACATATAACAGATTATAAACATATTTGTATTGAAACGCATTTTTCTTCAATAAGATATTTAAATAAATATTTGTCTTATATTTTATTAAAAACAACTTAAAATAAAACGATGTAAATGTTATTATTTTTCATACTTTCATGAGATAAGTTTCCTCAGTAAGCGTTCATCAAATGTCACAACAACTGGACATTCCAGATAACACTAATTACATTAGTGGCTAAGATAGTTTGTCCAGTCATTCGCTTAAACCGGATCATAATTATGGAAAAGACTATTCACATCACATGGACCCTAAATATCGGTAAAATGATCAAAGATATGATTGATACATTTCTCTGTCCTTAAACTTGAAGCATATCAATATAATAATATGACATGTCAGGACACTATATATGTGGTTATATAGTCAAGTATTTCATTCTCAATCTTCACATATTTATTGATAGATTGAATAAACGGAGAATTATTAGGTTATTGATATCTGAGAGGCTAGGACTTGTGGAAACTTGAGAGATTTACTTGAAAGTTCAGTTGAGTGATCTGTCTATTAAATATTCACCAGTGTTACAGACCCAATTTACATTGATAGATATTGGAATGGCTTGTTAGAATGTATTTCAATTTAGTTTCTTATTATGTTTACGTATAAATCAGATTATGTTACACAATGGTAAGACTAACAATATTTTACCTTAGTGAAGGTAAAATATAAGATTAAAGGTAATAGAAAAAAAATTATTAAATATTTTCTTAAATATTTTTTGGAAAATATTTTTTCTGAAATATATTTTATTTTAAAGTACATACCAGGGAAACTAGGACGCTTTAAAAAGTTTTTGTTAATCAATAGTAAAAAATGTAGTAGAAAAGTAAGTACCTACACATAAAAATGATAAGAATACGTCGATTACAGAGCATCCATTTTCTGTCTTCCAAACTTGTAACATTTTTGTCTTAAGATGAAAATTTCATATTTTTAAAACATTAATAAAAACAAAACTTATAAGCGTATTTAGTCTAATTATATGAGAAGAAATGTAACTCACTATGTAAATCAAACAAGCTTGACAAATTTAATAATTTGTCATTTTTCGTGTTTAAATAACTTTATTAAAAACTGATCGAAAATACAAAAAAAAAATGAAAAATAAAGTAAAATGTTTACTAATGTTACTTAATGTTATGCATTATTAAAAATATATTCTACGCTTTACTGATTCTTGAATACATATTAGTTCAAGAAAAATACCGTTGAAGAGAAGATATACCGCTGAAAGAATGGGAAAAACCAATTATAGATAAATGTGAATTGTCTCAATAATAAAGAATATGTTACTTTTTTCATAAAAGAATAAAGCCAATTACAACATTTTATTCTGTAAACGGCCATTCTTTTACAGAATGAGGTGCAAAAATTGCATTTTTTTAAAAACACGTTTCGAAAAGTTATACAATTTATAGTGATCTTATAAGTACGTAACCGTAACTTTCGCGTATTCATATTGGTATAAAAACTGATGAATAATGTAGAATGCAGAATATACTATTACAATGTTTTGCTTAGTGAAATTTTTAAGGGACATGCTTAGTTTTAATTTTGTTTTCTATGAAGATAAGCATTTATATATATATATATATATATATATATATATATATATATATATATATATATATATATATATATATATATATATATATATATAATTTATACTAAGAAAACTGTATTATATAATATAATAAGCTTTCTTTTGCATCTAAGTGTTACAAATTAATCTTGGTTCAAAATTCTCAAGAACATATATTGTTTGGGAAGTTGTGTATATGAAGAGTGATTGCATTTAATATTAAGCAAAATACAACTGATTTTTTTTCTTCTACATTACGTCATTGAAAAAATATAAATTTCTTTTCATTAATAATTATTGACTACAAAAGTCCAAGAAGACGTGGAACAAAGTTTATTTTCTTAATTTTTTTTTCCTAACTTTATTTTCAGGTAAAATCTTAAATTTCAATTTACCACAGTGTATTATTTTTTCAAATGATTATATAATTATAATGTACATTATCCTTCACTCTTTAAATGTTCTTTAAAAAAATCAAATCAACTTGAATTTGTTACTTGGTTAAAGTTTTAAACTGATTCAAAAACATTTTACTTTATTAAACAAAAAATTACTACTATAAAAAACTACTTACATATATAAATTTTTTTAAGCATTTTTACTTTAAAATTGCATACATTCATTTTATGTGAAATATATTTATATAAAACTATTAATTTTTCATGCATACAAGAACAGTAAATTTGAAAAGTTTTAATATTCTAATTAAGTTTGAGAATAATTCTCTTTGAAACCTCAATTTGATCTTAAGCATTATGTGCGAACATTTAATACTCATATTTATCTACAATTTACAAATTGTTACATTAGCTAAAATTATGAAGTAATTAATCATCGTGATATTGAACAGGTTATTAAATTTAAGGGATAAAATAATCTACTTAAAAGGTGTTGAGAGAGAATGTATGAGTCTGATAATGAGAGTTTCCATACTATCTTAAGATTGTCTTCGGTAAAAGTAAGAGACCTTGAACTAAATGAGAAGTACATTTTCAAACATAAAAAATGCCTTGAATTCTGTGTAAATTTGCAATATTATAACTCATAGCTTTGTTAACAATATAGTGTTTTTAAAATAGCAAAATATTCCATGAATACTTAATTTTTTGTTTTAATACGTAATGACATATATATATATATATATATATATATATATATATATATATATATATATATATATATATATATATATATATATATATATATATATATATATATATATATATATATACATATATATATAATATATATATAATATATATATATAATATATATATATAATATATATATATTATATATATATATATATATATATATATATATAAATATATACATATATATATAATATATATATAATATATATATATAATATATATATATAATATATATATATTATTATATATATATATATATATATATATATATATATATATATATATATATACATATATCCCATTTAACATTACGATATAGGAGAAAAAACGTGAAACACATTTTATACCAGAAAAAATGAATAAACTCCGTTAAAAACGGGAAGAATGATAAAAAATTCTGCTTTCGAAAAGATAGTGAAGCCAGAATATCATATTAATGTTTCATTTGTTTTATATCTGAAATAGATGTTCCAAAATTCTGGTCCTATTCTTTAACATTAATCGAAGACAGCATTAAAGAAAATAAATATACTATGATCATTACAGAGAGAAAAATATTTAGTAGTATACTATGTTTTAAAAATGTAAACACTATTGCATTTTATTTTCTAAAAATAGTTTTTGCAACAATATTATTAGCTTGATTTAAAACACGTTTTCAGTTCAAAAAAAAAAAAAACACAAAGACAATCTTAAACAAAATTAGGATTTTTTTTCCTTTTTATCTTACAACCAATATTATATTTTGAACATCACTTTTTAATTCTACAAAACTGGAAGGGCTATAAGTCAATATTGCAAAAAAAAAAAAAAAAAAAAAAAAAAATTAAGAAAGTATGAAAAGACCTCTCTGGTGCTGACGAAACCTGCTGTCATGGCGTCGAATACTAAGCCCGCAATGATCTCGGCTCTTTTTCTTTTCAAAGAAATAAAAGAAATTTTCTTTGCCGAAAACGGTGTCTACAAGATTTTATTTTTAAGTATGAATTGTATCCTTCGTCAGTATTCAGTTCTGTAATTCATAGCAAAAAGGCAAGTATGGATTTCAAGCACGTACTACGTATCGTTTTAAAATAAACCTTATTCAGGATTCGGAATTTTTTTGCGTAAATAAAAAAGTAAATCAAATTTTTAACACAATTGAAGCACATCCTTTTTTCATATACATCGGTATTAATAAAGAATCGAAAAACATTAAAAATATAATATTCAAAATTGAATTATATATATATATATATATATATATATATGCTTGTGTGTGTGTGTTCGAAAATCACATTAATAATACAATATTTGTAATTAATTTAAAACTATGAAGATAAAAAAAATATGAAACAAAACCATAAGATATTGCCATAAAATATGTGATTCGAAATGCTTTTTAAAAATTACGATGTTATATGAAACATTCAAAACGATGTTGAAAATATATAAATACAAGGGAAATGTTTCAGTTCAAATTGGTAGCAAAAGGTGGGGATGAACAATGATAGGTAAAATGATTTAAGTTCAATAGATTAAAAATAATGCATTTTGAGTTATCGGATAGTCTCATTTAATTTTATATCTGTATAATTGCATCAAATTTGGTTCTTAGAATTTTAATTGTTGGCACAGTCTTTATATGCTTAAAATAAATTTCAAACATTCAATTCAATAAACTCGAAAAATAATTAGATATTCTAAAAAAAATTAGAATAGCAACACAATAAAATATTTTTGTCAATAAATAAAATTATTTCAAATTAATACGTTGGGCTTAAGAAATAAAAAAAAATCTGATGTATGTTCAAAAATTCTATAATGTTTAATGGAATAAATTATTTATATTTTCATGATTACTTTCAAGTATCATCATTATGTGATTTTAACTTTCAATCAGAGCTTCCTAAGATCGTGTCAATCCCAAAAAATTCTGTATTTGTTTATTTCATAATTAAATATTTATTTAAGAATCTGAAACATGCGAATTACATTCTGTCATTTTACTTGATCGACTATACATTAACATCACTCTTAGAAGTAACTCTATAGCTTTTGGCGACGGACCTCCTATTTTTAAACAACGGCCATGTGACGTGGATGACATATGAGTGGATAAATAATCCTCCAAATTTCCACAGCAGCTGTAACATTGGGTTATCCATAAGGTTTATACTCTCGAACTCCAGTTTTATTCCGTCCAGTCCTTTACCTTCAGCTAGAACAACGCATCATTACAAATTAATGTCACTAATGAACAACGTATAAATAGTCATCAAGATAACTAAATCAGGAATATAGAAGATTGTAGATTATTGACGATATTGCAAAATTGATAAGGTGTAAATCCACTTTGTCGTATTTTTGGTATTCAAGATTATGGAGGTTTTTGAATTATTAAAGCCGATAGGTTTTTTCTCTTTAATTTAAGTAAGCATTAATACTTGTTCTTTAGCTTGTTTTATCTGCTTATCACGAAATAATAATTAGAGTTTAACTCAGTAGAAGTAAGTTGTTCGTATATCTTGATTGTCATGATTTCGAATTTGATTTAATGGTTACTCCCCCTTCGAATCGTATTGAATGAGATCTTCCTCTCAACGGACATTGGGGTAGGTATAGCTTTCACCATCGCAACGCAGCTTTAAGTCTCAACATACCGTAAGCACTGGCGTATTTTGCTCACCAATATTTTCAAGCTGCATTTTTTAAATTTTTCGGTGTATTCGCCGTATAAGGCACATTCACTTTTTTACGAAGAGTCTTGAAATGTACGAAAGCAGTGTTCTTAGGTTTTAAAAACATATATTCGAGGTATTACCTCAAGTTATAGAAAAGAAAATAGTATACTTCTAGATCTATAACGCCTTAAGTTAATAAGGAATTCATTTCTTTTCAAAAAACAGTTTTTCTATATATGTAGTTGTCATTTGTCGGATGATTAGATGTCAGATGTGTCCGCATGCGCAAAACTTTTTGTTATGTAACATACATAGAATCTGCCACATGTGTGTATTGGAACTTAAATGTGATTAATACTTAAGCCAGTGCTTCTCAAACTTTCAATACTGACGCCCCCTTTTCAATCACAATTTTTATCGCGCCCCCTATACAAAATAATTTATTGAATGCAACAATAATGCACTTTTACGATAAAGCAACAATATTTATTATAAACCGTACAAATTTTTGACATAAGTATTAAATTTTGTATGTGTTACTTTTTAAACAAAACAAAAGTTAAGTAATAGGATAACTACTAAGTTATTTTTCCTTTCTCTGATTTTTAAATTGGAACATATTACAAAATACGGTGGTTGCTTAGGAGACAAAATATAGATATCAGCTAAATATAGAAAATGAACACAGAGGGTCAATTTTTATCTTAAAACTCCTTTCAAAAACTTTGCTCTGTAAGACAAGCCCATGGAAGTAGCAAAAAATTATTAAACTTGTTCTTAATTTAGTATTAATGAATTAGTCATAAAATACTCTGTGCGCCACTCATACATTAAAAGCAGTGTTTCTCAAACTTTCAATACTGGCGACCCAATTTTCAATCATAATTTTTTGTCTCGCCCCCTGTACAACAATAATGTATTTACGGCAATAAAAATGCACTTTGAGAGAGAGACGATAATGTTACAATACAATCTTAATTATAAACCGTATAGATTAATACGATAAGTATATTAAATTTTGTGTATATGTAACTTTTAAGTAATATATATTTTAAGAAAATTACTTAAATATATATATTACTTAGAATTATGTTATTTTTCTTTCTCTAATTTTCAAATTGGAACAGATCGCAAAATGATGTATTTAATTAAAAATTTATTTCCTTCAGCATTCATTTCTCAAAGTACAAATGTCATTAGAAAAATAGTCTAGTCAATGTCGCTCTCTATCATATCCATCACATCTGGCATTATAGGATACGTTTGCGTGAGTCTGGGCAACCTATCGGACGTCTGCGCAAAACATGTAAAAATGCTTTTCCTCGTACAATTCAGTCAGTTTTGGTCGACTCGATACTCCTATAGCTACCGAATCTAGCTTGGATGTACATTTTTTTTAATTTCCACGTTAATTGTAATTCACGGTAGTTAAGTATTTACGGCAGTAGATTAAAACAATATCATACATACATTTTTAAGTCGTAAGCAAACATTCGACCATAATAAAGAATCAACAAGTACACAGACGAACGAGCACGGTTCCGAAAATTAAATCAAGGCGATCTTCTCAAAAATACTTAAATTTTGGATTTACACTACTGAAGTAAATGATGGAAAAAAAAGCCCCAGCTCGATATGTGTTAAAACTTACAAATCTGTAGAACAACATGTGAAAGTTCTTTTAAAACATGTAAAAGCATTTAGCTATGTTGGCAAAGAATTTTAAAAGTATTTTCTGGATGAGAACAGCTTGGTAGCAAGTTACGAGTGGATTAGGGATCTATTTCAAGATACTCCAGAAGGGCTCTCAACTTCCGATGAAGAAGTCTTCATAGATTTCACATCCAGTAAAATTAAAGGCAATTTTGTAATAAATTGCTCTTTGAATTTGGGGTAGAGGTGGATGAGGAATTATCTGTACTGAAAACAAAAGCACTTCGTATACTATTACCATTTTCAACATCCTACCTTTTCAAGCCGGATTTTCTGCAGTGGATGCCTTGAAGACAAAATATAGATCTCAGCTAAATATAGAAAAATAACTCTTTAAGTGTCAATTTCTGATATTAAACCTTCTTTTGAAAAGCTTTCCTCTACAAGACAAGCCCGTGGAAATCCCTAATAAATATTATACTTTGTTCTTAATTTAGTAATAAGATTGATTGATTGAATATTAACGTCGCACTGTTCAGCTGCACGAGGGCTTTTGACGACGGACCACGTAATTTTGAACCATGGTCAAGTGACGTGGATGACACCTGAGCTGGCACCCCTCTCTCCTAACTACCACACCACACCAACGGGAAAACGTTTCAACTCTCAACAGATTTAACGCATCGCTGCCCTACACGGCGGGTCTTTAGTGGTACTGGGCTCGAATTCGTGACAAGGCAAGCCACGATCTGATACCTATACCACTCGGCTACCGCGGCCAAATTCAGTAATAAAAAATTATTTATAAAATATCTTCTTCAGTACTGATACATCAAACCTATACTGGCTCAAACACCGACTCTTCGCACGAGTTCATTTTTAAAAAAATAAAACATTATTCTTGATATAATAGCTGAACTGTAAGGAGAGTAAAACTGTGTGCACGACATTGTATACAAAAATGTAAAATGATTTTTTTTTAGATAAATGCTATAATTGTAAATAACTGTTTAAAATAACTGTAATTTTAAACCTCACACAATTAGCATTTAGAATTAATGTTAAATTATGAAAAAGAATATAAAATTCCGATGAAGAATAATTGTGTTACTTTTTAACATTTAAAGCGAGAAGACTTCAAAATGTTTTAACCCGGGAGCAGGCACGTACTCGATACTAACATTAATGGTAGTGCGGGGGGACTCAGTAACCCCAATCATTTGTTCAATCAAATCGGAATTCTAGTGAATATATTAATTTATAGAAAGTATACTTACCTTCTTCCAAGAACTATTCAATTCTTTGATGATTCGAGAAAAAAAAAATCCAATAAAACTGAACTAAACTGATTCAAAAGTACAAGACCATATTAAAGGACGCAAATCAGACACTTTTCAATTATCCTACAGAAATGTTAAGCCAATCAATTATTTTCCAAATATCGCAAAACTCAATTATTTACAATTTCCCTAAGCGAAAAGCAAATGCATAAAGGATGGGAGGGAACTAATATTGATAATAACCATACCATAAGATTGAAGGTCAATCAAATGATTAGCAAACGAACTATGCAGCCTGGCTGAAAAGTGAATCATGACTTCATTTTCTTTTCTACAACTAATGTACAGTATTTCAATGATAATTACAGTGGTGAATTGTTTATCTTCTTAGAATTTTCTCAGGGTCTGGGTTTCATTTTCTTTTAACGAGTAATATTTTTATCTTAAAACGTAATAAAAAAAAAAATCTCTCATTGAGAAAATACAGCAAATAAAAACAAAATGTTTTTTTTTTTTTTTCTTTTTAATTTGGTTTTTGGGATCAAAGATAGCTATTTGATGACGGAAAAAAGCCAGATAATAAACATAAATTATGTCAGTGTTGTTGTGTGTATTTTTTTTTTTTTTTTATTATGGAAGAAAGAATTTTGTTTTACTTCTCTTTCCGGTTATTTTTTTAAAAAAAATCTTTAAATTTTCGATACGCTCGCGCCCCCTTGTAGGGTCATCGCGCCCCCGGGGGCACGCCCCACACCCTGAGAAACACTGACTTAAGCCCTCAATCTGACTGAAAAACATCGAACACGAGCTCACAGCCATAACCAACTGTGTGGTTCAGAAATAGGTAATAGAAGAGGTCCAATGTAATGCTTAAATTATATGTATGATGATTGTTTTCACATGTAAAATAATTTAATAGACCATGTAAAAATACCCAGTTAATTATTTTTCGTTAAACATTCATTTCTGAGAAAATATAGCACGATATTTATATTTCTTAAATAACATAATTAATTCATAATAATACAGTATAAAAAGTTTATCGGAAGTACCCTCAAAGGCATTCATAACATGGAAAACACCTTTGGTTTCATGAATCATTGAATAGAAATGTTTATCTTGCTGTGAAATGAATATTTCCTGTAATCTTAATAAATCCACATTAACGAATCTTAAGAGCTGTTAGTTAAATTAGTATTTGAACGAAACATTATTTATTGTATTGATTACTGCCATACTAGATATTAACAGAATTTAACTAATAGATTCTTATCGGTTTGTGTATAACCAGAAATGATGACGTGTATGAGGAATAAAACTCTTCTTTTAGATGGTAATTCATGATTTCGAAATGTGGGATAGTTCTTAATTTTCGAGGGAGTTATTTCCTTCGTTAATGCTGCATCTTTTATTATATGAATATACGAAACAATCATTATTGTGTCATTTATTTGGATTATTAATTTCGAAGTACTGAATATGGACAATGGAAAATTAATTTTAAGTAATTGCAATGCCTATGTTTATATTCGTAATGTATGGATATGTTTTCAATAAGCTCTGCCTATATTAATTGAAATACATATCTGGAATAAAATTCATTTAGTACATACATAGGGATGTAATCCGAAAATAAAAGTGAAATATTATTTATATAGTGAAAGTTTGCACTTATTTTTATTATCATATTTTACAACCAATTAAGAAATTTATGTGAATCAAAAGGAAAAGGTGGAAAAGTATTACATACTTTAAAGCAGGGGAAAATGAGATATATGTAATATATAGATCAAAATTAGCGAATCAATCAAAACACATTAATAATTGATATATTTAATCAGTAAAAGATAACTCTCACACACGAATAATTTTCTTGGGAGACATGAATAGGCATCTATTACTTTAAGCAAATAAAATTAAAAATCGTGAGAATTTTAATTTTTGATAATTTATGAATTAAACCTATATTTTATTTATTAGTTTTGATAATGCTTTTAAATTATTTTTCTTATTTAGTAAAAAAAGCAGAAAACAGAATCAGCTATGTTTTATCTGAATAACGTAAAAATTATGTGATGTTTTTGAAAAAAATGTCGATTTTTTTTTTTTTTGCATTATACCTGGTCATACAAATTGTAATATTACATATAAATTTATAATTCGTTATTTTAAATTTGCATAAATTTGGTTTGATGAATTGCATTTAATTTGCTACCAAATACAATAACAGTTTTTTATGAATACCATTTCTTTTGTGCGGTGTGTGTGGCGAACTAACCAAATTATTTCATTTTCACCTTGACAACCAAACACAGATGATATTTGTACTACCACGCAACAACGATTCGTTCAAGTAATTAAAACATCATTAACGACACGCATAAAGCAGAGAATCGTACTTTTTACGATATAAGTAATAACACTGAACAATAAGTTAAACTGTGATAATACTTTAGTATACGTTAGTAATATTACTCAAGAGACAAACAATTTTTAATGCGAATCAGTCTGCGGAAACATAAAAAATAGAAAATAAAAGATTCGCCAGTAATAAAATGATCGAGTAATTTAGATATTAGAATGGATGTAAACCAACTTGTATTTCAGAGATACATTGTGTTATGTGTAATGACTTCGTATTCTGCTACGGCCAAATGAAATGAATGTCCATTTGTGAGAAAATGAGTCAAATAATTATTTCAATTATTTTATTTGCGTAGAAATACATTGATAAAATGTATCTGCGCTTATTATTTTTACAGATAAGAATAAACATAAGAATACTGTGTTTATACCTAACGTATGTATAGTCACAGTATTCATATACTTATATACTATAATTATAGGTTTGAACAATTTATTGTGATACTGCATAGATTGAAGTTATAAAATGCAACAGACATATAGCACACACAGCAACAGAGATATAACACAAGAGACAAACAAAACAATTTTTTTAAAGAAAAAGAAGCACTTAACTTTATTTAAATATGATGTATATGTTTGTATTTGTTCTATAACATAATATTAAAGTTAAATTTGATTAACATTTAAATGTATTTCTGTTTGCGAAGTTTCACGAACAGATTAAAAACAAAAATAAAATTTATATATAATGTAAATGAGTGAATATTAACGTCACAATATTCAGCCACTCGAGGGCTTTTGGGGACGAACCTCTTAGTTAAGAACCCTGGTCAGGTGACGAGGATGACACCTGAGCTTGTAACATATATAATGTGGTAACACATATTTAAAACTGTACATATTTTTCTCCATAACTTGAGTCACTTTTTTACAATGAAAAACATGGAAACTTTCACTCACGCATTAATATATATATATATATATATATATATATATATATATATATATATATATATATATATATATATATATATATATATATATATATATATATATATTGGTACCTTATTTTATTTCATTATACTATATATATGAAACTATTTTATATAGTATTTGAAAGTCAGATTCTGAATTATAAGTTTAGGAACATTAAAAATTAGATTATTCTTTTTTTTATCTTGAATATGATGATTTAATATTTCTATCTAGAAAATATTTTTGCATTTCATATTCAAACAAGTCTTGCTTATAGTGTTCAAATTTTCTCCAACGTTCTACCGAATTAAATGATTTAATATATATTTAAGCAAGTAGGTCAGGTACAGTGGATAGAGTAATATTGTCAGCTCACTGCAAAATCTGACGATGTGGTACTTTTGGAGAACTAATACGGTTGTAGTTAATTCACTTCTCTCATTAAACGGATAATTCGAAAATTATGAACAGTGAAATGTCCCTCCACAGTAGTTTGTGTGGAAGGACCAGGATCCAAATAAAATAAAAAACCGTTTTTGTAAGATTAAAATAAGCATATATATGTGCTTCTGCGTATATGGATGTATATATGTATATACTACTAAATTACATTGCTTGTCACCGTAAATGCAACATCCTGAAGGAAACATTCAAAAAACATGAAATTTACAACATGCATTAGCGGAGGTGAAATATGCAAATGACTAGAATTTCAGAGCAGACACACATCACGCGCGTCTGTGACGCCTCCTCAAAGCGCTATTTAAAGCTTGGAGATTTCGACGATTTCAAGTTCGGCGATTATGTTTTCTTGTAGGTTTTTCAAAAAACGACCAGTTATGTTTCGTAGAAAACATAGATCAGCTCTTGATCAAGTAAGCGAGTTCGACAGAGGAAGGATAATGGCCTACCGAGATTGTGAATTTTCTTTCAGGGAAATCGGTAGTCGTGTTGGACGAAACCAAACAACTGTAATGGGGATATGTGACTGTTGGATGCAGGAGGGTACGACGGACCAACGTGGTCGATCGCATCCACCTCAGTGCACCACTTCACGTGCGGGAAGGCAAATTGTGCGCATGGCAGTGATGGATCGCTCAGTTACATCACGAACCGCAGCACAGCACATTGAGTCTGAAACGCAGTATTCAATGTTTGCGCGTACAATTAGACACCGTCTACAGAAGAGTGGTCAGTCCTCAAGACGTCCATTGCTTAGTCTACACTTAACGCAGAACCAAAGACGTCTCCGCGGCCAATGGTGCGATGAAAGAAGGATGTGGGTGGCAGAATGGATTGATGTTGTTTTTAATGACGAGTCACGCATCTGTCTGCAACACCACGATGGCCGGATTCGAGTCTTTAGACAACGTGGAGAGAGTATGCTGAAAAGCTGCGTTATGCACCGCCACACTGGTACTGTACTGGTTATTATGGTATAGGGCGGTATTGGATATCACTCTCGCACTCCTCTAATACGCATTGGCGGTACTTTAAACAACCAGCGCTACATCTCCGAAGTGTTGGAGCCAGTTGTCCTTCCTTACCTTCAGGGCTTGGCCACAGCCATATTTGAACAGGATAATGTGCGACCCCACGTGACACGCATTGTTCAAAGGTTCTTCGTCAATCACCAGATTGAATTTCTTCCCTGGCCGGTTTGCTCTCCGGATCTTTCACCGATAGAAAACATGTGATCCACGGTTGCTCAACGATTAACTCAGATTACACCCCCAGCTGTCACACCAGATCAGCTTTGGCAACGTGTGGAGGCTGCTTGGTCTGCCTCAATAAAACATCCAAAGTTTCTTTGAATCACTGCCGATGCGTGTGGCAGCGGTCATCTCCGACAATGACGGCTACTCTGGCTATTGATTCAAGCAGGAACCACACTTCACAGAAGTCTATAAATTTAATCATTTGATACTTGGTCAACACAATAAATTTTGTTGTGCCATCTCTTGTCTTTCTTGGTGTTGCATTTACGGTTTCCAGCAGTGTACTATAAATTCAATAAGCAAGATGGTAGCAAGGTAGTTGAAGAAAATGATTCAGAACATTCATACTGCACAATATACGACAGTAATATGTCCGCAATGGTAGGATTAAGGCTGTAACAAAGTTTTGAAGCACCAACCTTTTTCTGAAATGCAGCTATAACTCTATTAATATTTATAATATGATTAATGTACTTGTAAATTTATATAAAAATAATTTATTTAATAATGTTAATTATGATAGATTTGGCTCTCTACTTAGGTTTCTACTTAAAGATAAATATATATATATATTATAATGTTAACTATAATATACAGATTAAAGGTTTGAAACAAGGTGGCCCAGTTAGCAACTGTCTTGCCAATTAGTATTTACATTATTTTGAAAATAGTTTCATTAATAATTCTGAATATTACATTTTGCGTTATAAAGATGGCATTAGCATTTTTTGCAAGCAAGACAATGGTAAACCAAACACTAATTTTCATCCACAATATCTTAATTTAATACAGACAAATAGTAACAACAATGAAGCAAATTTTCTTGATATACATATCAAATTAAAAGATAATGTTATGGTTACTAATATTTATGATAAAATAGAAGAATTTATTTTCAATATTATAAAAACTTCTCATTGTTAGAGTTATGTACATGTTTCTATATTCAGAAATATTGTTATTAATTATAAACAACCCAATCAATTTCTTGTTTCAAAAAAATCAGAAAAAACAAATAATTATAAACTATTCACTAAATATTGCTTAAATAAGAAATACCCAATTAATTGTATTTAAAGTTATTTCAATAAATAAATTCTAAATAGTAAGGATTAAAATTTCTTTGAATTATAATAGTTTATTACTATAAATTTTCCCCTCTTTTTCTTAGTTATATTTATCTCCATATTCTAATATTAGATAAAGTTACTTATTATTATTTCATACATAATTCTAGTATCACTAAAGTTATGGTAGTCTGTACACTCTATTTTAAATTTCTTTGTTCCTATTTTTTCATACTTCTGTTAAGTTCTACAATTCAGCCATCCACATGCTTTGAATATGCATTTGGGTCCGAATCTGGCAATAACTTATTTATTGCACTAATATTTAAAGCGGGGTCCGCCTTTTTAAGTGAATTTTTAGGTAAGTTATCTCTATCTTGTAACGGACTTAGCCATTCCCATCCATTATTTTTAAATTGTTCTTCCTCAGTATTATTAAAATAAAGGGAGAAGGTTGGCTGGCCACAAAACATGTTCAACCTCCCTTCTATATAAATTATTTTATATATAAGCTGTCCTAAGTCATTAATGTTTATAATACTGCAACACACACACATGTTCATTTTTTAAATTTCGCTTGCTCATTTGTCCTTCAATGTGTGATTTTCTTACTCACTCAGTGTTTTTAGGTTTTGATTGATGAATGTTCATTTTACGTTTGTAGAGAAATAGACTATATATACACTCATGTACACAAAAAAATTAGAGTACCAAAAATGAGTTATCAAAGTGAAACGAAATAATACATTTGTAGTGATTACTATGACATAAGTAAATGATTAAAAAATCAAAGAAAAGGGATCATATATTTTAGAGAAAACGGCAAAAGAACGGATGATGTAATACCCTGTGGAACCTTTCTAGCATGAATGTACGATTCGATACTATCAGGTATTGAGACAAACAAGTTCTGTATGATGTCTTGAGAAATTTCGCTCCATATTTCATGTAACCTTGCCTCTAGTTCGTTCAAACTCTTGGGATGTCCAACTTCCCATCCCAAAAGATCCAAGATATGCTCGATTGGAGACAAATCTGGGGATTGGGCAGGTCATTGAAGGGTAATAACAGTGTGGAGACAGTTTTGCGGCACTTTTTCGTGTGAGAACGAACATTGTCTTGTTGAAAAATGGATCCTGGGAGCCGTTGCATGAGTGGCAACTCACGTAGTTGCAGGATGTCATGGACATACCAATGGGCTGTCCTGGTGTCATGGATCTATACTAGGAGATGACCGTGTATTGCAGCCAATGGTACTTCATAGCACCACATCCACTGTGGGAGTGGTGTGTCGCTGTAAAGCAAAGGCAGGGGTGAGGCATTCACCACGGGGTCTCCACACACGAACACGATTGTCATCACTGCTGAGATTGAATCTGGATTCGCTTCTAAAGGCGACCCTGGATCCATTCTGCTGCAGTCCAGTTTCCTCGTGCGTGGCACCACTACAAATGGAGGCGTTGACGGGTGGGTGTCAAGGGCAGCATACGTATCGGGCGCCGCGATCCCAAATGTCCTTCAGCCAGGCGCCTTCGAATGATTCGAGAAGACACAGGGACCCCTAATGACTATGCTAGATGTGCCTGAATGACGGCAGTTGAAGCAGTTGGCTGTTGGCGTACATTTCTTATGATGTTGCAGTCTTCTCGACGACTGGACTGCCAAGGGTGTTCTGAGCCTGGTCTTCGTGTAAATGACATCTCTCGGATCCACTGATCCCAACACCTCCTCACAACACGATCAGAGTGGTCTAATTGACAAGCTACTCTCCTAGCTAATCACTCAGCTTTCGTCATGCCGATGATTCTTCTTTTCTCTAACTGCGACAGCTGCTCATGTTGTCTTTGAAATTGGCGTAATGGCATGTCTACCTCAGCTCTATCTTTGTAAGCGATTCAGCACACTCAAATAAGCTTTGGTTACCTGTTTTATACTCCACGGGCTACCTACCGGCTACACGTAATGCTTAATCACGCTGCATTTTTAATCATTTGCATATCTCCCTGACGTGTACCTTCATGCCAAGTTTCGTTACGATCCCGCAATTACTTCTTAGTGCGCTAATTGTTTTGTCCATAAGTGTATATATAACCATGTAGACTGTTATGAAATTTATTAATTACATCCTATTTTAGAATATTTCATGTCATCTTAATGTTATTGATGAATCAGTCCTTTGTTGAAAGAAAACTGATTTATTGTCCCATTAAACACATAGAAACATATAAATGGTTGACACAAAACACATATAAGACATACACGAGCTGCAGCTGGTTAAGACATGATGAAGACAAAAGATAAAGAAAAACATTTTTTAGAGTCTTGACTATCTATAAGAAGCGGCAACAGGAATTCTTTGAATCCGCGTGACTTCCATGAACACAAACTATAATTGGCGAAGAGATATCGTTTTTCCTGTCGATTTCTATGTAATAATTCTTTAAAAATACAAGCTGTTAAGTTTCCTGAGATACAGTTACAACTATCACGTTGTGCGGGTAAGTTCGTTAATTATTTACGAGATAGTCCTGAAGGCCGGGACCATTCAACTTAAAAAGTTGCATAGGGAAATTACAGGGAATTATACATTTGTGTATATACAGACGGACCCCAATTTAACAAACCCCACTTAACGAAATTCACGATGTTACAAATTTTTCTCGTTCCCCGATAAAATTAAAGGCACCCCCCCATTTATCGAATATTAAACCCAGGATTTATAATACATATCTGTATATACTGCCTGGCCCAAATTTAACAAATCCTATTTAAGGATTTTTACGGTTTAACAAATTTTCTCTTTCCCGGTGAATATGAAGGCAGAACTCCCTATTTAAGGGGAATAATAAATTAACATTAACAAAATATTTCAATAGCTTAATTTTTTTTATTGGTTTGTATCAGAAAAAATTGTAAAATTGTTTCTTAAAAATGACACATTTTTTTTGTCTCAAACAAACTTCACTTGTAACCAGCAAATTTCGACGAGATAGGACACATAGCATTGTTAGACTTGACAGGTGCCGATGAGTTACGAGTGTTACTTATCTTGGAAGTTTTGAATGCAACAAGAAATATCTTTCTTGTCTCCTTTTATTTCAAAATGCAGATGATGTTTTATAATTTTAACTATTATGTTGTATTTATGATGGATTGCCTACCTGTGCAGACAATGGTAAAGAAACTCTGATCAAAACCGTTGTATTTTCAAATGTTTAACATTGTTTGTGGAAACTAAAATATACCTTATGCAACAGGATATTAAAATAGATCTGACTGCCTGATGTTTACTAATTTGTGTGTGAATATGGATCATTACAAGATAATAGATACAGTGAGGTAGAGTGATAGTAGATAATAGATAGAGTCACGAGTGACTCGAACAATTCAACATGGTACTAGGAGTTTTTCAAACGGAATTCAACAGGACAAAAATGTTAGGTAACGTGACCACCCTCACTATTCCTATTACATCATAATGATCCATATTCACAAAAATTGGGATACAAATTAGCAAACATCAGGAGGTCCGGTACATCTCTCCTTGGGTACCTTTCGCGATGCAATCCTTCTGCTGATCGTGCATATCATTCTTCCAATCCGTAAATTAGTGCATATATGCCAGCTCGATGTTTGTGAAATGTTCCATACTTCTCTTCGAGTGATGACAGCCCAAATGACGGTAGTGATGCAGGTCTGTTAAATAAAATGCTCTTGCAAACAACGCCATCTAGTTTCAAACGAAACTCTTTCCGACCATGGTTTGCTATACAAATATGAAGCCATATGATGTCCTCTGTCTCCCCTTAAAGCATGTCGGTGTGAACGTGGGACACCCTGTATATCTACATCTACATAATAGCAATATCTATAAAAGACCTGAAATACATTAGTCATAATTCTAACATATACAGACACCATGCAGCCACATAATATGAGATAATATATAGTCCAAGCTCTCTACTAAAGAGAGTTGAATATTCAATACACAAAACTGGAAATTAATTTGAATATTCAACTCTCTTTAGTAGAGAATTTGAACTATATATCTATTTAGATTATGTTTCTCCATAAAAAATCAACTAAAACAAAAGAAAAAAAATTAGACATCAAAATCTAGTTTAGTTCAACATTCGAAAAAATAGCAATAAATAAAATAATTCAGTAAATAATTTTATTTTGAAACAACAGTAAAGAATGATAAACATGATAAATTCCAAATAACATACTAACAGACACGCCTTTTTGTGACGAAAACAAAAAGTTGCAAATAAATAAACAGAATAAAAAAATAAAATATGTATCATTTAAAATAATATACTATACCATTTTTTGTGAGAAACGTTTCTAAAAAAGTTCTCACTAAATGTAAAATTATATAACACGTTACGTACATTTGCTAAGAGTAAACAAAATAGTTTTCGTCTTTTAATAAATTCTAAGAAAAATGAAATTGCTGTTGACGTTATTTTTACAAAGCAAAAGCAAATCGTTTTTATTATTACTAGGCATTTCAACATTCTTTGGCTGAATGTTTATGCAACATATTTATTATGCTTGAGCAGAGTTAGGTTTAACTGAATTTCCGAAAAGAAATAAATATATATTTTTATAAAAATCGTAGTGCCCACCTTGAGTTTACTGAGAGGTGATATGAAAGTGTGTAGCATTCTCTAGTCTTCTTTTTTGCATATTTAAGAAAGATCATCCTACTTTCCAATTAGGATTTTAAGCGTAAATTTTTCATCTTGAATTTACTTCCAACGTAAGAAACGAAAATATTTCCATTTATATTACTGAACGGATAATTCTTCTTAAGCATTACCTTCTTTCAAATGAAAAGAGAAATATTTAATTTACGTTTTAAAAATCAAAATAAATAAAAAAGCGTTAAATTTTTCCTAATGAACAAAAATAATTACTAAGTAATAATATATAAACAAGTCTTTTCAAAAAATTATTTTCTAGCAAAATAAGAATTTTTTAACTATTGTAAGCAGGGATTTTGAAATTTATTATTTTTAGTCAGTGTAAGCATTCAAACATGAATTCAAGAAGTTAGAAAAGCTATTAAGAACGAAAAAGGCATTACCCTTTTTAAATATAATAATACTGAAACGCAAACAAACTCTTTCTGAGTTTTATAAATCTTTTTTTAAAGAATATTATTCTATTTGAATTAATATTAAATATAATTTACTTTTACAATAAATAAAATATTCTTGCAAAAGTTTTTCTGGCTAGCATGGTGGTTAGTTTTTAGATCATTTTTAGCATTAACAAAACTTTTTCAAAAAATTACATTTAAAAAGATATTCTCTCTCTCTTGACCATAATATTACAATGTAAACAAGCAATTTTTTTCGTGCATCAATCAATGCCATTTTTCAGAGGGAAAAATGTATCAAGAATATTTCAAAGAAAACGAAATTCTCATAAATAAAAATTCTATTCCACATTCATTCAAGAAAGAACTTATAGATTAATAATAATTTGTGTAAAAAATGGTTTATAAGAAAAATATTTTTCTTCATAAAGGATTCAATGATGAAAATATTGAATATTTTCAATTTAACAAAATAGGGTATTTTTATTTACAAAAATCTTTAAAGAATCCCAAATGAAAAATGCATAAGGAATTTCAATTATTTATTATTTCATAAATAGTCTTCTTCCAAAAAATATATGACAAAGCTAATAACAAACAAAAAATTATTTATTTATTCTTCTAAAAACTATTTAAAACAGGAATTTTGTTCACTTCTATTCAATTGTTTTACGAGCATCACAATTCAAGTTAGATCTTTTTCTAGTTTGATTTGGACGTCTGATTACCAATGCATTAGAGTGTGTTTAAATGGAATAGTTTTCTCCAACTTACAAAATATTCGATTAGTAGTTTCGTTTTAGATTGTCGTGCATCATTGGGATGTTAATGAAGTCATTTCTATTATGCGCCTATATATTCGGCTTTTTTTTCTCAAAGGCAAGCTCCTTCACTGCATGATTCGTTTCCAAATTAAATTCAACAACATATATTTTATGTGAGCATTTTTCCCTGTTTATTTCTAACAAATGTTGTGTGTGGGCAATATTTAATTATTATAGTACTACTGTAAAATAATTTATATAGGGCAATAAAATACATTCTTTAAATTATTACCATAATACACTGCTGGACAATTGCTAAGGACGGATAACACTATAATCCATAGCAACCACAAAATGAAAAGAAGCAAAATGTGGAAAATTAGAATAAGTGCGGGATATTAGTAAGAAGAAGTATGAGTATGGAAATTTTTTTCCACGTCTGTTCATCACGTAATAGCGTTCATAAGACCTTTAAAGGTTTTGACGCGTGTGGACAGTTGTTGTTTCAAGTCAAAGTTTTACAGGAAAGATTTAATAGTCGAATTTAAAATTTTTGGCATGTCTTCCCGACATCACATAGATGATTTTATGCGTGGCCGAATTATTGGAAAGATCGAAGAAGGGCGAAAAATAACAGATGTTGCCAGGGAGTTCGACATCGCTCACAGCTTTGTTTCACGGCTGTGGAAGTCATTTAAAACTACTGTAATGTGTAGTAGACGGCACAGGAGAGGTCGTGTTAGAAGTACGACGCCCTCAGAAGACAGATATATCGTCCTATCAGTAAAAAGGAACAAGCGCACCACAGCTCAGCAGGTGGCAAATCAGTTTCTTGCTGCCTCAGGAAAGCAGATCTCCCGAAAAACTGTTGCCAGACGTTTGAGGGGAGGAGGACTATACGCACGCAGACCTGTTGTGTGTATCCCATTGACCAAACAGCACCGTACTGCCCGTTTGCAATGGTGTCGTTAGCATCACAATTGGACTGAACAGGACTGGGCATGCGTATTATTCTCAGATGAGAGTAGGTTCAGTCTGTCATCGGATTGTAGACGCCAACTGATCTGGCGCGAGAGTGGTACTGCTTATCGTCCAGAAAATATCCAGGAAAAGGACCGATATCCGACATGCATTATCATGGTGTGGGCCGACATCATGATCAATGGCCACACGCGCCTACATGTGGTTGCGAATGGGACAATGACGGGCCAACGATACATTGATGAAGTTCTACTTCCTCATGTTCGTCTTTTCCGTGGTGCTGTCGGTGATAAATTTGTTTTTATGGACGACAACGCAACATATCATTGAACACTCGCTGTTCAGGATTGTCTAGACAGCGAGGGTATTCAACGTCTCATATGGCCAGCGCGTTCTCCAGATCTAAACCCCATTGAAAATGTGTGGGATGCATTGGGGAGGAAAGTGGCTGGTCAAAACTATCCTCCGACAAACAAGAACACCCTCATCCGTACACTCGCAGAGGAATGGGATAAATTGCCTCAACAGCTGCTGGATAATGTTGTGCAAAGTATGGTACGACGTGTGGAATGTTGCATCACACTCCACGGTGGACATATCCCGTACTGATACCTTTCTTTAAAATGCCTGCTGTCTTTTAGATGCATTGTTCCATTTCTCCGTACGCAGATCAAATGAACATTTTTTTTTTTCAGATGTTTCACAGTTTTTGTACTTTCCAGAACAATGAATATTCTTTTTTCTAATGTCTGAACAGTGTGGCAACTATATTTTATCCTACTAGGCCTCATGTCTCGCTTAATGTTATGCTACATAGCAATTTGTGATCCGTCCTTAGGAATTGTCCAGCGGTGTATATTTCCCTAAATTTTAGCTCTATAATTATTATGTAATGAACTGATAATACGTTAAGAGATTTAAGATTAAAAACTCTCTTAAAGGTCTTAGAATTCGTATTTACTTTATAACTGATTTTTAAGATACACTGTTAAAATAAACTGAAATTTTAATGAAAATGAATTACAATAACTTCTATCACAAATAATTAATTTTAAAACACATTAATATTTAAATATTTTTCTTAGATTTAATAGAATTCCCTTTGACCGTTAGGAAATTCATTCAATTCGCTTTTATAGGAAGCACTAAGAGATCATATTAAGCTTGTTAAAGTAGGATTTATTATATTTTTCTAAGTATTCCTAGTCAATACATTTAATGAATTGAAGGTTTATTTCAACATTTTATCAGAATTATATATGAAATATTTAGTGAAGTTCGATTTTATGAAAATAATTTTTTTATAGCAAAACCAAGCTTTCACGTAAGAGTAAACCTTTTTTCCACCCGCTTCACTGGGTATTACAAGACATTGTATAACTATAAACTATCTTAAAATTATTGATACCAAAGTACTAAAATTAAGCATGACTTTTATTTTATTAATTAGAATTACGCGTATAATTAACTTTTACACCCCTATACTTTCCCTCAGAGTAAGAGTCAGGTTTTGCAAAACACATTCTTAGCGGATATGTATACAACACAGGAAACAATGCTTGTAAAACTTTAAGTATTTCAGTTTAACACGGTTGAAATGTTTCATTTTTTAATATGTAAAGAGTGTTTTTTTCCAGGTATAGAAGTTTAAGTTGGCATTACTTTCCAAGAACGTGACCGATTTAACAGCTGTTAAGTGAATTATTCTCAGTTTGGTTTGGCAATTCATCAAAAAGATCATCAAGCAAGGCGTAGATTCGTCGAATGAGCCCAAAAAGAGATTGCCGTTGTTCCCGATTTTCATAAACGAATTTTGTTTAGCGATGAAGCGCAATTCTGGTTGAATGGCTACGTCAACAAACAAAACTGCCGCATTTGGAGTGAAGCTAATTCACAAGTGTATGTCGAAACACCGTTACATCCAGAAAAACTGACTGTTTGGTGCGCTTTATGGGCTGGTGGAATCCTTCTTCAAAAACGATGAAGGCCACAGCGTTACAGTCAATGGTGATCGGTATAGAGCCATGTTTACTAACTTTTTCATTCCTGAATTGAACAATAATGATGTCCAGGAGCTGTGGTTCCAACAAGACGGCGCAACATGTCACACAGCTCGTGCCACAATCGATTTATTGAAAGACACGTTTGTTGACAGCCTAATTTCACGTTTTGGACCTGTGAATTGGCCTCCAAGATCTTGTGATTTAACACTGCTAGACTATTTTCTGTGGGGCTATGTAAAGTCATTGGTATATGCGGATAAGCCACAAACGCTTGACCATTTGGAAGACAACATTCGCTGTTTTATTGCCGATATACGGCCACAAATGTTGGAAAAAGTCATCGAAAATTGGACGTCCAGATTGGATTACATCCGAGCCAGCCGTGGCAGACATATGCCAGAAACCATATTTAAAATGTAATGTGACAAGATTATCTTTCGAATAAGAATAATTTATGTCAATCGAATAATGCATCGTTGTTTTATTGCAATTTAAAGTTCTATACCTCTAAAAAAACACCCATTAAAATGTCCTTGCACTCGTTAGAAATCAATTTCTGAAAAATCCATTCTTACCAGATATCTACTCTGCAAATTTTGTGTTCATACCAAATTTCACATTTTTAGTTATAATTGGTCAAAAACGAAACTGTTTTTAATTCTACAACACCCCTTAAAGAGGCCCTTTCTACACAAACCGCTCATAGCGGATTTCATTTCAGCAAACATGAAAAATTTACAAAATATCAAGTCTGTAAAACTATAGTTCAAAAACGGAAAGTTACATTTGTAACACTCGCGTAACCTACTGCAACCCTCTTGAGAGTCGATTTTCATAAAAACCCGTTCATAGCGGATATCTACTCAATATAAAAAAAAATCTTACCGAATCTCAGGTCTATAGTTCTACAGTTCAAAAACAAACAAAAAATTCACCATTGTTTTCTTCCGTAGAGCAAAGATTCAACAGGAATATATAATAATTCCTTCTTTCAGATAGTAATAATTAACTGTTACCTTAAAAATTGGTATTCATCTCACCGAGTGCTTTTAAAAAAATCTTTTAATAGCAATAATCTGCCAACAACTTGAATTCAATGTATTTAAAAAGTATTTCAAAAACCAAAATAAATGTGATGCAAATTTTTAAAATAAAATGAAATTGCTACATTTGGTATAATTTTAGTTCTTACAAAAAAAATTAGTCTCAGGGATTTCTCTGTTTTTCATACATCATGCAGACGCTAAAACTTTGTAAAAAGTTCTCTTTTATGTGATGTTGCTTCTTCCTAGTTGAAAACGAAAATTAAAGTAAAATGTTCTCTAGAAAATAAGTTTGTTATTAATTTGCACAAAAGTACTATATAATTACATATTTAATCCCTGGATGATTTAATGTAGTTTTAAAAAGTTCTGCTTAAAGTCATATAATACTGCTGTTTTTGAATAAAGAATATATTTAGCTCCTTTTACGGGAAAATATAATTTTCTCATTCATAAAGCAGATTTAGTATAGAATTTGTCTGAACTAATTTGTTTACATGTATTATGAACTTATGGAGAAAATATACATCGACGGAATAAAATATTATATTTAAATCTCATCTTATCCCCGTATCACTTTTAATAACCTTAAAGTTATTTAATGATTTATTATCTTAATGCTATTCGAAACTGCATAAATATATCGGTAGCATTACTTTGCTTAACGAAGGATTTCTTCTTGTGTACTTAAAATAAGAAGATAAACATTAAGGTTTATTTTAAGAGTAATGTATGTATATGAGAGTTATATATATATATATATATATATATATATATATATATATATATATATATATATATATATATATATATATATATATATATATATATATATATATATATATATATATATATATATATATATATATATATATATATATATATATATATATATAACTTTTAAACAAAAATCCGAGAATTCATTATATCTTCCGAATTTTAATAAATTTATTGATAATAGTAATAATATTCGTTTAGCGAGAATTTCAAAAGCTAAACGCAGAAAGAGTTACTAGAGACATGTCAACCCTCAAGAATTCTATGTTAGAATTAGCTGCTAAATTTGATAACTACAACACAGGCTTAATTAAATCGTTTATGTTTGGCTTGAATAAAACTGAAATTAAAAGCTATGACAGATATTTTAAGCAGATATAAATTTCGAGATTCTCATGGTATGCATATGATTCGAGACCTTAATAACTATTTAGTACAAAAAATGAATATTAAATTAGATGCAAGTAAAAATTACTATACAGAATATTGTACATTATTATTTATGAATAAATCCTTTAACAAAATTAATTTTCAAGTATATTTCAAAAATATCAATCCTTTTTTCTATTAAAAATATTATTATTAAAAAGGCTTTCAAATACAACAAGAAATTTGGTAGATTTATATTTAATTATAATCAAATCTCGGAGCTCCTAAGTTCTGAATCATGTAGATGCAATCTATATCGAGACTATATTGATGATTATCATCAGCACGTTGTCACAGGAGACCTTAGCATCGTGAAAGATGATTTGTTAAGAAATTTTATGGAAAAAGGTACCGGTTTTAGACTGATGATCACAAAAAATAAATCTAACGTTATGAAACAAATCATAAAAGATTTAGATAAATTCTACCTTAAAATGACAAGTAAATACGGAATGCCGATTGAAGCATCCAATCAATTTAGATCTTATGTAGCAACAGAAATTCGGGAATTAGATTTTACTGTTGAAAATGAAATTATGTATAAAGATCTTAAATCATCAATAGTAAATATCCAAAATGACTTCATTATTACATATGTTGATAAGGTCTCTGCTAATTATGCCATAATTTGTAAATATTTTTACAGTAAAATATTAAGTAATCACATTTTAAATAATAATTCATTTAAAAAAATCAATTCACAATAATAGAGAAGATGATAATCGTCTTTTAGCTTTGAACAAAAGACTGAATATTCATCTAAATAATATTAAATATCCAAGTATTTTTTAACACCAACATTTCATAAAAGCCCTATAAAATTCCGTAGTATCACTAATGGATACAATACATATATCACGAAGTCTGGGAAGATCTTGCAATCTCTTTTTCAAAATCTAATTGATAATTTACAAAACACGGCAATTATTAAAAATAGCTTAGAGATTGCTAGAGTTACTAAGGATATGTTGATTTTTTCTATGCATGGTTTTGATTTCAAGGACCTTTTTAATTCTATAGATATTGACGATATGATTAAGGTTCTTCAGTTAATTTATGATAAATATGTGAATACTTCAATGAAAAAGAAAAATTTGATATTCTTGTTAACCTCGTTTTAAAAGAAAATTTCATTACATTTGATCATAATCTTTATAAACAGATCAAAGGATTACCTCAGGTGGTCCAGCTAGTAACTGTTTAGCGAACCTATATTTACATTTTTTTGAAATAGATCATGTTATAAATGATTCTTACTTAATTTATCGTTATGTAGATGATATAATAATTTTTGGTAAAAATAGTGATTACAAACCAAATATTACATTCTACCCTGATTATTTCCAGCTTCTTAAAACTAACTTCATTTCTAATAGGGTGGAATTCTTGGATTTAGACTTGCATCTTATTAACAATAATGTAGTCAGTAACATTTTTGACAAAAGAGATTCGTTTAAGTTCCATATAATTAAAATTCCTGTATGGAACAGTAATTTCCATATATCAATTTACAGAAATATCATTTTGAATTTTTTTATTTAGAAATGATAACTTAACTACCCACAAAATAGATAAATACAATAATATAAACAATTTTTTTCAATGTTGTTTAGATCATGAATACCTTTTAATTTCTTGAGATCTTACATTCATCACAAATACATTAACCGTCTTGCTACTTCGAATTCCAAATCCACCACACAACAATAGGTTTTCAAAGTCAGCATGTTAGTGGTCTTGCTGTGAAGATTATATCATAACACTCATATCACAGTTTACATTTTTTCCACAAACATCTTAAACATTTTACACATTGTTGACAACCAACCAAATTAGAGCCTAGCAAATTTACATTTTTGACAATCAACCAATTCAAATTTTACCATATTTGATTGTCGTCATTTTATACTTGTCTTTGCTGGCTGGTTTAAAAGTCAGCTCAAAAGATGTGTTTATGTTTTTTCGAAATTTTTTAACTTGGTGAATAATTGACTTTCATTAATGGCAAGATGCTTGTTTCTCTTCGTAAAAGCTTTGTGAGTAAAGAAATTTTGTTAAATTATTTTTTGAAAGATACTTTTCTTATGTAATTGTTCTTGTATTTTATTTTGTGATTTTGTGATTTTTCTGCATTAAGAGTTTGGGAGAGTTTGCTACATAATAGTAGTGATTGGTTTTATCATGCTCTTTGAGTTATACTTTCTCTGAAGCTTTATTTATTTTATTTGGTTTTCCTACCGAGTTGCAAAGGGGAAGGTTGGCGCCTTCAAACTAGTTTAACCCCACTTATTCGGTCCTAAGTCCGAAATTGCTTTCTGACTCGCTAGGTTCTTCTTTTTTGTAGTTCTTTTATTTCTCTATAATTTATTTCTTCATGTTCAGCTTTCATATTTTTATTGCGCTATTTCTTGTTATGTTCTTTATCTATTATTTCTTGTTTTTGATAAATAATACATATTTCTTTTATATATATATATATATATATATATATATATATATATATATATATATATATATATATATATATATATATATATATATATATATATATATATATATATATATATATATACTAGTGGACCCGACAGACGTTGTCCTGTACACACATCTTAAATTCAAAATAAAAGATTTTGAATATTCGATACTGCGATCATAACGCAGTCTGCCGGATCCAATGTAAAACATTCCAAGATCAACAATTTATGAATAAAAAATTAATTAAATAAACATTTCTAAACCAAATTATAAATCTAAACCAGTCTCGAGTCCACTGGAACAGACAAAGACTTTCATCAAAATCGGTCCAGCCGTTTAGAGGAGTTCAGTTTCATACACACGCACAGAATATTTATATATATAAAGATTATTTGAAAAGATATTAATTAAAAACGCTAAAAAGTGTGAATCGTCTGCATTTTCGTAACAATAAAAGCCGAGTTTGGCCAGTTTGGCTGAAAATCAATTTTCAAAGCCAACTTACGTCTGTTTCAATTCCTACTATTAGCTTACGATCTCTATGCATATTTTGTTTGTTTGTTTATTTATTTATCTTGGTGAAATTTTCAATCGTTAATAAAATACATTTTAAAGCGCTCAATTGAGCTGAAATGTAATGTACATGATTATTTTGGATTACAATACAATAATTTAACTAAAAATAAAAAAAATTAGTTGATTAAACTAATTATTTTAATTATTAATACAGCTACGTTGGGGACTTAGCGACCCTTTTCGCGACTTATGTCAAAATTTGAAAAGGTTTTTTTCTTACGTGTTAAAGCATTCAGTTGAAAGGAAATTTTATATACACGATTGTTTTGGATGATAATACGATACTTTAATGATAATTAATAAAAATTAATTGCCACTTAATGGGGTGATTCTGTCATATGTATATACATATTTATATTAATGGCAACTCTTTAATAAAAAGTAGCTAAAATAAATTTTTTCTTGGTTGATCTAAGTAGGAATTGATTTTAATTTTTTTATTACTAGTTTATAACAATAGCATTGTTACAACAATGCAGGTGAATGTTGAGTTGTATTTTTTTGAATGTTTTTAATTAATATCTTTTTAACTAATTGTGATATCGGATCGAATTGTGAATCTAAACCATTCTCGAATTCACTTGAACCCACACAAAAAATTTCATCCATTTATATATATATATATATATATATATATATATATATATATATATATATATATATATATATATATATATATATATATATATATATATATATATATATATATATAAAATGGAGAGAGATATATAAATAATTTCTTTTTTTTTCAACATTAGATGCATTTTCTTATGTGCACTATTTTGTATTAAAATATTATTACTTTTTTTTAGTTTTTAATATGAGAAATGTTTTGTTACTATTTTAATATTATATCTTTTGATATTGATATTTTGAATATTTATATTTATGAGCATAATTAATCAGTAAATAATTCTCTCTCTTTTATGTAAAAGCTTTAACATAACAAATAAAAATTATAAACAATGTTCAATTTTATTCATCATTATTAACTCAAACTCAGTGGCGAAACAGATCATGAGGATCAGGGCCTACGTCCCCATTGGATTCTGAGGTGCATGAACAGATATCCTGATCAGATGGCCAGTCTGAAACGAGACTCCAAATATGTAAGTCCCCAAGCAAGCTTAGTACACATTTATCGACCCACTGCATGTGGAATGAAACGCTGAGCTGAGTTGAGCTTGCCCAACCCGAGGATAGAACCTTGAACCTGTGGTGTGGAAGCGCGATACCATTTGGATACTGGGTCTTTATTCATCATTATATCTTTCGTAAAATTTAATTTACCTTTTAGAAATTCTTAAAACTTTATTAACCACTTTATTTGTGTTTAAGGGTACATAGTTAAGAATGATACGACCCGCCATGTAGAGGAAGAAGGCGGATGTGCGTTAAATCTGTCAAGGTTCAATGCCCTGCTTGTTTGAATGGTGTGGTAATTAAAAGAAAGTGGTTCAATCTCTGGTGTGTCTTCGTAAATAGACCATGAGGCTCAAAATTGAAGGGTCCTTCGCCTATAGCCCTCGTGCTGCTTCAAAATGTGATATAAATTAAAAATTATCAAATTCATAATAGGCCTTACACTTTCCAATTGAAGCTTTTCTTTTCCTTTATTTAAATGCTGAGACTTTAACATTTATTTTTGTAAAGTTTAACATTTGTCATAAATTTCACAATGTGAATCAAATATATCGTTTAAAAGTTCATCATTTAATAATTTCTCTCTATACACATCATAACTTTGAAATGCATAAATTATTGTAAAATGCAGTTATTGAGCAGTAAAATTTCTCAAAAGCCTTTTTCGTCGAAACTAACCTACACGTGCATCAATACTCAACGATGGAAGTTAAGGCAATAAAAATTTGTTTGCGAAGAAACAACTGTTGCTCCCCCTCATCGATTTATTAAAACTAATGTAACTATTAAGCCTTCATGTGCTGGATAAACCGCCCTGGTAATCGATGGTGTCAAATGGATTTCGTACAGGAAGCAATTTTTCATCCATACCTTGTAATTCTGTTCCTAAATGCATCAAGATCTCGCTATCCATTAAAGAGATAAATGACACGCGCGTGTTAGCCGCCAGACCTCATTTGCATTATTTACCCCTTAGACCGGAATTTTTTCTTTTCAGTGTGCAGATTTGTTCACATCGTAAGATTTATTGCGGAAGTTTTGAGTGTAATGCTACTTTGATCATGGTATAGCCCTAAGGATTTAAGGATATTGGGTAGTATATTGGAATTCGCTATAATAGGCTTATAATTGACAATAACACGTTCATGATAGTAATTGAAACAAGAATAAATGCATAAAAATTCTAGCTATAGAGATTCAAATTACAAATATATTTTGTTCTAAGTAACAAATAAAAAAAGCTCAAGAATGAGCTTAACGTTATACTAATGAAAAGAGAGTGAATTATACCATATGAGTTCAATAATACTTACGAAAAATGTTCTTAGCAAACGTTGGTTTTTCAAAATGAGTAATTGAAAAAAAACAGTTTCATTTTTGTCATTTGAAATCTATTGCGTGATACAAATTTTACTCATAACTCCGCGTAATGCTTCAGCAGAGTTTGTGGTCACCCTTAACTTAAATGTGATATGGTAGCGTAGTGGTCATGGGAACAAGCTTATAGCCGGTGTATCATGAATTTATGTATTATTGATATTGATGACCAGACGTTTATAGGGATGATGCTCGTTAAATCTGACATTGCCTAGAGTTCCTCACATTTGTTTTGAATGGAAATTTGGAGAGTGAGATGCCAGAGCCTGGCTATTGTCCTCTACTGGGCTCAAAATTACGAGGTCCGTCACCAAAAGCTATTTTTCCTGCAGAATGCGTCGTTAAACAATTAAGAAAAATCAAGATTGTGTCATTCTTAATTTGCTACATTACATATTCTGAAAGGTATACAAGCTCGTCAAATGTAAGTAAATTATTTTAATCCTATATGTCTGGTAGAATTCAAATTAATTTGTTCGTCAGATTTAAATCCATTATCAAAATTCGCAATATAAGGTAAAAAATGCAAAGTACACTCACGCACATACCTTTTGTTTTGATTAAATACATCGAAATCCTTAATACATTTTTATTTATAAATTTAAAGTTATGCAAATAGGTATCAGAATATCAGAACTATATGCGAGTATATACACAATCAGTCACTCTTTTTGACACATAGATTCAAATGTCTCAAATAATTTAAAAGGTTCCTTTATTTTAAGCTAGTTGAGCCATCCAACCTTAAACAGCCTATACCTAGGATTAAGATACAGCTTGAACCAGGAATAAGCACTCGAATATCCCTTTATCTGAGTTTGAAGGATTAAAGCACAATTCAGAATCTGTAGAGAAGGAAACCCTTTTCTGGGGATGTAAACACTGCCCGCGATAGCTAGCAACCTGCCTAAGGAGCTTAGTCCTTGCACTCAGACGATAAAGGGACTCTTGGGAATGCACCATCTGCTAGAGTTGATGGGGAAGCATATGTTAATTTCTCCCAGAAAGTCGTTTAAACGCTCCGATCGGTTAAAAGATCTTACATAGTCTTAGTGCCGTTCGCTGTACCAATAAATGCTATCTTCAGTTGTTCGTTGTAGGTATTGAATTTAGTCAGGAATGGTGTTTTATCATAACTTTTCAAGCATGATGATTTCCACAATTTATTGAAAATCAAACCTTATAAATTAAACGTATGTTTGAAAACTTGAATAAATAATCTACTACTCACATAATAAACAGGTTTCAATAAAAATGAAAAGACTGTATTTAATTTTATGTTTATCTTGATATATTTATCATTTTCTCTAAAAACCACTATTGGGAACCTATATATTTAAAAAGAACCGAATGATAGTTAAGTTTTCTACTTTTATTTTATTTCCAATTTCATTTATAGAGGGAATTGTCAAAAAGTTTCAAATAATATATTTAAGTAATTTTTCAGCTGAATGTATTTGCAATATAGAAATTAAATACAGGATACCAAGTATCTTTCAACGAATTTATTCTTTCTTAAATATCTTATATTCATATTTTTAATTTATTTTATTAAAAAATAAGTCACATTATTATTAAAGTTTATATATATATATATAAGGATATATATATATATATATACGTAAGGATATGTATATATAAGGACATATACGTAAGGATATATATATATATATATATCCTTACGTATATGTCAAAATTAATATATATATATGTGGGAGACAACAAGGGGGTCCAAGACGTTGGTCTTTCTTCTATTTTATTTTAACATTAAACAAAAATTAATTAAAAAGGTAGAAAAGTTTTTACAGATAAGTTTGACGATTATATTCAGAAGGTAACGCCTGCTCGCGCACCTCTCGCGTTCTCCTTTCTCTCTACTCTAATGTTTAAAAAGTTTTTGTTTCACTTTCACTAATTCACAAGTTTCAGTTCTGCTTTTACTTTGATGCGCCTGCGCGCGAAGACTGCTTGGCTTTGGCTGCATGCCACAACGGCCAGCCTGACCGTACGCTGTCCGCAGCGGTTTTTCCATGGAGACCAGAGGAGAATCTGAAACATACAAAAAACGGAACAGACAAGGACTATACGACAAATATATAGAGATTAAACATATCATAATTTTTCTGAACTAGACAGTTTCTCCATCATGTGAAGGCACCTCTTCGACATCCGGAAGGTTCCACAGGAAAACACATTGTTTCACACAATGTTGATCTTTGGTTGAACGCAATATTTTCCTCTGTAGAGTTCTGGACGTCTGTTCAAAACGATTTCTCTTTTTTCCTTCGCTTCCACTGCCAGGGTTGAAAGATCCTTCGGAGCAACACAAACCGATGATAATTACTATTCATAGGTGAAGGGGTAGGAGATCGGGAGATAAATTCCACGGAACTCGTTTTCATGGCACCATTGGCTTTCTTACACAATACTATATCAGAACATTTTTCTCTTACAATACTCAATTTTAGCTTAGTACTTTTAATTTTATTACATTTATAATCCTTAATTAGAGAATTCGAATCATTCCCAGTATTAAAATCTTTAACATATGGCAAATCATAACTAGAGTTTTTCTATCACATTTGAAACAGAAACATTTGGAAAAGAAACACCACAATCTACACTCAAAGAGGATCCACTTTCACTCAATAAAACATCGCTCTTTGCGTGGCCTAGTTTCTCTATTTCAGAATATACACTGGGATGTATAATAAATTCTTCGGTCAAGGTCGGTGATATTGCCGTTCCAACACTTAAGCTAGGAGTGTTGATTAAGAGAAATATTTATGGGTTTAACTTCTACCATACGCTGTTCACCAAAACATGAACTTAATGTTATGATTTCTTCGGAAGGTGTTTGCACTCTAATTAGTGAGGAATTTAAAACTGGGATCTGGCAACCTGAATCAATCAATGCTGTTACGGGCTGATTTTCCACAAAAATGTTTACGTATTGAAGATTTGCTCATTCTTCGCTATTTTGTTTTTCGCTCTCGATTTTCAAAGTATTCACGTTTATTTTATTATGGATGTGATCATTAGATTCTTTAGGTTTAAAACGCTTCTTACAGTCTCTTGCGTAATGAGATGCATCACCGCATATAAAGCAATTTTATTTTCTCTTTCATGATATTGGGGATAGTTCTCTTTAATCTTTGTTTTAAAGTTTTTGTGATTTATTTTTAAAGGGGTCTTGGGTATATCCATAAGTAATGGGAATTTCTTTACGTGATCCGCTTCTAGATGAAATATAAATATCACACTCTTTAGCTAAATCAATAGGCCTAAACCAATCTTCTGCTTCTCGAATGCCAATATGAGTTGCAGTTTCCTTATTTAAAGTTTCATATAATTTATCAGAAATTATAAGATCACATAAATTCAAAGGAATTAACTTTTCTTAACGAACAATAATATTGGAAGTTTGCCGTCAATCTTGCAGCAAATTGGATGTATGTCTCGCCTGATGATTTTACAGCATTTTTAAATGAGTTTAAACACTCGCGAGGGGTTAATTGGAATTCTCTGAGTACTATAGATTTTAGTTTTTCATAGTCATTTAATTCCTCTTTTTAATATACAGTAAGACGTTATGAGCTCTTTTTCGCCCAGAAGATTTATTAAAATTTCAGATTTATATTCGTCATTTATTTTCTTGGTTAAAAATGCGCGTTCTAATGATTGAAAGAACAGATTAAAGTTTTCAGATCTGGTGGGAACAGGAAGAGATAAAGTTTTTATACTGTTTATCATATTTTCTATGTTAGTTTCGAACTGTTTTTCTTCGACTTTAGCTGCAGGATTTAAACTTAATGCTTTATTTTTAGCCAATTGTAGTTCGATTTCTTTTCTAATTTTGTTAACTGAAGTTTCGCGAGCTCAATTTTTTGTTCTGAAGTTACCTCTCTTTCGTTTTGCGATACCCTCTCATCTATACAGTTTTGAATTAAAGTTTAACGAAATCTGGATCACTTTCAAATGTACTACTGTTCTCAATTTTAGTCTTTAGTTTAACTATAGTGTCAGTACTTTCGACAATACCGTCTAGCTCTTGAACTACTCTTATGAGATCCTCTTTAAGAGCGTTTTTATACATTTTAGAAATGGAAAGATCCTACCTTTTTTTTTTTCTGGCTCCCTTGTTGCTCGCACGTACGATGTATCCAATAAAAACGTTGATTCCACTGATGTCACCTCTTCGCAGGTAATATAGTTGAAATTGTAGTTCCGGCCTCTACACAGGCGGATTATTCACACTGAATTAGTTCCAACCTCTACACAGGCGGGATTTTCGTCGATGGGTTTTCCAACCTCTACACAGGCGGAATATTTGTCGATGGTTCGTTGCAAAATACCTCTACACAGGTTATTTTGTTATTTGTTCCGAAACCTCTACACAGGCGGAATGAAGTTGAAAAATCCAACCTCTACACAGGTTGTACGAAGTTTCGAAAAATGGCGGAGCGTCTCCTTCACGGACGCTGTTGTTCATTGTCCAGACTTTGGTTCAAATCGAAATTTTGTCGATCCCGGCCGAGCCCCATAATTTGTGGGAGACAACAAGGGGTCCAAGACGTTGGTCTTTCTTCTATTTTATTTTTAACATTAAACAAAAATTAATTAAAAAGGTAGAAAAGTTTTTACAGATAAGTTTGACGATTGTATTCAGAAGGTAACGCCTGCTCGCGCACCTCTCGCGTTCTCCTTTCTCTCTACTCTAATGTTTAAAAGTTTTTGTTTCACTTTCACTAATTCACAAGTTTCAGTTCTGCTTTTACTTTGATGCGCCTGCGCGCGAAGACTGCTTGGCTTTGGCTGCATGCCACATATATATAAATATTTCTAAATAAGAGTATAATTAATAAAAATATTGAAAATATTAAATTTAAATGATTGCAAATGGTGTTAGAAAATTTTAGAGTCAATTTTTTAAATTTATTTATTTTTTTTATATAGAATTTACAATTTAAAACAAATACCGGGCAAAAGCAATGTTTAGTAAAAATGTATCATGTGTAAAAGGTGTGACGAAATTAATGTTTTCCACTTAAAAAAAGGATTTTCAAATTCTGTATTTTCAAAATATATATATATATATATATATATATATATATATATATATATATATATATCCGTATCTTAAACTACAATGTAGATAATCTGCAAGGCTAATCTTTATAGTAAAACTATTGTATAGTTGAATGATCCATTGTACTTGCTTTATTATTTGTAATTTTTTTTTAAAGAATGTCTTCTTTTATCAGACATTTCATTTTATGTCATTTATTTGATGCTGCATTTTCAATTCTTTATTAAAAATAATTCAAAAAGTCCAGTTTAGACATTATAACTATCCCAAAACATTCTTTAAGAGGATAAAAATATGAAGCAATCGGACTTTCTTTATCAAGTGCAAAAGTGTTTGAATTAAACTCAACACCAATTTTTCAAATAGAAAAGGTGTCTGAGTTATCATGATTAATTTTTAAGTTTTTGTTCATTCAACAGTGGTATGCATATAAAAATATATAAATGAGCATTATAACACTGGTTTCAGAAAACTAGAATCATTCACAATTATGTAACTTTCGGTTTAATATGAAATATAAAAAAATCAGTTGTCCTTAAGTTATATAAGCGGATAAATGAAACACGTTTTACTCCATATTTCACAAAAATGGATATATATATATATATATATATATATATATATATATATATATATATATATATATATATATATATATATATATATATATATATATGTATATATACTACACTTTTCCTAACTGGACGTTTTCAAGGTTTTAGGAACGTTCTGAATTTCAATGTGCTCTTTTTAGTTGTATTATTTTTACTGCTATTTTCATTTATATAATTAGCGTTAAAAACTGTTTTATTGTTCTAATACGTACGTTTAGAATACAGGTCCAAATTTTAAACCTGTGTAGTTTTCAATAGCAAGTTAATATGCTTTATTATGTTATTGCCCTATAATATATATGTTGCATAAATACCTACAAATAAAATTTTATGTTTAAAAAACATAATAATATATTCACAAATATTCAAACAGCAGCAAAGATAACAATTTTATTAAAAATATATATTTTTTAACGTTCAATGAAATGATAATATACGTATTCGTAAAATTATTTCAAAACTTCTAGGGCGTGATGCAGAATTTGAAAAATTGCATGATGTTACTTTAACGGAGCCATAGTTTCGACAAAATCGGTCACCCATAAAAGCAGCTGCTAAATTCACAATAATTTTTACTCAGTGATGAATGAACGTATTATCAAAATTTGTAGTTGCGGAAGAGTTTATAAAACTTCCAGGGAAGTATAAAATCTCTATTTGAAAAATAAAGCACATCTTTGATAACCAGAAGCACGCCCCAAGAATTTTAGAATATCACCCCGTGAATGACAAATACAGCACTCCTGAGAATTCATCAATTGATTGATTATGTTATCAGTCGAAAAGTTTCTTTGGAGGATTTTGTGAAATATCTTCAACTAGCAGCAATTTTAGTGAAAGTTACGAATAATGCGATAACAATCCTTTTTAAATAGTGTTCATTTTCTTTCAGTTTAAAAATTTATTAAGTACTTGTTTCCAGTGGGAATTCTTTATTGAAATTTGAGTAACAAATTATGAGAGGCAAACGTATAAAAATTTATCAATTATAGTTTTAGGAAGGACATAGATAAGGTAATAGTTTTATAACATAAATAAAGCTTTACTTAAATTGAAAATATTAGCAAGAAAATTTTTATTTTAGCATAATTGTTTTGTGAATGCCAAACATTTTTCTGTGAGGATATTATATGTATTTGCAATTAGAATGTGGTGTAAAAATTTATTTAGATATATTTCTTAGGTTTTGTTTATTTTATTGATTTTCTAAGTGTGAAGTTTTAAATTGTTCAATGATATCTATTGCATAAGTAAATAAGGTAAAAACAAATTTGAGAGTAATTATTATAGTTGAAAGTTTCTATTGGGGAAAAATCATATTTATACAAATTGTGAACAGAAGAAAAAGTATAAGGAGAAATGCATATTAAAAAAAATAAAAGATGTTTGTGGCATTCAGTGAAAGTGCAGTCCATGTTTACCAAGTAAATTACATTTTAAGACGGTTATAAATATAATATTTTTTCTCATTTACTTCATCTGCAGTACAAACTGTTGTAACAAATAATTAATAAACAGTTCTAAAAGATTCTTCTGGGAAAAAAAGAGGTAATTAACCGTTTGAGTTAAGTTTTGTACAGTAGTTATGCCACCCCTAAAGTAAATGAGAAAATGAATTATAATACGACATATATATAAAGCACATTAAAAAGCTTGCTTGATGCGAAAAAGAGATACTATCCTACCAAAATCAGAGCTATATATTATGTATCTATTTTAGGAATAAACCATCTTGCAGAAAAATATATATACACATTAGAAGTGACTAGTGTAACCAAAATTTGTATAATTTCGTATTTTCCTTTTGATGAAATAGAACAAAATATGAAAATATACATTGTTTTCTATTTCACATACGTTATTCTTAGATAATAACAAAAAAAGAAAAGTTTTAATTATTATATTCTTTTTAAGAAACCAACTAAACATTATACTTTAAAAGAAATTTAATTTTATTTGGAACCACTTCACTTTGGTGAAAAAGTTTGAAAATTTCATTTAATTAAATTATCTTGTAATATAATTTTTGGCTAACCATCTCTTCTGAAATTTACGTAATAAATAGATACTTCTCAGTATTATAAAGCAGTGGTTGCCAATTGTTTTTACCTCACAGACCAGTAAATTCATAATTTAAATCCCGCGGACCACTAATACAATTTTTTAAGTGTTGACTAGATTTGTAAAAACAAAAAACAATGTGATCCAAGAACATATAAAATGTACCTAAAAGAAACTTTGCACATGTTCAAGATTTAAGATCATACTCTGTGTCTTAAAAAACACCAATATACAAAAGAAAATACACAAAAAGTTCTTCAATAACACAACGAATGTATTGAATATATTTTATATTGAACGCAATATGTCCGTAAGCCCCTTTTTAAATGCTTCAATTGATATACTTATGCTACATACAGGAGACCGAAACATTAGAAGAGTGTGAAATGAGACGAGACACAAAACATGTAGCTAAAACAATGCAGATACAACAGTACGACTTATTTACCGTGGCGTCATTCTATGAAATGGAGTTATTCTAAAAGTAGCGCTTTTATAACTTTTCACGTATTGTTATGAACTGAATTATGTTTCAATCCTTCTTAAAACATAACTTAACGTGATGAGTAAGTATATTTCACATGTTTTTCTGGGGACCAGCAAAATGTTTTCGCGGGCCACACTTTGGTGACCTCTGATATAGAGCACAACCACCGAGCAGCGCACCGGTAACGGTCTGTGAATCGAATGGTACTGGGCTAAGCAACGAGCTTTAAATTATTTTAATTTTATTTATTGTTGTGCATTTCTCTCGGTTTTGCATTACTTTCCATGGAAATCACTTAATGATCCATGTTAAATCATTTTATATTAATACTTTTGTTGTAATTGTATTTTCTTCTTATAAAGCATATTTGAATGCAATGAAATTAAAATTATGAAATCAAAACAGTCTAAAATTGAGACATTCAACGCAATACTCTCAGCGGTAAAATTATTATCATTGGCCTTTCCACGGAGATAAAAATTTTGGGAAGCACTGATATTGAAAAAATACAAGATACTGCTTGTGTGGCTGAGTGTCTCCCTGAAAGACAAGCTGTTACTGGTATAAAAATAAATATATTGTTCAGCTGGTTGGACAAGTTGTTTAACGTAACTGCGTAAGGGTGCAGAGGATAACTAGGTGAAGGGTTTGGCTTTAAAAATAAATATAACTCCCTGTAATATTTCACTGTTTTTTTCCTGTGTACCGGAAGACAGAAAAGATTTTTCCTATGTCCTAGATTTTCCCAAACACTTCTGTTTAGGAGGTCAGAACTCAGTTGTGAAACTTGTTACTTAATAAAATAGTGTCCATTGTTCTTTGAAATAATTTCAAGCTAATAGAAACCAGCCACACCATTAATTGAATAGAAAATATTCAAGCTTGAGGGACTTGAGACGTATGTGTGGGTGGAAGCATAGGTTTATTTCGGACATCTGTAATTTGTCCAATTAATAATTACTGTCTAACAATCGCTTTGCCTTCCTAACTTGTTGTAGTCATTGCTTAATTACTGATATTTTGTCACTAAAATAAACCACTATCCATTACTTCTCCTTAAGCAACATAGTATAAATGAGGTGTTACATCTACTCAAACATAGAAGTATTTTTAATATGCTCGTCTATTCGCTTTCACTCTTACGCTACGAGCATTTTCATATCGCTAGCAAGATCGAAAATAGTCGAAACTATACAAACAAATTATATGTTCTCTAACTACAGATATTTTAACCTTCAGATTGAGATAAATTATTTATATAAACCTCCTGGTAATTCATTTCTGATGTTCTAGATCTCCAGTTTTTATTTCATTGAACATCAAACTCGAATTGTTGGCATATTTGTTTGAAATGATTTTGCACGTACGTGAAATTTCTTTTTATAATCTGCGTTGAGTATTTTTGTATCTTAAAGGGTATATGAATATATTCCAGATAATAATGAAGCATCTGATAAATAGTAAATATTCGAATTCGTAAGATATAAAATACTAATTTATTACATTTTAGAAAATAAATTTATTTCGCAAAGAATAAATAACTGAATTGTTTATTTTAGTTAAGAAACCTGAGAATATATTAAGTGAATAGCTTTGTTGAAACATATGGTAGAATGAAAAATGCAAATACCGATAAAGGACTCATTAAAAAAGGAAAAATAGTAATTAATTGTGCGAATTAGTGTCTCTAAAGGTTCGATTTCAGCGCTCTTGATTAAAAGTTAATACTTATTTTAAGAAAAGTAATAGACATTACGATGCAGTAAATATACAAATATCCAAAGCTACTTTGCGGATGCGACTACGTGTTTTTTTCCCGATTATTTTCATTTAATGTTCTTATGAACAGTGTATCTTTAACCATCTATTGTTCCTTGATACTTCTAATGGAGCTGTGTAGCTCAAATTTACGAAAATATACAAATAAACTTTGGATGTAGATTTTTTAAGATATTAGCATTAAAGGCCGAATATAAACCTGTTTTATCTCTTATTTTATTAAAGTGTTTTAATTCCTGGAAAAGTACTTAAAAATACTTTGAATAAAAAAATGACTTGTTAAGCTTTAGGGTTGTGAGCTTTACTTGAATTGTTTCTTTATAGGAGAAAGTTTGAATATTTTAAAAATATGTATCCTTAATAAAGTTTCATAAGTCTTCAGAATCCAAATTTGTGCATTTACGCTAATTTTTTCTCGTAGTTTTTAATAGGTAAAAAAAAAGAAAACTTAACTAAGAATTTCCATTCCGAATACCTAATAGGGCTTTCAAATGTATAAATTATAGTTTGAAATAGCCCTTATTTTATTCTAAAACTCAAGAAATCTTTATAAACATTAATTTTATTATTAGTGTTTTCAATAAAATGAAAATAACTAGAAAGAAAATTGCTGTAAATCAATTTGATACCCATTTATTGAATCTAATGGCATATAAAAGACCGCTTGCAAAATTTTGCGCAATGATACAATACACAATGAATGTAAATTTTGCAAGAAACACTTCAAAAACCCTAGGGAATAAATTATAATATATTATAAAAAATTAGTCAGTCATTTATACATATATAAATGTGTGTGTGTCTGTGTGAATGAGTGTGGGTTGGAAATATAATCTATTATACTGACAAAAATGAGGAATCTCAAAAACACAAATCCAAAGAAAAATAAAGTAGATCAAAATACTCGTTTGATATCGAGTTGAAAATGAGTCTAATATAGAGTATTGCCAACTGCCAAAGATTAGCAGGTCACACAACATGACGGCATACTGAACATGTAGGAATTTAAGAGTCCCTGTGGCATTCAGCACCACTAAAACAGCACGATTGTCGTTTGCTCCGAGATGTTGAGGAGATGAAATGGTGCAATTGCTTTTCCATGAACACCTCAGACAAGATATTTATAGGGTAAACGTTAGAGCTGACTGATCAGTCCATGTGGCTAGTATCCCTACTTTTCAGGTAATCTTCGATCAGCTGAAACCTGCATTGATGAATGTTGTCGAACAGTAATAGGAATCCAGGACTATGTCACTGAAAAGTTAAACATAGGGTTCTATTATATTTTCTCTCTGTAGCATACCCGTCAAAGAGAGCTTGTCTTACACATATAATGATTTACCGTTTAACATAAAACCTACCTAATCTATATTATGTTCTTCATGACAATTATTCTTTTTTCCTAATAAATGATTGGTGACATTAAATTCCAGGCTTTATCCAGATAAACTTTGGAGATACGATAATCGGTGTCCAGGTTAAAAAATTTGACTCATTTGTAAACCCCGAGGTTTATTGAAGTCTGGTCCAATGTACATGTTGTCTGCACCCTGCTAAAAACACTCTCTTGTATGCCCAACGAATAGGGCACAAAGGACGGGTCAAGCGGAATACGATCCTCTCTCATGAAGCCTTCAAGAAAGCCTTCTTGAAACTCTAGATTCAATTGTAGCATACAGCGTACAGAAGACCCGTGAAACTGTAGCTGTCCTGTGGCGCTGTATTGAAAGGGCCAAATAGTGATCCTCATTCTTCGCTGTGAATCTTCGTTAAGTTTGTTCTGAAATTCTCATATATAACCAGTTCTATGAGACTATTTGAATAATATGCCGGTAAAATTAGGGATTACGCTGAGAAACCACTTAAGGTTTTTATTAGCCTGCATGAAATCCAGCTATAGTTCTCTGTCTCATTTCCATTCATGAATATTTATTTTCCATATTTCTTTACGCATTCGATTCTAATATTGGTCCTTTCTATTGATTCTAATATATTCTTTGGTTTAATAATTTTTGCAAAAATAGACACTTTTCAAAGTGTGTTAATTCTGCACTCGAGTTTAAACAAGTATATGCTTTTAAATATAGAAAATTAATCTACGTTTATAAAATTTATATCTAATATATGTTTTTTTTTATAATTATGATTCTTTTAATAATTTTTGACATAAGATATTTTTATTGGTTGGGGGAATTTTATAAATTTTAATCACACCTACAACCGAGAATTATGCCTGTTTATACGTATAACATGCTTCAGCTTGGTATGGGAAATGTAGGTAAATATAGTTCAAAAATTTCAGAAATATATGTAATGTTTTCTTTATAAATTTATAATTTCACAACTCAAATTAAAGGAGGTGCATCAAGGTATACGATTATCACATTTTTTTAAAAAAATTATTTGAATTTAATTTTAAATTTAAATAGCATATTATATCAATGCTTCTCAGACCTATTTTCCATAATAATTTTATCCCGCTCTCCTTATACAATAACAATGTATTGAATGCAATAATAATGTACTTTGGCGTAAGGCTACAATATGACTATAATTATTAACCTTGCAAACTATCATGTTAAGTATTAAATTTTGTATATGACAAAACAATGGATATCGCTAGTAATTATTAAAATTGTTTTTAATTTAGTATTGGTAAAAAAAAAAAATTAATTATCACATACATTGTGCAGTACTGATACATTTATAACTAAATGAGTATAGATGCATATATATTTTTAAACTTTTTTATTATGTCAGAATGTGTATTAGGTTTCGCTTTCTTTCAGAAAATTAATAACTATTTTGAAATATTTTATTTTCGACCTTTCGCTCGTGACTCCCCCCCCAAACGTTGCATTTTCACGCCATCCTATTGGGGCGTGCCCCACAGTTTGAGAGATGCTGTATTATATCCATTACTTGCAATGAAAATTAATTGCTTTATTTTCCAGTTTAAGGAATCTGTTTTTGTAAAATATTGCAAATTACCATCAAATTAATGTTGTTTCACATATTTTAAATTTATGTATTAGTGCTTTTGATCTTGATGAAATTCAGTAACCACGTTAGTACAGACGTTAAGATATCGAACTTGTGATCAGCATGCGCTGGTTCGTGTGTAAGTGCCACTAAAACCGATCCGTGTAATGGAGGCTTACTGACGTTAACTCTGTTGAACTCAAGTCCTACCGTTAGAGTGATGTGGTATTTTGATGTGCCATTTCGGATGTCGTCCTTGTCACTAGACCGAAGAACACAATTACGAGGTCCGAGGGGCAATAGCCCCATCATTGCTTTATACTGATATTTTAATAAACTGTCTCACTTATACACTTTTTATTCTTTGAGTAAAGCAGGAAACACATAAAACGATGCATACAAAGGAAAAGTAAACTATTTCTGTTTGCGGGTAAAAATATTACTTTTACGCAAACATCAGTACTTCAGATTCACATTATTATTCAAAAAATATATAATGCAATTTACCTTTAAACACATATATTTAACAAAACATGCATACACAATCATATCCGGCTCATCTTACTTTTACATAACTGCAATTTTACAGAATTAAATGCATTTTTAAACATATTCAGTTAAACGTCTAGCAACTTTACAAGAATATCGCCTGATTGAAAGTTCTTATAAATTTTTCATTGATCATAATTAGTTGCAACTTCCAATAAATAAAGACAAGACAGTATAATATATTTTTCTAAGATTACCCAAAATTATTCATCTCAACAATCAAAAACACTCTTTATGACCTCCTATGTCCCTACAAAATAAATCCCTGTAAGAGGAAAAATCTTTGAGAGAAAAGTGATTGGACATTTCTCTCTGTCCGATTTATTTGTGCAAAAGAGAACAAAAATCCCGCTCCAAGAGATTTTTCTTCATTGATTCCAGGAAGACACGTTGCGGATTGATAACATTATTCAGGAAGCGGAACGGCACCATTAAGTCCCCGAGCATTCTTCTCAGAGAAGATCGGGTATAGAGATATAGAAAACCTGGGGCACTTGTTGCTGACTTTTCCATGTAGTTCCACTCAAATCCCATCAGAGTTAATCCTAAGGAAGCTTTTGGCAAAGGATGGGACAGGATAAGAAAAGGATTTGTTGACGAGCAATTAATATTGCATTGCGTTTATTTGTTTGCATCTGTTATTCTTTCTTTTCACTTTTCACTTGCACCAAAGATATTCTAACGTTTGATGTTGTTGGAGTGGACATCAAAAGGTTTTACTTAAAGCGAATTGAATAGATTTTCAATTTCTGATATATGCAATTATGATTCACATCACTGAAATTTACTTCTTTGATTTGGGCAAGATATTCATCGTTGAAATTCGAATTATTATATTACTTTATGTGGGAGATATAAATAGAATTTGGGGCGACAGTTTCTGATAAAACCTCTTATCTGACAACATGTGGTCCCATGATTTTGAAAAGCCTATAAAATAATAGTTTTTAACCCCTTAAGTTCCACTAGCGTATATAGCCGTCTTTTTTCAACCCGTTTATTAGGTACTCCGTACGTATATATCCGTTCTACCAAAATACGGTCCTTCTCTTTGCGCTGCTATCATTAAAACTATTTGGAAAGCTTTGAATGCAATAAAATGAACTTGACAGTATTTGCGAATTACTTATTTCAGAGAAGAATGTCTTTAGTTCTGCCTTTTCTTGTCTTCCTAATACACCACATACGGGCATCTACGTAAAAATCGTTTGCACTGAGGAGCGAGTCGCATAATTTTTAATCAGCAATTAAGGGATTAATATTTAATGTCATTTCAATTAGAATAAAGTATCCGAAGAAAAATTAGTTATGATTTCAAAACTTTCTTTTTTTATGAAAAATGCTTCGATAACTATAATGTTTTGCTTACACATAGATAAAATTCTCCTGTAAAAACTCGTTCTACATTTTGGGTTATAATGTGAAAATATTGTTAAATATTGGAAATTTCACAGTAATTTTAAAACTATTACTAATAATAATTGAAATAATAACCGGTATATAATGTTATTGTAAACTAATTAACCATGTCAAATATTTCTTTCTATTCTAACTGAAACATTTGTATGAAAACTTAAATTAGAGGATTCTAAAATTATGTACACAAAGAAGTGTTAAATGCTAGCAAACTATTTCCTGTAAGATAGTTCTGTGAAATTGGATCATTTAACATTATATGTTGAAAAAAATATCTAATTTAACAATTATCAATATTTAAAAGAAACAATTTTTTCCGCAAGTATTGCTTTTAAAAAGAGTCTGCAGATTGATAATACAGTCTCCTGAATGTTGATGCTGCAAAAAATTAACTATGTATTCAAAGTTTCAAATTCATTCTATAATACATGTATTTTCTTAAGTTTTCAAGAAAGAAGAAATTTAAAATAATTATTTAACAGGAGCAATAATATAGTGAAGGCAACTAAGTACATAATTAAAAATAAGATGAAAATAATTAACATTTTAATGTAATCGCACTAAAATTACTAACATTTTTTTTTATCATGGCTTATACTTATATCTTTTTTATTTAGGAATTTGCTTAAGCATACTTTAATTTTTCGTTAACATTTAGCATAGTACATAAAATAAAATCATTGAATTAAACTTTCATGTGTAGAAATCAAAATAGAAGTCAAAAGATGCTAAATTCAAGAACCAATTATGAAACCATCGAAATAAACCAACATGTGTAGAAAGAAAAATAGAAGTCAAAAGAGGCTAAATTCAAGAACAAATTATGAAACCATTGAATTAAACCAACATGTGTAGAAAGAAAAAATAGAAGTCAAAAGAGGCTAAATTCAAGAACAAATTATGAAACCATTGAATTAAACCAACATGTGTAGAAAGAAAAATAGAAGTCAAAAGAAGCTAAATTCAAGAACAAATTATGAAACCATTGAATTAAACCAACATGTGTAGAAAGAAAAAACAGAAGTCAAAAGAGGCTAAATTCAAGAACAAATTATGAAACCATTGAATTAAACCAACATGTGTAGAAAGAAAAATAGAAGTCAAAAGAGGCTAAATTCAAGAACAAATTATGAAACCATTGAATTAAACCAACATGTGTAGAAAGAAAAATAGAAGTCAAAAGAAGCTAAATTCAAGAGCAAATTTGTAAAGATGATTTTTCTTACACCCAGTAAAAATAGTGTTAAATAGAAAAATATACAATATTATTTGCCGATTCATTTATATGATCTTTTAAAGTTCATTATACACAACAATACGGAAATTTAAAATCCATGACTTACAAGACCTAGGAATCTTTTATGCAGTCCAGAGATTATAATCTTTAACTTTTTTTCTTTCCAAGTATACAACTTTTTCTCCTAATTTATTGCAAATGAAAATAAATCAGTAATTTTTCCCCTCTAATTATTATAGTTATCTAAACCTTACCCGTCTAATTATAAGAGTAACTCAAATTATTCAGTAACACAACTTTCAACTATTCACCGTTAAATAAATAAATTGCGTCTCACGTTTCTCGTGTTCATTAGATAAGCATCAACATCGCAATCACAAAGTTGGAATTAGAATTCTTTCCGAAAATGCAAGAACGAAATAAGGAAAAGCCGCATTCCACCTGGGGAAACAATTCCTGATTAAAACCACGAACCCACTTTTCACCCCTTTACAACTTCGAATTCAAGGTAAAGGTTGAGGTCAACGATGTTGTCATGACAACAGATGTGGATTTCGACGCCAAATATCTGGTGGGACAAGGAGGTTTGCTACAGAATTCCACAGCAATCCTTTTGGCCATTTGATTCAAATAGAACGCCTCTGTCAGTTAAATCTGGGAGTTCAATTGCCGGATTGAGTGGAATCTTCACCTGCCCGGGCGATAACAAACTAATAGATGCGCCAGACGACTTAATTGGAACACAATCAAAGATTATTGCAGCATATACTCGTACTTAGGGAAGGATTGTAGGGAAACTCTACATCTCTTGACTGGGCAATTAGAAATGAAGTAAAAATGTAAGAAAGTAGGAAATGATTATTGCTATTTAAAATATTTTTTACAGCATTAAGAATGAATGGCAGTTGTTAATAAAAAAACAGGATGAAATGAATAAATGTTCTATTATTTGTATTAATACCGCACAAGATATCCATTCATACTAAATAGAAGATGCACGACAAATTTTTATACCATTTTCCCCTATGTCTTTCAGTTTAACACAGCGTTTCTTAACGCACCCCCATTTGTAGGCAGAGTAACGCAACGAAGGGGGGTAAGCATATCAAAAAATAAAACATCATTTAAAAATATTATTAATTTACTGAAAGGATGTAAATCCAACTACATTCTGATATAATAAAAAATATATGCATTTACACTGATATAATGTACTGATAAATGTGACAATACTGCACACTGTAATTGGTAAATAATTTTACAATGCCAAGTTCGAAACAAGTTTAAAAATTACCGGTGACCCTATGGGTTTGTCATATATAAAATTATGTACAAAATTTAATACTTATATTGATAATTTGTACGGTTTGTAATTAAATTTGTATTGTAGATTTACGTCAAAATATATTATTATTGAATTCAAAGCATTGTTATTGTTTGGATGAGGGGGGGGAGCGAATAATATTATGACTGCAATTGGGTCGCACGTATTGTAATTTTGAGAAGCACTGGCTTAAATCATAAGAGATCTCCGCTTTTTTTCACCAGGAGGGGCTGTATGTAGTTTTATTCCTCAACGCATGGTTGTTTTATTATACTCAGACACCACTTTTATCAGTATAGCCATGACCATTCTGAGGTCAATTCCTAATGATTGGTCTAGCTTCTCAACCGTATTTCAATGAAAAAATAGCTAACCATTCTTGTCAGTCAATCACAGAAGTTCTACTCGATGCCAACGCACACACATCCTAACTTTTTACTTCCAAAATGTATATATTTCTAATTCGGGTTTCTTTGCTGCTACCGAATTGACTATCTGCTGGTCCCACCTATTCCTCTCACAAAAATGTTTTTCTAAGTCAAGATTTTAATCCACTCTTTTTTACACTAACTCTCTCTCTCTCTCTCTATATATATATATATATGTATACAATTTTCATCATACAAATATTATTCTTATATCATTTTAATATAGAATACTTATATTTTAATGCAAGTAATAATTCTCTAAAAAAGAAATCTGAAAGCATTTTCAGTCGTCAAAATGTCATGAAAGGAGGCAATATTTCGAAATAACTAAGTATTTCTACCTAACACAATTCCAATTCCTATTCTGAAGTAAAGAAACTTTAGAGGTCATACTGCGTAATTAATTCATTTTATGACTTTTTAGTATACCATTCTTTTAAGTAAGACATTTATGTTTATTTTAGGATTACAAATTTGCACTCTGACAGTTATAATACTTATCATAAGTAAGAGCATTTAAAATAGATGCTTTAATTTTATATTTAAATTTATTGCATTCAAATGTGTATCTTATTATCATTTCTGGAAAAATTTGTACGCCATTAAAACGTAACAGATTTCATATAATTTAGTAAGAAAAGTCAGCTGATAGCATGCTACACGCGCTTTAACTATTATTCTTTCTTTTAAGTGATTTTTTCTTTAATTTAAAAATTATGGGAAATTTTTTACTGATCACTATTAATCATAAGTAATATTCTGCAAAAGTAAATATTTATTTAAACCTTTATCAGATTAATTTGAGAATATATACGGTTAAATACATTATTTGTGCATAACTTAATGAGGTAAAAAAAAGTATTCACAAATGTATTGAAACGCCCACGTAATATTCCTTGTATAATCATCTTTAAATAATAGCATTTTTGCATCTGTACACTTACAGCCGTTAAGTTTTGTGTAAATACTACGACAAAATATTAAAAAATGTAGCATTTTTTAAAATTATTATGATAATTTTATTATTATTGACATTTCTTTAAAAAATATCCATTGCTTTTTTACCAAATAATCCGTTTAGCTAAATTTGACATTGTAACATTGTTTGTGTATTGTTTAATATAGCAAAATAATAAATTTACATTTGTTTGGAAGAAACTTCAATTACACGAATTATAAAGATAAATATTCAGAAGAAGAAGATATTTTTTTTTTGTATTTACGGCGCAATAATTTTTTTTTTTATTTTTCCGTTTAAAGAATTTTTTTTATCCATTTAACACTTTTTTCTACCAAAAACAATAAAACTATTCCGTAATTTTAATAAATAAGATTAATATGATTTCTATAAAATTCCATTAAATGGATTATTTTATTTGAATACTCAATTAATTAAGCCCTAAATACGAAATGTTTGAAAATAATCACAATAAAAATAATTTATTAATGCGACAAGACAGAACGCGTATTTTTCCTTTTTCATACTCATATAGTCCCTTTAGAGACGTATTGTTTTTACAAGCTAAAATGTCGTTGTAGTTCTTTTAATAAAAAGAATTAATTTACCATTATGACACAAAAAGAAACGATGAAGAATACTGTGTACCTTATCAGGAAACATAGAAGAAAAGTAGTTTATATATTATATATATACGCGTGAATAGAAATTCTTACATGTATTATGGGTAGTTTATTGTAAGAGTTCTGCAAAAAAAATATTCTAATAGATAAACTTTTCTTTTCTTTGTCAGTGAACATCTTAATAATATAAATTTTTCTTAGAACAACTATTTTTAATTAAAAGAAACAAATCAAATTCGTTCAAAGTTTCCAATTTTTTTTATTGCAGATATATTTTATTAAAATCCCTTTGAGATTACTAAATTTGGAAATATCTCCTGAATTAAAGGTGTTATACTGTCGAATTTAACAATTAATACTACTATGTATTATGCTCTCGACCAATTTCGTCAGATGCCGCAAGATACAGCCTATAGTGAAAATTGTTCCTGCTAATGATTGAACACAGTAATAATAATGATGCCAGTGTCTGGTGGAGTTAATAGGAAGTTCTGTGTCTTTTAGTTTGGCGAAATGTTTCGATGATGTAATACATAAGTACCCTCAAAAATTACTTTTAAAATAATTTTTATTTAAATTTGAAGAATTTCATTTTGTTTTCCTTATTTTTATTTTTTTTAAAAAATAGAATTCATGTTTTACACAAAATACGTAAATAAAAATATCTGTTCAACGTATACATTTTTGTGCATTCATAAAATTCGTAAGTTTTTTTTAAAAAAATCCTTACAAAAAAATTTTGTGTGTGTAAGATTGTGTACACACATATAAAACGCATCCGTTATAGTACGATATTGGATGTAAGAATTTAAATAAGTTTTAAAAACATAATACATACTTCAAAGTGATTTATATTTTCCTTAAAACAAATTTATCAGATACAAAATGTATCTAGTTGTGTTTCAAATACTTCAAATACAAGAAAACATGAAGGAGGGGTTATTAGATTCAGTTTTTTTTTTTTTATAAATGTACGATGTTTTCATGAAAATGAAAAAAAAAAAAAACGTCTTGCTTAGCATAGATTTTATCGACAAAAAATGATTTATGTTTTTATTACTCAACTTAAATATGTTTTATAGTAGCAAGTAATGCAATTTTGTGTTTTACACACACCAGTTATGCATTATATTATTATGTTAAATTAAATGATTAAATCATAGAATATCTTAAATATATTGGTTGCAATTACAAGTTTATTACTTTCTGATTGCGTAAAAAATTATTTTATCAATTAAAAAGTTTGATAAATTTATTCATTTTGAAATCCCATTAAAGTTAGAATAAGCACAACTGTAGTGAAGTTGAAAAAGAAGTTCGATTCTAAGTACTTAGAATCTTACAAGAAAATTCAATCGATACTTTACAATCATCAGAATGTTTCCCCGGAACTTCAGAAACAGGAAATAAGAGAATTTGGAAGATCGATTAACCAATATTGAAATTACAACTCCTGCATATTAGAAGAGGAAATCCTGTCCAATATTCGATCATTTCGGAGCAATTGGCGCAACAGATTAGATTCATTTGCAAGCAAAGAGTTTACCATTAGTGAAAACTTGTAATTGCAAACGAACTGAAAGCTTGCTTAAATTCGCTGAAACACAAGAAAGTTTGAAAGACATTCGAAAATGCTTTTTTTAAAGAAATGTATATACTAATTTGAGTAACTCTACAAATCCTATAATTTTTTCTGCAGTTAAAAACAAACTAAAAAGTAATTATAGTATTAAAATGTGTGATTTTTCTTTGCTGTTGATATTTTAAAGTGATTTTGATGCTCGAATCTGAAATTGCATCTTAATGAAAATATACAAAACAGAAATTATCGAAGTTTACTATAAATCATTTTTTACACCTTAAATTTACTATTCAAAGTTTTTTAATTAATACTAATTATAAATTGAAAATCTAAGCAAACACATTTTTATATAAATGCGATGAAAACATCATAACAGTTAGTAGCTATAACTTACGCTTTAATCTTCTAATAGTTGTAAGACTTTAGCATATATATTGCACAGGGTGGCTAGTGGTTAGATTGAGGGGGAAAGAGAGGAGAGATTTTAAGAGAAAAGAACTACAAAACATAATTTGCAAACTTAATAATGCCACAATTGGGTTGAAATTATTTAAAAAATGAAAAAAAAATTCAATTTAGTCTGAATTTTTTTTCCCAATACAAATAACCAAAATCAATATTATTTGATAAATGAATATACTAAACAGAGAAAAATATTAACGCACAAAGCAACATTTCACATCCCTAGCTCTATCTACCCACGCCAAAGAATTAGTTCGATCCACATTTTTATATATATCTCCTTTATCCTGCATTATAATTTCGGCAATATACGAAGGTTGGGGCATAAGTCATGGCAACTATTTTTTTCTTGTAGATATGTGAAAGGATCACAAACGTATATGCATCTTGTGCAAGTTCTGCAGGCATAGTGTGTATGCAGACCAGAAGATGGATCTGTAATAGCTGGTAGTAGCGCAGCGAGGGCTGTGAAATCAGTCAGTTGGTGAGTGTCGTGTGAGATGGAAGTAACCCGTGTCGAGCAGCTCGCTTACATCAAAACAGATGCGATGGAATGTCACAGTAAATTAGTGGAAGCCCTTAGGAATATTACCCTACCATACCGTACAGTAGCACGGTGGATAGGAAAGTTTCAGCAGGACGTGTGCCAACCAGTGTGAGCATTATTTGGGACGACTGGTCAGTGTGCGAACCGAATTCGCACGTGCCGTCATCGAGCAGCTCATGGACTACATTAAGGGTCTAAAGGCCCCGGTTTGTGTGTGTTATTTCAACTTTGTGTACTGCGTTGTCATATTGCGTACTGTGAAGGTACTGTGAAGGTCATATTGCCCTGTATACTACCGTAATAAATTTGAATGTTACGATATTTCAGCGCTATTCATTGTTCACACATGCAGTTAACACCTTGCACTCTTTGGTCTGTATATGTCACATTTTCCAACGGAAAATGTATCTTTCAGAAAAAAAAATAGTTGCCATGCATTTTGCCTCAACCCTTGTATTTTTTTAAAAATGTAATGCAGAAAGCGCTGTTAAACGCGTCTGTATTTTTGTTCTTGTAACTATTTAGTAAGTGTTCTTTCATCACTATAAATGCTAAAAAGGTACTGGAATACATGTTTTTATTTACTGAAATTTTATTTGACTTTTTACCTTAAAATATCTAAAATACCTAATACTCATTTCCTTTGTGGCAATACTTCACATAAAATCATTTTTATCTTATTTTTCGTGCTTCTATGTATTAGTAAATATATTTTCCACATAGATAGGCTTAGAAATTCCGACAAATATTTTTCTCGATTCCTTCTGTATAGATATGATTCCTAAAATTCTTCTTTTGACTTGAAACTTGGAATGATTGGCAACATACATAAATATAATCATGTTAATTTGATTGTGATTTGAAACTGTAAATACTTTTGAAAATCGCTGTAGTTTGACACTCATTTAAATAAACTGAACTTATTATTTTAAAGGATAATTTAACGAAATCAACTAAATTTTAGTAATGTACAAGTGTTGCTATGGTAGCATTTATTAATTTTTTGTACGATTTTTTTTCAAATTTTTGATTTAACTTTAAGTAAATAGATAAAAAAATATTGCTAAAACTTGGAAAAGGGCAAAAAAAACCGGATTTTTATATTTACATGATATCAATATGTATTAGTTTCAAAAGTAAATATTTCTACATTTTACGAATTTATTTTAATAATAAAAGTCATTGTATTTCAATAAAACTGGATTTAATACATGTTACTTTAGATTTCAGATCACAAAAATATTAGTCTTAATGTTTTCTAACAAAAACATTATTGAACTCTAATTTAAGAATAATTCTTAAAATTAGTCTTATAGCGTGTCCTCCCCATTAAAAAAAATAACCGAAAAATCAACTGAGATACAAAAACACAGGAACTGCAGACTTCATTCAAATCTTCCCTCAAATTTTATTATAAAGAACGTAAACATTTTGTTTTCCTGACTCTATTTAGTTTTTGAAAAACAAATTTGTTCCATAAGCTACCTAACAAACCAACGTAGAAGTTGGTTACCATAGAAACGTCATCAATGTTTGCAAAATAATGGAAGTAAAGAAATGCGGAAAGGCTATGTTTTTTTTTTCGAGATAAGAACAAGAAAGAGAGAGTTTGGGTTTTTTTTTTAATGTCACGCAAGAATTTAAGGTATTATAAATGAAACGAAAATACGTCAGATAAAGAATAATTGAAAATTGTTTCATGTATTATTCCTCAAAATGAACACAGTACATTAAGTACAGAAGTCCAGCTAAGCAATGCAAAGCAAAAAGCGTCAAGAGACACTATAGTTAATGCCTATTTTAAAATTCATGAAAGTGATTAAAATCTAAACTAGTCTTGTGACACACACACACACACACACACATATATATATATATATATATATATATATGTATATGTGTGTGTGTGTGTGTGTGTGTGTGTGTGTGTGTGTGTGTGTGTGTGTGTGTGTGTGTGTGTAATAAAACCATTTTTGTGCTTTAAACGACTGTCATTCTTCTTTTCGGATAAAAATGTTATTTTAGACTTTTCCAGTAGTTTCGAAGGGCATCAATATGGACGCCAAGTCACCAAAAATGATGCCAACTTGGCTGTATCGCCAAGTCCCATTGAAACGCCATTATAATGTAAGGAATTGTGTTGTTTGTGAATACTACAGTTTTTATCATAAAAATGCAAATTAAAGTAATATTAACCTACTAAGCATGCATTTTAAGTTATTCACACAAAATTCGTAACTATTATTTTTAAATTCATTTATCCTGAGATCTGATTCAAACTTAGACTAATCTGAAAATATTTTATTTCTGGACACTTTAATACTTTTAAAATACTTTGTTTCATCAGCAATATTAACATGCATTGTGAAGTATCTGAAAAAATATATTTAGGTTGTATAATAAGTACACTTACGAAATACAATATTTGTATAGATATAAGAGGCAATTTTGTATCGTAATTTAAAGAATTAAAATACATTTTATGCTTATCTTTTTGCTAGAATTAAATTTTAAATTTGATTTTAGTATCGCTTTCTAAATATAAACTAATGTTCCGTGTATTTTTGATTATAGTAATTGGAAGAAAATTCCTTAGAAAAATGAGATTCATCAAAAAGATTATAATATCAAAAAAATAATTTCTAATTTTTCCAAAAAATCTAAGAACTGCCGTGGCATTTTCCCCTCGTATTGGTTGAGGTAGAGATCTCGTTGACGATTGAGATTTTTAAGGTGATCCAAACGCAGCGGGGGTTGAGAAGACATTGAATCAGCCACAAAATGATTACAAATAGTTATCACTATATATTTCACTTTTATTAATTTAACGTTAGACCTGATTAGGCTCTATATTGACAAGACCAACTAATTTAACACTTTTGCAACCTCAGAAATTCGCCACTATCTTCTAATATCTATTACATTTCAGAATTATAATTTAGGGATAAACGACCATAATTCATGAACTCACCCACGGGCTGTATTGTCCACATAACTACTCTCTACCTTACTGTTGTTTACATCATAAATAGTAGTGAGCTGTTCAAGCTCAAAATGCCAGTTTGGTTGGATCGAAAATACCGAGTTAGGGAGAATATACCTCGCGGGTAGTCTAATGTTGCAGACTTCAATTTTTTTGTTAAAAATAATTAGTACATAAACTGATTGCGTGATTTCTAGAAATTTGTTACTGAGGAAAAATATAAATCTGCCTCCAATATTTTCTGATATTTAATTAAATATACTACACAGTAATTCAGATTCATTCTTACATTTAAAATATAGTGACTTTGATATCACTTTTAAAAGATAACTCTTATGGAAATTTTTAAGAATGAAGCATACTATTTTTTTGCTTACAGTATAACAAGCTACCTTCATCACGTTTTAATTAAGATAAATATTAAAACCCTGTTATCAATCTAAAATTAATTGATAGACTACTAAAGTCAAACGTTTATTTTCTTTCAACATTCTCATTTTTGTTATATGCATATTATATTGAAAATATGTTACATTTTCTAAACTTATTTGAGAGTATGAAGCAAGGTTTTTATAATGCAAAGATAATGCTACTTATTGATAAAAAATATATCTAATTAATAGAGATGAGTTAATACATGTTATATAAGAAACGCGATTACAAGGATCTCATTGACTTAATTATTCTTCATTTAAAGATGGTATTATTCATAATTATCTTTCAATTATGAGTAACAGCATTAAACTAAAATGCTGTTAGAGATGATTATTAAGAATATTTTAATCTAGAATACTTATAAATATTTAATTTATTTAGGTGCTATTAAATACGAATAACTTCGAGCTAAATTAAGAATTTCATTAAGCTGGATTTTATGAAAGGGAAATATAACCAGTAATGCAACGAAACAACTATTTAATTGAATATGGTTCTTTTTCATAACACCTTAATGATTATACTTCGAAAAGAAAGACTCAAATACAAATTTTTCTGCAACGCACATAATTTTCCGGGGCGAAAAGATTTTAAAATTTAATGACATGAGACATTTTGGAACTTTTATTAAAATTTTACTCGGCTATTCTGGAAAGAACTAATCATTAGTGTTTCTAATTATCTATGCTACTACGGTAAGGAAGTGTGACATAAAATTATTTGGATGCTTCAAGAAAGAGTTTATTTTCATTATATATAATGTTATCAAATTTTCTATTAATTATAATTTTTTGCTCCCACATTATTTTTTATTTATTATGTATTTTTTATCCTCAATTTTTATTCATATACTTTTCCATATTTTTAATTTAATTGAACTGAAATCTATGATTGTTATCGAACCATCTTTAAGTGATAGTTTTTATTTAATTAAAGGATTCATGGGCTTATATGCCAATATTTTTTTTTAAATATCACAATTTTTAATTAATTTGGAACAATAGAATTCTAATGCATACAATGTTCTGTCGTTTCTCATATTTGTTTGAATATTTTAAACCATTTAGGTTCGCAGTAAGCAGTTAAAAACTATTAAAAATAATTGAAGTTTTAAATTGTAAAAAAAATACTCATAATCGATAAAAGAAAATAAAAAATAAATACTTTATGTTGAAAAAACGTTGCAAAAAATTTATTAATGCTTGTAATAAAATTGTAATCATTTATTCATTTATATTAATTAAAATATAACATAAAAATCGAATGTAATTAAGAAAATGTTGTTAGGTTTTTAATTTAAATTAATGAGATGGTTTAAAACGAAAATTTGAAGGTAACAGCATATATAATGTAACTCTCGTCACTCGAACATGGTCCCACAATATATATATATATATATATATATATATATATATATATATATCAATATGGATGGCAAATAAAACAACAAGCAAACATAGGAGCTAAACTATTAATAATATCACCAAGTACCTAAAACATGAAGTTACGAAAAAAATATAAAGAAAGACTCATTGGACTCAAATAGATAACTATTATATTACATAGCCCTAATGAAGCTTTGTAGGATACTAACACTTCTCCTTCGGCAAAAATTTTCCGCATAATAAATAAATAATACAATAGAACACACAATGTAAATATCTGTTGAAAATTAGACTTAAAACCACATGTGAAATAAACAAAAACCTAAATTAACAAACATAGAATTTTTATTTCATAAGAATTAAGTTGCTACTTCTTCAGGCACTAGATAACTATCAGAAAATTTCAAATACAACGCAAAAATACATTCCAGTAATAATATCAAATTTTTTAGCAGATTGATAAGTTATTATATCTTCAAAGTGAAATTTTTTTTTATCATTGATGAAGATTACAGGTCCTAAAATAAATTTTATTGTAGTTTACTGCATATTCGTCAACTCACTACAGCCTATCTAAATCTCATTTTTAAGCGGTAAGAATTATTTGAGAATTATAATTTCTCTTCACATTAACCAAATGCATTCATTCTTCCTCAACTGTCCTTTATGAGGAATGAATTAAATTAGTCTGAAATGTATTTGATGTTATAATGCAAACTATAAGCTTCAGAATATTTCTGTCTGAAATAATTTATTCAGTTCGTTATATCAAATTAATGGATTTGTAGTTACACACATGGAAATTATTCACAAACAACAATAACAGAATATGACTTCTTTGTTCTCTTTACACAATCATACAGTGAGCCTTTCGGAACATAGGTTGCGTAGAATGTTCAATAAGGTTATTTCTGTAAATTTTCAATTTCTATAGATTCAACATACTTAATTTAATACCGTGACGTATTATTTAAATTTATGTATACGGATTACGACTTCACTTCTATAAATGTGCAATTTTGCCTTAGTATTCCTACTCTCCCTCGAATTACATTGATTAGAATCAATCTGTTGTCAGAGTTTATTTTAAAAGTATTGTTAAATTTAGTGGCAACAATTTAGTACATAAGAATTAAGGGTGTGAGGTAAAATTTTCTTGCATATTATTAAGTAATTAATAACAAGTTAGCATTGAATGCTAGTTTTTCATTTCCTTAGCAAAAAGTGCACTGTCTCTATCGCTTAAATTATTACATTTACATTAATAGTTTTAGTTTAATCTTCTAAAAAATTAATTATATTTATGAAGTAGTCGTTATCATCATTGAGTAAATATTTACTCAATTTACTCAAAATTCTTCATCGTTATGTATACCAATTTTTTTGGTCAGTCATCAGTGTTAAGAAATATATCAATAATAAGTTTAACCAGGAAATAATAATTCAACCGGCTGTAATATTTGTTCCAAATAACACTTACCTCAGATATCCATTTCCTTTTCAAAAGTTATATTAGGACTGAGCATTGAGAATTTTGCTTCCCATAAACCTTATATATATATATATATATATATATATATATATATATATATATATATATATATATATACACTCAATATAAATAAAAAATTAGCGCGCCAAGTAAGAGTCGTCAAAATGAAACGAAATTTTACATCGTAATGACTACATGGCATAAGTAAATAATTAGAAAATCAAAGAAAAATGAGCACTTATTTCACAAAGAAAAAGGAAAAAGAACGAAGGATTTACTACTCTGTTGAAAATCTCTAGCGCGAATGCACGATGGGATATGATCGGTCATTGCTGCATACAAGTTATGTATGATGCGTGGAGACATCTCGTTACTTATTTGCTGTAACCTTGCCTTTAGTTTGTTCAAACTCGTGATATTCCCAACTCACCGTTCCAAATAATCTTAGATCTTCTCGATAGGAGACAAATCTGGGGATCAGGTAGGCCAAGGAAAGATAGTAATAGAGCGGAGATAGTCTTGTGACACCCTTGCTGTGAAAGGTAGCTCACGTAATGGGCACCGTGATCCGAAATGTTTTTTAGCCATGCGCATTCGTATGGCTCGAGAAGACACATGGAACCCTAGTGAAGGTGGCACCTTTTCCTGGATGACAGCCGACGAAGCAGTTGGCTGTACACATGCATTTCTTACGATGTGGATATCTTCTCAACGACTGGTCTATCGAGGGAGTCCTGAGCTTGGTCTTCGTGTATATGACATCTCTCGGATCCACTGGTCCCAACACCTCCTCAGAGCGGCCTAATTGACGAGCAACTCGCCTAGCTGACCACCCAGCTTTCGTCACGCCGATGATTCCCCTTCTCTCAAACTGCGACAGCTGCTCATATTGTCTTTGAAATCAACGTAATGGCTTGGCTACCTCAGCTCTATCTTTGTAAGTGATTCAGCGCACTCAAACAAGCTTTGATTACCTGTTTTAAACTCCACGGGCTACCTACTGGCTACACGTAATGCGCAATCACGTTGCATTTTTAATCATTTGCATATCTCCCTGACATGTACCTTCATGCCAAGCCTCGTTACAATCCTGCAATTATTTTTTGATACGCTATTTTTTTTGTCCATGAGTATATATATATATATATGTGTGTGTGTGTGTGTGTGTGTGTGTGTGCATGCGTAATTCCTTTTTATTTCGCTAATGTATATTTCTTATCTATTTAATGAAAAATAATTGAGACAAATCATAGTAAAGGCTTATTCGAGAATCATTTGAAACTTAACAAGTAAACCAGAAGAAAAACATTAAGATGTTTATTAATGTTATAGATAACCTTATAAGATATTTTTGCTTTCATATTCTTCATAAAATAATCTCCTCTTCAGCTAATTTTTCTTGTTGATTTTAGTATTTAAGATGACTTTCATAACACTTCTGATACGTTGATTTTGAATCGATATAAAAGTTAGTTTTATTTGTATATAATTATTCGTACAAAAATGCTTCGTATGATCGATTAGTTACGTTTTTCACAAAATTCTCACAGTGAATGCTAATTTAGTGCGAGGAAATCCATAAAGTAACGGAAAAATATTACAACCAATATTTGAATTTAAAAGAAATTGTGCTTGTGCATAACATTACTATACTCACACTTGTTCTGTTTTAACTGCCCTTTTCGCTTAATATATGCACAGTTTCATTTAATCATATTTGGTAATATTTGCACTACACGTACTTCCCTAATATATCATTAAGAAAAGAAAAAAAATTAAATTTGTTATATTAATTGGAATTAGATAGCTAAAGAGGATTATTGTTTATTAACGACGTATTATAAGACGATAAAATATGTCTATTGGTGATGTACTTCATAATTTTGAATCTTAGTCAAGTAAAGGGAATGATAACTATGTTGGTACTCCACTCTCAAAACTTCCAAACCATGCAAACTTCAGGACAAAGAGACTCGACATATTTCAACATTCATCAACTTCTCTACACAGTAGGTCTTTACTGATATCAGGACTCGACGCCGTGGTTCAACAACCCTAACCACGAATTCATGATCATGGCTACTTGTCTGTGACAGCCACAAGATTGTTAAAATGGCTGGTTCATCTTGAGGGTTAAAGTTTTAGAATAAATTTCGGTACAGCCGCGAGTGTAATGTATATAATTTGTAATCTATTCATTAAAAAATCTGCACCTTCATTAACATGTTTTCTCGTAAATGTTTTTTTTTTACAAAGTTCTTACAAATAAATATTTAGTTCATGCTTTTTTCATGAAACATTATAAACAGCGTTGTTTTGATTCTTAAGTAGTAAATCCACTCTTGATAGTCTGCAATTTTTGTATATATTTCAGCCATTGTTCTGAATTACATTAAATAACTCACTGATAAATTGAGAGGTAATGTGTGGTATTCTCTACTACATAGAAGGCATCTTCTCTTCTAACTGAGATGTCTCTTGTAACTGAGAGACTTAATGTCTTATACTGCAGCTAATAGCTGCAGTTCTACATTGCAATCGATGCTGTTAATCAGTAACTCTGGCCGTAATGGGTTCTAAGGTTGTGCACGTCTATCTCATGATGTCCTTCCGACTTCGAGCATGTTAGTAACTCATACTGCACTTACAGGTATTAGAAACGCTGATACTCAGACTGTGTCTCTACGGTCCTCCTTAATGTTCACTAAATTCTCGAGTAAGAGTTTAGTTGCTTATTGCCTTAGTAATTTCTGGCTTAGTCCAATGAGATTGGTTTGAATTTTCGCATAATGCTAAATTTTCCCAGCAATTAAAAAAAAAACTACTGCATGTTTTATGAGTTAAAATAGTTTAATATCTCTAACTTTATTTTAGATGGTTTTGAATAGAGCGTTTTTTCTTATCTCATTTTAAAAAAGTCATGCTAAAGCAGATTGGTGATACGCTTTCATCGAGGAATTTGTTGTAAAAAGATTAATGTAAATTGGAAAAAAAAGCAAATTCATTAACTGGTTGCAATTCTTATTTTAAAAAAGTCGAAAAGTCCCTATTAATAAAACATTTCAATAAAAATGTTATGAAATATTTCTTTCAATGTTGGAAAAAAGTTCGGTTTGAAAAGAAATTTGAATATTTTATGGTCATAAAATAAAGTCATTAAAAATTAACAACACTTTCATTCGAAGACCTTAAAAATCAAAGGAAAAACAATTATTTTTAACCACCAAAAATTAATATTGTGTATAACGCACAAGTAAACTGATAAAATTTTACAATGGGCTTATAATAAAACCAAATAGGTATTGTTTAATCTCCCAAATTATTTCTATTCGTTTTATTAAATTAGATAAGTAATGTATGTCTCTCGAATTCACATTCTATAATATATTATACTAATACCAAAAAAACTTTCTCAAAATAAAAAAAAAAATAAACGAAGTGAATATTTCCGCTATTTGAACTTTACCACAAAGAGTTACATTTTTTTCCAAGTACTTTTGTACTTTTGTAATAAATACAAGTATTTTTGTACTTAAAGAAAAGTGAAATTATTATTCGGAACATTATATTTCACGTTTACATTTCAAAATAACTCCAGATGACAAGAAAAATGCCAAATCTTTATACACAATAATATTTTTAAGTACAAAATATTTCAATGGGTTTCTATTTCATATAGTTTGATTTCACTAAGATATCTTCCATATCTGTTTCATTCTTTGCTTTAAAATTCATAAAATTTAAGATAATATTTATTGCCATTAATTTGGATAAATGAAAGCAAGCTGAACTTTTGTCTGTAGAGAAGACTGCATTGGTTTATTTTACTGATAAAAAGCGCCATTGCAATGTTTCAAAATACTTAAAAAAAGAAAGATATAGCTTTTCTCAATATTTTTGTAGATTTTTGTGAATAAAAATAAAAAAAAATTCAGAAACAATACTAGCGAATCCTTCCAAAATATTAATAGTGTATTCCATTTACGTAAAAATAAACACGTTTCCCCCTTATTATAATTGATTATTTAAAGTAAATCGTTAATGATGTACTCAGTTTAAACATCCAGTTTTATGAAAGTATTTCTTGACATATATTAAATTTGTAAAAAAAAATACTTTAAAGTTTCTCCGTGTTAAAGATTGCGTGATATTTTCTTAACCTCAGCTTAGATGTAATTAACAAAAGATTTGGTGTGTTTCTGTCCTTTACATTCCTACTCCAATTTCACGCGCTTGTTTTGTTTTGTTTTCTTACTTTCTCAACGAAAGTATTTTTTTTTCGTTTGTTTCGCTTTTTGGTTTTATTACTCTCGAAAGTTCCCCGTTTTTCATTGCATTTTTTTTATTGTTCTACGGAGGAAATGTTGAAGAAAAAATTATTTCTTTTCCGTATTTCATCTTTGCACGAATGTCTCGCCATATAGCTTATACATTTTTTACCAAAAAAGAAAGACACATGTTTTATTCTCTGTCCCCTACGAACCTTTAGGATGCTGCAAAGTTTTCATTTCTTGTCACATTTATTTTCCAACTTTATGTGTCGTGAGGCAAAACATGGAAATCATGTTTTCAAATTGGACGATTTCTATTATTTTGGGAATCCAGATGCAGTACTTGCAAAACGTCAGAAATTTTGCCGGGAACTTAAAATTCAAAGCAATATTATGGATACACGTGCCTCGAAACATTTCTTTATTTCTGAAATATGACGCATGATAAATGTTTCATGTTTTGCATTTATTTCTTACCCGTAATGCATTTTTGTTATATACAGTTGTGTGTATATGTGTGACACGTTAACAATTTTTCCTACGTATTAAAATTGTGGTGGGAAAAGAATGGAAAATCCCAATTTGCTTGAGAACCCCCAGAATGTGAATCATTTGATCCACCTTCCAAAAAAATACGAATCACTTGATACCCTTATTTTTAAAGCATGTTAATACCTGCAGTACCACTTTATATGAAAAGAGAACTGTATATGCTACATATAAAAGTAGAATTGACAGTCACGGTAACCTTGTGGCCATGGTCATGAATTGGAGACCAGGGAGTCATAATTTCGAGTACTCGTGCCATGGAAGCCCCCCGTTTAGAGAGACATGCATTTTAAGGGGAAATGGTACGCTTTACACAAATTTTTTTAATTTAAAGATTTTCAAAAATTTTTGCTTGTTTCCTATGTTTGTATGCTATGTAATACCGTTTTGGGACTCAAAAAATTATGAAAAAGCTAGCCATTTAATTGTTTTAAGGAAAAACTTAAAATTTTTGAAATGATTTTAAAATGCTACTCCTTCTACAAAAATTTACGTACATGCATGGAATTTGATTTACAAGTATGTCAAACTATGTACAACAAAAATTGGTATGGGTAGTGTGATAACATGATTGGTATTTGTACAATACTTCTTTTTACGAATGCTTATTCAAAATTCCTTTAAAAATGTATAAATTGTGAGTTCAATTATTTTTAAAAAAATAAGTAATGCTTTGATTCATAAATGCATACCAACTTTTGTTACGTGTCCCATTAGCAATTGGTAAAAAAATTCAAAGTATTAGGGACAATAGAAAAAAAGCCTTAGCATTTTAAACGAAGATAAAATAGTTATTTTGTCTTTCTGAGATAAGTAAGTTTAAAGTTTTGATTTGCCATAGGGATGTGAATAAAAACGAAGGTAAAAGCTATCATAATACTGCGTTTTTTTAAGTTTAAAGCATTCAAATTTTATGAGGTTATAGAAAAGTATATAAATAATAATTTGGGCTAAAAAAATAGATTTGATTTTTTGACCGATTTTTGGGAATTGAACCGTACTGTGTCCCCTTAAATATGTTGAGTATTATAGTCCCCATGTTAGAGGAGTGTTGAAGTTTGGAGGGTGGGTGTCAATAAAATGCTGTTCTCCTCACTTAACCGAGTTTTAAAAATATGAGATCAGTTGAGATGCATTTGATCTAGCTGTATTCTAGTGATATGCTCATACATTTTCATTACTCTTAAGTAATATTTAAAAATGTTTTTGAAAGTCCACGGTCGCCTTATAATTACAATTCTCTCTTGCAACAACTCTCCTACAACACAAGATCACTATTTACAAGCGAAAACAACTCTTTCATTTGCCTAACTCTGTCAATAAGGTGTTTTGTGCTTGTTGTTGTTTAATGTCTTCTTTTCAGCGAATATTCATGAAACTCTTACTAGTGCCATTATAAACTCAAATTTGTGATACTGACAATTTTCAGAAAGTGCAAATTAATTGACTAACCCCTAACGCAGTCATCCCCCTCCCCTCAAAATGCTTTAAAAGATTCACATATTTTTTTTTTTTTTTTATAACTGAACACCACATTAATTCTCGTTTTTACCCCTCCAAAAATACCGGACGAAAAGCATTTTAGTACCTTGGGCAAACTGCATACACCATAAGAATAAAAAGTAAGCGCAGACCAAAGGAAGACAGATAATAGCAGTGTTCCTACAGCATAAGGACAAACCAGTTGCGGAGAACTTACGGTAGCACGTTGTATGGGCAAACCGCTTAAGGTATCCGACTACTTGCGACGACTTTTTTGAAAAAGTGGAAATATGAGGATTTTTTTGTGATTTTTAGATTTCTTTAGTATATTTTAAGGAAAAAATCTTAAAATTGAAAGCAGAAAAAAAATTATTATTATTAAAATGGGAGAAAACTGGTAAAAATGTACACAAAATTACATAAACGGGGCCCGCTCTGTACAAAATTTTTATGAGAAAATTCTCAATTTTTCAATTTTGATGTGTTATTTTATTATTCGTGTTTGAAATGACCTTCAGGATAAAATATATTTCAATTTTTACAAAACCTAGAGCACTTTATCTTAGTGTGTGTGTGTGATTATACGAAATTGCTTAAAAAAAGTGATTATATCCACATAAAGGACTGTAAATTTTAAAATAAAGCAGTGATTGATAAATCTGAAGATCAAAACACTTCTACTGTTATACATAACATACACAAAAAATTCAGCAAATTAGTTTCAATACTTTTTGAGCAATCGCTGTCCCCGTTTGAACTTTTCGCAAAAAACACATTTCGAGTAAAACGCATTTTAAAGTTTGTCATCTTGTGCAATGTTATGGCATCTGCTTTTACTAAAACCCTTGTAATTTTTGTTCTAGTGAATGGAAAATAAAAAACTTGGTATTTTTATTAAGCTTATATGATGGCCTATAAAATAAAATCATAAACAAAAAATTTCCATTTTTAAAAAAATCATGATTTTAGAGTAGTCGGATATCTTAAGGGGTTAATTTTGGGTAATTGAATTCGTCATTCATATGAAAATAAAATCATCAGTAAAAGACCACGATTTGTCTCACAAATTACTATCCTTTTCAATAATTTTGGGTCACTTTTAATGGTCAGGGTAAACATTTGTGAGAGCTACTTGTTTTTCAAATGGGAGAGTTTTAGTGCCCTATTTTTGCACACACTTTTTGCACGCCGAAATTGTTGCACAATATTTGTCCCATTTGGATTCTTTGTCAATTGCTACAGTCTCAGAAATTGCACGAGTACATAACCGATGGTTAAATCGATACAGATCACTGATTTTTTCGATATTATCATCAGTTTTGGATGTGGAAGAGCAAACCGGACGTGAATCATCTCCACCGTCTTCTTGAAACCACATGCACGCTTTAAAAATCCATTGACAAACCCTTTTATTGATAAATTATTAGATTCAGTAGCGGTTTCTCCAAATTTCATGTGAAAATGCTCAACAAGCCAAAGCTATATTGTTACACCTATCATTTTTTCGGTGAATCAAAAAACTATCACTACTGTGAACGAAGACTACGGTCATACGGATACAGAAGCGAGGGGCACTGCATTTGAAAGAGAAGACTTCAAGACAAATAGCTGTCTGTCGCTGGCGTTCAGCGCATGCATATTTCTTCTACAACAGAGTCAGTCTCATTATTTATATCTACACCTTGTAATTGTGTAATTGATATAATTAACTTGCCAATAAACTTGTCATTATATATAGATCATACTATTAATCAGATAATGCTTTTTAAACCACCAAAATCTATGCAATTATTGTGTGATTTGTTATCAATGATTCAACAAATCAATTCAACAATCAAAACAACAATTCAACTTAAATCAATAAATGCATATAATGAAATTTGGTTTTGAAAAGACAATAAAATTTATTTCTAATATATATATATATATATATGTATATATATATAATATATATATATATATATATATATATATATATATATATATATATATATATATATTTATAATTCAATTCATAAACAAATACGCCAATGGTAATTACTTTCAAAATTCTATGAGGAAATTTGTATCAAGAAATTTTCAAAAATATGCATTTTTTTACCATCATTAACAAGATTTCTTATCAACAATAAAATTAATATTTCTTTCAAATTCAGGCCAACAAAAAGTTATGCATCTAATTAAATTATGTTTTATTAATTTAGTAAATTAGTTTTTATGTAAAATTTAAAACAAATAACGTATTTTTATATGTAAGATATTATTAATGTATCGATTATTTCAAATGAGGCTTGTTATAATAAAGAAAGCTTAAAGGCATAAAAAAACTTCATCACCTTTTTCTAAGCCACTTAAAGTGTACTGTTCTACAAAGATAATCAACTTATCGAATATGTCTTCTCAAATACTATAATTTAGAATATCTGCTAAAATCAGATTCGCCACTATCTAGCAAACTACATAGATTCTAACAGTCATTTTTTTCACGGATTAGATGCGCTTCTTGTTATGAAGGAATCCTACTAATGTTACCATCGATTTTCCAGGGTATACTGCTTAACACCTTTTACAATATAACCTTCCAGGAAATAACAGGTCTCATTCTTTTTCAAGGAATTGCCAGCTGACAAGTACTAAGATATTCTCTTAGGATGTTGTTCTCCGAAAACATTTTATTTATTACTCTTTTGTGGAGTACAGAGATTCGGACATAGTCAGATAATTATTGATTCCAATAAAAATAATAACGAGTATAACATGCACCTATTTTTAGAGCCAAATAATTTATATACTTTTATTTGTAAGCCAAGGTTTTCATAGCTTATTCTTGTTTTAATACAGATACATTCTACTTTAATATTTTATTAGGTGTGTGTGTGTGTGTGTATGGGTAACTCTTATATATCCACCTAATGGCGAACCAAACCCCAAACAATGAATATGACAACTATTCATACTTACTGCACGAGCTGTAAAACTGTAATTTACATGTATTATGTAGTTCTATTTCTTCTCAATATATTGTAAGAAGGAGAAAAATAAGTAACAAATCTTAATCTCCAGATTTTGTTTTTACTTCAATTTAATGCCTCTTCGAAATTAATGCTCCTAATCATCTTTTCCACTAAATTGCATTAAATTTTTATTCTGTATTTGCTTCCGAGCCTTAATATAGCTATATACAATTGCCCATGAGTAATTATTATTTCCTTCGATGTTACACGCAAACCAGCATTTTCAAAACTACCCCTTCTAATTATTAATACTATTGCCAATCTTACATATAAAAATCATCTCGTGTACCTACTGTGATCTTTAGTACACATACACATAATTTCGTCTTCCTTATGTCCTGGTCAAATTTCTTTCCTCAGCTTATTTGTAACCACAATATTTAACATGACTTACTGCTTTGTCATTATTATCGGGCGTAAGATAAATATATAAGTTTATTACATCAAAACACATAAAAGTGATTTTATACTTATATATATATATATATATATATATATATATATATATATGCAGTTAATTTTTCTTATAAATATTTCACATAATTAAGCAAATACAAGCGACTTCGCACATTCATTTTATGAAGTTCTAAAATGTTCTGTTCCCATATATAAAAACCTAGAGTTTTGAGTATAACGAATATACCGAAATAATAAATTTAGCTGAATGAAAAGAGACATTTGCTTTTTTTTCTGTATATTATAAGGAATTTTAATTTATTTATGCTTATTGTTTTTATCACTTATAAATTGGAACGTACACAATACATGCTTTTCAGAAAACTCTACTTTTTATTAAACATGAATAATAAACTTGAGTTCTTGATCCTTTAACTGCGTGATTATTTTTAAATTTGTGAAAATCCTATTGTCAAAATTAAGAAAACAAAGATAAAGTATATTTTATTGAATTTGAAGGACTGAAGGACTGAAATAATTTAAATGAAGTTTAGATTGTATTTCAATGAAGAGATGAAAAAGTGTTTCAGAATTGAGAAAAAATTCACTCATATAATTAAAAAGTGTTATAAATTTTAACATGTAAAAAACCACTACTATATCCACATCCTATAATTTATGATACTCAATTTGTTTTTAAAAGTTATTAAAATGGAAGATAAAAAGTGTTAATGGTACGGATGTCGTAAGAAATACATATTTTTATCATTACACCTTATTTAGAAAAAAATGAAAGAAATCTAAAACTTAATACAGCAAAAATGATACCAAACATGTAAGGATCCTCCGAGTGCGAATCGTTAATATTTCTAAATCATTTTTCATGAAGTTTATGAAAGAAAAAATAGTTGAAGCTTTGGAAACAAGAATATCTCATTTAAAATTAAGGAAAATTAACAAAATAATATTTTCAAACCATTAACAGCAAACTTTTCTGCCATCAAGTTTATACTAATTACAAAATAACCCAGTTTCTAAGAGGTCATGGTAACTTTAAAAGCTACTTGAACAAATTTATTTTTGTCATCTTCCTGTGATTGTAAAATTGGTGGCAAGGAAAATGTAAAACGCATGCACCTTCTGTGTTCCAAGTTTGTCAGAGAACGAAAGATCCTAAATCTAGCTTGCAATTGGCTGGCTTAAAACTGGATGCAAATTGGCATCCGAATCTTCACCAACTTATTCCACTTAGAAGTGCTTTTAAAAGTTTCTGTGAATTTGTTGTAAATATTTGTAATCTTTCATAACCTCAAAAGTTTTTTTTTCTTTTTTTCTATTGTAATGTGTAATTAATACTTACTTCTTTGAGCCCCGTCTGATATTTTGTGGCACACGGGGATTTTATAACTGTTTTCTACGCAAAAAAATATGTATCTGAAAATATACTAAAACAAGAGCTTACATATTTCTAAACGATCAAAATTTGAAACATGTATTTCATTACGCCGTCAAAGAATCATCTGTACCTCCTGAATTTTTCACCACTGTTTAAAAGACAAAAATTAAATCGGAGTAAATAGATCACTTGCAAAAAAAGTTAACTGAAGTTCATTGCTACGCTCTAAGAAGAAAAAAACTATTTTCGTTCTCTTTGCAGATTAACTGGACATGAGAAATTACTACACTTTCAAACAGAGTTTAGGATCTCTTCTCGTTACACTGCAAGAAAGGGGAAATAATGCCGTTTCTTTCTGAACACAGGCCATGTATGTCAAAATAAGACACGCAGAGCCGGGAAACAATTCCAATCCTTCCTTCATTTTGATTCAAGGCGTGGTTTTTACATAAAACGAAATAAAAATCCCCGAGAATGTACCATGGGTGCATTATCTTGCATCCGGTGTACCAACTTCCAATTCATCACCCTCGGCGTGACAGCTAAGTAAGAAAAGGTACTTCGAGATCAATAAAATGGAACAAAAAAGGCTTTTTACTTCAGTGCTCATCTTTTATGAACCGTCAGGGGCTTTGGGATACAATTTTTTACTTTTATTTTTAGGGATATTTTTTTCGTTAATCTGTGGGTTTATTTATTGAATATTTTAATTTTTATAGCTAATTTTTATTCTATAAGTAGAAAAAGATAATTATATTCTCTATTTTATTTACGTAACTAACTTTTATTTTTATTTTGAGCCATCTAGTTTAAATGATAAAAAAGTCATTTAAATATTAAATAGAATTTTTTTCCATAATTTTTTGTTCGTATGTTAATTATTTTCAGAAATATAATTACTAAAACGTTATGCTAAGAAGCTTCTCAACGTGTGCTTGTTTCCAAATGTCGTTTATTTAAAAGTTAGAGGGTGAATTTTACAAAGCCTTATGCGAATATAAAGAAATATAAATATTAGAAAAACTGTAATATTTAATTTAATCAAAAATTTCATTGATATAAAGCTACCCAACAGGTATGTATGCATGATACAATTAAATTTGTATTTTGTATATAAGTATAAAAATATTAAAAATATGTATTGTATGACAAAATGCTACATCTCACGTAACACATGATTTAAAGATTTTTTTTATGTTTTATGCAGTTACCAGTATATACTTCATAGCAAAGGTAGTAAATAAACCATCTTAAAGCATGCATAGGTCATATAAATATTTAGATAATTATCTCAACATTAAACAAGTTTCGATTCTTCACGAGTGAGAAAATGGTTTAGGACAATCTTTTGAAGAATCAACAAAATTCTGATTTGAATTGAAAGGCTTAGCTTGCAAATTTTTCTTTCTACATGAAATCGCAAAATTGCACATCTAGAAGATTGGATAGAGGATCCAAAGTACCATACAAAAATAACGAATTTTATTTTACAATAAAACTTGGTATCATATAGGTTTTAATTATTATAATGCAAGATTTTTAAAACCAAATGGATGTAAAAAACTTTATATTTTCGTTTGATAAGAAAACATTAGAAATATACTGCTTTCTAAGAACTACAGTGGAATTTAAGCTATTTTATCTATCCAATATATTTTAAATCAGTTCGATATTTTTATGCAAGATAGTTAATAGGTCTTATAGTTAATAGGTACCAAAGAAATAAATTATTTCATGTCATTCCACACAAATGAAAATTATGTATTATTAACATACACAACATGGCTATTATTTATGCATCTCCATATCATGCTTAAAAATAACCAATTCTAAATAAATGTTGTATATTTTATGAATGTGTGTTTCGAATATGACTACCTGATTTCATTCATATTCTACTTTACTTGCGTACGTATCTCATTACAGTCATTAAGGTATCCGACTACGATCTCGGAACCGTTATTTTAAAAAAGCACATACATGGATAATGTCCATGATATTTAGTGTCCCTTGTATTAGAATACATGTATAAAATTGTTTTAAGGACATTTTGACATAAACAAATTATTTAAATACAATATTTCGGCAAAAAAAGTAACTTAGAATAACATTTTTTCAAAGTGTTCTCGTTTTATAAAAAATGCTTCTAAAATAATAATACTTTGCTTATATAAAATATATACTTCTACAGAGAGTCTGAACTATTTTTTGAGTTACAACCAATTGAAATAATTATCAGCGTATTTTTTCTCAAAATTTATCCCCTCTGTTCTCGTAAAACATGGATAAACCCACTTCTAAGTTATGTATTTCAAAAATTCTGGTTGAGCCTCTGTACAGCGTTCTGAGATATATACAGGCAAAATATTATGATAATAGAAGGTATCTTCACAAAAGGAGAATATTTATAAATCTATCATTTTATGTTCATTTTTGGTCAAAATATTCTGCTTAAATAATATTTTATTGTAATAATATTTTTAAAACAATTTTATATACATTTTCTAATCTAAGCGACACTAAATATCATAAATATTATCCATTTATACACTTTTGCAAAATCATGGTTCCGAACTTAGTCGAAAGTGAAGGGAAGAGTTTAGTGAAGATAAATATGTCATTGTTTAATGTTCCTAGTCCTTAACTTGTTGACAAAAGTCTCCATATATAAAAATGGTCCCGAATATTTGTGAATTATTCTAATTCGATTTTCAATATACTTTCATTCTAGAAGATTAGTTTAACCAACTAACAATAAGACTTTATACGAGAAAGAAAGAAAATGTATTTTTAACTATTTTTGAAATAACCACAAGGACAACTGTAATAACTTTCTTGAAATGTCACCGGTATATATTCATAGCAAATGAGACGTAATGTTCCATAATTAAAAAAAATGTAATGAATGTTATCAATCAATACCTTATGGATGATATCTCATTAGAGAAGTGTAAGAGATGTGTTCCACCTATTTTGATACATTAAGTAACGTTGACAAGATATTGGAGTGTATGGAGCAAATATTCTACAACAAAAATTATCAAAAATATACCGTTTTCAAAACACTGGTAAATATTTGTCAGAAGATTTCAAAATGAATTTATTTATTTCTTGATTCACGGAATTTATGCAAAACTACTTAAAAAAATCTAAGATAAAAACAACAATTGAATGTCAGCCATATAGATTAATCAATAGGCTGTTTCTTATGTCAGAAACAAATTTTCCTTTGGTTCTACGGGACAAAAATAGGGCATGTGCATGTGACCTACTGGGAAAATTCTCCAGTTATTTAACTGCGGAAAATTACAGTATGAGAATTATTGCTCGAGACTTAAACACACTGATTCAAGGAATGTGGCATGCACTCCTGTGATATTTAAAGTTAGACCCAGTTATGGGGTTTGTCGACAAACCCTCAAACGTCAATACGATTGTCGATAAAGTAGTCATTGCAGAACTTCTGTCTAGCTACTAGTTGTCCACATTCAGGGACCCACTAGTTGTTTGAGAAGCAACTGGTGAGAAAAAATAAATTACTCTGCGAAGATTCGTGACAGCGAATACCAGCAAAAACGTGAACAGAAAAGGAATCTTGTTGGAATACCAGGCAGCAATAGACATTTTTGCCTATTGCCTAGTTTTCTTGAAAATGTTTAATTTCTGATATTAGCATACTGAATAGTGTTATAAGCATACTGAAAAAATTTAGTCGTATATGTCACATATAATAATAACTCAGTAACTTTTCATTGACTGACTATAAAATAGACTAGTCATAAAAAATATTTAAAAAATGATTAATAAAAAATTTACTGATTTTATTTTAAGCCCTGAATATTTATAAATTTTGTCTAACAAACGCCAAGGGCATAAAAAACATAAATTTATGAAAAAAAAAAACTAAACGGAGATCATCAGTAAAAATACCATACATGTTGATTTATTAGTAATAATGCGCAGACATTTTAATCCATGGAAATAACGTTTTTTTAAAAATTAGCTAGACATATTTTGGAATAGGATTATCTTTATTTGATACAATGAATTAAGGCAGTGAGAGGATTCAGTTTGAATATACCAAAGAAAAACTACTTACATTATAAGTCAAACGTGAAAGGAAAACAAGCGATAGGCTTACCTGAAAAGAAAAAAAAAAGAATATTTAATTAAAAAATAGTAATTATTTTTCCGGAGATACAGTAATAGTTTTTAAGTATAAATAAAGGTATAAACATTTTTAAAAAATGCGTTTCGCTGAATTTTGTCAAATAAAAAAGTGTTAAAAAACCCAAGAAAAAATAATCAGACGCAGTGTGTTTATATTATTTCAATGAACATCTTAGGAACTCATTCATTATCCAAGAAAACAGTAAAAAATATGTGATACTTTCTTATAAAAGATAAAATACACTGTATATTTTATATTTTTGCTTCGTTTCTTTTGATCACCGAATATTTTCTTTCTGTTCGTCGAAATTCAAAGAAATACGTTTTTTTTACCTCAGAGAAGATCTTACAATTTTTTTCTTCTTTTTTTTACGAAGCAATAAATATTTCTAAAGGGAACAAATTTTATTTCACAAACGATTTTAATACAGATTTTAAAAAGTACAATTTTTTTGTTAACTATTTTAATTTCTATTTTCCAAGAATTCCAAAGCATAAATAATGGAGAAAAATAAAAACATTTTTCTTCTAAAATATTCATAAAATTCTCGTGCAAGATTTTATCCTATTTATTACGTTTCTACATGGAGAACACCAGTATGGAAAAATAAATTCATCAGATTCTAAACCAATAAATGCACTCCAAGCTAAAGAACATAGGACGTGATATGTAAGAACAGAAAAGATATTTTGAATGTTTTCAAGTTAACAGATATTTTCTTATACATTGTACATCTCTATCTTAAAATTATTCTGAAATAATATTTCGAAATCTATCTAGTTCGTGATAAAACAAAAAAATTGTCTCTTACAAAAATATTTTCACTTCTTATTTTACATTTATTTCAACTTCTTTAAATGTTTTTCATCTAAAATTGAATGGAAGACATAGCGTTTTGAATAAAGAATGTGTGTGTGAAGAAGTTTTCAATCTTGGATAAATAACAGCTTTAACACATTTCCATCGCAGTAGTAAAAAAAGAAATACAGCATTTTCTGTCAAATAAATGTATAGTCTTCTGCATTTTACATTTTTGTTGGTAAGAATTTCTTCATTTAGATGGATTATCTTAAATAGCATATTTTTTTAATAATTTCCCTGAAATTTTTGATATTTTATTTAAAAAAAACTCTTTCACGAACAAGAAAATTAAAAATACAGTAATATAAAACGAAAAATGTGATATGTATTTATTAAAAATATTCCAGACATTCAGCACATTTTTTAAAATAATTCTCATTTTTATGGAAGTTAAAATAATTCATAAGACTACACAAAATTAACCAAAAAAAGCAGAGAAAGCTAAGTCAAATGTTACATTTAAATATTTTAATATTAATATTTAAATGATGTACCGGATATCAAAAAAGAAAATTATTCCAAATTGAATATAATACTTTGATTTAGGAATTATTGAGAACCTTTTATATTTCATCAAACTAAAGGGTGTTTTTTAGAGGTATGGAACTTTAAATTGCAATAAAACAACGATGTATTATTCGATTGACATGAATTTTTTTTTATTCGAAAGATAATCTTGTGGCATTACATTTTAAATATGATTTCTGGCATATGACTGCCATGGCTGGCTCGGATGTAGTCCAATCTAGACGTCCAATTTTCGATGACTTTTTCCAACATTTGTGGCCGTATATCGGCAATAACACGGCGAATTTTGTCTTCCAAATGGTCAAGCATTTGTGGCTTATCCGCATAGACCAATGACTTTACATAGACCCACAGAAAATAGTCTAGTGATGATAAATCACAAGATCTTGGAGGCCAATTCACAGGTCCAAAACGTAAAATTAGGCGGTCATCAAACGTGTCTTTCAATAAATCGATTGTGGCACGAGCTGTGTGACATGTTGCGCCGTCTTGTTGGAACCACAGCTCCTGGACATCATGATTGTTCAATTCAGGAATGAAAAGGTTAGTAATCATAGCTCTATACCGATCACCATTGACTTTAACGTTGTGGCCTTCATCGTTTTTGAAGAAGTACGGACAAATGATTCCACCAGTCCATAAAGCGCACCAAACAGTCAGTTTTTCTGGATGCAGCGGTGTTTCGACATACACTTGTGGATTAGCTTCACTCTAAATGCGGCAGTTTTGTTTGTTGACGTAGCCATTCAACCAGAAGTGCGCTTCATCGCTAAAAAAAATTTGCTTATGAAAATCGGGAACAACGGCAATCTCGTTTTGGGCCCATTCGACGAATCTACGCCTTGCTTGATGATCGTTTTGATGAATTGCCAAACCAAACTGAGAATAAATCATTTGACAGCTATTAAAACGGTCGCCATCTTGGAAAGTAATGCCATTTTAAGCTTCTATATCTGGAAAAAACACTCTTTACTAGTTTCTAAATAAGTGAGTTCCCTTATTTAAATAAAATATCTATTATGAACCATCTTCAATGCTTTAATGCAAAATGTAGCTCTTTTCTTATAGCTCTCTTACATTCACACGTTATATTCCATTCAGATTCTGTTTCATAAAAGACTAACCACCCAACAGTTGTATTCATAAAAAGTAACAGTTATTTTTTATATCTCTAAATTAGTTTCACCAGAGCAACCGCATTGTAGCTTAATAATTTTCTTACCACATCATTATCATTAGAAAAGTGCTGAGATAGTGAAAAAAAAGTTTTACTTAGTGAAAAATACATCGTTGTTAAAATAATGATGATGATAGCACGCACGTTTTCCCAAATGAGACAATTTAGAAAAACGCACTTCAGCGATTTCACCAAATAGCATTATGTTGCGCTTCTTTCATTGCACTTTGAGGCGTAAAGTACACTTCATATACATTACATTTGAAGCGTTTTTCAGTAATGTTAGTGTTCTAATGATTCTAAACTCAAAAGCGATTACGATTAATATACTCTCATTATATCTAAATATATTATTTAATTATTCACGCATCATTATTATAGCTAATTCTGTGCATCTGCTAACTTGTGCTGTTTGTCGGTGTGGTTTTTTTTACATACATGTATAAGAAGTTATTTGAATGAACAACATAAATCATATTAATTTTTAACTGTGTTAATTCCATTTTTAGTTGCATTACGAACTCATTTTGTACAATAAGTTCGATCAGAATTTAACCAATGAAGTAACTTAAAATAATAAACATTAACTCTCATGATTTCATTTCAATAATAAATAGTAGTATTTATTGATTTGAAAATCTGTATATCATTAATTACAATATTTTCTAAAATTGAATCCTTTTTTAAAAATCGACTTCTTTATTTTTTATTATTCTAGCTTGGCTTTTTTCGTATTATTTTATTTAGGTATTTATTTTATTGTATACATTAATGGACACTAAAATTTTTTCACCGGAAAAGTGACATGTCACATGATGTTATATACAAATGATTAACTTTTCAATATGTTCTGGTACCATCTCCGTATGCAATACCGTCTGCATTGCATACGGAGAAAGAGATTTGTACAACAGGCTTAGCATACAGAAATTGCATTTGAACATTGTTTTCTCGTAAAGGAAGTTGTTATTACGCCTCGAGTAAGGCCTTGTCCAATTACTGCCTACCAGCACGTGTCTGAATTTCATCGAGACAGACTTGTTGTCTATCGGTGTATCGGATTATCGTATAGTAATAGTACTCTTCAAGTTGGTTAACATCACTTGATTCCCGCCAGAATATAGAATTGTATAGAACGTGGTGCGGGTTCTCAGCAATCCCTCCTTCCATCACTATTAGCCGAAAAAGTAGAAATATTCTACGCTTGGTTATGCTTACAGTTAAGCTATAAACACCGAGTCAAGAAATGATTCCTTTTCTGGTCAATAACTATCTGCAAAGGTAGCGCGATTATATTTGCAGTAGCATGCCCTTTCACCATGTCGATCAAAACTTCGGTTATTTTTAATCCTTCATCACAGAAAAACGCACCTCTAACAGGGAGATAGATCTACGGTGCATCTGAACACAGGAATGATGTCACATCATCTGTTAAGAAGAACCCTACCTCTGTGCACTCCATCAAGATGTCCACATCCATGTATGAGAGCGCTTTAAAGCAGCGTTTCTCAAACTGTGGGGTTCGCCCTTTTGGGGGCTATGACAACTCTGCGAGGGGGGGCGAGCATATTGAAGAGTCGAAAACAAAATATTATTTAAGTATTATTAATTTACTGAAAGTAAACAAACAAAATACATTCTGATGTAATAAAAAATAAAATACACAGTTACTCTGATATATTACATTTATAAATGTATCAGTGCTACACAATGTATTTTAGAATTAATTTAACAACACTTAGTTAAAAACAAGTTTCTTAATTACCAGTGACCCCATGAGCTTATCATATATATCATTAAAAACAAAAATTAACACTTATCTTGTTAATTTGTATGGTTTATACGTTTCGCTTCTCAATGCCAATCGTTTTCCACGTAGGCACGCGTATGTAATGTATTGAGGGAGGGGAGGAATAAAGAAACGCACAAATAATCTGAAATAAGTAAATTGTCGGAAACATTGTCATAGTTCCTTTATTGCATTTCAAAGCCTTCGGAATAATTTTATGGATGACAGTGCACAGAAAGGATTGTACTTCGGAAAGACATAGATACGTCCGGGGAAATAAACGATTTGGCTTAACGAGACGTTTATATATGGCGGGGGCACTTAGGCTGTTAAATCGTATCGTAGTTTTATCATCAAAGTATAGTATTATTGAATTCAATACATTTTTATTGTATGAGGGAAGCGTGATGAAAATTATAATTGAATATTGGGTCACGAATATTGTAACTTTGAGAAGCACTGCTTTAAGGAATGTGCTGAACAGATTCCTTTCGACATCGTCGTATCCAGTAATGTATAGGTGTGACATTCGATACCTTGATCACTTTTGTCCGCATTGTTGCAGCTTGGAATATCAGCCATTACATTTCTGATGCACTAGAACCTGTGTTTCAGTCCCTTTCTTTGAAGCATTTGTAAGGTTATGCTTCAGCAAGACAATGAACGACCCTGTGTTACTCGTGCTGCCTTGATCTTCTTTGATGCATAATACGATCGACTGTTCACTGACCATCCTGCTATCTGACCAATTGAAAACGATTAGTCAGTGAATACTGAGCAACTGTCACGTCATCATTCCCCAGAAACTCTACTTGATTACCTATGGTATACTGTCATGTACTCCATCCGATCTCTGTTCCCCTTCATGGCTTGGTGTTTAAATAGAAATAGGTATAACTATTATAAATTCGATGTACTGACATTAAAAAGTATTTTTTCATTTATTTATTTTTTCCGTATTTGACACAGATGAAAAAATAAATAAAAAACACAAACATAAAATCATTATGGGATCAATTAAACTGGGTATGTTCACTTTCTGAATGGTGAAAAAGATTGCTTGGCAATTTAGAAGCAAATTTACATATTTACCCTTTTGAGAATTAAAGGAATAGTAATACGTGAAGTAAAAAGATATCAACATCAAAATCTTACATAAAGCTAGAAGGAGGTTCAGGGTTTATTTATATCACAGAATAAAATTGCTTTGCACTGCAATAAAATTGTGTTTGCTATTTTTTATAAATTTTTTCATATTTTTCTTATGAATCATTATACAATTAAAATGAGCAATGCAAACGATATATTTTTCCAAAAGAATTCGAAATACAGCTGAAGGATTCTCACAGAAATAAAGTTCTGTGTTTAGAATGAGAAAAAAGTATCCCAAGAAAAAACAGTAAGAAAGAAATTGCAATTCCAGTAGGAGAGAAAAAAAATCGGAAAACATCAAAAAAGAAGGGCATGCATTCCATAAAAATAGTCAAAAAACACAAGCGAGTTACACTTTATTCTTAGGTGCTATACGTCAATAGCATGCAAATGTGCATTGTACACATTATTTTTCACAAAAATATGAATCAAGGATAACATTGGTGATGTAGAATAGAATGTTATTGAAATATTTATTACTTTAGGTGTTTCCAAACCCTTTACAACATTTACACCAACAAGAGACTGAACAGGAGGAGGGAGAGATAAACAAGAAAGAAAGGTTGGAAGAATTATAAAAAGTATTGTTTTTATTAAAAACAGTGAAATATAAATGATATAAAGTTGCTTGCAGTATTTGTTATGAGATAGAATGAATACATACTAAATTAAATCTAATAAACCCATAAAAGCTGAAAGGTTTTCTTTTTCAGCTGGGTAGGAGTGGTATGCAAAATTAAGATATATATTGAATGCTTCAACAATAAAATGTATCAATTTATAAGAAAAGCTGCGAATTTCTGTAAAACAAAAATCATTTTAAGTTTTAACCGAACACTTAAAGTATAATCATGTGCATCGTTAAACAACGAATTACTTACATAGAACGCTTTCATAAATATATAAATACATAATTAAATAGAATAACAACGATGTGTGCCTCTTTTTTAACCGTAGATCAATGGAAAAAAATCTTCTTTACCAATTTCATGCAACTTATTGCTCAGACTAACACTTCACATTGCTTCTAGGACAATTACTATACTCTTACGCATCAGAAGAGTTTGTCATTCCCCTAACAAATACTTCCGGAATGTGGGGCCTCTCCCAGGGGGAAGGGGGAAGTAGGTCGATGCATTGTGACGTCATGTTCCTTTTTCTCAAGAAAAGGTCGTAGGTAAGCAGACACACAGGTGTTCAGGAAAAAATATTTTCCTTTCCAATCAAACGTCACTCCAACTCTTTTTTAAAAGACCTAGGGTGAGTTTTCTGAGAGTAAAATATACACACAAAGGGGTGGAGGTGAAGAATTCTCCGACGGAGAAAAAGAGAAGAAAGTTCATTTCAGCATCCGAAAATTGTCTGTTAGGTCAATAAAATAGTGTTTGGAAGGACTGAAATCGTGAGATGCCAAATATTCTTTTTTGTCTACGCTTCACTTGTTGGAAACACTCGAAGAAGGCGTTTACTAGGGGAAAAGTGTAATTTTATAGAAGTGCATCGGATATGAATCGATTCCAAGATGTTATACCACAACGAAAAGGAAATTTTTGAAGTGAAGTGAAGTGAATGTGGGGTTTAGTGGCGCAAGGGCCAACTTCGGCCAAGCTGCGCCAAGGGAAATTTTTGAAGTGAAACTTCTTAGCGCTCGAGAGTGAATGAGAAATTTGCCCAGTTTTGAGTAACAGGGAAAAAGAAAGCGAAAATAGTCTCCCCGCCCCTCTCCCATCCCTCGAATCGTCACCATGATGACAGCATAGCGAGTTGGGAGGAAAAGAGGGAGCGCGGACACAACGTGACTTGCAACGTGACACAAAGTTGGATGATTGCTCACCTCCAATTGGTCAACTTGCCCCCCTTCCTATTGAGGGTCTTTTCCCCAAGACCCGGGAACATCAATCAATGGTTGTATAAGATGCAGTGGCATTACGGTGTAGACAAAATAGCTCTCGCAGTAAAAGCATGCTTTTTTTAAAATATTTTCTTAGATTGTTTGCTACATGGCGATGTTTTCGGCGGCTAATTTACTTTTTTCACTTTTATTTGCGTTGGATTATTATGTTAATTCTAGTCAGAATGCCTAAATCAAATGCATGAAGAGGAAAAGTGTTTCGTGAAAGAAAGAAAAATGAAAAACTAGCAGCATGCCGAGTCGAAAAAGTGACAAGAAAAAAGCAAAACAAAACAAAAAGAATCCAGAAAAATATTGCAAATTTATTAAGTGCTACTGCCGAATCTCCATCAGAGTACATGAGAAAATATCGAGCACAGGGAAAAAACCACTGCAAAATACTCTTTTAATGCTCAGTTTAAGGGATGGGAATGTTATTGGCACTCTTTTAATAACTGACCAGATTAATACGGACTTCGTGAACCACCCTGTGCCATTAACTACAGAGCCCTCAACAATTCTAGTGTGTGTTTGAACTAATGCATGCAAATCAGTGGCGCACACAGGAATTTTCCTGGGGGAAGGGGGGGTCCGGGGTCGAAAGTTCACCATTCTTGTATCATCCTCCTATTGATTTTGTCGATTTTCGGGGACAAAACACAGTAAAAAACTAATTATTGATTAAATAATTAGCATTAATTAATAAAATTAATCATTAATAACAAATACTTGATTAAATTTTACGTACTATATACTTAGAATTATAATCAATCGGAAAAAAATCAAGGGCTTTGGGGGGGTCCGGACCCCAGAACCCCTCCCACCTTTGTGTGCGCCCCTGATGCAAATCAATAATAAATTCTATCTTATGTTACAAAGACTGATTCCCATAAAAAGGCTCACAGAGATTTTCAAATGTGATTCATTGATAATCGTTCAATTGATAAGGGCGTTCAATTTATGATAGATTATGTTTTAGAGATTATTTTGGAACATCTATTGCTAAGCACAAAAAATATTTCACCACGAATTAATTTAGAAGATACATTAAAGCATCCAACAATTGCCGACAAAGTTTAAATAGGAAAAATATACAAAATTTATCAAAATATAATGGTATTGTATACCCAGAAATTCCAAGGCATCTTTCTACTTTTGATTTGCTATCAGAAAGACTAATTTCGCCACGAATACCTTTCACGCAAATTAGGCAACTGGGACATGTGCTCGGTCAATTTGGAATATTAGGGTAAATAATCAATGTTCCAACATCGCTAAAGAAGTTTCACTTCTATCGCGTGGCGTTCCACGCACCATTTCTTTTTTAAATTTTATATTTAGTACAATTATGGAATGGTGAAGGAAAAAGATATTCTAAGTACCCTATATCAATGCTCCTCAATTTTTCAATATTGGCGACCCAATTATCAATCATAAATTTCATTGTGCCTCCCTCCATACAATAATACAATAACAATGTATTGAATTCAATAATAACATATTTGACGTAAGGCTGCGATACGATTTTAATTGTAAGCCGTTTAATTTATGTCGATATTTATTATTTTTTATATACATTTGTACATGTAAAGCCCATGGGATTCACTAGTAATAATTAATTTTGTTCTTAACTTAGTATTGATAAATTAATCATCAAATACATTGCACAATACTGATTCATTTCTAAAAACTATAAAATCCGGCATAATGCTCGCACCTATACTTTCAAGCTGCATTTTTTTTACGTATATTCACCGTATAACGCGTATCTACTTTCCACAAAGAATCCTGAAATATACGTATGCAATACAGTTGTTTTGAAGCCATTTATTCAAAGTATTATCCAGAAAGCTGTAAAAAAAAGTATATTTATAAAATCACAACCCTTTAAGTTCATAAGGTACTTAATTTCTTTCAAATAAACATATTTGGATGCATGTAGAAGTCAAACTTTTTGTACTCATCATTTTTCTTATTTTAAGAGCTCTCATTTTCATACTCGGCGTATAACGCGCACCCTTGAAATTCGATCTCGTTTTTTTGTGTTAAAAAAGTGCGCTTTATGCGCAGGATTTTATGGTATTGATGGGAGGCCGCCGGGCCTTTAAGATACAATTGCAGTTTTTATATTTGCCCTGTTTACAGGAAACGGATCTCTAAGGAATTTGGGGGTGCCTCAGGTCAACGGACTCTATGGCGGGCAAAGCTGTATCCTTGCACAGCTTGTTGGCCAATCGGAATGGTAAAATTTACCGCCAGAACTTTGAAGCGGATGATTTTCCGAGTAGTGCGGTCGACCTTTAAAAGGGTTGGCGCGTGAATTCTCGGGGCTTTTTCTCCCTCTTACGTCTGCCAGAAAAACCCTCCAGTCGGGAAGCGCACTCGCTACCCGAGGTCACCCCTTCGTCACTCTCTCCTCTCATTTCAGATAAGTAAATACCCTTGTAAAATTTAAACGTTCTTTATTTAAAAATGTTAATTCAATAAAATTAATTGTTACTTTAAGAATCGGTCTTTTAATTTAGAGTTCTGTTTTATGTCTTTAGAGTATTAGTGTTTAATTTTAACTTAAGCCATGATGCGATGTAACTTACGAACCTGGGAAGATACGAAATTAGTATTTGGAAATAAGTAATTAAATAAGTTTAAATCAGCGTCGCATCAGTATATTATTTCCGTGGCAATGTCTATTTTACTTTTATTATGTCAGAATGCATTCTGTGTGTTTTTCTTCCTTTCAGTAAATTTGTATTTTTTTTTAAATATTTTATTTTCGAAGTTTTGATATGCTCGGGCCTTCCTCGTAAGGTTATCACACTCTCCAAGGGGAGCACGCGCTCACAGTTTCAGAAACGCGGCCCTATATGACATACAAGGGGAACTAATAACATTATTTATTTGTCTGATAAAGCGGAAAGGTGGCGAATTGAACTCTAAAGAGGACTGAAACAAACTAACCAATATGTGGAACAAAATTTAACTTAATAATAAGAATAGTAAATAAAAATAGTAATAATAATAGACTTAACTATACTTTGTTTACTTGTTATATAATATAAGAAATATATGAAGTAGTACTTAAATTCAAATAAAATTTTTCGTAACCAATATTGTTCAAAATGCTGTGCTGTTTCTTCATGACGAATTCAATCTTTCAAAGAGAAAAAATTGAGTCTGACATATATTTTAAAAATATCTCTAAGCATCCATTTTTTACATTCCCATCTTGATTTTTTCCCTAAGAACCGTGGAGGTGTAAGTGATGAACACTGTGAAAGGCTTCATCAAGATAGATCCTACATATATCAGAGTCGTTGGGATAAGTCAATGCTCGCAGACTAGTGCTGGACAGTTATAATTGATACTCTCGGGCGTCTACATACAAGAGGCAATCCAAAATGAAATGTTCACAGGAAATAAACTAAAAAATATTGTTGATTTCTTTGATGAATGTTATTTCTTAAAGCTTTATTTTTTGTATTGTATTTATTACTTAGCAATGTTTTGTGTTCTTCAAATTTACCCATAAATAGGTGGTTGGGCTCTTGTATATCATGAAAACAAGAGATAATAAATAAATCTCTTTTATACATTTATTTTGTTTTTCTTTACATAAAATTAGTAAGAATAGGTTATTTTAAACTAGCAAAACGACAAAAAGTGAGTTTTCTGTAGCCTAGTGTTATTTCAAACTGTAGTAACTATGAATTATGTCATTGTAATAATATTCATAACGATAAGAGTTATGATTCTCTAATAATTGACTGCAGAAAGTGCATTATAGCTTAAAAAATAATAAATATAACCATAAAAATATATTGGTTTTTCTCGGAAAAAAATATAAATTTGAAGAAAAGAAGAGGGAAAGAGAAAGATTTCCTGATAGTTGGAAAATCTATAAAATGCTCAAAGGGCTTTGAGAGAGTTACTTGATATCTAAGAGTGTATTCCTGTAGGAGATAGACGGGGTTCTTTAAAATACTCGGGACATTCTTTGAAGAGAGCTTGTTGAACAGAATGACCTATGTAGTTTTGCAGTTCTGACATATTTCCCACTTTTTGCTGTCGTTTGTGGATTTACGAAAAGGGTCATCTTGGTAGAAAATCGGTCCTTTTCAAATCCTATCAAAAGTGAAGGTGGAATTGTAATCTGTTGAATTTCTCTCCAATTCTTATTCCTCAAAATTTCATTTTTTCGCCCCTTTAAAAGAAGCTTTTTTCAAACTTGCAGTGCAATGCATTATTTGTTGATGTCATTCCCTGAATTTTGGTCTAACAAAGAGGAGCACACACTACTTCCAGACATAGCGAACCAAACTGCCTGACATAAGCGATTATTTCAGGACTGCACTCGTTTTCTTTTGTTACTCTACTAAAAATCGGCGTCTTTTCAAATTTACAGACTCTCTCGTACTTTTACGCCGATTTTTTGTGCTCACAGTCATTTTAAAAAAAACACCTCTTAAGATATTCGACTACTTGCGAAAACTTTTTTTTTTGAAAAAATGGATTTATGGGGATTTTTTTTTTGTGTTTTTAGATTTATTTTGTACATTTTAAGAAAAAAAAAGGAAAAATTAACTTGAGAAACATAAATTATTTCAAGTGAAATGGGAAAAAATCAGTGATTGATAAATATCTGAAGGTTAAAACACTTATATTGTTATACAGAACATGCACAAACATTTTCAGTAAATTATTTTAAAATCTTTTTGAGCAATCACTGTCCTTGTTTGAGCATTTTCGAAAGAAAAAACACACATTTCGAGTAAAACACATTTTAAAGTTTGACATCTTGTGAAAAGGACGGCATTTGCTTTTACTAGGACACTTGTAGTTTTTGTTCTAGTGAATAGGAAATAAAAAACTTGTATTTTATAAAGCTAATAAGATAGCCTATAAAATAAAATCATAAAAAATTGGCCAAATTCGCAATTTTAGGGTAATGGGATACCTTAAAGGATTGATTTTTTTATCTTTTTACATAAAAAATAATTACGACTTTAAAGTCACAAATATTGAAAATTATACGCATAACTATTGAAAATTATACGCATAATATTTATGTTTGAATATATTTCCTTAATTCTAAATGAATGAAATAGGTGGGATTAACTTTTGAATAAGTTGACAAGAATTTCTTGTTTTCCTCCTTAAGCAGTAAGCGTGGTCTGCTTTAGAATTGCTAATGATCATGACTGTTTTCAGAGTTACCATTATAGAATGAGAATGGCAGATTTAGATTCTTACCCACCTTGCGACTCTAGAGTACCCTTGACTGGGTATCACCTCCATATATGTCCTACTTTTCTAAACTGATTTTAGTAACATTGACTTAGCTTCTTGTGATTGTTTTTATCGTTCTTCATTGTATTGGGCTACTCATAGACATATGAATGAAATATCAGATACGGGCACATAATAAAAAAAGTATCAAAAATCCAATTTTGTAATACATAAAATATTAAAATGGGCTCTTTGTGACGTCTTACGCGTCTTGTCTTTAACAAGTTCTTTGTGCCAGAATTAATGACATCTCTTTTCCAACCAAAATTCAAGAAACGAGAAGTGAAGAGATGCAAATAATATAGGATAAATGTAGGATCTTAGAGTAAGCGGGATAGCAATGTAATGGCAATGTAAAGGAATGTTAGACAATTGACATGCGTTCTGGCAGTTGATGATTATAGAAGTTCGTCGTTCAAGATTTAAGTTCTACGTGTCGTGGATAAACATATTGGTGATCGATTAGAAGTTAAACGGCAAGCTACATACCATTGTAGATAAAGACAAGTTTATTACAGAACCATATAATGTAGGATTGATTACTTATTATTATATTTGAAGATTAGGCGGTTCAATTATTAAGATTGGTCTGAATTATATTGTGGGTTGCGTATTGCGTCATCGTAGATTCTCTCATTAATTATTAATATTATATTTGTTCAAAGTTTAAGTTGAATATCTTAATAAAGTCATATTAAGATAATGTTTGATTCTAGTTCTTTCGTAAGCCCTACATCTCTAGCTCACGCTGATACTTCAAGGGATGTATTTCCAAGGGGAGGTACATCACAACTTTAATGTCTGGAACAGCGTTTCTCAAACTATGGGGTGCGCCTCCTTGGGAGGCATGACTACTCTACGAGGGGGATGCAAGTATATTGGCAAGTAAAAAGCATAAGTTTATTTTTTTTAAAAAAAATTAGTTTACTGAAAGTAAACTAACAAAATACATTCTGATATAAAAATAAAATATACATTTACCCTGAATATTACATTTATATAAAGGGTGTTTTTTTTAGAGGTATAGAACTTTAAATTGCAATAAAACAACGATGTATTATTCGATTGACATGATTTTTTTTATTCGAAAGATAATCTTGTGGCATTACATTTGAAATATGATTTCCTGCATATGACTGCCACGGCAGGCTCGGATGTAGTCCAATCTGGACGACCAATTTTCGATGACTTTTTTCAACATTTGTGGCCGTATATCGGCAATAACACGCCGAATGTTGTCTTCCAAATGGTCAAGCGTTTGTGGCTTATCCGCATAGACCAATGACTTTACATAGCCCCACAGAAAATAGTCTAGCGGTGTTAAATCACAAGATCTTGGAGGCCAATTCACAGGTCCAAAACGTGAAATTAGGCGGTCACCAAACGTGTCTTCACATATTTTGAGTAAAACAAATTTTAAAGTTATGGCATCTACTTTTACTAAAACACTTGTAATTTTTGTTTTAGTGAAAGAAAAATAATAAAAAAAACCTGGTACTTTTACAAAGCTAATAAGACGGTCACTAAAATATAATTAAAAAAATCGTCATTTTTTGAAAAAATCATGATATTAGGCTAATTTGATGTCTTAATGTGCTTAAATTGCTTGTTTTTATGCTATCTGACGTGAATGTTATTGAATCTTTGTACAGAGAGATTTTGAGGGCGGAAAATGAGAAGAATATTTCCTTCAAATTAATCTTTGTCAAAATTGGGAGATATTTTATCGGAGTGGTATAGAAGATTACCATTCCACTTTCTTCATTCCGTATAACATAATAGTTTTACTATCATTATGGTAGATACTAGGACAGAAATGGCAAACCACTGGCATGCGTGCATTAATGGCACGCAACACAATATTTTGGACACGCCAGTGATCAAAATGTTTTGCATTTTATATCAAAATAAAGTTCAATATGAAGTATTACGATTAAACGCAAGTGATCGGGCGTGGTGCAGTGAGCACCCTCTTTTGTTATTGTCTTGCCTTAGTTACGCCATGGATTACAGTTGCTTGTGATGAAAAATTTGTCTACGCATAACCTAGTAAATTTCGTTGACACAACTGTATTTTAAAGTTTATTTGTGTTATATTCACGATTTTTACTGTTATTCGGCATGGGTAGTTTAACAAAAGAAACGAAGTGCTAGATAGTAGAGAATTTCTAACTTGTTGAATCTATAAATATAACAATATTAGTAAAGGCGACAGAGCGGTGTGTGTTTTATGTTCTGTAATAGTGGTATGCATAACCAAGTCTGTAAAACGGCATTTTGAAAGAAATCCCAACTTCTCTTGTAAAAAAATGGAACTATTGTAAAATTAATTAATTGCTCAGAAACCATTTGGCAGATGACTCTAATTCAACATGCATTCTACTCAAAGTAACATCTCACAATCCTAATATAAAGTTATTTGTCATCCAATCTGCAACAACATAAGTCACAGTAATGTTACTTTAATTTGAATTAAATGTTTAGCTGAATCATTTACAGCCGTACAGTACAAAAAGTATTTTTTCGTAGTAAATAAAAAGCTTTGATTTGTTCGTATTTAGTTTTAATATTTTCCCAATAATCACAAGTCAAAATTATTTGATATTTGATGGCACGTCTATACCTCATTAAACACTTCTTTAGAAAATATGGCATGCTGATCAATAAAGATTCGCCACCCTGTACTGGGATATTTAATGGAATTGCATAAAATGTCAACCTTATATGTGAGTTATTTATGTACATTGTATTTTTACTAATCAAACTGTGATGCACCTCCCCTTGGAAGTGCATCCCTCGAAGTATCAGCGTGAGCTAGAGGTGTAGGGTCAGCGAAAGAACTAGGATCAAACATTATCTTAATGTAACTTTATTAAGATATTCAACTTAAACTTTTAACAAATATAATTACAATAATTAATATGAGAGAATCTACGATGACGCAATACGCAACACACAATATAATTCAGACCAATCTCAATAATCCAAACGCCTAATCTTCAAATAAAATAATAAGTAATCAATCCTACCTTATATTATTCGGTAATAAACTTGTCTTTATTTACAATGGTATGTAGCTTGACGTTTAACTTCAAGTCGAACACCAATATGTTTATCCACAACACGTAGAACTTAAATCTTGAACCACGAACTGCAATAATCATCAGCTGCTCCAGCGCACCTCAATTTTCTAACATTCCTTTACATTGCCACCACGCTTACTATAAGATCCTATATTTATCCTATATTATTTGCATCTCTTCACTTCTCGTTTCTTGGATTTGGTTGTAAAAGATTTGTCATTAATTCTGGTCCAAAGAACCCAAAGGACTTGTTAAAGAAAAGACGCGTAAGACGTCACAAAACTAATGGTGAAATAATAGTAAAATACAAAATAATTAAAATATGTGCACTAGTTCCCATTCGAAGCTCCTCCATTCTTTAGTCAACCACTAGTACATGTTCAATGCTTGAGTACATTTGTAATGTGATATACTCGGGTATTCAAAATTGCACGTAATTCTACGATTGTTTGCCGAAGATCAAAGAAATATATATATGCAGCTATTATTTTCTTAAATCCAGCAAGTAAATACCCTCAAAAGAAGAGATAGAGAAAACAGGATTTGCGCTCGTATCTATGAAAATATTTATTTTGATAGTAAATAAAACGAACCAAGGAAATGTCTATTTTATTTGTTCTAGCAGGAAGATATTATACTCTTGAGACACATTGTATCTTGGTTTGGTAAAACAAAAATAAAACTGATTGCAGTCGGTAAAATACTTAAAATAGTATCTGATGATTTCGCTGAGGATTTTGATATTTATTCAGACAAAGACTAAACGGTTTCTTTCAGAATTATGGATATTTGTTTTATTTAATCACATAAATTTGTTCTTAAAACGAAAAATAATAAATTTCCAATTTATGTTTTTTATTTATGAATGTTTTCATTCATATTAAAATCAAAGAGAATGTTAGGATTTTCTATATACAAAGGGTTCAAAATTATCATCCGTTCCTTATTGGTATTTAAACGTGGTACTAAGACGGACAAAAATTTAGAATTTGCTTATCATATCTGATTATTTGCTTCTTCAAAAACACTATAAATTAAAGCAAACAGAAATTTATTAGAAGCTAATATCTACAGAAGAAATTTAGAAAGTTTACGGAGGGGATATGTTTGATACACAATAATGCAGTTTACATAAAAGCTATTTGTTTCTTATAATAAAAAACATTATTCTCAAGAAGTTACTTAAGCTATTGTGAAAATGCATACAAAATACTTCATAATAAAATGGTTTCAACTTTGTTTAAAATGTTTATGCTTTTTTCTTAATCAATTTGTGTTTCAATTAATTAAAACTTAATATAATATTTCTTAAAATCTTCTAAAATTCCAATATTTTTTTGCTAGAATTGAGCTTAAATATAATGCTGTTGCCAGAATAGCGTTTTCCAAACTCGGGAAATAATAGTCCGAGTTTTACATCTATATAAGCATATAAAGATACAAAGCACAATATATAAATTTAATGCTCTAACGAATATAGATACCACATTAAATAAATACACAAGACTAGAAAATATTGTAATAAGTTTAACTTTATCTAAGGCATTCTATTAAAATCAATAAACTATTTCTCACCATTAACTAGCATTTGTTGATCTCTTGTTTATGAAAATTATGAGAAATGAAGTATCCCAAAACACTTATTACCCAAAGGTATAGAATATAAGAGTTAAATATTACACCGCCACTGACAGATTGACAGCTTCAAGATTTTCTGTTGTTAACGTCTCGTTGAATATGGTTCCTTTATTTTCCTTTTGAGAATGAACAGCTCGATAACTATCCACAGCCGATAATTATTGAAATATAAAGAAAAAGTAGGAATACATTCTTGTGTGTTCTGTGTGTGTGTGTGCATATTATTAAGTTCTTATAATGGGTACCTGAAAGTTCTTATAAAATTTAACACTTTTATTTTTATTCTATTCACAATATTACAATTCCCTATGTGCTTTGTGTTCATTTTGAATAATAAATGTAAAATTAATTCTTTAATGTGGTGTCCATAAGTACCTATTACGTGTTTTTTTAATTGTGTAGTGAGTAATCTTCAAATAACTTTTCATATTCGTAAAGTTCATTTTCTGAAACTGTAAGTTATTTACAAGAGTTTCAAGTATTTATTCAATTTAATTATTTTTGCACAATCAGTTCTTAAAAAGTGCTTATGCATGCCTTCATACATACACACATTTTATTTTCTTGAACTTAAAAAAGCTTTGAATATTCATTAAATTAAAATTTTTACTTAAACTTTTACTTCTTTAAAAATGCTTTCAAAAATTAATCGAATTTCTTTTCTTTCTAAATCAATTCTTTACGAAAGCTTTCGAGCTCTCATGTGGTACATTTTCTTGAACCATCAGCTTCCTATAATTGGTCATTTGTATTCATAAATTCAAATTTATATACTGTACTTGAAGGTCCGCATCACAATAGCAAAGGTCTCCAAATTCTGTTTTCGAATAAGATGAATGATATAATCACATTATGGGTAGTTAGGGCTTATAATAATGACACGTATACCAATATAAGAATTAAATAAAAAATATAGTGTCAGCTATAACTTTTAAAGGAATAGAAACAAACATATATTGTAAGTTGCAGCTCCTTTTTACTTCTTAATTCCGTTTTTAATTTTATAAAACTTCTTTGCTTCGGAATATTCCTACATTTACTTAAATTTAACATGTTAAGTGCATTCCTGTGTTGCTGGAGATTTTGAAATAACTTTTAACATTATCATCGACTTTATATTTTTAATGGAGCTTTAAGTGCTTTTTCGTGTGTTAACTTATTTATTATCTACTAAAAATAATTTTAGGCATATTGGAAGCATTTTAAAATCAGTTCCATTCGGCCTTTTTTTACAAGATGAAAACATTTTACATGAAATGAAGAGGGGAGAAAAGCAATAAATAACTGAATTCAAAAGAAACCCTAGAATTTGTGAAAATATTTAATAGAGGTGGGTTCTACCATAAAAATGATGTCATGCAATCGTTTTGAAAATAAAAGATAAAAGTGTATAAATAAAAAAAAACGTAATCTCTGAAATGATCCATGTTCATGGCAATTTCAAAACTCTATGGCGCAATTTCTCCTTTAAAACGGATTTATAATAGCAAGAACTATTAGGCAAAAATAACAGCTTTATGGTTGTTTTAACTTTATGTTTGTTCATAGATTTTTTGTAGAAAATGCATTTCAATTTACTGGAATAATAAAAAGTGGAATTTTAGAAGATATCGAATCGGCAAATCGTTACAAAGTATTTTTACATAGAAAACGTAACACGTTTTATAACCGTTTTCATAAAAACATATAACACGTTAAAGTTGCATCAATTGGCTATCAACGCAATCTCCTATTAGCCAAATATATTGACATTTTAAACTAGAACAAATCCTCAATACTAGTGAACTTCACTATCAAACGTAATCAAAGACATATATCATAAAGTGAAAGAGTGAAGATTATAGATGATTGTGTACGATATTTATACACTGACTCCCGCTCAAGTCCCAATGTCGTATTTTTTGGTTTAAATGTTTACGGAAGATTTTGGAATTTCACCTCGTTTAACCCAAGAGCAGGCGCGCACTCGATACTAACGTTAATGGTTGCGGGGTGAGTGAGTCAGCCCAATCTTTTTTTTATAATTATTTTTATTGTACAATATAATAGACGTAATTTCAGGGAATAATTTAACAAAGAGAAAGTATACTTACCTATTTTTAAGGACAATTCCATTTCTCTTTGATAATTTGAGAAAAAAATATCAATCAAACTGAACCAAGAATTTTTAAATGAGTGTGGCTTTAATGAAAGACACACAGATCGCAGATTCTTTTTGCTAATATTACCGGAAAGTTTTTTGCAAGCAAAGCTGTCATATTTGTTTCAAGTTATTGCAGTTTTAATGTCCTTTAAGGATCAACAAATTGAATGTTGAACTTTTTCTTGCTTGTGTCTTTTTGACAGGGTAAAGTGTGTATTGTAGTACACTCAGGGCTTTATATTTTTCTTGATAGAGTATTTTAGGTAGCATTTCAAAATGTTCCCTTAACTCAAACATTTCATATTGATTTAATTTCTCAACTTTACATTCGCTATTAATATAAATTATTTCAGCAGACACCCGTCCTTGATCAGTTTAAATTTCCCTCAATAGAGATCACAAATGTGCATTTATTATTTTTTTTATACTCTGCTCATATACATATATAAAACATAGTAAGTCGTACAACACAGCAATCGAAACCACTAAGTTGTCCACATGGAAATAAAGTAGCATCTTCATAGAAAATATTTGGAAAAAAAAGTTTTGGGGTGGGGAACTTAGTCAAAACCAGTACTTTAACAACGTAAAAAAAGTTTGCCACTCCCAAAAAAAAAGGGAGAAATGTCACAAATACATTTTAGATTCCATGAAAATTGTCATATAGGGAGATACTGTCAAGATCAACGGTAACAAAGAGGTTTCCCAGAATTAAAGATTTTGTTAGCCTGGGCTGACTGTGCCCCGAGTGATCTCTCCCGGATTAACATAGGGAGTCGGTAGAATTTCAGTGGTTATGTCGCATGATAATGTGGCATGCTAAAGATCCTTTCACTGCCTGTTAGGCTTGGTTCCTCTCGGCAATATTAAAATTCAAAGTACGGTTTCGCATGGACTCCTTGGCACTCCCTCTACAGCCCCGTTTACATGGAAGCCGGCATAATACCGGCAATTTCCAAATGCGGATGAAAGCCAGGATTATACCGGTATTTTTTTTCGAACCGTTTACATGAGAATCGGTTGCGTTTACATAAGAATATGGTGATTGGTTGATAGATTCACGTGATTATAAAATGTAACCATGGAAACAACTAGAATGTTTAGCGCGATTATGATGAAGAGGACATGTACTTATGTTTTTGTTTTTTTACCGCCAAACATTTCTTTGTTCACTATTATTTATGCTCTTGCACCGTTAAACTATATCCGCTAAAATTTCGTCTTTGATTATACTTGATTGCTCGATTATAGCAAAATATGTCGATTGTCGGAAAAAAATCTTTTTTTTAATATCCCGGTAAAAATTCGAGTGTTTAGTAAACATGGATAAGAATGACACTTGTTTTCAATACCAACCATTTAGAAATCGTCGCCACCAAAAACCGAAATCCTTTTTTACTATTTTTGTGTACACATAAGAAACTTCTAAACATATTGAATCGGCTACTGGTCCGATAAATTTTGAAAAATCGCCAGGTTGGAGCGATTTTGTGTGTTGTGGTTTGGAGTAGAAACCCTACGATTTGGCAAAAAAAAACTTGCGGGATAAGTGGCCGAACAATCCAATCGGACTTTGGATAGATGTCGACAGGAATGGAAATTTTTGTTTATTTTAAATTAAATTATGTAGAGAACATACATAAAAGATAAAAATATATTTAGTTAGCTTAAATTTTGTTTTTTTTTTTACACATCTTCAGAGTACTTAAAAACGAGATATTTCTGTATTTAATTATCTAAAATAAGAACACAAAAAAATCTGATATGTAATCATACATGTCATATTAAAACAAGTATATATATATGTATATATATATATATATATATATATATATATATATATATATATATATATATATTATTATCCTGTATATATATATATATATATATAATTTATACAACTTTTGAACATTAGAAATGAAAATTACCATTTGTAAAATTATATATAAAAAATCATGTAACATTTTGAAAGTCTGTATTCGCAGTACTATTTAAGTAAAAAGATATAATTTATCGAGAATTACATTCTGAGTGTGGTAAAAAATTAAGGCATTAAAATGTGTGTATTATAGAATATAAAATTGTGTGCATATATTGAATATTAAATTCCTGTTCTCTTGTACATGATCAAAATAAAAGTCATTTTTAAATCCATAATTCTTTTTTTAGTACAAAAAAAAAAAAAATCATTAAATATTTGTGTGGTATCTATTTATTATGTGAGGATTTCTTAACTCATTTGTTTTCCATAATTTGACTGATACAAATTTTCTCACGCAGATGTACCTTTTTTTTACTTTGGATAACAAATATGCATTTATTGGTATTTGCACAATTAAAATGTAAAATTCAATAATTTTGATAAATTTCATATAAAGACTTTACACTTGTTATTGAAATATCAACATTGTGTGTTAAAGAAATCTGTGCAACCCCAGCTGAACTGTATTAAGCATAAGAATACTCTGGATTTTTTTACATAAGTATTAAAGTCTAAATGATCATATATATTGATATTATCCTGCTAATAAATTTAAAACCTAAATAAATTTGTCGCATTGAGTTAGTTACAAATATTGAACCAAGAAGTGTACTTAAATCAGTTCTATGATATTTATGGCAAATTAGGATCATGAAACCAAATACGACTTTACATATAGACATTTTCTGTAAGATGTTTACTTTCTAAAAGCAATGGAAATATTCAGAATTTTAATGTAACCTTTTTCAACTCTCTATTTACCTTTAAATGAATAACTTGACATTGTTGTTTACAATAATATATATTCATGCAGAATTCAGTAAAAAAAGGTAATTTCAAGGAATTTTTTCAAAAATAAGTGTTTTATCATCCAAAATCACTGATATTCTTGTGTAACATATGCTTACGGGACAAATTTGGGGTGCTTGTATTGTATAATATTGACAAATTTCTTAAAATAAAAAAACCGCCAAATGTTGCGATATACAGCCAATAGTAGAAACTGTCCCTGATCACGTTTGCACACAGTAACAATAATAGTGATGAAATTGTTTTTTTTAAATGTTATGTCTTTTTGCTTGGCGAAATCAGTCAGCAGTTTAATGCATGTTCCAAAATTTGTGGAATGATACGAGTACCGATTTAGTATTTCTTAGAGAAACTTTGAAGTAATTTAATATTTTGCTCATGTGTAATTTGGGAAGCTGAGAAGTTTCATGAAATTTAGGAATGCCCTGGTAAATAATCTTACTTACAATTAGTACACATTGTGATTAATTTATTAATGATAAACTTTGGTAACTTATCGAATTAATATAATGATTATTATTAATTTTCAAACATTAAATTTCAGAGTGAGAATTCTGAATCTTTTTTTTTTTCATTTCATCTTCCATTTTTTTAAAGTATTAATGTAATGTATAAAATGATACTTCAGTTGCATACCAGTGATAACGAAATAACATGCCATGTATTTGTTTCTTTTATTCAACTTCTTTCTATACGTTGCATGATTTCAGTATTCCAATTTGTTCTATGTAAATTCTGAAAGTTGACTGTATAGAAGTGGATTTTATAATTCTGCCAGTTTGTAAGATCGGAAATTTCAAAATTCTTGTGATATTTCATTTAATCTAGACCCATACTGTAAACTTGTGGGTTCTTTTCTGATCGTGTTCGCATTGTGAATTGAAAATAATTGCAGACAGGGTTTTGTCCCACTGTTTATTCCACACCTTCTATGGGACATTTCTTAAAATAAAGAATATATTGAGATGTTACAAGATTAAGATACATCGTCCAGCCGCGTGTCTACTTTTCACGACCCCGGTTTTTCTTCGCCACCGCTCTCTCTCTCTCCCGTTCCGACCTTTTCTCCTCTGTCCTTGCCAGATCCTCCTCTCTATATCGTCTCTCGTTCGACCTGTTGCCAGGTGCAGGCAGCGGTTCCTTACACGCCCCACCTAAGAGTAAAATTTGCCCCTTGTGGCTGATTTTACCATATCAGACACCAGGAACAGAAAATTCACAAACCGTGACACAAAAAATCCACAAACAGAACACACAATAATTGCAACAGTCAAAAGTCTTGATGATTGTTCTAGTGAAAGTTCCTTAATACAAACACATGAAATAATATTAATAGTTCACCCAATTGAAATAAGTGACTATGTTCCCAGAAAGATCTAAACTGTAATGGGATTGCAAACAGATACATGGAAAGCACATTATACCAAAAAAAAACAACACTAAATATATACATTACAGTTTTTATCTTAATCAAGACAATGTTTATTTCATTAACTCATGAATTAATGCTCAATGAGTTCACTAAATCCATATTAAGTACACAGTAAAAACTTTCTTACGGCTCTAATTTGCCTTTGGCCGGTAAGATTTCCGACCCAACCCATCTCACCCATTCTAATACAAAGTTAAATTGTTTTACACGATTTTTCCAAATTTGCATCAGAATGTCTATATCGACTATTCGAGATACAACGAACTGCTCTAACATTCTTAAAACCTGAGCCGCTAAATTACATCCATAAAAAGTGTATTCAATCTTAAACCTCACTTTTTTAGTCATACAAATTCCAAACGACATAAATCATGCGGCATAATTCTTCGTGAGAGAACGACAAAAATACCACTTCCACAAATCCAGTACCATGACCCACGATGCTGCGCTATTCTTTTCTACAAAACCTTCCCTTTTCAACAAAAGATAAATCCCGGTTCTCAAAAATATCTTTAACAGATCTTCACGGGTTACCTTCGCACTGAGACTAGTCACCGGCCTAGCCTCGCCCCACCTAGTGTGCTGATCAACCAGACATAAAATATATGTATGTCTCTTTGAGCTTGGCGGATCAATTGGACCTATCAGATCCATATTCACCACCTGAAATGGCAATTCAGGCCTTGCCACAGGTGTAATGGGTGATCGGTCTTTAATCCTAACCGATCGAGTGAGCTGACATTCTTTACATGACTCACAAAATTTCTTCACATCGGACCTCAGACCCTCCCAAAAGAAAGAATACTCGATTCGTTCAAGCGTCTTCTTGGGACCCATGTGACTACTGAACACGGAAGTATGCTCTAGTCTCAACACCTCCGTTCTTCTGCACTTCGGAATTACCAGTTGCCCAATACTCTCCCCGAGTATTTTATCTCTTTGAAATAGATATCCATCTACTTCATAGTAGTTTCCTTTGCCTTCCTTAGCCCTCTTCCAAACCAATGCTAACTCGGCACAACACTCCTGTTCGTAACGAAAACTATCAGCCACCATGATTCCTTTATCCATCTCAGCGGTCACCTCCTCATCCTTAGTACCCAATGTTCCCACTTCATTCCGACATGAAGTAATATTCCTTTGAGAATCCTCAATGTGCTCATGTGCTTTCTCTGGCAGAATACCCGATGAAACATCGGTTTCATCTACATTTCCTGAGACAACCCTCAGGTCCTGAGAGCTTTGAGCCAGTGAATTCTCTTCACTCTGGGCTCCTCCCAACATACCCAAAACATCTGGTGGAAGCAACACGTCTTCTACCAAAACTTCTGCCAAAGCAGATAACACTTGCTGGTGCACCAAATTAACCTGGCCACCGGTAGCAAGACCAATTGGAACATATACTAAAGGACATTTAACCGCTGGACCGAAAATACCTTTCAAATAAATCGTGGAAGCTCCTTCAGCCGATATTCCAGGAACTAAGTCTTTCTTGATAACAGTAATTTCCGTACCAGAATCCACTAACGCATGGACTAATTTCCCATCTACACTGATAGATGTTTTCACTAATTTACTTAATTTGTCTTCAATAGCCCGCCTAGGAATGACTTTACCTAGCAAATCAACTCTAGCAGTGACCTTTTCATCTTCCAATTCTGTCCCTTCCGTTGACACCTTATTCTCATTAAGTCTTTTATTATCTACCTCTTTGTTTTTCGGACAATCCCGCTTAAAATGTTTATCTGATTCGCAGGTGAAACAAGCGAATTTTTTAATTTCAGTTACTTGACCTTGATCAAAGTTTTTCCTAGAAGAAAAATTATCTGATTTTTTCTCCCCAAATGGCTGTTTACCCCAACTACCATTAAAACTTGTCTTTTCACTATCATTCCATTTAGCTCTCTCAGGTTCCTCGTAGGATTTCCCTTTGGAAGCATAAAATATATCACATTGTTTGCCCAAGTCCCTGGGTTTGTACCATTCTTCCCCTTGGAGCACACCAATATGGGTCGCCGTCTCATAATCCAACATTTCAAACATTTTATCTGCTACGATCAGTTGATTAACTGACTCAAAATCATTCGCACCTCTTAACTTACAGTAGTATAACCACATCGATGTTAAACGGGACGCGAACTGAGAGAAAGTTTCGTCAGAGTTACGTTTGTCCTTTCTAAAATTTTCTAAACATATTTTTGGGGTGAGGGTTCATACTCCTTGAGCACAACCTGTTTTAAAGATTCGTAATCTTTTAATTCTTCTTCGCCTAGGTTAACTAATAAGTTTGACACTTTGTCTCCTAACATGCATAACAAAACCTTCGGTTTTAACTCGTCGCTAACCATTTCACAAGTGAAAGCCTTTTCAAGACTAGAAAAAAAATAGTCCCACCCGTCTGATTTATTGGGTACCTTTACAGTTAACAGCCTAACCATTTTAACTATTTTATCTAAAGATTTTACACGTGAGGTTTTACCATTATTTTGAGTAGCACTCTGATTAGCGTTCCTAGATAATTCTATTTCCAAGCGTAATTTTTCAATTGATAATTGTTCTTCTCGTTTTAGTTTTTGCTGCTGTTCTGTCTCTAATCTTTCGGCTGTAATAACTTCCAATAACTCTTTTGCCTCTTCCTCCTTGTAATATTTACTAGAGATTATCAAATTCCTTAAAACAATTTTAGACATAGACGGATCAGGTGACTCATCTAAGTCCCACGCTAATTGAATTAAGTCAATTTTCTTACTTCTAATGAGAAATGCCATTTTTAATCAAGCTAAACCTAATGCCAAATTACCTTCTGACAAATTTAACTACAAACACTTAAATGACCTAGTACTATATATTTAACAAGCAAGAAAAATTTTACTCGTTTTTTCTAAGAGTACTCAAATTCCAGAAATACAATACGAAATATGTTTACAATAAAACTTATATGAGACACAGTTATTTGTTACTAATCAGAACGCAGAACCTTTTTCAAAATAAAAAAAAACACAATTAACAACATACTTTAGCTACATTACCATAGAATTATTTCTCAAATCATAAATCTACTCTTAGTTTCTTTTTTTTTAATTAAAAGAAGAATCTTATGCAGGAAACAAAAAACCAATATACATATACATCCTAAATTACGAGCAAAGGAAATAACTTCAGTTTGTATTAAAGTATCAACTAACTGACAAATTGCAACACTTTTGCTTAAAATGAAAAACTATCATATAATATTCAAAAAAAACATGCCATATTCTGAGTCATAAATAACCTACAAAATCTCTTATTTACAACATTTTAACAGGAAGTCCGTCTACTTGAAATACATATACACATTTTTTTAATGGATATTTTTCACCCACTCAAACATACATTTTTCGCAACCATTATTTCAAGATAAATTAATCTAATTATTTTTTTAAAAAATTCTGCAAACTGAATTGTTATGCAAAACACTTTCTATACCCACATTTTAATTTTTGAGACAACTTCAAAACAGTAAAGAATGATGATAAAAAAAGAAATTATGGTTTAACACTAGAACTCTAAATACCATATTTTACAACATTTAAAATGATACCCTATCATTTCCATGTAAAATAAGTACACAATTTTCTTATTTCATCCACACAATAATCCAACAACATAGAATATTGCAATAAACCAATGAAATTTTCTTTTTTCAGGATATATCTGCTTTTTCTATTTTATTTTTAAAAACAAATTAAATATGACTGCATCCCATTACTCTTTTAAATATTCACACAATATTTTAACTTAGGGGAACAATAGCCACTTACCTCGACATGAACGCTGTTTCTGTACTTGAACACTACTGGAATTTCCTTCGTTGTTTTCAGATCACGACTCCATTCATCAGAAAATGAAGAAAAATACGACATCTGTTCGTTCATAGCCCAACTCGGCAGGTGATGGTAAAACTCCATATGAAGAAGGTCTTGTTTTTTTTCACTTGAAACTGTTGCAGGGCATTTCCCGGGATGCACGTGGTCATCAACTTGAAGATACACTGCAGGATTCTATTTCCTTGTTAAAAATTTCCTTTCAAACCGAATGTCCACTAGAACCTTGTTCACAATTATGTAGCACGAACACCGATCAATTTGAAATATTTTATTCATTTAAATTCTGCTCCATTGCATCGCACTCCTGACACCAGTGTAAACTTGTGGGTTCTTTTCTGATCGTGTTCGCATTGTGAATTGAAAATAATTGCAGACAGGGTTTTTTCCCACTGTTTATTCCACACCTTCTATGGGACATTTCTTAAAATAAAGAATATATTGAGATGTTACAAGATTAAGATACATCGTCCAGCCGCGTGTCTACTTTTCACGACCCCGGTTTTTCTTCGCCACCGCTCTCTCTCTCTCTCCCGTTCCGACCGTTTCTCCTCTGTCCTCGCCAGATCCTCCTCTCTATATCGTCTCTCGTTCGACCTGTTGCCAGGTGCAGGCAGCGGTTCCTTACACATACCATATTTAATTTCTCAAAAATACTATGAAAAGTTTTGTATCTTACCTATATACAAATGTTATAGATTTTTGCTCTCTAGTTTCTGGTATATTTCACACAGTTGGCTGACTAAATGACTAGATTTTGTCATTAATTTCTTTGAAAACAAGGGAAGACCATTTCAAATCTCTTACTTTTGTAAATGTATTGTATCCAAAAAAGGGGAAAAAAAGCATTAATTTGATTAAAATACTTTTGATAGTATTGAAATTAGAGTAAACAAAATTCGCAGAAACTTTGGAAAAAAATGTTTTTATAATTTTTTGTTTACTATTAATTGCCTAATCACTAGGTGTTTAAAAACTTAAGTTCTTATGTCATAAATCTAAAGTTAACATTTTAGAAATTCTACATAATTTGACCTTTCTTTGTTTTTTTTCTTTTTTCTAAATCTTTGATTTAGGAGATAAAGTTCTTTAATTTTTTTTGTTTGGGTTAGTGACATTAAATACTCATTTGTAAATATTTTTAAAAATTAATACTTTTTGTTGTAAATAAATTGCAAAAATCCATTCATAAGATTTTCAGAGAATTTTAATAGATGTTCTCATCAATAAGATAAAAATTGAGATATAATAATTGTAAAAGATATTATGCATGTTGAATATTGGCAGATAGATCCTCGATTTGTCCTTATAGTATAATATTACTCTTTCAGAGAGTCTGATTTATATAGCAGATCATGAAATGCTTTATTTACTTATAGTGCATTCATGTAATGTTAAAATTAAGTGTCGATAAATGATGTATATTAAAATGAGTATGATAATTAAATAAAACTGTATACGAGAAATTTTCACGAAAACAATTTAATTTGTTCTACAATAAAATAATTTTATTAAAAAGCTTTTTTTTAAACATGTTTCTTAATTTATTCAAAAACGTCCAAATAATTTATTTCTGAATGCTGGAGACAGGCATTTTTAAGAAAATTCAAACCTTCTGAAGGGTAATAATTACAAAGGAAGTCTGTATAAAGCATATCAAATGTTAGTTTTTTTAATAAGATTATTTCAGATACCCAAAACATTTCAATGATGTTAAAAGCAATTTATTTCCATCTCAGAATTCCTAATTGTTCAACAAAAACTTTCATATTAACCAACTTTAATTAAAAAGCTAAATTACAATTTTTGTTTGTAAAAAAGTGTGTATTTTCTTCGATGTGCAATGTTTTCGTAAGAACTTGTTCATAGTATGTTTTATAGTTGTGGGATTATTTAATCCTTCAAGGAGAAAAAAGTAGTATTTAGCCTACTTTTATAAAAAAAAAATAACTTTGTATGTATATGTGTATAAAAAGATCTCTCTTTTGGTAGAGTAAATCATGGTTTGCTTTAATAACAAAAATTAAATGGTTAAGTGAAAGTGGAGCAAAACTGAAGATTTTAGAAAAAGAAATTTTCTTTTTAAGTTCTTATCTTCGTGAATTTAAGGAAATGTTAATATAAAACAGATCATTCCATTGGTTATATCAACTTTCACAGTAAAAAAGAAAATTCAATACACCTTTATGGAGTTATTTAGTTACAAGATATTACTAATTTTCTTTACTTTTTTATATGGAAACACTCAATTAGATAAATCAGGAAAAATAACAAAAAAATGCAATTTTTTGTGTACATTCAAAAGAATTATATTGAAATAATTTCAAATCAATCTCAAAATCTGTATTAACATATTGGAAAAATACATGCCGAGCATACTAAATATAAATTTATTTACATCCTACCCTGTACCTTAATGGAATATAATTTTTATTGGAAATGGGCACTTGTAAACTTCCGAATCTCGGACAGTTGTATCCAATTCGTTTTGGTCTCCCCAGATGTTTATGAGAGTTAGTATTTCTTCTGTTCTCCAACGCGAGCAATCCAAAACAGCTGCCATCTTGAATAAATGAATCTCTGGCGCAATGCATCATGGGATAATTAGAAAACACTCCGCTTTTAACTTCCAAAGTTCCTAGTCGAAAGAGGGTACGAAAAATAGACCTGCATTTCGACCCGGCAAAGTGCCGGCTCGTCTTGTAAACGGGGCCTAAGAGAGAAACTGAGTGTCAGATTTACCTCCGGTGATTGGTTTTCGCCTATTTGGTGCCGCACTAAAAAGAGATATCCCCTCTCTGTATAGGTCTGTAATATTAAAACTCCTACCAGGATTCCAATTACAAATGAAAAAAGAAAGATTTGAAAGTATTAAATGATGAAAATTCTGTAAGTTTTTTTTTCATATTGCTTAATGCGTAAATATTGTTTTAAATCTTTTTTTAAAAAAATAAATAAATGTTAAGTACGGAGAGTCCGGTGAATAATATAATTGATGTCAAATTTCCTATTTTTTGATTTATTTAAGGTATCCGACTACGTTCGGAACCGTGATTTTGCAAAAGCGCATCAATGGATAATTTTCATGATATTTAGTGTCACTTAGATTAGAATATATGCATAAAAGTTTTTCAAGGACATTTTGTCAAAAAAACATTTATTTAAATATAATATTTTGCCAAAAAAATAACTTAGAAGTGGGTTTACTCATATTTTACGACAAGAGATGAGAGCAATTTTAAGAAAAAAACGCCAATAATTATTCCAATTGGTGGAGCTCTGAAAAAATGTGGTTTTTTCAAAAATTATAGCTGAGCCTCTGTAGAGAGGTCTGAGCTATATACGGGCAAACTATTATTAAAAAGAACCATTCTTCAAAAAGGAGAACATTTGGAAAAAAGATTATTCTAAGTTAATTTTTTGCCAAAATATTGTGTTTAAATAATTTTTTTTAAAATGTCCTTAAAATAATTTTATGAATGTATTCTAATCTAAGTGGCACTAAATATCACGAAAATTATCCATTTATGCGCTTTTTTAAAATCACAGTTCCGAACGTAGTCGGATACCTTATTCTCACAATTGCTTTGTGTGGTCGAGCGTTGTGGTGAAGAAGTATTAAACTGTACCCATTAAAAAGTGACGGATTTATATTCTATTTTCCATACATTTCATTAATGTACTCACAGTATAAGTGATGCAGTTGAATTATTTGTCACCAATGCTTCCAGAGCATTATTTTTCACACATGTTTTTGGTCTTGCAATTGGTTCATTTTTTTAGGAAAAAATCACCTGACCGAAATTTTTTGAACCAATGCTGCAGTTTTTGATCACTAACATCATTCATCCCGATTGCCTGGTTTACATAGTGTGTAGCATTTGCAGTATTAGTACTAAGTTTATATACTCATTTAAAAACGGTTGAATTCACATCCTTACAAAATTTTAAACAAATAAATGTTGGGACACACACTTTCGAGAAAAACTTTCTTAATTGAAATGTGACTCTGGCAATAGGCACTACGACTTTAAACGAGGTTATGCCCAAAATAAAAGCAGAGCTAAAATTATGACTCTAACCTCTAATATAAAGATCATCTAATATTTTTGATTCTCCATCCATATGTTAAATATGAGTTGCGTGTACTGAGAAAACCGATTGAATTGAAAGCTAAGTTAAACATTGCACAAAAATTAAGTGTTAGAACATTTTTTTCGGAATTCGACATCATGTGAATCATAATATCAATGTAAATTTATTTATATGACTTCACAAATAATACTAATTTATAAAAAAAACCTGTTTAATAATTTGTGTTTAAGTTATATATAAGCAAAATATGTTCAATATTCACTAATCAAGTTCCATGAGGGATTCTGTTTGAAACACTTTCAGTATTTTTTTTCAAGTAAAGAAAATTCGATAGTCATATTTTATTAATACATTGAAATATCCGCAGTAATTGGAGAAACAGCCAAATATCTGTTTACAATATATTTTATTAGAAAATGTAAGAAGATAAAGAGAGAGAGAGAGAGAGTACAGAGTTTGTAATATTTTTAAAGGTTATTAACTGTTTGAAAGCAAAATGACTTCCAAGAGCTAAGGAAGTTTCTACAATAGAATAAGAAATTGTTTCTTTCTCCTAATTTCAATTGGATTTAGAAGTTCTATAGGAGATATGGAAGTGCTGATTTTGAAAACTAAATATTCGTTATCTAGTTTTCGTTGAACAAAAAATAATCACACCGCTCAAGAAGTTCATGATTTAGGTAACTGAAAAAAGTAATAGAAATAAAATTTACTATAAGAAATTTATTAAAATGATTGGATTTGTGAATATGTATATATATATATATATATATATATATATATATACTGAAGGGCCACTGAATTCGTTACACCTACCTAGTACAGAGTCAGGCCTCATTTGGCCTTGATAACGGTTACCACACGACGAGGCATAGATTCTACAATTTTCTGGCAACCTTCCACGGGAATGACTTGTCAAATATCCCCTAAAACTGTCCATAATTAAGTAAGGTTCGTTGGTGATGTGTGATGGACTTTCAAGTCTTGACCCAAACAGCCTAAAAATCTCAAAAGGGTTAATGTCTGGGCTTCTACATGACTAATTTATGACAGACAAATCAGAGGAATTCTTATCCAACCAGTCAGACGACAAGCGGAACATGTGAATGGTATAGTTTTCTTGCTGCAAAAACATATTATGTTCGGATAGCAGAATATCATAAAGCAGTGGTTCTCAAACTTTCACTACTGGTGACCCAATTTTCAATCATAACTTTTATCGCAACCCCCCCTAAAAATAATAATGTATTGAATGCAATAATAATGCACTTTGATGCTAAAGCTACAATACGATCATAATTATAAACCGTAAAAATTAACAAGATAAGTATTAAATTATGTATATGTTACTTTTAAGTTTTTTAGTTTGTTTTAAAACTATAATTTATTTTATAATTATTTTTACTATACACGATAAAAATCACAATTCCAGTGAATAATTTAATTAAGAGAAAATATACTTACCTACTTTCAAGGACTTTTCAATTTTTCTTTGAAAATTTGAGAAAAAATCCAATAAAACTAAAGACAATGTTCCAAATGTGCGTGTCCTTAATGAAGAAGCTAAATCACAGACACTTTTCGCTAACAACACAGGAACGTTATTTTACAAGAAAACTATCATATTTTGTTCACGTTTTTGTAGTTATGTTGTTGTTCGATGATCTACAAATAGCATTTTGGACTTTTTCTTCCCTGTGTCTTTTTGACAAGGCGAAGTGCTACATTATGGGTTCATAGTTTTCTTCATAATGATCTTTAAGCAGCATTTGAACATTTCAAATCGACTCAAACGTTTCATATCTAACGCTTTTCTGATATTTACTTTCGCTATCTTGATTAATATGCATTATTTCAGAAGGTTCTTCAATTGCTTAATTAGTTTCAACGTCCTTCAATAGGGATCACAGATGCCCCTTTTTAATATTCTGATCATTTACATTTATAAACCATAATAAGTCGTGCAACACAGCCATCAAAACCACAAAATTGTTCATAGGGAAAGTGTAGCAGGCTCTAAAATATGCTTATCGATATATCATAAAACTCTTTCACATGGAAAGAGGCGAAACAGAAATATATTATATGTATTTACATCTACCCGAAAAAAAGGGACACATATAGTCATACCAATAAGTTCGAAGGTCAGCTAAAGTAATATTTTAGGTTAAAAGAAACATAATGAAAAAATCTCTCATTGGTGGGATTACAGCAAAGCAAACAAAATATTTTTTTAATTCGGTTATAGGATCAAAGATGGCTAATGAGCGTTTGAAGTGGAATCTTTTATTTTTGATGATCCCCAGATGATAAAAATAAATTATATCATTGTAAATGTGTATTTTTTTATCATGTCAGAAAGCATTTTGTTTTACTTCATTCCAAAAAACTTCTTTTTAAACCTTTTATTTTCAATATGCTTGCGCCCCCCCTCGCAAATTTACCGCGCCCCCCAGGGGGTACGCCCCACAGTTTGAGAAACACTGTCATAAAGGGATGGAGGTGATGACCCAGCTACTCTACGGAATGAACTGCATTGAGTACAATTGCATTAACAAAGATCCCAATCAGTTCCATGAAAAAGCTCCCCAGACCGTGGCTGAGCCATCATGCCCTTTTACAGTTCCAATCTATTATGCGGGAACCCTAGCTTCATGAACCTGACGCCATAGTCTCAGCTTCCAGTCGGTGTTAAGTAGTGAGAATCCGAACTCTTCTCTCCATGTTACTCGTTTCCAGTCCTCTGCACTCCAGTCGCTGTGATCTCTTGTCCAGGCAAGATGTGCAGCCCGATGGCGAGCATTGAGCAATGGTAGTCTAGTAGGTCGACGGCTCTCGAAACCCATACAGTAAAGCGAGTATTGGTTGCACAGTCTGTTTACTGACTTTACGACTGGCACCGTCATTCAATTAGGTGGTAATTTGAGCTAATGTTTGACTTCGCTGTCTACGTACAATACGCCTGAGGCGTCTCTCACCACGCACTGTCAAGGGTAATTGTTATTTGCAGTGTACCTGGTTGCTATTTTTTTTTGTTCACCATCCATGTTTTCTTGGAATTCTTAACATTGTCGACCTTGAAAATCTTAGCCGTCTGGTGATTTTGTAAATTGAATGGTCCGTGCGTCTCGCATCTACGATTTGTCTGCAATCCAAGGCATCTAAATCAGGCAGTTTACCCATACTGGCAATTCCAACAAAAGTACGCGCTATATATTTCTTTAAGACCCAACCCGCACGATCTTGCGGGTTAGGTACTTGATTCTGGAATATCGTATGTATGAAAATCCCGAATCTAATGATTGAGAGGGTTTTCAGAAAGTCCTAAGTATCACTTTTCTTCAACAGACGATGGTTGTGGTCCATGTTTTACTTTCAGCTTGATAATCGCGCTTTGTTTCAAATACAACGAAAACGCGTCTTCTTTTTATCTGTCATAAAACGGTAATTATTAATATATTCCTAATTGCGTGGATACAAATTTTCTATTAATGTTTATATAGTTGTAAAATAGAAAAATAAAAACTATATTCTATTTATGTAGCTTGTAAGATTCGGGATTTTGCTACTCGCACGATCGTGTGGGTCGGGCGTGATTTGAGTCACTTCAGCTATAAAGGTAAGTTTTTGCTAAGTGAGTTGTCTTTTCGGTTTCAGTAATGTTGATAAAGACCTAAATAAAAACGAGACACATTGTTATATAATTAAAACCATATATCATTGGGGTTGCCATTGCCGATTCCCTGTTTTCTTTTTCACACTTTTTCACACATTCATCATTTAAATAGATATCTGCATTCAAATCTCTTTCCCCCTCCAAAAATCAATTCTGAGTTTTCTGGTAGGAGTTAGTATGGTGCGGTTTATTTATTTATTTTTTTACTTTTTTAAATAATACAATTTCCAGATACATTTTATTATTTGTCATGGAATTCTATACTAATTTTTAACGAAAAACTTTTTCAGGCGTCTGAAAGGAGAATTCTCATACAAGAAGAAATTTCGCGATAGATGAATAAATCAGATTGAACTTAGCTCAGAACTTAGTGATCTTTAAGATGATGATAATATTGCGAACAAAACATATGAATCACGTATACAGGAAGGAGAATTAAGCTCAGATGAGAGCGATGAAGAAACACATGGAAATATTTGAAATGGAAAGACAATGTTGGATCCTTCTTTGCCATAAAACTCTCTTGAACACATTAATTTCAATGATTTAGCTGTTGAAAATTCTTGGATTATGTGCAAAGAAGATGCAATATAAAATAAAACTCCTCCAAAAATTAAAAATAAAAAAAGCTTAAAATTTAACTTACACATAGGTAAGCAGCATCTCCACCTACTAACAAAAGTATTTTAAAGGCAGATAAAGATAATAGTGTTGTAATTTCCCTCGCAAAAAGATACAGGTGCTATAATCCACATGTTACACATGCCATGCCATTTAACCTGGCCATTCCAGGATAAAAAGCATTAAATGTATAGTCATTTTCAATGAGTTCATGACATTTCAAGGCCTCTCAAGTTCTGATTTGAAAACTAAGAAAGCAGTTTAAAAACATGTTGGGAAAAATGCAATATATATTTATACTTGACAAAAACGAAACATGTTTTAAAGATTTTTACAGTAAATAAATAATGAGTTAATAAAAGAATTAATTATATGCATCACTAATTTCCTTATTTCTACTCTCTAACAAATTTCGATGAATTAAGATTGTTTCTTCTATCAACTTAGAGCTAAAAATTTATAACTCGTAAGATTTCGTAGGTTACTGTTTCACAAATAAACCCCAACCCGCATGTACATGTTAGACATTTAAAAAGTCGGATCCAAATTTTTATGATCTCCTTGTGTTGTTTTTCCAATCCCGTTCCATGATCTCAATGAAAGTAAGCACACCGATTCGAACCCGATCTTTTGAGTTTCGTGATTTGTGGTTGGCAGCACTACCATGCAAATCGAGCGAGTATTTAAACTCGGCTCATGTTAGTTTTTCGAAAAAGGAAGGAGAAACGGAAATATAAGAAGTGTGTGAGTGGTTTAACTCTTAGAGGGAGAGAAAGGCTGGTTGGCAATGCAACTGCAGGTTGCATCACCATTTTAGATTAGAAATTAATTTTACAATATTAGAAGACGGTTCGAATCGGATGTCTCTGGTAATGTTGCTTTTTGAACTTATTGTTTTTATCGCTCCAGTAACGAGCAGAGTGACTTTAAGATTGATTATTAAAGGCGAATTTTAAGAAACTGTTTTTCGTCTTCATGCCTCCTCGACACATAAATTTCACTGCTAGCTTTGCAAAATTTAAATTGGTTTACCAATAAGTGTAACAAATTTGGTTATGGGCCCAGTCCATGTACTGTATCGATGCAGGCTAAGGAGTTGAACCAGGCCATGAACTTTGTCTATTTAAATACTGATGCAGTCTAGAACTATTTTTTATGAACTCTGTTGCTAGTACGCTAAATCGAGTAGCAGGTATGGAGTTTAACAACCAGATATCAGTGTTGACTCCAAATAACTGGAACACGTGGAAGCATGATATGCAAGTACTCTTAATGCATTATTGTTGCTGGCAGTTTATAATACAGACCAAGCCAGAGCAACCTAATGAAGAGGTAACATACAAGGAAAATTAGGTCTACAACTTCGTAAGGATAGATGTTATACGTTGATCTATACTAACATCAGTTCAGATTTGAAAAATCTGATAACGGAAACAACTGACGGAGTAGCGGCATGGAAGATATTAAAATATCACTTCGAACCAGTCACAAAAGCAAAGAGTAATTCAACTATTAGATCAATTTTTGGAACAAAATACCAACCAGGGGAAGATGTTGGAATCTTCATATCTCGTGTAAAGACAGCGGCAACCAGAATACAAGAAGCGGGTCATAAATTGGACGACCTGTACATAGGATTTCAATTAATAAGGTGGCTTCCTCAGGAATTCCCGTCTAAGAGGACTTCAGAGTTGTCAAAATTGAAGCAGAGCTGATATTAGAAGCCAATCGTCTTCAGTTGATGAAACAAGATTTGGAGAAAGCGGAGAATGCTTACTTGAGCAGTTTCACTTCGAAGAAGTCGAAGACGTTACCTGGTGCTACGGCTGCAGCTCATGGAAATCCAAATGGCAAGAATGATTACCAAAAGAAAGATGGTAAGGTATTTAACTGTAAAACTATTAAAAATGTTAAACAATCTATTAAGACTAGGTCCATGTTATGTATGTAATGAGTACGGGCATCTTAAAGTAAACTGTAAAGAGAAAAGTCTGTACAAAAATCTCCTTCAACTGTAAATGAAACTTTTAACACAGAGTTTAATATAAATTTAAGATTTTGTGAAGCTGAATGTAGTCTTTTAGAACTAGATAAACAACTCGTAACTAGTTGTATTTTATTTGAGGGAAAATTCTGATAAAGGTGTTTGGGTAATAGATACTGCTGCCACGAGTCATTTTTGTAATGACAAGAGTTTATTTTTAGATCTTAAACCGATAACTAACATGAAAATGTCGTTAGCAACGGAGGATAAAAGTTGTCCCGTAGAAGGAATCGGTACACTTAGATTTCGGGTAAAATATAAGGGGAGTTTTCATGAAATAACTTTGACTGATGTTTTATTTAATCCTAATTTGAGAAATTTGTTATCCGGTTCCAGATTAGAAAGTAAAGGTGCGCATTTTGTGGGTACTAAAGGTAAAATTAATGTTTTTAATAAAGACTGGATAAAATTGTTCTCGGCGACACGCCATGAAAATTTGTATTTTTTTAAGCCGGATCATTATATTATATCAAAGAGTAGAGAAATTAGTTTTTTTAGTGATGTAACCGCTAAAACAAAAAACGGATCAATAGAAATGTGGCATCAACGCTTTGGTCATGTTAATAACGATTACTTGGTAAAAACTAGTAAAAATGATAGTGTAAAAGGTATCCCACGCTTAACTGATAATGGTAAGACTCATTGTATACCGTGTAAATTAGCAAAAAGTCCAAGAGAGTTTCATTCAAAAAGACGGGGGCCGTAAGATCAAAACGTCCAAAGGAATTGTTGCATATGGACCTATGTGGTTCAATGCCAACTGAAAGCCAAGGCGGTAATAAATATTTCTTGAGTATAATTGACGATTATTCAAGAAAGGTGACTATATTTCCCATCCGAAATAAATCTGACGTATTTCATACGTTTATAAGATTTCAGAAACGAGCAGAACGTTTTCTAAGTAAAAGGTAATAGCAGTTAGAACTGATATGGTGGACTAGAATTTTGTGATATGGATAATTTCTTGACAGAACTGGGTATAAAGCATGAGATAACAAATTCATATACGCCAGAAATGAATGGGGTCGCGGAGAGATTCAATTTAACCTCTCTAGATGGCATCAAAACATTGCTTAAGTCTAGTGAAGTTCCCATAAGTTTTGGGGAGAAGCATTACTTTGTTTCACTTATGCGTGGAATCGAATTTGTCACAGACAGTAACAAAACGCCTTTCGAAAAATATTCAGGTAGAAAACCATCGGTATTGCATCTAAAACCTTTTGGATGTTTGGCATATGCTGGTGTGCCAAAACAAATTAGAAAAAATTCGATATGCGTGCGAAAATGGGAATTATGATGGGATACGCACAACGTACTAAGGGTTATAGAATATGGTTAATAGATGAAAATAAATTAGTCGAGACTATTAATGTAAGATTCGATGAAAATAAGAGGGGAATTAATTTTAGACAAAAATTTAATAGTAACCTTGGATATATAATTTAAACCTTCCTGATTATTATGATGATGAGGATGATTCTGATAGAGTAAAAGATTCATTAACGAGTCGTTTAGTTTTTTCAAAGACAAGTACGGAAACGCCCTCAACATCTGAAAAACCAGAAATATCTTCCGATAATCTTAACTTGATCCCGTGTACGGAGGTTAAGTGGATTCGAAATATAGGTAGGAAAGTAACTGGATCTAACGTATATTATAGTATAGAAGGGGAAATAACCCGATTGAAATATTTTAACGAAATAGAGAGATACTGTAAGAGGCATAATATTAAGTATGATCCTAGTTTATTTAATTTTTAGAAAAGATAATACCGAATCCCAGGGATTTTCAGATTTGTCAGAGCAACAAGAAGCTCTTATGGTTGAAGTAACTATTCCTAACTGTTACAAACAGGCGATAAGATCCAGAGACGCATCTAAATGGCATGATGCAATGGATAAAGAAATTAACGTAATGAAGGAACGTAAAGTTTGGGATTTAGATGATCATCTGGATAATATAAAAATTTTAGAAAACAGTTGGGTTTATACCATTAAATATGATGAAAATAATAAAATTGTTAGATAAAAGGCCCGCTTAGTTGCGCGAGGTAACACACAATTACGAGGTGAGTCATTTGACGAGGTATTTCAAGAATACATATTAGAACTTTCAAAAGTTAAATCATTAAAACTAAGATGTTATTCAGACTCGGATTTTGCTACAAATAGGGATGATCGAGTATCAATGGGAGGGTTCATAACTTTTATAGACGAAACGCCAATTTCATGGCGAACTTTCAAGCAAAAAAATCCGTTAGTCTGTCGACCATGGAAGCTGAGTATGTTAGTTTAACAGAAGCAGCTAAGGAATTCATTTGGCTAAAGAATGTAATTAATAATAAAAGTTTAAATTTGGAATTAAGTGAAAATGTAATGTTTTGTGACAATCAAGCTGCTATAAGTTTTTCAAAATCACCGGTAGAAAATTATAGAACAAAACATATCTATGTTCGTTATCATTTTCTAAGGAATTTGATATACGACAAGGTTTTCCAAATTAAATATATAGGTACCAAAAATAATTTGGCGGACATTTTTACCAAACCCATGGTAAAGGAAATTTGTTAGAATTTTGTAGAAAATTATTTCTTTTTAGAGAATAAGACTTTGTTTCTTTAAGATTAAAATATTAGTTTGTTTATTACAATAAAGATTGTGAATAAAATGTATTTTTTTGTGTTAAGTTGTATAACATGTGATTATAGATTAAAATTAATTTACTGATTTGTAAGAGATAATGGTGCGAGAGATTGGAAAAAGGGGGCCGATTGTTAGACATTTAAAAAGTCGGATCCAAATTTTTATGATCTCCTTGTGTTGTTTTTCCAATCCCGTTCCATGATCTCAATGAAAGTAAGCACACCGATTCGAACCCGATCTTTTTGAGTTTCGTGATTTGTGGTTGGCAGCAACTACCATGCAAATCGAGCGAGTATTTAAACTCGGCTTAGTTTTTCGAAAAAGGAATGAGAAACGGAAATATAAGAAGTGTGTGAGTGGTTTACTCTCTTAGAGGGAGAGAACAACTGGTTGGCAATGCAACTGCAGGTTGCATCACCATTTTAGATTAGAAATTAATTTTACAATATTAGAAGACGGTTCGAATCGGATGTCTCTGGTAATATTGCTTTTTGAACTTATTGTTTTTATCGCTCCAGTAACGAGCAGAGTGACTTTATGATTGATTATTAAAGGCCAATTTTAAGAAACTGTTTTTCGTCTTCATGCCTCCTCGACACATAAATTTCACTGCTAGCTTTGCAAAATTTAAATTGGTTTACCAATAAGTGTAACAGTACATGTGGGTACTGTCTACGTTACAGGGGGGAGGGGGTAGTAGGAATATTTTTATTATTTTTCCCAGAGTCGTTGAGGTCCATATAATATTAATAACCAGAAGAATTTATTATTTAAAGACAAAAATGTTTCAGGTCTTGAAGGGATATACAGTTACCCAAGCGCCCTCACTTTCGCATAAATGAGGCGCAGCGTTACACAATTTGCATAGCCCTTTCTATCCCTAATTCAGTGGCATTTCACAGTGAATGTATCTATATACACTCTGTCGCAAAAATATATGCACCCAGAAGAAATCAAGCTACAATCACGAAACTCGGCAAGAATGTAGTCTGGTAAGAGATATGCAAATGATTAAAATTTCGAAGCCAATGAGACAAGGCTATGTGCTATGCGCATATTAGTTGCGCAACTGGGAGAGTTTAAAAGCATGAGTACGAGCGCCGTACGGCTATCCAAACGAATCTGATGACTTTTGATAGACGATATTCAGACTTAGGATGCCTCTAAGACGTAACCGGCGGCAGTACGAGCAGCTGACGGACTTTGATAGGGGCCGTATAATAGGCCTCAGAGAAGTAGGTTGGTCGAATAGAGGTATCGGCCGCCACCTCGGTCGGAGCGATATGGTAGTTACTCGGTGTTGGCAACAGTGCATCACAGAAGGTAGAGTGTACCGTCGCGGAGGGTCAGCACGTCCCAGGAACACAAATGATCGCGAGGATCGTGCAATCAGAAGAGTGGCCACTTCGGCACCAACAACGTCGCTAGCATCGATTCAACGCCACTTACCTCCTTCCAGACATCCAGTGCCATCAAGAGAAACCATAAGGAGACGACTGACCGAAGTTGGCTTGAGGAGCCGACGTCCGCTAAGGCGCTTACCACTGACCCCACATCATAGGCAGTGTCGACTGGATTTTTGCCGACCTCGGGCAACTTGGAGTGTGACAGACTGGAGACGTGTCATCTTCAGTGATGAATCCCGATTCAGTCTCAGTGCTGATGACCACCGCACACGTGTCTGGAGGCACACCGGCCAGCGGTCCGATCCGGCATTTATTGTCGAGCGGCATACAGCAATTTCACAAGGTGTGACAGTGTGGGGAGCAATTTCTTGGGATACACGATCATCTTTAGTGGTCCTTCAAGGCACTTTGACAGCTCGCAGATACGTGGACGATATTTTAACGCCGATTGTGCTACCCATTCTATCAAGTCGCACAGGTGCCATTTATCAACAGGATAATGCACGTCCACATACTGCGCGACTCTTCCAATAATGTCTTCAAGGATATGACGTCCTACCATGGCCTGCCAGGTCACCATATCTTTCGCCAATAGAGCATGTCTGGAACGCGCTGGGAAGGCAACTGCAGCCGTCCCGAGATACAGGAGAATTAACTGCGCAGATGCAAAGACTATGGCAGTATCTTCCACAGGGGGTCATAAGTGATCTAATTGAATCGATGCCACGCCAAATTTCGGCTTGTATAGCTGCCAGAGGTGGCTTTACTACTTACTGATTTTTAACCTTTTGCAAGCTGTAATCGCTTAATAAAATGATATTTTGTTCTGAATTTTTAATCATTTGTTTATTTTCATATACACTACATGCATACCAAATTTCGTGAATGTAGCTCAATTTCTTCTGGGTGCATATATTTTTTTGCGACAGAGTGTGTAATACACTTCTTTGTTCACCAATTGTTTTCTCATGTTCCCTCTGATAATCCATCTCGACAATTAAGATTTTTTCCCCATAATCTCATTTAAAAATAGATTAAATATCTGAATCAAAGATCTTGAACTTAAAGAAAATATTCTAGCCAATATTGATAGAAATAGAAAGAGGTTCTTTCTTATGATCGTATTCAAATTTGCAATAGATCTTAATGAGCTTTTTCTTTGCCAAAGTTATATGTCCATTGTATTGCAAGCAATGCTACAATACGTTAGAGTTACATATATAAATTTATCTCATCTTTCTTATTCAACAACCTCTTTTTGAAACACCATTCAATTTGTTTATACAGAATACTCAGCATTTTGCGCAAGAATATTCCAAAAGAATATATGATTCTAAACACCTTTAATGGTTTTATAGATTGCTAAAATTTGGTTTTATTTTTTTTCTGTTCTCAAATTTTCTCTGTTTTCCTACTGGTGAATTACTTTGATATTTTTTGATTTTTTTAGTGATTGAAGTTTAAATATATATATATATATATATATATATATATATATATATATATATATATATATATATTCTTTCAATCACACACACATATTATATTGTACAACAGTAAATTAAAATTATATTAAAGTAAGAAAAATGTAGATTGTTGTCTTATTATTCTAAGCCTTTTATTTTAATAATTTTTGATTTTTAAGTAATAATTTTTCTTGTTTAAATAAGATTAAATTATCTCCAAAAACATATATTTGAATATATAAGAGGTAACGCAATAGGGATTTTACGAATTTTTGCATTCATTCTCGTAAGAAAAAATTATTATAAAGATAATATCGAACAATTTCTAAAATTAATTAACCCTCGGTTTTCGAATTTTTAGCTCTGTTAGAAGATAAAATTTCTTTTTTCAACCTAAATTATTGCGTATAAAGAAAGTCGTCAGCATCTCAGACATGATTTTTTCACAAAAAAACATTTATCCGAAATAAATGTTCAACAATAAAAATTGGCAATCCTTTGTAATAAATAAAGATTTGAAAAATAATTGTTTTATCTTTAGTAGTATATATATAAATCAATTACTTTTCGCAAAAACAAGAAATAAACACTCATTTATGTATATATATATATATATATATATACGCGTGTGTGTTTTCATTTAATTCGTACGCAATAAATTATAATTTTTGCATAATATATCAGTTTTGAGGCATTAATTAATGTCAGTAAGGAAATTATAAACTATCTCCTTGAATAAAAAATATATTTAAGTTAATGGAACAAATTCTTAGAATGATTCAATTTGTGATTACAATGGCAGGAAAAACAAACACCTCAAACAATTGTTGAATTCTGGGCTTATATTTCTGTTATAATTTGTACTAGATTTCGTATTGCAAAATGCTTGATATTCGACAACTCTTCGTTCTAACGTTTCCACTTTATTTTTCATTATGCTGCTTCCTAATTAATAAAGGATGAAAAAACTAACACTATTGCTTGTTTCAAAAAATTGTCGAAACAAAGTATATGGTGAATAGAGGAAAAGTAAAACACAAAACACAGTTCTAACAATTTTCATCTCATGATAGCATTCATTGTTTCCTTGAGGGTATGAAAATATTGTTTTTCAATTTTTCTTTATGTAAGATGCATTCGTTAAATTAATATTCTGTAATCGTATTTAAATCATTATTATTTGCTTATGAGAATCGAAAACATTTAGTAGTAAATGTTCCTACTAAAATTTAAGACTTTATTTCTTTTATATTTAAAATCAACAAAAAGGTTTGAAATATAAAGTGCACTATTAATAATTGAAAGGCATTATAAAGTATTATCAAAAATGGGGAAAAAACCGAAATAGTTTTTAACTATATTTACTTGCTAGAGAAAACTATTGTATCTATTAAAAAGTTGTATACCACAAGAGAAACATTTAATTTAAAAAAATATACCTTTCTATATATAACAAAAGATTACTTGATGAAAAACTTCTCTTTTGGAAAGTGGACGTTATTTCTTTTAAAAAAACCCGTACAGCAGCATTTGATTATTTACTTCAAAAAGGGTATGTAACAAAAGAATGAGTGAATTAAGTTACCCCTATGGTCTGGTCTTAGAAGAAAAAAAAAGGTTTTAGAATCAGACAATGTAGTGAAAAAAGCTTTTTAAAACCAGGCAATGTCGCACAAAAATGTTTAAAAGCTCATATCCCTGTAATACAGACAAAATTTCCGCTTAAATTTTTCGTTTTTTTTTCTGTAGTGCGTATGCATTGTACGTAAAACTATCTGAAACTGTAGCCCACCAACATTTAAAGAAAAAAAAATTCCCTCTTTGAAAAGACAAGAATAAAAAGAGACATCAAGAATAATAGTAGACATACATCGAATTGAATTATATAAAGTATTTATAAATTTAGAAACAGTTTAATGTAGTAATTTGTTTCCCGTTTCATTATAAGCAATTCATGATTTTTCCATTACTATGAAGATGACAAGTTTTAACAAAAATAATTAGGTCTAATTCATTCTCAGTAGATGGTGTTCACGGTCGAAGTGAACTATTTTTGCTACAATATGTATATGCTTGGTGGTTCAAAACTTATCGTTCAAATTTTGTTGGGTGGTAAGGGATACATCCAGAAACATGTTTCACATGTCAAATTATGTTCGCAAATCATCATCGATATGAACAAAATATACGAGTAAAATAAGCACAAGAAAGCAGTACCGTTAAGGGCTAACAAAAGTGACTTTTATTCCAACAATGTAAAGTAAAGGTTCTCAGTGATAATTAAAATTGCGACCATTTATCCGAACGCAGCATTCACAGCACCATCGAACATTTTCAAAAATGCCTGGCATATCACCTACAATGCCTGCAGTTGCTACTATTCATGAAAAGAAGTCCATATCACTGTCGACGGGGTTTTGTACACATGGTCTTTCATGGCAGTCTGAAAAACGAAATCTAGGAGAGATAAGTTTTGTTACCTCCGTGGGCAAGCGATTGGTCGACATCTTCCAATCCATGGAGCTAAGATTGTTAGGTTTAGGTAATCCAGTACAACAATTGAGTTACAGCCTGGAACTTCATGATGTTTATATCAAATATCTCAACAGATATCCTGAGGAATAGAGCTAAGAAAAGTCGGTAACATTGTCTCGAGATAGATTAGGCATTTTCGTCCTTCCAATAAGGCAGGTAAAATTCCAACAAACAGTCAACAATGATTTCAGCCCTGATACATTTAAGGCAAAATAATGTTACATATAGTAACTTCTCGTGCCATGCGAGCTGACGTAATCCCACATATGTGAATTGTGCGCATTGAATACACATTCTTGACTGAATGATTGTTCACCTATAAACATGACAGAAGCTGGAAAACTGAAGTCCACGGCACCTTTCTTCATGAACCATTTTGCAAATTCGACACGTTTTGGATAATCATTAGGCTGCAGGATATACATCATTTAAAGTTGGTAACAAAGCACACCCTACTGGTGCAATATCCACAACGCAGCAATGCACGACAATGTCTCGAGTGTCGGCAATCGTATTAACTTTGATGAACTGTAGAAATTGTTCTTCGACGTGCACGTTGCTGCGCAGTGAACAACGTTCGCACAAATTGTGATGCACACGTGCAAACATTTGATGTGGCGGTATTTTTCTGTTAGAGTTTCGGGGCTTTTTTCAAATTTGCCTAGCTCATTGGCCGCTTTTGAATGCTTCCCCATATGTCAAATACATATCCGCTACTCTAGATGCGTAAACCAGTTTATCTCATTACCGGTAAGTCAGCCGATACTCGAGTGACAGTGGGAGGGTCACCCGAGCTACTCACTCGTTAGATACACACAGCGTGCTCTACATACGCGTGAGTACATCTGCAGATATAGTTTCCAATGTAAAATTGGTTTCTTCGCGTATTTCTTACAACCTAGAAAATTTGAATGATAAGTTTTGAATCTACCAACATGCTAGCAGTTATCCGCCTGCTTCGTTGGGTATTTGATGTTATATGTATTTCATGATGTTATATGAATATATATATATATATATATATATATATATATATATATATATATATATATATATATATATATATATATATATATATATGTATATATATGTATGCATATATATATATGTGTGTATATATATATATGTATATAGATATATAGATATAGGTATAGATATAGATATGTTTGTGTGTGCGTAAATTATTGATATCTTAGCTTTAAGAAATCGATTGTATTGAAAAATATTTTTATAACTCTGGCATCTTCATTTACATAGGACAGATCTTCTAAATAATAATTTCTAAAAGTGTATTATGATTATCTTTTACTCTCACATAACCTCCCCTCCCAGTCGAATTAAAACTCTGCTTAGTATAATAAACAGGCTGAATTAAAAACTAATACATCAAAAACATAATTTTTTCATTAATAAGCTTCAATGACCCCGATTGAGGGTCGATTTCTGTAAGGCCAGTTCAACAACTGAAACATATTTACATACCAAATTTAATTACTGAAGGTATAGTAGTCAGAAAACGGGAATGTTTTGATCAATACACCGCCAAAGATTCCCCTCCCCATAGAAGGCGATTTTCGTAAGATCTTTTCTTTTCAAATTTCTATTTAATAAGAGAAACATGCATGCCAAATTTCATCACGGTAAGTAGCAGTTTTATCACAGAATTTGTTTTTTTATTATTAAGTCCCAGCTACTCCCCGTTCCTCACAATAGGAGTCAATTTCGTAAATCCGTTTTTAGAGGTTCAATATTCAACAGAAGAAACATACCTAAAACATTTCAGGTGTGTACATCATACTATTAAAAAACGGAAATATTTATCTGTAATGCCACTTAAGCCCTCGCAACAACCCTTCGGGTCGATTCGCAAAATGCTTTTTTTAGCGGTTCCCTACACAATGAAAGGAATGGACATACCATATTTCCAGCATATAGGTCTAATTATTCAAATGCGTTAATATTTATCTAAACACTCCTTAAGTTCTCACGACATCCTTTGCAGTTCAATTTTTATAAACACCTTCTGTAGCAAATACAATTTTATAACCAAAACTGACCTACCAAATTTCGTCTGTAGGTCTAAAAGTCCTAAAACGGGAATATATTTATGTATAGCTCTCAATTAAGCCCTCGCAATATCCGTTACGGTTTCACTTTTGCAAAGCCCTTTTTGTATTGAATCTTTTTTCCTTTAAACGAAAATGCCTACCAAATTTAAAGTTTTTGTGCCCCCTAATTCAAAAACGGGAATAATTATCGATTGCGCTCCTTAAGACTTAGAAATGATCCTAAGGATTCGTTTTTCACAAAAACCTTTTGCAGAGCACATGTAATCCTTGAAAGGATCAAGCCTACCACATTGTAAGTCGGCAGGCCTAATAGTACCAGATACACCATGATGAATGAGTGAATCGCTTTTCACCTTTTATATATAGGTATGTTAGCAACAATATAAATTACTTGAAATGATAAATATTCCTGTTGAGTAAGCGATTACTCCAATAAATTTATTTCAATCGGATATTTCAGTCTGACATATAAATTAACTATGTAATGCACACACACACACACACACACACACATATATATATATATATATATATATATATATATATATATATATATATATATATATATATATATATATTAAAAATGAAATAAATTTGTTTCTTTAATGTTTTATTCGATAAAAGTGTCTACACCAAACACATAAAATAAATAAATTAAAAAATAAGATAATAGTTTAAGGAAAGAAGCAAAATTTACATAAACTGATTTTGAGCACTATTTTTAATAACTACATTTACTAAACAATTTGCATATAATGGTTGGGTGAAATCTGATTATAAACTTTTAAAATTAAGTTTTCTTGCGTATCAACTTTAATGTATTTAAATTAAAATACATTTTAAGAAATAAAAATTGAAGCACTAAACTTTATTTGGAAGTCAATCACTGTTTACTTTAGTATCATGCTTAACAGAACCTACTATCTCAAAAATACTTTATTCGTACCTGCACTAAACTCTCATTTCATACCTAATCAAATAACCTCACTCTTAACTAACTAAGAATTACCTCTATTATGCACCGTACCTTAAATAATTATTTTCCTAAAACTTATCAAGTCACTGAACATTGTTGAATAGCTCTTTAGTTTACAAGAATGGTAAATCCATAGAGAAAATTCAAGAACATATAAATAGAAAGCTATGTTTCTTCTTCACTCACACACTGGATAGAAGTTGAACTCAAGGTAATGAGATTTTTACTCAGTGCATCAAAATAATTAATTATTCCTGGGTGTTTACCGAAAGAAAAGAGGCCATTGACATGCAAACGAAACCAGACCATTCGTTGCACGTTTTTGTTGGAGTACATAGTCCTTCCGGACTCTAACCTCCTGTCCTGGAATGTAAGTGACTGTAAAAATTTACCAATGCCCATTTTAAAAGATTATTATTATAAATTTAAAATTAAAATATTGTGTATGACTTTTAAATAAAAATAAACAATAAAGTTAAAACTAAAAGCTCTTTAAGGAGCTAGCAAATCTGAGCCAATGAGAGCCCAAAGTGGGCGGAGCAAAAAGCTGGCCAATCGGGTTGCAGCGAAGAAACGTGATCAGGAAAGTGCAGGAAAAATATCTTGAGATGGAGAAATTAACAGTGAATGAGAGGGAGCATTCCTATTGGCCGAGCCAAGAGTTCAGCTAATTTGGTATAAGTAGAATCAAAAAGGAGATGACCAATCAGAGCGATAATACGATTCAACAGAGTTGGATCGCAGAGAATGGACAAATTAAGAATTAAGAAATACAAAAATTAAGAGAAAAATTAATCAAAATCGGGATTGACCAACACATCTCTTGGCCTTCTAACAGAAAAGTGGGAATAATAATTTGGAATATCTTGAATAGATGGGCAGTCATGCTCATCTACTGTTTTAAAAAAGTTAGTGGAGATTTTTTACGGATAGTCTGTCTAATAGTAGGAATGTTAAAGTTTCTTCTAAGATCGACATTTCTCATATACCAACGGGCATCGAGAATCTGTCGTATGATTACGTTTTGAGAGCTTTCAAGTAAATTTATATTGGTGTTTGCTGCATGACCCCAGACTGGTGCGGCATAAGTTAAGAGAGGTTTTAAGATCAGAGTATAGATAAGCAGTTTATTACGTCTACTTAAATGAGACTTGCGACATATAAGGGAGTAATATTTATGCGTTACATTTTTAAACTTAGTTCTAATTTGTGTGATGTGTTGTCGGAAAGTGAGAGTTTTATCAAGGTATACACCAAGATATTTGGTGATGATGAGACCAGGGGATTCTTTGGTTTTGAAGAGTGATTTCAGGGGGTGGGACTCTTTGCGAGAAAATACTGCCTCTGTTTTTGAGCTGTTGAGCGCGATTTTCCAAACGGAGAACCAGATCTCAAGGTGTGAGCCAGGTGTTCATTGATGTTCTCGACAAGGATGTTGAGGTTTTTGTGTCTGCTTAGTATAGCTGTATCATCTGCATACATACAGAGCATGGTTTTAGTACTTTTTTAGAATATCGTTTACATATAGATTGAATAAAAACTGGGCCTAGAATTGACCCTTGGGCAACTCCGGCACTAATAGATCTAGTTTGAGAATAAGTGCGGTTAATTTTGACAGGGAAACTTCTATTACTAATGTAGGATTTTAAAAGTAGGATTAGTGGAGTAGGAATATTATAGTTAATTAGTTTGAAGAGTAGGCCTGTATGCCATACTCTGTCAAATGCTTTCTGTATGTCTAGGAACACTGCAGCTGTGCACCGACCCATATTGTTTAATTCCTTGATATACTCAACAACTCGGAGTAATTGATGAGTAGTGCAGAGACGAGGACGGAACCCGTGCTGCTCCGGTATGAGGATCTTTTGGTTTCAAGGAAATCGTTTAATCTGGTGGAAATGATTTTTTCCGCCAGTTTACTTAAAATGATAAGTAAAGATATAGGTCGGTGGGATTCCGCTAACGTGGGATCTTTCCCAGGTTTGAGAATCGGGACCACCACTGCAGTCTTCCAGGCACTCGGAAAGTATCTGAGGTTAAGCATGTTATTAATTATGTTAGTGATTTTAAATATAGTTATGAGTGGAAGGTGTTTAAGCATTTTGTTAGTGATTCCGTCTCTTCCAGGACATTTACGAACTTTAATCTTTTAATATAAAAGATGACTTTCGATGGAAGAGCGGGAGGTATTTGATGAGTATTGTTAGTATTAGCAGTGAAGTATGCATCAAAACAGTGTTTGTAATGTATTCGTCTTTGTGTGGGTTCTGAATATCATTTAATTGAAATTGACTCTCTAGCGACTGAGCAATTAATTCTGTTTTATGTGTGTCGCTGAGAGCTGTACCGGTCGGGCCGTTAAGGGCTGAAATCGGGGCGGCCTTCCTTCTGAACGCTTTGGCGGTACCCCAAAGGGATCCGTCTTCAGTGTCCAGAGAGGTGAGTTGTTCCTCCCATACTTGTTGTCTGTAGAGATTTACTTTTCTTTTAATGGCGGTGAACAAACAACGGAGTTGTTACTCATTCGTTATTCAATTTGAAACCTGTTAAGAGGCTCGTTCTTATTGGCTGCGTCGAAACATTTATTTTGTTTTCGTCATCCAATGGAGTGAATCGGGGATTGCTTTCCATACTTAAATGAGTTAAGCGATTGATTTACTGTTATAGTTTTTTTTCTTTGTTTATTATTATTTGGATCGTTTCAAAGAACAGATTAAAATAATATTTCAAAAAAAAAAAGGTTGATTAAGAGGTAAATTAATTTTGGTAAAAAAAATATTAATTTTTCGGGAGGAGAAAAAGGAGCTGGATTACACCTACAAATATATCATTAATAACATTTTTAAAAAATTAATAAACTCATTTCCAGTAAGCTAAGTTTAAAAACGAAAATGTTTAAGATTAAACATCGGTTAACACGAAATAATATAGAACGGTCCCATTAAACCACTTCATGCACTTTTTCTCTTAACATGAAGCAAAATCGCTTAACCTGAAAAGATTCCACTCCTAGGAATGAATAAAATATGGAAAACACCAGCCAGATTGGACTGTTTTACCTTGTAGCATTGGAAAATTTCGTTGCAGTAGATGGTATTATGTGTGTAACCCCAATTATTGAAGAAAAATACACTTTGGAGTTTGTTCAAATTACCAAAAATATCATTGATGTAGATTCCGACGACGAAAATTAATAAATAATTTTACTATTGTTCCCACATCATCCGAAATGAAGAACAATATCAAAAAAAATGTGCAGTTATTTAGACATACATTCCAATGGTGAAATGAGCAACAGAATGGACAACATTGAACAATTCGTTGAGAAATTGAAGGCAAAAAAAAAACAATGCAAAGAAAAATATGAGGTTATTTTCCAAAAACTCAATACATGTTTTGTTTCTGAAAAATATTGAAAATTTTGAATTAAATTTATTTTTTTTTGTAAATGTTTTGTCTCGTTGATTTTTATTAAATATATGCATGTATACATATCATTGTAAATAAAATAAACTCTAATAAACTTAATTTTGTTAATGTATGGTTTTTTTTGCAATATTTTTTAACACGAAATTATTTTTAAACGAAAAAAATGTCAGTTTCGTGTTAAGTGATTCTTTACTCCATATAATATCTCAGACAAAAAATAGAGTTCAATATGCTTTACTTTATAAAACGAAAATGTGTGGATAAGAAACATATTTACATTTAATCTTTCATTGAAAATACATAACTTTTAAATTAATCATCCACACTTACTTTAAATAATGACTTTTAAGGTATCCGACTAAGTTCGGAACCGTGATATTAAAAACGCATGAATGGATAATTTTCATGATATTTAGTCTCATTTAAATTATAATGCATCTATAAAATTGTTTTAAGGACATTTTTGTCAAAAAAATTATTTAAATACAATATTTTGGCAAAAAAAATTAAGTTAGAATAACTTTTTTTTTTAAAATGTTCTCTCCTTTTGTGAAAAATGCTTTCGTTGTAATAATATTTTACCTGCATATAGTTCAGACCCTCTGTAAAGAGGCACAATTATGATTTTTGAAAATTCACATTATTTTCAGAGTTACAACCGATTGAAATAATTATCGGTATTTTTTCTTAAAATTTCTCCCCTCTGTTGTCGTAAAACATGGATAAACCCACTTCTAAGCTATGTACTTCAAAAAATATAATTGAGTCTCTGTAGAGAGGTCTGAGCTGTATACATGAAAATATTATTATAATAGAAGAATTTTTTCACAAAAGGAGAATATTTTGAAAATGGGTCATTCTATCTTCATTTTTTGTCAAAATATTGTATTTAAATCATTTTTTATTGTAATACTATTCTTAAAACAATTTTATGTATATTTTCTAATCTAAGTGACACTAAATATCATAAATATTATATATTTATACGCTTTTGCAAAATCACGATTCGAACGTAGTTGGATACCTTAAATTAATTTCTTGATTTACGTGTGAAATTATATTTATTTAAATTTTTACAAAAAAGCATATCACGCTTCTGCTAAGCTTAAAATAAATATCACAATGAAAAATGCAAATTTTTAGATAAATAATACAAAAGACATATTGATTTAATGAAGATCCCTATATATGCAAGAAGAATAAAGAATAATTATCATACTAGGCAATAAAATTTAATCTGCCATTGAATGATTTCTTTATTAACTAAATAATACAAGTAAACAATTCACTGGAAAAATACAATACAGTTGTTGCAATAAAAACATATATTTATGCTTAATTTGATTTTTATACGGTCATGAAAGTATTCAAAGAGTTTAATTTTTTATTCTTGTTTAATCTTTTACTATATTAGAAGTTACGGATCTTTTAGCATTTTTTTTTTTACTCTTTTCAAATTTTCCAATGACTAATACTATAAGCAGAATATTTTCTCCTTATATTAAGTAACATTTTACGCAATAAAATGTGTAATATATATATATTATAAATTTATATAAAACTTTAAAAACCTTTGAGAGCAGTTTTAGTCAGATTCATTTGAATTTAATATTCTCATTAATTTATTGTAATAAATCACACATACTCCCACAATAAAAACATTGCATATAACTTTGCAGACACTTATAATAAAATGATCGAGGGTATCTAACCCTTTTTGTTATAGACATAAAAAGACAGAAAAAAACATAATTAAAAAAATACTAAAAACATCACGAAAAATCGTATACTATTATTAGAAACATAAACTCAGTTAGGTTACTTTTAAATCATTTAGTATCTTTCAATTTTAAAGAAGTCGCAGTATTTTTTCCATCGGTTATCGTTTGGAACAGAAATATTTTTCTCAAGGTGAACTCAAATTTTGTATTTGTGGTGAACTTATAATAAGCAATATTTCAAAAAATTCTCTTTACTATACAATAAAGATATTTAAGAATAATTTTTTGAAACTTTTTGAAATTTATTAGTTTTACAGCTAAAAAAAAATATTATGGTATTTTTTCCTGTAAATTCTTCAGTATTAATTTAGCTAGAAAACTTACGTTTATCGTATGTTTCATTTTATTTTTAAATATTCAGAAAAAAATTTTGAAATAATTTTATTATAATTTTAATCATTTGGAGCAAATTAAATAGTACTTAAAGAATGGTGAAGCAATTGAATAACTTGAAATTCTATGTAAGTGCAGCAAACAAACGTTGCGTTTAATACATAAATATACATGCATATTAATAATTGTGTTCGGTTCATACCAAAAGAAATGAGACTACTGATATTTGAAACGGAAGATTTCAGACCATATACATATTAAGCTATTGGGAATAGATTCCCCAATTCACAGTATGCTAAAAACTTTTCTCAATGGTTATATCGCGAAATTATATATATAAGTATCATAAATCTTATTAAACCAAACAATCGAAACATTTGATAGTATTTTGCAGACTCAGAAATAATAATTAAGTAAATAATAACCTGTCTTAAAAATACAATCAATTATGTTTATCAGCAGATGCCTTTGTAACGTCAAATCAAATATTTCGTTGATTACTTTACGAACGAGAACATAAACATTTCATAACGCATGTTCGAAATACGAATTTCCCCGCAGTTTCTTTCCAGAACGTAACACTAGAAAAGATATTTAAATATACATAAAACAATCAACATATCTCATCAAAAGAATCATCAAATTGTTCTAACCTCCATTCCAAAGTATATATCAAATCCTCTGATGATCGGTTTCAGTAGAAAACTAAGTTTAATCCGGAAAAGAGTACTATGTTTTGTCATTATTTATTCAAACAAGAAGCAACGTCTAAATATTTCCTTCAGTTCCGTTTTACACACACAAAAAAGTAATTGCGTAACCCCTGCTGTTTTTGGAACGTATTGCAACTGGAATTTTTTATTGAATTCTTAAAGGTTCGGTGAATTGTATTGAAGATGAGAGATTTTTCATCACATTTTTTGTAGACTACTTTGTTCTAGACATAAGTTGTAATTTGTGAGGATGATAACTACTGGTATTTTTATAGTGATAAGAAAATGCTGGTTTTCTGGAAAATAAGGATTGTGAAATCATTGTTTTTCTTTTTAAAAAATGGTAAATGTGTATTGAAGTTGTAGCCTTTCTTTGTATGGTTAATTTCATGAATCTATATTTCAAATGTAATATTATTGGCCCATGGGGCATAGGTCTATGGGGCTTAGGTCAATATTAAAGGAAAATTAAAAATATGATTAGGAGAAAGTTGAATGTCGGGATAGTGAGGATAAATAGTGCGGCTTCTTTGACCATGAGACGATATTTTTTTAACCTTTTAAAGAATCGTGTACGTCTAGCTATGGTATTTGAAATAACGTGGTTGCAATTAAGTTCTAAAATTAACCCTCTAACCGGATAGCACGGAAAATTCCGTCAGTGTAAAGATGCTTCGTAAATGCACTGCACGGATTTTTCTGCCTTCAAGTAACGTTTTCAAAAGAGGATTAGCCGCACTTTTCTGAAATCATTTCCCCCTTTTAAAGGTTTAACATCTTGAAAGATAATTAGGGACGGTGGAAGCAACACAGCAGGACGCTAACAGTAAGTTTTATGGCTAGCAGGAAACCCCGTTTTTGACCCTGGGGCAATCGTAAAAATCGAGGGGAAATTTCTTTAGACCCCAGGAAGTGTTTATTTGTTACCTCGTTTTTAAAGTTTTGTAAAGTCCCAACGCATAAGTAAAATATTTTACAATTCCCTTTTGGTTTCATATTAATTTGAAACTTTAACAAGTTGGGGTGTGTCAGTGCAATCTGCTATTTTATATAGTTAGACAAGTTATCTTTTTTTTTAAGTATATTCTTTCGCTTCATTTTCTTATTTTAATCAAAGCTTTCAGTTTTTGAAACATGATTATTTTATTATAAGATACCGAAAAATTAATAAAACACCAAACTCTTTAAAATTTGAAACCTTTTCAATTTTCTAATCACTGAAAATGAATAAATTTAAACTTCATCAAATCATTTGAAACATTTTCTTACACTTTGATAAAAATAGTAACGAAAAAAAACTAATTAAGATTTTTTATTTATTTATTTATTTATTTATTTTAGATTTCAAGGCCCAAGTGTTCAGGGAAGTTTAAGTACAGTGCCTAGTTATATATTGTTGAAATACACGGAATAATATTTGAATTTTAAGTGCTTGAACTTCAGTTTACATCAAAGACAACATGAATGAAGATTTTCACACATTTTTTTATAACTTGAATGTTTGAATAAATGGTGATCATAAATATACGGAAAAATTTACAGTAGACATTTATGCATATATATAAACATAAAAATCAATTTTAAATTCGAGCTATTCAAAAACATTCGAATTATTGTTCAAAAATATCTATTTATACAAAATACCTCAACATTTATCTTTTTAAAGGCTAACTGAATAAGCAATTAAAATCTGGATATTTTTTGAAATCTCGACCGTATAAAGCTAGAAATTTTATGTTAGAAATTTCATTTGGAATTTCGAAAAAAATGCATCTCGCAGTTAAAAATTATTTACTTTAAGTTTTAGCAATTGTTTGAGTATAATAAAAATTTCAAATTTTATTATATAGTTTTTGGTATCTTTTTAATATATTTCGAAGATTTCATACAAATCAGTAGAAAACTGCATGCTAAGAGCAAAAAATATACTAAAAAAAATTGATGAATATACAATTACAATAAATTCTTACATAGAGAAGCAAAACTGAGAAGCTAAAGCGTAGGAATGAAAAAATTTTGAATATATCTGAAGTAGTTTACGAAATATTTATTTTAAAGTTCAGAAAATTTGTGTGCGTTATGTTATACTTGATATCAATTAAATGGTTAAAATAATGTGTGTTAATATTAGTCATGTAATTGTTTGATGACACATTCATATACTAATAAAAATTATCATGGTCATTGATGCGAATGTCAAGAATTTTATGTAATTTTAAATTCAGACATTAAGATATTGATGTAGAAAATATAAAACGACCATCTAAAATACATGAAAAATGCAGTCTGCTATAAAATGATCTTGACAAACAAAATCCGTCATTTTCGCTTACTATGGCAGAGCCGGCTTAGTCAGGGTGATCTGGGAAAACAGAGAGAGAACCGCGGTTTTGATGGATGCCGCTCTAGCTTTTAAAGCTCCCAGGAAAAATTATATATATGTATATAAATTACAAATGCAAAAATAAATCTTGTAATTTTCCATACATTTTTATAAAAACGAATTGTGGAATTGGCTTCCAATACATTGTTGTGTTAGACAATATCTAAGGTAACCAACCCTACTTTAGATAGATTTGTACAACTTTTTCGTAACCGTATTCCTTTTAAAATTAATTCGTGCAGCCGAAATACACCTTTGTACCCTTAAAAATTTATGTTAACTATAACGGTTAATTTTAATTTATGCAACTTGTGAAATGTTCATAATTAACCATTTTCGTCTAAACAGTTTACATGGAAAAAAAGGTTGGACTCCCTCATTCATTAGGGATTTATATAAGATTCTAACATTAAACTTTATGTTTCACCGAATAGGATCGAGTGGTAGTGTATAGTGTTCCGCACCACAGGTCTGGGGTTCTATTAACGGGTTGCGCAAGATCGACTCTGTCTTTCATCCCCGCTACATTGGGTCGATAAATGAGTACCAAGCTTGCTTCGGGTCTTAAAGACTGAATGTCTCTCTCTCTCTCTAGACAGACCACCAAATCGGGACATCTGTTAATGCACCTCAGCGTCCAATGGTCACATGTATTATGATGGACACAGTAGTTCCTGGCCCTCTAGGATTGTTGTGCTACTGAGTTTGAGTCTTAAGTTTGAGGATTACCTTACTTTGGGGATACCCCTTAGATAAACATGTATTTCCACTCATTTGCAATTAAACATTTTTCTTTTAATTACGTTTATTTCAGAAGGAACTTTGATTTTTCAAATCTATTTGCTTAATAACATGTATATTTTTGTATTATATTAAACATTTTATCAATCCAAAATTACATGTTTTTAGCTCCTCTAAAAGCTTTTAGGATTTTACAACTGATCTTACAATCCATATACGTTTTATAGTAGTATATTTAAAAATGATAAGGACATTTTTACGACTGTGTGAGCTTTTATGCCTCGTTTATAAATATAAAAAATTGCATTCAGCTACAGTTTTTAAAATGTACTGAAATAAGAGGAGAGAAATAGGATATTTACATATTATGAATATTTTTGACTGCAGTAAGATATATTTATATTTCAGTTTCTTTACAATTTGAATAGAAGTTGTAAGCCATTTTGCGAATAGTTTGATATTGAGTAACACGTACGAAAACATTCTTTCACAATCGCACACCATATCTCTCATACTATATCTTCCCTACAGCAGGAAATATTTGTGTATACTAAAAAAATTTAATACAGGATACATTTTCAAGTGTTAAATTTGTTTTTAAAATTTGGTATGAATACGTTGTGGAACTGTCGGTTAACTTCACTGAACAAAATTGTTTTAAGTGTACTGTTTTGAAAAACAAAATTATTAAGGAGAACTTTTCTCACAATAGAATTTGTAATGACTGAATTGTGTGAAAATGTAGTTATCGATGTGTGACATTTTTCCTTGTAATAAAAGAAACAGAAAGATAAGAAATTAAACTTGAGTAGAAAAAAGGTTAGAAGTACTGTCATGCGCATTTGAAGAAGTATATTTCCCATTAAAATTAAAAATTATTGACTGATTGTGTGTTATGTCCATCACAAATGCCGATGTAGAAAAGGAATTTTTATTTAATACAAGATGTTCGAAAAAGAGAACACTAGGAAGGAAAATTTAAATTTTTTTCCGAAAAATATTCAGTTAACATAAAAATATCTTTTATATTATTTTAATTAAAATAAATTAAATTATTGAAATCCTTTTTTATGCTATTTTAAATTAAAAATATAACTGAATAGAGAAATATCGGTTTTATTTCATAAATTTAATCATCGTTTGTATATCACCGTATGTACCAGTTATTGTGTTATTGTTTAAAAAATGAGATAGGGCCTTTGCTCTTTTTACCTCATTACTTTTTTAAAAAACAGGAAAGTGAGCGCGTTTTCTTACTCTCATATTCAAAAATGAATACAGGATACTTTTTTCTGGTTCAAATCGCAATACCAAAAAAATATATATATATATATATATATATATATATATATATATATATATATGTAATTTTTAAAAATGACAGAAAAATAAATTTTGTTTGAAGAAAATATCATTATTTTTCTACTTTTAACATACTATTTATTTCATTTTTTTCCTTTTTTTTACCCTGCATTTTGTTTTAATTTTTATTGTGACTGAACATATAGGAGAAAGAAACACCGAATTTCACTACAGCTTTCAAACAAGATTGCCCAAGGCAACTTAACAGCTAGCTGTAAACGATTGATGTCTTGGTTCTTACTTGACAAAGGAACCGAACTAGGTCATAAAATTGTCCCCGTTCGACCTCCCAAGTTCTAAAAGGGGAAAGGAAAGAAGTCTGTTGCATTTTAAAACGAACTTCAAAATAAGTGTTAAACGCTTTCCGAATAACTTTTCAGGAGGAAATTATCCACTTAGAGGGTTGAGTAATAAGAAAGGGGTTACAGCAGTGCTTCTAATTCTTTCAATACTTGCGACCCAATATTCAATCATAATTATTATCGCGCCCCCTCCATTCGATAACAATGTATGGAATTTGAAAATACGATACTTTGATACTAAATCGGTCATACGATTTTAACCTCGTAAGTGTCACTGGCGTACATAAACGTCTTGCCTCAACTAGTGCGTAAATTGCCCGCACGTATATATACGTCTTTCCAAACTACGATATATTCTGATCACTCCTATCCGTAAAATTATTTCGAAGGTTTAAGAATGCAATAAAATGCTCTTGACAGTGTTTGCGAAGGATTCACTTATTTCAGAGGATTTGTTTATTGATTCCCTTTCTCGTCCTCCAATACACCACATATGCGTGCATACGTGCAAAACGGTAGCATTGGGAAAAATCACATAACTTTTAAACGGCAATTAAAGGATTAATTATAAACCGTACAAATTATAAGTATTAATTTTTGCATATAATTTTATATATGACAAGCCCGTTGTGTCACTGGTAATTATTAAATTAGTTCTTAACCTAGTATTGCTAAATTAATGATAAAATACGTTGTGCACTACTGATACATTTATATATATATATATATATATATATATATATATATATATATATATATATATATATATATATATATATATATATATATATATATATATATATATAAATATAGTGTAAGTGATCTTTTATTTTTTTTTTTTTTTTTATTATGCCTGAATGTATTGTGTTTGTTTCATTTCAATAAATTAATATTTTTTTTTAAATATACTTTTGTTTTCGACTTCTCAATATGCTCGCACCCCCTCCTAGAAGCATCACTCCCCCTTAGGCAGGGGCGCCCTACAGTTTCAGAAGCGCTGGGTTATAGGAAAGTTGAGGTTATTGGCAAAGTTATCATCCTGTTCATTGCCGAAGATGTCCACGTGGACCGGAACAAATTGCAAAATGCAAAGTTTCTTGAACTGCAACTACTCTGTTTATATGGGCAAATATATTCTGGGTCACTTGAGAGTTCCCTCTCTGGATAGCCTGGAGCCCAGATCTAGAGTCTTAGAAAAGAAGAATGTCATTCGAACTCCTAATTGTCCTGTTGTGGTAGTTATTCAAAGGTCCTTTATTGGTTATAAGCTCAAGTGTATAGTTTGAGGAAATTTTACCTATAGTATTACTAAAATATTCAAGTTCCCCGATTGGTTGAATAAAGTATTATTTTAATAAAAATATACATGACACGAAATTCCTGAATAAAACAACGTAATCACTGATAATAATTTTAACGGTTATTTATTTATTTTATGATATTGATTGTTCGCAAAAGATTTTAAAATTCTAAAACAATCACGAAATTCCTAATATTTTTTTAAGATTATTACGGATACGAACAGGTTTCAGTAAGTTTCTCTAAATATTGAATGATATGGAATTAAAGACACATTACTAATATTTAAAAATAGAAACTTTAAATATTAGCTTTTGTAATTTTATTATTAAAGATTCAAATTTTCGACACATTAAAAATTTATTTTAAAACTTAAGACATATAATGCTTTTAATTGAAACGAAACTCCTTATTATAAAAATAAACGATGCACACTATGTATTATATGGTGTTACAAAGTATGTAACATAATAAAACAAGTTTCAAAGATGTTTTTGGATTTGGCAAAAATAAACATACATATATCTTTTAGTAGATTTTGCAAATGATTAATTTTTGGATGCCAGTTACTGACTAGCTGAAGTTTCACCTTAATATGAATGCTCAGAGGATACATAAAACGCAGAATATTTTAATACTAAAGAATAATTTCCATACGAATGTTCTTCCATCAATCTGTGGACTGTGTCATTCCACCGCAGAAAGATCCCTGAATAGTAAGAGCGGATGTCAACAAATAAGAAATAATGTGGAATTTTTTTCTAAATTGACAGAGATGGTACGATTACAGAATCACTATCCAGGTAATTGTACTGAATCTACCATTTATTGTGACCCCTCCTGTTATACTTGAGACCGATGTTGACATGTATGAGCCAATTATGACCGTACATAACATCGGGAATGTAACGGTTGATGGATAGCAACTACAGAACGCGTAAGGATAGAGTGATTGCACGATCTTAACTCACAGTCTCTGAGGCATTCTTATTCCTGATTCAAAATACAACCAGGGCACCAGTGATAACAATAAACACAAATACTCGACGCACTGAATGGGACTGAGATCTTGGAGAACACTTCACTAAGTTTCACTATTTGTTGCATATTGATAGTGATATTTAATCTGGAATCTTACGGCCTGAAGTAGAATTGTATTTAAAAAAAAAATGTCCTACTTTTTTGGAATCAGCACGTTGGCAAGCGACGCTGTGTCTGGAGAAGTCTTGGATAACGCTATGCAACTCACCTGACTGACCTTCATCATAAAGAGCCTAGAGTTATGCTATATGAGGTGCCATTTAATTTGATATCTGGTACATAGATGATACTCTCTTCAATGCAGCATTGTCAGTTCTTTCACGGACCCAGGGCTTACGTTTTAACAAGATAATACCCAGTTGCACAGTGTTAGTATTCGTTCCTCTCCCACATATCTCTGACAAGTGTGACCATCAGATCAATCCCCATTAGCGCACTTTTGGGCTCTTATGATAAAGTATCTAGGACTACTTCTTGAAATCAAGCGGATCTAACTTACGAATCGATATGTATGTGGCAAGCAATACCACAGGTGGTCATTCGCCCACTCTACGAGTTAGCTGGATGGCATCCGCGTTTCGCATTTTCAATACATGCATATTTCATCTACCAAATTTTCTCCCGTCAGGTATATTTTATCTTCAGGCAGCGATTCTTACATTATAGAATGCACGTTGGAAAAGAAACTCTATAAACTATTGCATATTATTATTCACATTAACTTCGTTTTCAAAATTCCCGAAATGCGTTTCGAAACGACACGACAAATTAATAAATAATTACTATTGAAATCTCAACCATTTTGATTTTGAAATAGAGTCACATTTTTAAAAAAAGAACCAACATCGAAAAATTTAGAATGTATATCGTAACTTAAAATTACGATAGAGTGATGGGGATAATAATCTTTAAATACTCCCTCCTCAACCATAAACAAAATATCTACACTGATCACGTTTTTTTTCAATGCCTGAATGAGATATAAAGTATATTTTAAATTAAATAATGCTTACGATTTTTTTCTTAAAACCCCAGCCCCTAAAATGCCAAATTAAAATCTTTAAAAAAGTATCCTGGCAATTTTTACTCCCTTGGTACTTCTCACAGCAAGATGACGTCACTTAGAGTTAATTGCACAATTTTTTTATGGCGTGACACTCCACTAGTGTTATCCTGTCATGAACTCAGTGGCGGCTTCTTTTTACAGCTCACGTAAAAAAAACGGTGTCAACTTACGAAGACCAAGTATCAAAAATTGTGGTTCATCAGTGTTGGGGGAAATCTCTGTATCTAGTGAGTAATCTTAAGTACCTAAAAAAATAAAACATATTTTGGACACGAAGTCTCCATAAACAAGGTAAACGCCTTTTATATTAATCATACGATTAAGTTGAAAATATTATTTATAGGACCTATGTAGGTTAAATGTTTAATTTTAGGCATGGAATTAATAAAAGGTGTCTTTGTTACCTTTGTCACGTTTTTTTTTCCGCGTAAGCTTGATAAATGAAGTTTTAATGATATATAATGAAGACACGTTTTGCGTCTCTTCTGTATGTAAGAAGAACCGATAAATGTCAGGAATTCTGAAATTTAAAACAAATCAGAAAATAGTGAGAAATACCTTATTCTTAAAATAATCATGCATTATTTATTAATTTGAAAAAACAATGATATTTAAATTTTATTTCAAGTAAGTACCTTAAATCGACCCATGATCAGAAAAGAAAATGACTTTTCGCTAGTCCTTTTTTAAACACACTATTTCTTTAAATATATTTTAGAAATTTTAGACTAATTTGAATAACTTTTGCAGCAAATTTAATGTAATTCTTACAGATATTTAATATTTAAAATTTGTTTTTAAGTGATTAAACATTGTAATATGTGTTGGACTTTTATTTTATCGCATTGCACTAAATGATTGAACCCAATAACATTTTGTTTACTTGTGGCAAGGCATACTTTGAATATTTTATGGATATATTTTCTCAATTATCGCTTTGAACTGCAAATATGTTATGTGCGTTCGAGTAATTTTCACTAAATCTTCTGCAAATCTGATGCTTAGTTAGAGCTTGGAGAACTCATTTGGATCTCAATTTTTATATTTAGATCAATGTGAAAAAAATTCAATATGAATTATCTCAATCATTACAAATTTTCATAATGTCGTCGAATGCTTATGGTTAGGTTTAGATAATATTTCACCCAATTTAGAAGCAAAAAGCTTTAAGCAGATTTTTCTGAAAATTTTTCAAAATTAAACTTATTAATTAATTATTTCCAAACTGTTTTTTTTTCTTCCAAATCTACTTTATTATATTTTACTTAGTAAAAGTCCTTTCAATTATGGTATTCAAATTTAGCATAATATATGTTCTGTGACTCAATATTTATCAGAACGTATTTAGTGTGTTCATTGTGTGCTGTACCAGGTAGTATCTGATGAACAGGTAACTGTTCACGCGGTAGCCGAGTGATCAGCAGTAATATGAGTTGAATTACAATGATATAAAAATGATGAGATACAACGAGATAAGAATTTAAAGGATGTTCAGATTTATTACACAGTATAAACAGCAGCATACAACATTTAATTCAGTTTCACTCTTCGCCTCAGAAAGTAACTTAATTAAGTAGGGAAAATGGACCATTAATATCAATATATTTGAATCAGATACTATGTTACAAGATATAGTGCTGCAATGAATTCTGCATACGCTTATTTAAAATAAAAATAAGGCAAACTAGCATAAAATTAGTTAAACGTAAACGCATTCTCCTGCTCCATTGAAGGGTAACCAGAACTATTTTCTGCCAAAAATGTGTAGAATAAAAAAAAATTAAAACAATATTTGTTTACTAAAATACAGCGCTCTTTTAATCTGGAACAACATTTATCAACAAAGAATGTTGTTTAATTGAAATGATATTTTCTCATGACTATATTCGGGGATACCACAAAGAGGCGGAAATGTTTAAGAAGCAATACTGCATACATAACTAATAACAAGTTCAAAAATTGAAAAATGCAATAAAAGTATTACTATACATGTCTTTAGAATATTGTTGAACACAGCTTGCACTTTCGTCTGCTTTTAAAACATTTATCGAATGATAAAATATTCACGAAATAAATCATCATTATAATTTGTGAATTAACCAATTTATCATCTGGTAGTATAAGAAAATTATGCTTTTAATGTAAAATTGAAACTGTTTATTAGCAATAATACATTTGAAAGGTTCAAAATCTGCAACAATTTCATCCATTGCTCATATTTTATAGACGAAATGATGAATCTAATGGTAACAATGTGAAGTTGTATTTTTACCGAAATTCCAATACAAGCGCATTTGTCATGGAAAATTAAAATTAAAAAATTAATTTAAAGAAACCTAAGGGCATATCTATCTTTCAGAATTTTTTTTTAAAATAAGGATAAATAAAATTCTTCAACATTTTGAAGTACTGTATTTTAAAAGTTATAAATTATCATTGATTTGTACAAATTGATAGATAATAAAGTATTTGTAATTTTTATGGTAAGAGAGAGAAAATAAAAAAAAAATAAATAATGAGTCAATAAATATAGTTCCACTAAAATTCTGATTAAAAAATCACAAAAGTTATTGTGATATAAATAATGATGATTATTATTCATTGAAAATATAGGAAATTGAAATATCTTATGTCTGCTTTAGTACTAGTAAAATACATCAAAAACTAATAGACATTTGTAAAATAAATTACATAGGTCAAATTTGAAGCAAACTCATATATTTAGTTAAATATATTGTACTACATTTTTATTTTATTGCTAACACGTGATACTTTGTTTCTTTTAAAATAGTCATAGTTTTTACTGAGTTTATAATGATATGATTTGAATATTCCCAAAAATGTATATAATGTATATATATATATATATATATATATATATATATATATATTTATACATAAATATTTCCAAACGAACTAATAATACATACGAATGGGCATGACAGTGACTAATTAAAAATTGTTTTAAATACTAAACAAAGAACGTTATAATATTTCCTCTCACTTTTTTTTAGAAGAATCAAATTCATATTTTATTCAAATATACAACGAACTAGTATATTATATAGATTTTACTTTTATTCTTAATCGATATATTTATTCAACTTTCTTTGTGTATTTTTGAAACTGTAAATTAACTTTTTAAAACAATTTAAAAAGGTAGTTACTTCTTTCATAACATAAAAATTTAAAACATTTCATTAATTTAAAAATAAATTTAGATGTTTGGGCATTTTAAAAACGATCCATTGAAAAAAAATCGGTAATAACGTATTCAGAGAAAAACTTCAAGATAAACATATATACCGATTATTGAGCAGTTAATTGAAGACAAATTGAATGCTGCATCATATGATGTTTAATAAACATGATATTTTATAAAACATTGTGCATAAGAAATTTTAAATATTCTTTTATTATTAATAAAATAAACAATTCTAAAATAGATATTAATTTAAATCACTAATGTAGATGACATATTTATACTTTTTTTCTACATTATTTCACTGTAAACATTCATTTTAATACCAATGCTTAAAATAAAAGGTTTTATGACCTTTTTAGAAAAAAAAAATATATGGTTTGCTTAAATTCTATTAAAATCGGTACGTTTTTATTTTCTGACTTCTCTTCTACAATACTGTGGCTTTTACGTACATTTAAATATATTTATAATAAATTTGAAATACCGTAAGTAAAGTTAAATTTCAATATACAAAGGAACAATTTTTAATATGTTTCAATGAACGAGATATGTATAAAGCTTGAACAGGACGACAACAGGCCTATGATGACGAAGCCCTGCATGCGGCCCCATTGGGGAGGGCAGTAGTCAAATATAAAAAGAACTTTTTTAAAAATCCAACACTTCCAGTGAAATGGATAGACTTCATCTGCATAATAAAAAAAATACACACAACAACACTGACATAATTTATGTTTATTATCTGGCTGTTTCCGTCATCAAAACGCGTGGTATCTTTTATCGTTTCTTTAAACCAAATAAAGAAAAACATTTTGTTTTATTTCCTGTATTTTCTCAATGAGAGATTTTTTCATTACGTTTTAACATAAAATATTCCATTAAAAAAAAAACACCCCAGACCCTGAGAAAATTCAAGCGAAGATAAACAATGCACTCACACAAGATTATTTTGTGTCTGGTAGACTTTTGTAGACAAGTGGTATACATTACTTTCAGCCAAGTTGTAGAAAAAGAAAAGGAAGTGCCAAACGGTCACTGCTAACCTTTATTGACCTTCAATCTTATGGCATGTTTATTATCAATATTAGTTCCCTCAGAAGAAGCCAGTTTCCTTTTCGCTTAGGTTAATCTGTAAATAATTGAGTTTTGCGAATTTGAAAAAGAATTGATTGGTTTAACATTTCGATACAGGATACTTGATTGGGAGATTTTGTGCAATTATCGTCTTGTACTTTTGAATCATTTTAGTTCGGTTTATTGGATTTTTTCCCTCAAGTCATCAAAGAATTGAATAGTCCTTGAAAGAAGGTAAGCAGACGTGCGAATTAAAATATTCGTCCCAGAATTCCGAGTTTGTATCGTGTAATGGAAATACAAACAAATGTTGGCAGAAGGTTCTAGATGCCCCCGCACTACCATTAATGACTAACGAGAACGCGCTGTTTGTGTGCCATTTTAGTTTGGGTCATTAAAAGCGGCAAATTTTTTGTTCATCGGTATATTATATTCTTTTTCATAATACTTAACATTAAGATATATTTCCCTAAGTAATCATGGGTTTAAAATTACAGTCCTAAACAGTTATTCAATTATAGCATTTATCTAAAAAACATATTATTTTATTTTTTTATACATATGTCTGAGAACACAGTTTTACTCTTAAGGTACATTTCAAAGCTATTATATCAAGAATACAGCATCAATTTTTTTAAAAATGATTACTATAAGTCGGTCAAACATAAACGTAATCCTATCAAAAAGGGCAGATGTATATAGTACCAAAGAAGGTTTTTTAATATATAATTTCTTATTACTGAATTTTATACCGAGTGGTATACATATCGGATAAACAAAAATATAAAATAATCATATAGTTATAAACCTAAGATAACTAAAGACCCGCCGTAGGCAGCGATGCACGTATAAAGTTGAAATTTTCCTTGGCCTTAGTGAACCAGGGGTGCTGGTTTAAACAAGTTTTGCACGCCAACCTTCACCCATGGTTCAAAATTCGTCATAAGTCCTCGTGCAGCTGAACAGTTCTACGTTAATATTCAATCAATCAATCTTAAACAAAATTAAGAACATAAACATAACCTACTAAAACAGGCTTTGTAACGATAGAGGCATTATCGTTTCTCAAATAGGGAAGGTTTAATATCAGAAATTGACACTTAAAGAGTTATTTTTCTATATTTAGAAACGATCTATATTTTGTCTTACGAGCCATACCATAATAGAAATATTCGGTTTGAAAAATCATAAAATATTGAAAATATAAATCATAAAATTAGCGTTTTAGTTCAGATAATTCCTCACCCACTTCTATTAAATTCAAAGAGCGATTTATTACAAAATTATTTTAATTTTTCACTGGATATGAAATCTATGAAGATTTCTTCTTCGAATTTAAAAAAAAAATTACAAAATCTTGAAATAACAGTAAAATAACTCAACTTAATACCAAGCTGTCTTCATTCAAAAATACATTTTAAATATTCTTTGCAAATAGCTAAATGATTGTATCCATGTTTTAAAACAACTGATTCACATGTTTTCTAAGATTTGTATATTTTAGCTTTATCGAGCTGGGGCTAATTTTTTGCATCATTTACTTCATAGTGGTAAAAAATTTAATATTTTTGAGAAGATCGCCTTGATTTATTGATAAATTAGAATTCGTCTGTGTAGGCACTTGTTGATTCTTTATTATGGTCAATGTTTTTATCACTTAAAAATGTATGTATGATATTGTTTTAATCTACCGCCGTAAATACTAGGTAATTACCGTGAATTACAATTAACGTGAAAATTTAAAAAAAAAAATTACATTCAATAGATTCGGTAGCTATAGGAATATCGATTCGACCAAAAACTGGAATTGTAATCAGGGAATATATTTTTAAATGTTTTGCGCAGACGTCCGATAGGTTGCCCAGACTCACGCAAACGTATTCTATAAAAATGTGATGGATAATAGATTAGCGACATTGACTAGCTATTTTTCTAATGACCTTTCTCTTTTTATAAAAGAACCATTAAAACTAAAAATGACAAAATTTTGAGAGTTGTTAAATTTTAATTAAAATTAATAAAAATTAAGAAAAAATTAACATAATTCTAAAAATTATATTTTAAGTAATATTTCTTAAAATATATATTATTAAAAGTTACATATCAAAGTCATAACTATAACTTAATAAATAATTTGTACGGTTTAAAAATTAAGATCGTATTTTACTAGCGTTTTTAAATGCATTTTTACATTGCAGTAAATAAATTGTTGTTGTATTAGGGGGCGAGACAAAAATTATGTTCTGAAACCATTTGTCGCCAGTATTAAATTTAACCACTGCTTTTAATTTGGAGTTAAAAAAATATATGGATACTTAATTAATTAGGAATACAATAACCAAGTTTTTATAATAGCAATAATATATTACTAATTTCATTATGTGACAAATCTAATTTTTTAAAAGAACCATTATTAAGAAATTGATCATAAAGAATATTATAATAAAAATACTTACAAATCACAGCATAGACCCTCTGAGTTCATTTTCTATATTTAGGTACTTTATCAATGTAAAAATCATGATAAAATTAACTTTTTTGTAAATTATTACTTAATTTTTTTTGATATCTTTAAAAGTAGTTTCATATTGAGAATGATGAAAATTGTACGGTTTTTAATATATTGTTTATACTCTTCAAATGCGTAAATAGTTAGTCAAATTTAATTGCAGATTTTAATAAAATTATCTATATCGCGATAAAAATTTGTTTTTTAACGCCAGTATTGTTGTTATTAGAAACATTTAATCTAAAATTAGTGCCGTTATTCATTATATCTTTTAAAATATTATCATTGATTATATCTAAAATTCCAGTAACTACATGTTTATGAAACCATCAATCGAATCAATATAGTTTTATAAACGCATACAATCTTCTATATTAATAGTAGGGCGAACTATTGTTGTATCGAAGATAAATCTGCCCATCGTTTTGTTATATTTAAAAGCTTTCTTCACAACAACATTTCTAACTGGAAAAGAGACAAAATGTCTATTAAATACACTAGAAAAGTTAATTTTGTCAAAAGTTTGGAGAATAATGTGCAGTACACTGAACGGGTTCAAATTTTCTCAAAATTAATATTGAATTTATTAACTAGATAGTTAGTAATGTCTTTAACAACGACAACAGGCCTATGACTAACGAAGGAATCATTATTTAAGGATTCATAGTCAATGCAATTTCATGTTTATTCAGACAAAACATGAAGTGAAATGATTTACTTCATATTAATCGTTTTTTTAAAATCATCAATAAGAACTCTAATATTGTCATTTAATGCAACAACGCGATCTCTGTTTTTCGTTTTAGTTTATCACCACTAGATTTTCTTTCAAACTATTGTTTAATTAATTGGCATTATAAAAAAATTCTTTATTATTATTCTTAAACATTATTTCCCGCAGCGAGTATTTTTAGCAAAATACAAAAGATTATGCCATATGGATAGATTGTATTAAAAGTGGTAATAAAGTGATTTACCCAACCATAATCTGTGCTTAACGTAATTGGGAACCTTTAATGTCGACAGTTCAACATTATTGAACATGCATATAAAAGGTCTAAGTTCATCAGAAGAATTATTGGTTAATTAAAGAATTTAACATCATGTCTATGCTGATTAATCGCGAAGTTAATAGTATTGAGGTCTGGATCCTATATATTTATATTGACATACATTGTGCAATTTAAAATATAAATCAATTAACCATCTTTTACAAAGGTTAAATTTAGAATCATCAATCATATTGAATATTTAACATAATACAGACGTGCGCCATCTACTATCTCTACATTTATTGAATTTTAACAAAGACTATTATAAGATTGAGAGTTATCAAAATTATAGATGCTGAATTATCAGAGGATTCCATGTATAGCTACGCTGTTTGTGTGCCATTTTAGTTTGGGTCATTATTATGGAATTTTTGTTTACCTTGTATATATAACAATTTTTTTTTCATTGAAGATTATGATTTCCATTAATGAATTTTGTTCCAAAAAATTAAAGTCATTCAGTATATTTTTATCTTAGAGTTACTATTACGAAGATGTAGTTCATTAACATAACTGCTGAGAACACCTTTTTGTCTTAAGGTACATTGGGAAAGTAAAATATCCAATAGTATTACAGCATCAATTTCTTTAAACATGCATGACTATAGTCAAACATTTTTGAAAACGACAATCCTATCAAAAAAGGGCAAATCATATATATATATATACCCATATATATATATATATATATATATATTGCTATTTTAAATTGATACAATTTTTTTATCCTTTTTTGTATTTCTTTTATGTTTCTGCCCATGTCTCTGCGTCTGTGCAATGTTGTACGGAGTTTCTCTGTAATTCTGGAATAAATTCATACAACCTATAGTTTTAAATAGTTTCCTAATCTGTAATATTGTCTTCTATCACTTCAGAAATTTCGCCTTAGCCTTTTAATTTTTAAAATAAAAAATTATGCTTCTTAAAACCTAACACAATTCATTTCTTAAATTATTTTAAAAAATAGAACTAAACTTATCAATTTTTGATTGCATAACTAAGTGTAAGATGCTATTTTAGTCCATACCTTCACCTATCGTAAAATTCCACGAACTATTATAATCATATTAGATAGAAGTTAAAAACAAAAAAAAAATGAAATGATGGCGCAATTTGGCATGGTTTCCTTTTTAATCTTTGCAAAGGGAATGGATAAAATAAAAAATTACCTTGACTATAAGTAAATATGACACATTATTGAAAAATATATAAAATATAAACATATTTTATGTTTCATTACTATTTAATATATCTGTATAAAATCATTAAATGCGTATTCATACCAAATAAACAACTGATTTTTCTTTAACTTAAAAGGAGCTATCAAAGTTTTAAAAAATGAATTTGATATGTTAACAAAAAAAATGTTCAAACCGTTTCCTTTATTATAATTAATTTTAGTATTTTTGTATCTTAGAAAAAATTCTAATAAAATAAGCTTGAATTATTTTCATAACATTTTTGCCTCTACTCTTACCATCAAAGTGTATTTTTAAAATTGTATAAAACTGCATGAAGTCAATGGTTTTTTTTTAAATCTCTATTAATTTAATAAATATTTGGTTTACATGATCGCAGATTTTAATGCGAAGAGTGAATTCGATTTGTTTCTTCTGTAGGAGAATTAATCGACCATAATATTATCATTTTTATGGCATTTTCTTCTAAAAGATTAAACATATTTTTAACTTAGTACATTTGTTAGAATGCATTAAAAACATCTTGCTTTAATGCATAAGTTTTGTGATAATAAATTTTCGTAAAAAGAGTTTCGAATTAAAATTCGGCTAGTAGGTGCATTTTGTAGAATTTAATGATGTGAATAAAACATCAAGTTATATATAAGTTATATATATATCTATATATTAAAAATATTCTTAAGAATGAAAATATTTTTTTATTTCATATGTAACGCGATATATTTAATCTCATTAAAATGTTTTAAATAACAATAAAAAATTCTATACTTATTATGATTCCCCTTCTTTTATAGTTGGTGTCTCTATAAAAATGTTTGAATATCTTAGATATGATGAACACACAATTTTTATATATTTATTAATTTAATATATTTTTAATAAAAATATCACCAGCATAAAATTTTTTAGGTTTTTATTGCATGTTTTGAAACAAAATCTACCTCTTTGAATGAACGTAGTTTTAAATGGTCGTATACACATAAATTCATACACACCATGAGTACATTTTTTATATTTTGCCTATCAGAAATATTGATTGGTATATGAATTTTCGGATTTTTATATATTTATCCCCCTACGATACGCAAGAGAGACGCCTAGTAACATCAAGTTGAGATAATATATTTTCCCATCCATTAAACAGATTTTTTATTTCAACTAAAGGAGTATATATCTTTCTTAGATATAGGCAACTGTGAAAATATTCTTAAGAAAAAATATTTTTTTTTTACAGATTTCATTATTGAAATGTATATTTAATCTTCAAGAAAATGTTTTAAATCAAAATTAAAAAATTATATTTGATCATATATATAGTATACCGTTTACCCCATTCTTTTTTAATATGGAGCTTCAAATGAACCCTTTCTACCTGAACTAAAAATGCTTATCTAAAAAATGGCATATTTATTTAAATTAAATTTTTAATGATATAGGTAATGGAAACAAATATAATTTTTTTTATATTTTATTAATTTAATACTATTTTTTGTAATAAAAATATCATATCATGCAAAATTTTTTCAGGTTTTTTTGCATGTTTGAAACAAAATCTAGATTTGTTGAATAAACCCATAGTTTTAAATTCAACAGTAACATTTATAAATTAACCACCCTCATATATACATCTAATTCATACATTTTTTCCTCGTATGATTTTATTTTATTGGATTGGTTGATACTGAATTTTCATTTACTTAATCTAAATAACTATAAATTTATCACCACAAATGTATCTGAGTTCTTTTTACGCCTATGTAACATTTCATCATCTGCGTAGATAATAAAATTATCTTTACCCAAATCATTAAATTCTTAAGACTTTTTGACCAAAACTTTCAACTAAAGGAGTAAAAAATGCTTCTGTGAATATTTCTTAAACAATAAGGCAGCAATACCTTACTTGTGAATAAATGTGAAATTAAAAGCCATGAAGCAAAAATCTACCCAAAATTGCTATATAATTTTTGAGACAGATTTCTATTATTGTACAATGTAAGTTTCTTGCATCTTCTGCATTAATCTGAAAAGTTGGAAATATCATTAAAGAAAACTAATTCGAGTTTATATCAAATTTATTAAATGAAAAATTGATGTAAAAAAATTTGTTATATTTATTCATAATCAGCGAGGAGGAATTTTTTAGTTCTTTATATATAGTATACCGTTTACCTACATTCCTTATTTTAATATTTCTTAAATGAACCCTTTCTACCTGAACCTTGCCAAAGGTGAACACAAATAAAAAATGAAAAATTAGCATATTTATTTAAATTAAAATTTTTAATGCATATATATCATGGAATGAAAAATATATTTTGATTAATTTTATACTAGTCTCAAAGGTTTTGAAAATCAAAATTTATAAGACATTTCTAAATTCTTTTCGTGCATGTAAACAAGAAAATTTTTGTATAATCCAGCCGAGGAATTTTTATACCAGATGGCACGAATATGTATTTGCTGTAGTATTTTTGTTTGTTTATAAATTGTAAACTAAATTCTAAAGATTTTTTGTTATCATTTATGTTTAAACCCATTGTAAAATATTTAAAAATTCATTCAGAACATTTATGTGTCTAAATTAAAACCCTCATATATTGAATGTAATAATTCATTTTTTTCCTCGAATGATTTTATTTTATAATGGTCCTGTCAGGTTGATAATTAATTTTAAATTTACTTACAAAAAAAATAAAAAGTCAAATAACTTCTCTTTCTGATGGACTTATAAAGAGTTAGCATTTTATTTCCATGTTTTACAAATCTATTTATTCAAATAAATTTTAATATTTCTCTAATGATTGGTGCATAATCTCAATAATTTATTTCTCTCCACAAATGTATATGTGTTCTTTTTAAAACAGTATGATGTAATATTTAATCATCTGCGTATTTGGACCAATCAAAATTATCTTTACTGGAAATCATATGATTCTTAAGACTTCCGGTTGACCAAAACTATAAAAAGCATAAATTTTAAAAGAAAACAAAAAATGCTTTGATGTGAATATTCTTAGTTATAGATTCAAATAAATGAGCTTTGCTATTTTTGTAGCTCCTTCTTCCTTTTAAAATTGTGGTCGTGAATAAATGTGGATTTTTATGTAACAATCAACATTTTTTTTCTTTTATTATTTGATGAATGCAACAACTAGAAAAAGTAATATCCATAATTCAAAAAAATGTTTTGAGACTAAAATTCAAATTAAATATTCCTTGTCCTTGTGTATATTTACATATACATATATATTTCTTTTTGCATACATTCTGCATTAATCTGATAATTAAAAATTCATTATTCATTCAAAAATATTTTTCACTAAAATAAAACTAATCCTCGAGTTTAAATGTAAATAAAATACAATTTGAAGTGATTTATTAATGAAAAATTGATGTAAAGAAATTTGTTTCTCTTTTACCTATTCATAATCAGCGAGGCGGAATTTTTTTAGTTCTTTATTTGATAATATTGTTCTTGAGAAATCTATTTTCTACTTTAGAAACTTAACAAATAATCCTAGATTTCTATAAATAATTGATGCCTTTCCTTTAGGAAGAAGGAAATATTAATGAAAACTGAAAAACCAGAATTGCAGCTCCCATCTTCACCTTTTTGTACATTTAAAAAAAGGAGTTGTATATGTATAATTTAAATATCAAAAAATATTCCTTGTTATGAACCATAACCTACTTTCTTTGAATTATTTTGACTTCATTTTATACTAGTCTCAAATCTCTTAAAACCCAATCAATATAACTCATTAATTTAGAAGACATTTCATAAAAATAATAATCATGTTTCGTGTAAAATATAAAACAACTCAAAAAATAATATTAAAAATTTATAAGCATGTGGCCATCTACTTAATAATTGTAGAATTTCAGCGTACCAGATTTAAAAAAAATTATTGGAAAACATAATAACTGTATTAATGTACAAATTGATAATATATATTGTTCGTTAAGCCTTGATTATACTCAGTATAAACAAAAGGAAGATCATTTTTATGGTATCATTTAATGTTCTTTTAAATTATTTCTATATATAGAAAATATTAAATTAAAAAATGTATTCAATATACAATTATATTACTATGTGTCTTCAAATATAAAAATGTTACATTGGTAATGTTTCAAAACGTTGATTTTTTAATTACGTAGCAATATATTTATAATACATGTTGTAGTTGTCTGTGTTTGTCATTCTTGAAATTACGTATTTTAGTTAATTTGCATTTTATTGAGTTAACATTTCATTTTTTTCTAGTTAAACAATGACTTATTTATAACTTGCTTAATGCAATTTGATGCGCAATATACCGCACTACTAAGCGTCAAAACCTTCATTGAAATCATGACTTGACGTAAATATCTATAGCCACCTAAGTACTTAACCACCAGGCGAATAATTCCCCAAGTAATGCATAATATGCATTACTTGGGGCGTTTGTCGGTATATTTCGCCTTGAGAAATTCTACGTTTTGGAGTGAACCAACCATCTCTAGTTTCTCCCTGAATCATTTGGAAGAGTATCTTTCGTTGTATGACTTCATATGGTAGACTTTATTTCCCTATAAAAACATATTTTTCACGAACCATAGAATGTTTTTGTTACTTTCTTTGCAAGAAGGTGCATTCGTTATTGTTAATTAAATAAAATTTAATTATTTAACTTTATTATATCATTTCATTATATTGTTGACTATCCAAATGCTTATTGCTATACGCCAAGGACTCAGATTCAAATTCCGGAGAAGATATGATGCTTGCAAATGTATAGTGCCTATGCGACAAGGGAACAGTCAAAATATTTTACAAGCCGAAACTACTCTGGAGAAATTAATCTTAGAAGAAGCGAGGGGATCCTTTCTAACTGGGGTGTTTTCAACAAAATTGTGGTAAGATTTAACCAAAACATACTGTCACTTGCACAGTTTACAAAGTTGCTGCCGAAACTGCAAGCGTAATGTAGTCTTCTTGTTTCTATGAACTTCGTGGATCTCCATATGGTGCCGTCGATCGGATAGCATCAGTAAAAAGAATGTACAACAAATTATGTAACATATATTATTGAAACGAATAAATTGACCTCAGTTCACCTGGAGAGATAACTGAATAAATTAACAGTACACAAGCTGTATGATTTTTTTTAAAAATAGTTTCAAACCTTGAATGTAATATATATTTTATTTAATATAGATCAGGAAAATTAAGAAAAGAGACAATTATAAAGATTTTCAACACTGCTTCTGTTATATAAACTTGTGTGTGTGTAAATAATAAATTCAAAAACGTTTTTCTTTAAAGTTTCAACTTAATAATGACACCGAATTATATGTGAATGAGTACTAATTCACAGATTACATCAAGTGACACGCTGTGCTCTACCTGGAGAAAAATCATGCGCTTTGAAGGAAACGTCAAAAGTAATTTTTATAAATCAAGCAAACATCAATTTTTCAGACATACATAATGATATATAAACAAGAAGAACCAACATTCATTTAATACATTTTGTCTTCTTTTTTTGAAAGTACAGTCATAAATAATGTTTCGGAAACCAGTAGGAACCCAAAAGATAGGGATATGCTTCTGCAAAAAATAAAATGACGAGAAAAGGCCCTAAAAAATTGATTATTTCCAATTATTGTGCAAATTGTTTCATGTCATCTTTCAAAAATATGTAGGATATTTCGATAAATGAATTTTCGTGGATTAAAATTTCAAACTGAGGTTTGGGTATGATGTTTCTTTTGCATAAAAAATAAAATAAAAAATCTTACGCTAGTGATAAAGTTTAAAAGAAGCAGTCATTTGTTTTGTAGCAGTATTATTTGAAAAATTAGCTAGTCTTATGATAAACCACATTTTGGGCGGGGAATAAAGTGAAATACAGTAATACCTCGAACTTAAGTGCTAGGTTGGACTGGGTTGAACTCGGAAAAGTGGAATTCCCGTAAATTGAAGTATAATTTTGTAAATTAATACAAATATTTTTCCTAGTTGAGATCATTGATGAAAAAAATGTAATAATTTAAAAAAGGGTAAAAAAATCTAAGATAACACAAAAAGAAATTTCAAACCGGTAGAAATAACGGCAAATGTAAAAATTTTCATAAAATCTAAAAAAAAAAAATAGTCAGCCAACTCAAATATTTTTTTCTTCCACATAATTTCGTGCTAATAATTTTAACATTCCTTGTTCAATGAAAAAAAAATTCGCTTTCCTATATTTCTGAGACTATATTTTATGAAATATGTTTAACCCTTTTTTAACTAAACCAAGAACTTCTGTCAAATTAGTCATTCGATATTCTGACTAAACTGGGTCTATAGATTCATGTTCTTCAATTCCTTGCTCTTGTTCATGCATTTCCATGAGCACATCAATTGTCAGCTCTTGATTCTGAGAGTCCAGCAATTTGTGAAGGTCATTACTATCCACTTCTATATTTATATGTCTGACAAGATCGACAACTTCTACAATCACATTACGAATTTCATCAGGCTCTAGCACTGATACTGTCTGAGGAATAAAAAATGAATTTTTCAGGAATGGTAAAAAAAGACAGTTATTTACAGATGTCATTTAAAGTTTTTGGGAAACGTCATTCAAAAATTATCTGATGTTCCTCACTGCTTCACCAGGATTCAGGATTGGAGTCGAGTTGTGTTGCCCTCAAACGAAAGAAAAATTGACAAGATTTGAAAATAACGTAATTCCGAGTTCGCGTAAGTCTGGATAGCGCAAGCATGAGCAGATTAACCAAATATAGTAAAAAAGACAAAAAAATCACATTGATTATGTACTAACAAAAGTAAACGTTAATACTGATTACCTTATGTTGTTTGTATGCATTTAAAATTTATAAATACGTACAATCAATATAAGGTAGGTTCATTCCAGTTTAAAGAAGAATTAATAAAACTGGCGACAAGAGAGAATAATTAAAAATTAATTTCAAGAATGGCCACCAAAATGTTTGGCTGCATCAGTCGATTTCACAACTGTGTCCAGGATTAAGGTCGATTGTTCAACATTTCTGATAGCCTTCTCATCTTCATATTTAACAGAATGTGGTTTTAGAGCTGTAGTACCAATGGTAACCAAAAAGAAAAAAATGGTTTCAAGCTACTAAATGCAGCAACTTATGTTTAATTTTAAGTAGAATTGAGTCTGATATTAACAAACCTCTTAAATGCATCAAATACAACCTTCTTATTAGTTAAGTTAGGAATTTGATGTATGTAAATGTTAATAAAAATACTTTTCAATATAATTAAATATGCATTTTGATTGTTCTCACTGAAACAGTCTGCATTAAACAAAGAAATAGGTTATAGCCATATATGTTGGAAATATAATGTGCGAGCTACTATAACAAGAGCTAATATAACAGGATTTTCATTTGAACATTTAATTATGTACATGTATTTCCTATCCATTACTTGCAGATTTGATGAGTCGTAAACTAAGACTGGCTGTTGCCACCTTGCATACTCAGAATTTTTTCGTGTCCGATGTATATAGTTGTTTATGATTTCTGTAGTGTATGTGTTGTCCTTATCTATGAGCAGTATGGAAAAATGTTTCACCCACTGCATTTCATTTCGTATACTATCCGAGAAATATAATTTAATATGTTAACCAGGATTTAACGTGTGATACTTCAAAGGCTGAAACTGTCAATTTATTTACTTAGAAATTAATAGTTTATTATGGATTACTTCGTATCATCAAAACCCCTCCCTGTCCTTATAACAGGTGTGCCAGCTAAAACTTTTATTCCTCTCTTTTAAATAAAGGAGAAATTCAGTAGAACATTTCAATTCCAGAACGATCCTATCTACAATTAAAATATATAATATTACACATTTGAATGTATTCGTGGCAATTGCTACTTGAGATTTGCGAGTAAACAAAATTGGGGCTTTGGAAAGAATGTAAAAACTAAATTTAAAAATATATTTTATTGGTAATAGAAAATATTTTAAAATAATTAAATTCTTGTTTCCACTATGTATTATGCACGCTCTTTTCTATCTGGAGTGGAAGGGGTTTGGTATCGAAATATTCACAAGAATGAGGGATGCCAGTTTAAAAGAGGATGGTAATCTATGCTTTAGATGAATGCAATCTATTGCGTGTGGGTTGAGTGAACACAGATCATCCTGCTCCTGGAGACAACCGACTTTGGATGTCACAAGCCTTGGAGAAAGGGTCTCGAATAGTAAAATGGTGAATACACCTGTGGCTACCACTTCCTCTCCGGCGTGCATATAGACTTTCCTGAGTCCATCACGTGACACTACGTTGGATAGTATTCAAGTCGTGCCCAATACGAGTTGCTATTGTGTGCAGTGATAAACCCAGTTAATGGAGTTCGATAATACGGTCACGTTCTCTGATCTTTAACTGATAGTTTTGAGCTCACCGACGTCTTAGAGGTATTTTTTACAATTCTTCGAAAGTCGCAAATGTTACACAAAACCTTAGATGTTGTTTATGAAAAGAGGAAGTTGCTGACCCATATAGCCCGATTATGAGTGCCACGTAATCAGATGCGTGCACATATTTAATCATTCACATATAACCATCTCACCATTATCACTCATTAAGTATGTATGGCGCTACGTGCATTATTTCTTGATGTTGCAATTTCTTTTTTGAGAATTGTTTGAAAGAATATCAGGTCCAAAATAAAGTAAAATATATAATATAAGTAAATTATTCAGTGATGATTTAAAAAAAATTATTCTTTCTGTGGAACTATTATAAAAAAAGAATATTAGGGGGAAAATACTGAAATAAATGAAATGTACAGTTTAATTTTTTTAAGTATGGTACAACAGTGTTTCTCAAACTTTCAATACTGGCAACCCAATTTTCAATCATGATTTTTGACGCCCCCCCCTGTAGAACAATGTACCGCTCAGGGTATGAGTTTCGTTTTTTTATTTAAACGAGTAATATTTATGTTTAAAAAGAAAACATAATAAAAAAATCTCTCATTGAGGAAATACAGCAAATTAAACAAAATGTTTTTTCTTCTTTATTTTGCTTTTGGGATGACGGAAAAACGCCAGATGATAAACATAAATTATATCAGTGTTGTTTATTGACGCTGGTTTAACTTAAATTATTTAATTTATTCCCATTATATCCATTTTATAAAACCCAGGTTCTACTGACTTTGCATCGCATTATAGCTTAAGTTTAAACGCTAAATCCTTTAAAGACAATAAACAGTATAAATCAAAAAGCCGTTCTTTAAATAACACTTAATTTATTTTGAAACAATAAGATTAAATTTAAGTTAATGTACAAAGTGACGCATAACAAAATTCTACTAGCTTTTGAAAGAGGGGCGAAGGAAGAGGAGTGACATGTCGCCGCTCGGAGTCCCGCGGAGTCCTTCTCAAAATTGGAGGGGTTGATTCAGCCCTAAGTGTGTGAGAGAGAGAGTCTAATCGGGGTGCATCCCGTTTTTATTCGGCACCTAATTGCACCTATGTGCTAGAGCGGATTCTTTACTGTGTCTGCATAATTTTCTCTCATTGTTCCAGAGTCAGCGTATGGTTACCGTGTCACGGTCAATGACATCCCCAAGCGCAGGAAATCCTAATGACACCCCCGATACCACGATATTTATGGGTACAATGCCCCTTTCTAGGCGTGGGAACATGTCACCCTTTTTGGTGGGGTAAGAAAGACGCATTCACCAAATTCCGTTTCTTGTAAACAGCAAGAGCAGGGCAGATGTAAAAATTGCAGTTGTAACTTTAGGGACCGGCGACCTCCCATCATTATTTTTTTATGGAAGAAAGTATTTTGTTTTACTTTTCTTTTCGATTATTTTTTTAAGAAAAATCTTTAAATATTTTATATGATCGCACCCACCTCCTTGTAGGGTTATCGCGCCTTCCCCCAGGGGGTGCGCCCCACACTTTGAAAAACACTATGGTACATGCAATTTAAAATTTGTACAAAAAACTAATTTATAATATACAATCAGTTACATAGTAAAGCACATTTAATTTTTTTTTTTTTTCTTAAAGGGTACTTTTTTGATTAAAAAAAGGAAGAGAATTACTGTTTTACTGTTCATAAAAATACAAGAAACACTGAAAATATTTATATTAATTAATAAATATTTATAAATAAAATGTTTAATGTATTAAAATCTTTGAACTCAGATTTATTTCTTTGGCTTACACTAGATTTTCGTTTATATAAAACGAGGTTGTTTTAGAAAAGATTTTCTTATTTTAGAAATTCGTATAAAATCTTTAAAAAATACTCTTATTTTGTCGAAAAAAACTTTCATTATGCAAATAAGCTCATAATAGGAAACAAAAACAGATTTATTTTTGTAATATTCAAACATTTAATCCTAAGAAAACCTTGCCTTTTAGAAATAAAAAGAAAAAAAAACATTTGATGTTTAAGAAAAAGGCAATATTTGAAACACATATTGGCACTCTTTGAAATGTATTTTTTTAAAAATGATACAAACTGATTTTAAATAAGCATGCCTTAGAAATGAAAAGTAAATATTTAAATTAAGATAAAATTAAAGGTATTTTTTAAAAATTTTCTAAATGAGTTTATTTCTGTAATTTTAGACTATACATCCTATAGGCGTAAATGTATGCATGTAAATGTTTTTGAATATCAGAAAATAAAAGTTTAATCATTTTATCAAAATAGTGCCCAATAAAACGTAATACATATTTTTAAATACATTTTAATTTTAATTCTGTTAAATATTTAGTAATCTTATGAAGTCAACCCATGATATATAAACAGTAATATGGAAATTACATTTTTTTTTCGAGTGACATGACATATAATGAACAAAAAAAGATTCTCCTTTTATTTCAAAAATGGTTACTGGCATTCATTTCGCAAACTATAGCACCATTTAAAAAGGAAGTGACTTGAGATATGTCAGTTTTTCTAAGTTCTGCTATTTGATCTTTGGGCATTGTGAGTGTCTCCCACGTATGTCAAAAAAGCTCTTTTTAACGATTGGTTGCAATAGTAAACGAAGAACACACACAACATCATAAATCAAAAATCATTCAGCTTAATACATGTTTCTGCTAACTCAATGAAAGAAGCTGTTATTCAAAGTAGTGTCACATAAAATGAATTGAAAGTTCTCAATACACTTTCTCAGATGGGAAATTTTGAACGGTTTTATTTATTATTCATACGATATTTCAAGATACCGGCTGAAGAGAAAAAATATATAAAACATTCGAATAGCAAAGTTTTATATTTTGATTTTTAAATAATATTATTTTACACATTTATAAGTCGAAATAATTTAACGGTTTAATTCATGAAGTATACATCAATTTGTAAATATTTTCAGAATTATACTAAAAAGTATTGTAAAAAGTGTGTTAAAAATTAAATATATAAAAAATTTCTTTGTAGTATATGAATGAAGTTTTACCATGATGTGGATGAACAAATTGAAAGTGAAAACAAAAGCAAAAACAAGCCGACATTCTACTTAAAAAACATGGACGAATTACAAAAGATATGTGGCACGAAATTGAATGAATGCTCTGGATTTATTTTGAACTGACAGCAAGGCATTGTCATTTTAAGTGGATGGTCATGTCCAACATCCAAGGTTCGATTACCAGCTTATATGGTTTAATATCAAATTTTAATTTAAAACTATTTTTATTTATTTTTTTGTGTTCTGAAAACTTCAGATCTGTATATGGAGTTTTATGAAGTTTACTATAAAATATTCATCTTACTGCAGTGGTCTTCAAACTATGATTCACGGATCCTTGGAGCTCTACAAGACATACCTAGGGTTTCCAAAAGTCATAAAACGAAAAAAAAAACTTATAAACATGCATGCAAAATGGATTCACGTTCTCTTTGGAGTTTGTATATTTGCATGTAATTTGTAAAGCTCGTCCTATTAATTAAAACTGAAAATTTTATTTATGTATAATAACTTTATTTTACAACATTTTTAAAAGTTTCATTATAATTTAATAATAGAATATTAAAATGTTTTATATTTATATTTCCTAATGGATTGAGAATATTCTATTGTTTTTATATGTTTTTATACTTATATGTTAGTTAGCCCAATGTCTTTCAAAACTAAATAGTTTTCTAATGGAAAATGTACCTTTTTGTATTTGTGGAAAAAACACTTATAATGAAAGAGAGGAGACAACCCAACAGATTCGATGTTAAAATCTAAATTTAAGTAAGAACCACTCCTAAAATTTAAGTTGCAAATTCATGCAAAAATGGAAAATATATTTCTTTACGTGAGTGGCTACAAAACAAAGTATGAAAACAAATTAACTCGGAATTTGTAATGTTCTTGCATTTAATCTCAAATACATAGACCAACAATTTGCGTAAAGAAAGCAAGCACATATCCCTGTGACTAAATATAATGCATGAGTAGGTGAAACTTGAATCACCTACTCACTGAATAAATTATATTATAGTTAGCTTGGAAATTTTTCATAAATGCAATATTTTTAATTGCCTTTACATAACGTATCTATAACATGTTAACCTACTGCATATATATTTTTTCAGATATATTCTGCTAAGTATATATATGGAATGGGATTCCACGAAAACATTTTCTAGTTCTAGGGGTTCCACGAAAACACTTTCATGTTCTAGAGATTCCGTGAGTTGAGAAAGTTTGAAGACCACCGTTCAACTGTTTAATTACTGAGTTACACATGCTAAAATCGCTGCAGTAACCGAATTGGCATTTTCATCAATAAGAAATCACTGTTGTTTCTGCTGAACCATAGATTCAAGACCTATCATGTTGATTAGCAGATTTTATTACAGGAGCATTAAACTATATCTTTTCACTCGAAGCATCTATGGAATCAGGATAAAAAAGTACAGTTAAATCGTTTTGTAATTTTTTTCTAATATAGCTGTTTTATATTAAATTACTTAATTCAAATGGGTATTTCATAACTGATTTCAAATAATTCCTATCAAATGTATGTGTTAAAGAGGTTTCAAAACACAGAATAAAATATGAAATATGTCAAAGACAGAAGTATAATTTAGCAAAACAATTTTAATGTATAAATTTAACCGAGTATTTCAAACATTAAAAGTAAATGATTTGTTTAAAACTACGCAACAATTCTTTGATTGCTCCTGGAAGATATTTTACTGTTACAATTGATATCCCACTGGTGATAAGTTTATTAAACTGCAATTATTATTAATAATTTGTAGCGCAAAAGAATTCCTGTGTATGTCAAAAATTCTCTTGACAATTTAAACAAATAGTGGTCTTGGGATGTCGAGAAAAATAGTTGAAATACATTTTAAAAAGGGTTATCTAGTAAACACCTGTTTGTTCTGCTATTACCTTCTCTTATTTTTACATGTCTGTAGTTTTATGTCAAGAAGAAGGATGATGGAAAATGATTGTGATAACCTGTATAGACATCGCTTCTTCTGTGTCTGAAAAATTTTATAAGCTGTTTATCAAAATATGGAAGGAGTATTTTATTTTTGGTCTGTACTCTTTCTTAATTTATATTATGTAGGTCTTTCACTACATTTAAATAATATGCTGCATTATGTTTTTGCTGTTATTTATATAGAAGTGATTTCTTCCTTCTTATTTGATTTATTTTTGAAAAGCTAATTAAGCAGATGATTTTCAGCCATCTTATTTTTAAATACTATTATGATACTTCCTGATAAAACAACAGAGAACTTAATCTATTCTAAAATAATATATAATGATATGAATTTTTAAAAATAATTAACACCACATACAAAATTCAAAAGATGATTTGAAAATTTTAATATATTAATAAATGTAAGTAAGCTGTTTTATGAATGCAATTTTTCTTATACAATAAACCCTTCCTTTTAAAGTTGAGCTTTCTTCGCCCTTTGAGACTTTTATTTTACAAATAGGTATGCCTTTGTTTTACTTGAATTAGTTATGTTGCAGTTCCTGTTAAGCCTACATTATTCATTGCTTGGAGTTTCTTTATTGCTCATTAAGTACATAAATATTTTTCTATAAAGAGTTAGGTATATACACAGTTTAACATAATTTTTATTATGCTCCTATTTATAAGATTATTATTATTATCCTACCTCGATGTTATCAAGATTTTACAAGAAAAAAATTGCAGTATCCCGCTAGATCACTATAAATAATCACAGTTACTAATACATAATTGTAGAAACCAGTTGAAAATTTAAAACCAGTGGCTAATAATTATAATAATACTTTTAAATACAATTTTCCTAAATGTTACTAAACTCAATAAGGAATGATTATATTATCTTAGATTACTTAAAAAATTCCTGACCAGTAACAATTATATTCTGTCGTTCCAATTAATTGCCATTCTCATTCAAAAATATTTAATAATCTGATAAATCTCATTCAGGAAAATTATCATTAAGCTCAAATACTTATTAATGCATTTTTGAAGGGTTTTTTTTTTTGTTTTTTTTTTTTTGTAAATGTAGAAATTTAATTAGAAATCGTAACATTGTTTATAGATCTCCTTTTCTTTGTACTGGAAACTTGAAAGTAAACAATTCAGATTCATTACAACTTAAATGAAGTTTTTGAAAATATTCTTGGAAATAATTATCGAGTTAAAATAAAATTTTGAGTGTGGAATGCTTAACTTCTTTATTAAAATCTTTAAACATTTTAGATATATTTGAGGCAATTATTTTTTTTAGAATAAAAAAAATAGTAATTATTTTTATCAGTTAAGGACTACTTTGCGTAATGTTAATTACCTAATTATCAGAATGCGTAACTCCACAAAATATGGAAATAAGACTTTTTTAATGCCATCTAGTGGAGTATTTTGAAGCTTATCCATTGGATTAATTCACATGTCCTGCAAAAATATCTCTAATTCCTAACTGCGTTGAAAGAATTCCCATGCATAGTAAAAATAAATAGTTTTTATTTGCTTCTGTAAAGTCAATGCAGAAAGAGTTACACATTATGATAATTAGGCCGACGATTCGTGATACATCAAATCAGAAAATTCCTTTTAAGTTATTATATGCTGATTTCCTTACTTCATGTATGTATTTATATATAACTTATTTAAGTCTCAATATGTCTATTTTATTTTGGTCTAATGAAGCATGAAATCATATCTATTACTTCTGAAAAGTTTAAGTGTTTAGATATACAGGAATGTATTTATAATTGCATCTGCAAGTATTTCCACAATTTTCTTATGTTATTCTCTCTCTCTCTGTATATAATATAATCTGAAATGTTAATTAAAAAAATGAATTCAGACGCTTCAATTTTTGATCATAATTGTTCGAAAAGTAAATACATTCATTTTTCTCCAACAACGAAATATAAGGACTCTTTTTTGTAATATTTGAAAAATCTCGATATTTCGTTTATAAAGATATAATAATTTTTTATACACAACTATGCTTAAAGGAGATAAGCTCATCAAATTAAAAATGGGAAGTGGCTTGATTAAAAGTTAATCACCTTCCATGCTCCAGTGGCTTTAAATTCCCTCTTTAATTTAGAATTCACTTCACGTGGAAAGCGGTTGCAAAATCTTTTAAAAAACCAGTTTATCATATTTTTATAAATTATTATGAAAATATTATTTTCCAAAAAATCCTAACATTTGTGAGATTCTTTAGGATAAAGCAATTCATTGTATTTGACTTTAAGAGTTTTGATGACAGCAATAGATACACATAATAGGTCATAACTTATATAAATGTAGTACACTGCAGTAAACATTTTATTATAAACATATTTATAATAAGTAATCATATTTCATTAATTTGTAAAAAAAACTAATTAAATCATTTACTTATTTAAGATTTTGCTTATAATTGTGCTGAATCTCTTATTTTAAAATCTAAAATGCATTCCATTTATGAACTCAGCAAAAGAAATATGAAATTCATTAAAATATACAATACTATAATATTAAATCGCATTTCTTCAATTTAATGTCTGCAATAAACTGGACATTTCGAGTGAAGTATATTTAAAATAACCTCCAGTAGCTAAAGTGTAGGTGGTTATTTCGGATTGACGAATTGAAACGAAAGGGAAAAAAATGTCCGCGATACGGACCGTATTTTTTCTTTAATTTTCAAATTTAGAGAATTTCCTCTTAATTTAAAATTTTAAAAAAGCATCATTTATCCATTTTTGAATACTTTAAATATAATTTTTTTTGTATTTCTCATTACCTTTTGCTTATTTTATGTAAAATGTTCTGCTTTGTTTTGGGCGACCACTTTTGGTCCCCAAAAAATGGGCTTTTCCAAGAGACACCTATGACTTTAAGCAGATTCAGTTCATATAATATGTGCAATAGCCAATAAAACTTCCAAGGATATTAATTTTGAAAACAAAAAGAGCTAGCAGATCTGTGAAGATTGACCTGAAAATTTTGACAAATCAGATTGGTCAGATCGGTAAAAAACCATTTGGATTCTATCTTCTCTTCAATTAAGCTAATTTGTTGAATATTTTTTAGATCTCTCCATAATTTATCTTCTATAAAATGCTTATGAAATACTCAAATGTATAAGTACAATTTAGATTAAACAGAACAAACTTCAGCCGATGTAACTTAGCATTCTCATGGTGAACAAGTTCAAAAAGAAATAATCACATTTAACAGGAAAACCAAAAAGAAGGTAATATGTTGAGTCATCTTTTCCCTTCTTCAAAAAGAAAAAAAAAGTACCGTTGGAAGATTATATTAATCGTAAACACATTCACTCGTGCTGTCTTTGAAAATGTATGCATGGTGAAACACACTTGCTCTTAGCAGAACTCATTTGACAATGCGCGTCAAAAAAACAGCGGCTTTTTTAAAATATATATATATATATATTAAAAAAACAAAAAAACACGATTTTATTATAGATCACTTCTTGTTTGTTGTATTTATATTAACCTCGAGAGTTTTAGAGTTGTAACTTAATCTTTTAGTCGCTAAATCTTGAATTAATCATCAGATCTGAAAGTGGGATATGAAATTAGTCACCAATTCAGGAATGAGATCTATAATTAGTCATCAGATCTGGAAATGGGAAATTGTTCATTCTGATGATCCTGATCAGGACAATGGAACACAATTATTAAATTATTGTATTCTCATCAGTCCTTGACAAGTGTGCAAATTCTCGAATTAATCTGAACTTTTAAAAATGGGTAAACATTGGGTACCGAGATTCCGATACATGCATGTGAAGCCTATAAAAGCGTGTTAATAGCTAAAAATACTTCTTTAATTATCGTATTTACATATATCATACATATTTTTAACCAGAGATATTTAAACATTTAAAAATATAAAAAAAGCGAAAATCGATAGTTTTTCAAAAGTTCATGTGTCCGATCCCTTAAAGACTTTCAAGGAGTCAAAAATTACTATAAGACTAACTAAGAGTTTAGTAATTCATTTTATTTAAAAACAAACAAGCATTAAAATGAAATCAAATTGCTTAGGAATCAGGAATTGATATTTAATGTAGCTAAAGTAATACTCCATCTGCCCCTTAATAGCAGTAGTAAGCAAAAATTTGAGCGATCATTTATTTTCGAATGTAGCACATAATTACGAATACTTGGAGGAAAACAACAAACCATGAAAACTGCAATTTATATTTCATCCACTGACCGAAATATTTTTTTTTTTTATTTTCAGTTGAATATCGACACGCATTCTAAAACAAAAGAACAGTTTTCAGTGACGTCTTAAGGTACGAACAAACTGAATCCAGCTTTCGTTTCATTCCTGACTCAGTCTTAATAAGATCATGATCCGAATAATTTTAATGGTCAAATATTATTTCCATACATATTCTCCGAAAAACAAGGCATTTCAAATTGCCTGTCAACAGTCAAAAGTGGCATAATTTTACTATTATGGGATGACAGCTGTTCAAACCTAGACTTATATTTAGACCTAATACCATAAACAATCAATCATCTCATTTAGTCAGAATGCGGCCATTGGTTGAACCGTTTTGTGCCTAAGTTTGTAAGATTGTGAGTCGTGCACGTTTATTTGTTTCTAATTATCGATTGTACGAACATTGACAATGCTTTTTTTTCCAATTAATATTTTAAAGATCATAAGTAAGGCATACTCTCGCATAGGGGCCGAAGGCCACAAAACCTCTTAAGATGTCTCTGGGTCCAGGGTCTCAAATATTCTTGAGACATCCCTGAAAGATTTAGTTTTGACTGTCCAGTGCTTGATTTATTAAAAGGAAACGAAAAATTGTAGGTGCATTTATGTTATCTGCAAAACAATTTAAGTGCAACACAATGAATATTTACTGCATTTGTTAACGTGCTTCCAAAAATAACTGCTAAAAGAAATTTTACGCTGATATTGAACTTTTGAAAAAAACATAGCTATAGATGCAAATATAATGATTATGAAGAAAAACATGAAATATTTAGACCTACATCTCATAGAGGAAGAGAGAGTATAAGATCAGCAGCGTTAAAAGACTCAGATCTACATTATTCTGAATTTTCAAAACACGGGGAATACATAAATGGATTTCAAACACAATCAGTTCATCTCTTACAGAAAATAATATTGCATATATGAAAAGGAAATTTTTACAAAGGCTTTTAACTACAGCTTTCAGGGGAGCAACGAAACTATGGAAAAACCAAAACTATACCTTGAACACGTAATAAATATTAGGAGCAATATTTTACATTTAATGCTTAATTTAATATATTTATTCAATAATAAATGCTGCGTTCCATATTAATTTCCTTTTGGATCTGTTTTTATTATTAGAGAAACCAAATTCATCAACCACTACTATTATCACGGTAAAGAGGGAAAATTTGCCTAAGTTGTGATATAGATATGAGTATTAAGCTAATTTAAAGTATTTTTAAAATATCTTATACTTTGTAAGTACTGTATAATTACTAATAACAATGAAAATAATACTGATTCAATGTTAGTAGCATAAGAATAGTAATAATAAGCAAGTAATAACATAGTAGTAGAATAATAGCAATACATAAATCCCATCATCAGAAGTCTAATAGCACAAAAAAAGCTTTAACAATGCAGTAGCATATTCAACGAATAAATAAAAATAGCAATAAAGTAATAGTAAGATACACTAGTTACATTGCAGAAATAACCATACAGCTGTTATTATAATAACAATTTTAAGAAAATGTGCTAATTCAGAATGTTACTGTAATTTTACAGTTTTAAGAGTAATAAAAATTATCATTTGTATATAAATAACAAGATAAGACTCTGAATACAGTTTTTGGAACTTATTTTTTGATAACGTTTAAGTCATTGGAAATAGAAGTAAAATATTAATTTTCTGTATTTGTTTAATATATGGTTAAATCATAGAAAAAAAAAACACTTTTGATTTCATTTTATTCAGAAATTAAAAAAAATAACGAAATTAAATCATTCTAGAAATAAATAACAACATAGATTTTTCTAAATATGATCCTCTATATATAAATAAATATATTTTAATTCAATCTGCAGCTATCTTTATATAAGTTAAATATTAAATTATTTTATTTTTAATTATCATAAGAAATATAAAGCCGATATTAAATATTGTTAAGAAGGAATATGAAGAAATTACACACTTTTTGACATTAAGTTACTTTTATAAATCTAGTTGTTTCAGAGAATCTATAACGAGGGTAAATTAAATGTATATAACGAATTTGATTTGATTATTTTTTTTCACATTAAGGGGACGGTGGACCTTTGAAATTAATTTCTTAAATTGTTAGCTTAATTATCTGGAAATGGAATTAATATAGTAAGTGATCTATATATTTCACAATTTAAGTATATTTTTTTAAAAAAAAATTATAATATGATTTTTTTAAAAAAAAATTAATTTTTTAATTTTTTTTGAAAAATCCTCCTTATCAATTTTTAAGATAAGTACATAATTTTTGTTTTATATATATATGAACTATAACTAAATATATCTGTGCATGGATTTTAAATTCAGCATAAAATTTAATGAAAAAAGATAAATTTTCTTTACTATATGAAATAATTCACAATTATCACATATTCAAAGTATTCAAAACAACGTAAAATATGACCCGTTAAATTTTTTTTTTTAATGCACAAATTTGTGAATTACACTATATTTCATAACTTGTTAAAATTTTTAAGAGATACGACATGATATGAAACACAAGGAGCATTTTACGTAATAAGGAAAAGAGAAAATTTATGAACTGAGAAAATAAATAAAATAAAAGCAACATTTTACATAATTACTTACCTTTACATGAAAATCAAACATATAAGAGATTATTATAGCAAAAATCTAAATAATATTTAAATAATTTATTATATTTTGTTATATGTTCAATAATTCAAGAAACACGCATCCGCAAAGCTGATACTTATACAAAAAATATAGCGTGGCAAAACATTCACTTAAAATTGACCAGCATAATACGACAATCCTTCAGATTTTATATTTATGTTTTCTATTTTATTTGAGATTTTACGCTTCATAGTTCTTTTATCTTTTGCTATTTGAAAAGTTTTACTTCTGCTTTGCTTTAATCGACGCTCATCTCTTACTCCACTGATTTGCATCGAGAGTAATGAAACATTCTGATGTACATGTTTCAAGGTAAACAGGGATCCAAAATTGAATTCACTAACAGCTGTTACAACAGATATTGCCAGTCTTTTCTTTGATTGAAACTTTCTTTTGGGCAGTGACTCCAGATAACACTGTGCAAACTTTCATTTGCATTTTGACTCTTACCTGAAGTACACCGAGACAATATCTCGTTGCTTGCTAATCACTGATACATAGGGAGAATCTTTGCAACAACCTCCTCAGTTAATGTGGTCTTCATAACTGAATGACTTTCAGGGGATTCTTCATTTGCTAAAGCTCTTTTGAAAAACACCAAGAAAGCTTTCCATTAGGACATTTGTTGTGTTTCGGTTTGGCGTCTGTGGAGGAACAATGATAAAGTGTGGCGTAAATAGTACTTTTCATTTTTTCGACATCATTACAATTATCTTTAATGGCTTTTCTGTAAATATTAGTTAGCTTAACTATTGTGGTTTCTTTTAAGCTACCAACCTTTTTGCCACCAATGCAAGCACCTTTGATTCGCCACTCTTTTACTTTGCTGCGTAAACCTGTTCCTAGACGCTTGGAGATATGGTTGATACATTCCTCTTTTTTATCGGTTTACCTTTTCCATAGATATTCAACGACATCAGATGTTGGAATGTTTTTGAATCGCCATCCGACAATATGCAAGTATAACGCATATTACACTCCTTGATGGATCTTTGCCACAAAATTGCAGCAGCTTCCATTTCCATACTAGATGAGGAACCTGTATGATTTATTTGACATTCAGATTTGTGACCTTCATACCAAATTTCAAAATTTGGACTATCGCTCGAGAGTCTCTTACTGCGGCAGTACATTCTGTACAATACTTTGATAGAATTTCATAATCTATAACTAAACCTGTCAATAAATCAATAACAACTCCTATCCCGTACAGTGATTTATAGCCCCGCTTTTGCCAAGATCCATCAAATGACACAGTAATGTCTCAAACACCCATTTCCTTTTTCTCTTCATCATTTAAATCAAGATGTTGCTTCCTTACTATATTTCTCGCTACTTCAAGGATCTGATGTTTCATCTCACTATTTTCTTCCGACAAAATTTTAATGTGCTTCGAAAAAGATTTTTTGTCCATTGCATTCATACCAGTCACTAATGCAAATAGTTCAATCCCGCGTGACCTTTCCCAAGTCTTAAAAAAGATGAAACCATTTTTTAATTAATGTCAAAAAATTTTTTTTCTTTTTCACGCGAGCACTGGAAAATGAGGAATATTTAACACTGCCTCACAACTAGAGAAAACCAACTCTAGTTTGGATGCCATACCCAACTGCGTTGTTTTTATGATATTTAAAGCATTCATATCACATTTAGGGCACTTTACAGTCGACAGTAAATTCTTCCATATGTTTGTATCAACTAATACATAAGTTGTATCATCTTGTTCATTTGCCAAATGTTCTAGAGAAGTGTGTGTGACAGAAGAGACAGCTTTCTTTCTGTTGCTGCATTCAGTTCACTAGAATTTAATGTGCAAGTATTTACTTTTGCATTATTTTCATAATTAGAGGATGCATGACCACTTGCATTAGGGTCATTGTCATGAAAACTTGGATGCTCCAGTTCTAATTGTCCTGAGGCCCATCTCTTCTTTGTTTTTAGCAAAGCCTGCATTTTACGTTTTGATGGCCTTGCTTTTGGCACATGATATCGAGAACTAATTCTGTGCATTGTACAAATACTAAATTAATTTATCAAGAAAATTGTAGTCGAGTGTTCAATCCAAAAAAGGAAAAACTTCGAAAGAAAAATTACGTCCAAAACGAATAAATATACTGTGTTATAACAGGTATGAAACAAGCGCGCTAACACGATGTAAACAAACAATCCACAAGTAGAAGTTGAAGGCATCGGCATCCTTCTTCATAAAATGTGTGATGAAAAAATAATAAGTGAGGCTAAGCATATGCTAAAAACTAAATACCAATAGTTCTTGTTTACGTTCAAATGACAGGTGCCACAGCCATTTAAATGGTCGATGGCGCCATGTTTAAATCATGGATCACTCATAACTCAGCAATTATTCCTCAAAATGAAAAAAATTCTTCGACAGAATCATTCTGTGAAATATATGAAATATTATTAGTATAAAAATAAAAATCGCAATTTTGACCAAATTTTGAGATTTTGAAAGTCCACCATCCCCTTAACACCGAGTTTTGCTGTCTATGTTCCGACGTCGTAATATTATGTTCACACATAAAGATATACTCATGCTAATATTCCACTAGTGAAAAACCTTTAATACAATTTCAGTTTTGAAAAGTGTTTAATTGAAATCAAATGAAGAAAATGTATTAGAGTTTCTAAATTCTACTTTTACTTTGTTTGAAATTACATTAATAAACTAATATTGGTAAGTTAAATATTTTTTTTAAAAAATCATTTTTATAAAGTGTTTAGCCCTCCAATTGTCGCAATTCATTTAGAATGCAATGAATACTAACAAAATTATGGATTAAAAGCAGAGTTTCATGTGATAGGAAGAAATTAATTTTAGAAGTGAAAGAAAACGTTTTGTAATAAATACTTCATAAAAAAAGTGCTACAAAAATCTAAAAATTGTTAAATGTCATTCACTTGGAAACATCATGATTGCAAACTGACATGGTTGCTAATATTTGGAATAGTAAGGTGCTCTTTATCTACCGACTGTACTTATAAGTGTCACTCTCTACCTTCAAAATTACATAGAATAACCATTTTTACGAATACTCTACCGATAAATAGCACGAATATTCTTTTAAATCCACTCGTCAAAGATATATAGCAGCACGGGTTCTATAATGAGTATTTTAGCGATGAAGGTGAACCGTTTTATAGTAGAAATTGCGTTTTCAGCTGACGGCGTTTAGAGCGGAATTGCAAAGATTATCATTTTTATTTCGAAAAAAAATAGTTAATATCAAAAGGTAAGTGTCTTATTTTTTGTATGTTAATGAAGACCTTAGAAAACGATTTGACAGTTTGTTTTAAGTGAACAGTGTACTAGCTAGCTAGTACTGAGTTGAACTGGACTTGTATGACAGATGTGGGCTGGTCATTGTGACTTCAACTGGTGGATGGACAGTGATGGAAATCCAGTTTTTCAGCAACCATACCAAATGGTTTTAAAGGGCGAATGATTTATGGAACATGCTGGCCAAATCAGCAATCAAATAGTTTATATTACCCAGCTTTATAAATTGTCAATCATATAACAATTTACTAATGTTAAACGCAATCCTGATCACATTTCCTGAAATATAACTGCCATTAAAATCAAATATATATATTTTATATATATATATATATATATATATAATATATATGCAATAATTTTATTTTATATAAATATATATTGTAAAAAATATTTAAAAACATTTCGTCAAAACATCAAAACTTCATTTCATTCATGAATTTATTTTCATAAAAAGTTTTGAATATGTGGTTTCTAAAAAAATAAGAACAAGCTATTTAATAAATGAACACAAATTTTATGTACATTACTAATTAGCTTTTAAATTAAAAATGTTTGATAATCAGGACATTTAAAAACTCTGTTGTCTTATAAATTTAAATCAGATTCTTTTGTGATCCGCAAAACGTAGTCATATAAATTTTAAGAGCGAACAAAAAAATAACTACTAAAATTAATTATCTTCGCATGTCAAAATAATTTCAAAAAATCCAGAGTAACAAAAAAATTTTTAAAAATATTTCAACGAAGAACTTTTCATTATTAAATCCTTTTCTAATCACTTTCAAACTTCCTTAGGTGACCAACTAAAGTTTTATTATGTTCATTATTGTTGTTTATTTTAATGTTTTCTGTAGATGTTGAAAAGTTACTCTTGAGAAACACATGTTTGGATATAAAAAAAGGCTACTGTATTACGCTATTTTAAACCAAGATTTTGTTTTACTTTTTATTAATAGATAAAAATATCTTTAAGAAGAGAAAATGTTTTACTCTTAAAATTTAATCTATACAGACTAAAATTTGTCACGTATGCAAATTAATTAATACAAAACGATAAAAATAATAGCAAGATTCTTGTGTTGAGAAAAGGAATATCGTCTTAAGAATTAGTTCTACATAGACGAAATTATCTTCAAAATTAAAACTACAACTTTTATTTTTGATTTTATGTGCTCAAACATATTCTAAGATTGCCAATAAATAACAATAATCATTTTCTTTCAACAAAACACTGAGAAATCTTTTTAAATACATAAAATAAAAAAAAAAAAATTTGCGTAAAACTAAAAATATATTCGAAACATTATTTTTTTTTGCACTACTTTAAACATTAAATAATCTGTTTAGATTTTTTTGTTTTATTGCCCAGGTAACAAAATGTCAAGTTTGAAGTAATGTTATTCTGTATGATACTTATGTATCTCATTTTATTTACTTAAAATTTTTTGAAATTTCTGCATACTTGTGAAAATTTACATATGAATCCTTATTATTTACAAACATTAGTGAGAGATATCATTTTCTTTGCGCTGAAATCGAAAGATGACAGTAAGAAAGTGAAAGTAACTAAATAAAATTGATCAATAAGTTGCCTTAAATTTTCATTTCTTTCAAATCTACAAAAGCTGCTTTTAGAAAAAAGAAGAAACAGAAAGGAAACATTTGTCGAGAATTTCTTTAGCCACGAGTCTTTATTTAAAAATAAGACTAGAAACGTCATAAGCCATTGTTTTTTTTCCAGCTACATTATTTACTTACACATAAAGAAATATGCTAAAAAAGTTGTTTTATTTCGTCAAAACAAAAGTAGTCCTTCATTTTATTCATGAATTTATTTTCATTAGAAAAGTTTTGAAAGGGGTGCTTAAAAAAATTAAGAACAAGCTATTTAAGAAAGTGAACACAAAAATTCGGGTTACTAATTAGCTTTTAAATTAAAAATGTTTGATAATCAGGACATTTAAAAACTTTGTTGTCTTATTTAATTTAAATCAGATTCTCAATTTGTAAGTAATTAGGATATAAAAAAAGGCACCCCAACAAAAAAAATAACTACAAAATTAATTATCTCGATGTCAAAATAATTTCAAAAAATCCAGAGTAACATACTACTTTTTCGTTGTGGAACTTTCCGTCTTATGTCCTTATTTAGTATGAGTTAATTTCTTATCGGTGACTGAAAGTTTTATTATGTTCATTATTGTTGTTTATTTTAATGTTTTCTGTAGATGTTGAGTTACTCTTAAGAATCACATGTTACGCTATCTTGTAAACCAAGATTTTGTTTACTTTTATTAAGGAGTAATAAAATATCATTAAGAAGAAAAAAATATAAATTTTCTTAGAAATAAAAAAAAATAAATCTATACCCTGAAAATTTGTCGTATGCAAATTAATGAATACAAAACGATAAAAATAATAGTACTAACTTCTTTCCTGAGAAAAGCAACATCGTCTGTAAATTGTTCTTGCATGGTAAGAAATTATCTTCAAAATTAACACTACAACTTTTATTTTTATATTTATGTGCTCAAACATAAACTTCTAGAGACCGCATATATACAAAAAACAATATAAACATGTTTTTCCTTTCACTTAACAACTGCTAGAAATCTTGTTTATTAAGGAAAATAAAAAATAAAAAAAAACGTAAACACTAAAATATATTCGAAACATTATTTATTTCAATTTAGAAAGGTATTCACGGCCACTATCAAAAAGTCCTCCCCCTCCCCCAACTCATGTAACTGCTTATTATTGAAAGTACTTTTTTCCTCTTTTTTCGTCATTTTATTTACTTAAAAAAAGTTAAATTTCTGCAATTGAAAGCCTTTTAGAATTTATTAGGACACATCACCAGCAAAAGAAAAAAAGTTATAAGATTTAACTAAATGAATTGATTGAAAAATTAAAATTAAATTTTAAAAAATCTAATTTCAAATACTATTAAATGGTTGAGAATATCTAAATTGATTATTAAAGAAAAATTAATAAGGAATATTTTTGTTGGTATTTATTAATATATATATATATATATTATTGCAGTTATACTTTAACTACTGTTAATAAATCGGGACCTTGCAATTCAATCAATGACCTACCATAATACCTACATGTAGCTGACTAAAATTATTAGGAATGAATTTAAAATTTTACGTTTAGCTTGTAATTGCTTTCATTGTGAAATTTTTACATGTAAATCTCTCTATACCTTATATTATTACAATAAAAAAATTAGATTTTATTTCACTACACCGTGATTTTAATTTTATTGATATGATTTTAGTGAAGTATAAATAAACTCGCAAGTAATAAATAGGAATATTATATGAGAAAATATGTTATATTATTTCATAATATACAATTAAGTCTTTAGCAGGTCATTAAATTAACCATAACTACCATAAGGATAAACAAATTTTAACCAAACAGGAGTTTAAAACTTCTTTCTACAATGAAATTGCAATTTTTTTTCCTGAAGGAGCGTATCTTTTACAAAAAAAAAAAAAAAATTATAAAATAATTCTTTCCTATAAAAAATGCTAAATATTTGGGGAGGGGGTGATTTGGGAAAGCGATTGTAGGATAAACCTAAGGGTATATCTTTTAATAATTTAAATGTAGTGAAGGAACGATGTATTTCTATTAAGCGAGCAAAAAAAATACTTTCCAACATTTTTAGATATTGTCATTTAGAAAACATTGTCATTTTTTGAAACTTTTATTGCATTAAATATTCTATATTTTTATTTATTTTTAAGCATTAATATTTGAAAATAATTGTAGGGTAAACAAGTCACAGGAAATTGTTTTAGAAACAACAGTGTATTAATTTTACTTTTCGAATTACTTAGCTAGTAGGAATATTTTATTGTTTTTTTAAAAGCGCATTCTTCTAAGCGAAACAGTTCCCATATTATATACTTAATAAACGCATTCCACAAAATATTTTATTATTTAAAAATACATTCTGATAAATAAACAAACAAATACATATAAATAAATTGAAAAAAAAAATTGCTTACATGTTTTTGGTATTTATTTTTTTTTCAACAAAAAAGAGCTGACGACAAATCACTGTTCAGTTTACCAGCACTAATGTAAATAAAATATATCCATTTATTATTTCTAAAAATAAACAAAATAATAGTTCAACGACTGAGTTGACACTAATTATTTACATTTACCAAATCTGTCTAGAATTCTAAATGAATTAATATACTTCATCTGTTTATAAAATATTTACGAATATTTTTGACAATTTGTACTTTTGAGTCTAACGTATGCACACAATAATGCAGTGTAAAGTAAGAAAGTTGCAGTTATTCCGCCTAAATAAGCTTAAATTGTTTCTTTTCAAGCAAGCACTCTAGGTTTAAAAATAAATTGCTCGTTAGTTTACATTGTTAATTAAATACAGTGTTTGGAACTTGCATGCTTTCCATTTCCAGTGCTCATTCTTTAACAAAACATTAAAAGTACGCAGATACATGGTAATCAAGAGAGATATAATAACACTCACAACAAAATCATTAAAGATTTGAAAAGAATAAACAAATAAGTTCATCGATATTCTTTATTGATAAAGATTATTACTTATGCTATTTTGTTTTTAATACTTTATAATCAAATATTTAATTTTTATTATGTAATCAATTTGTTGTTAATTTCCCATTGCCTGTTAAAACTTTAATCTTTGTAATAATTAGAGGTTGTACGAGATTTTCTTCGAAAAGTAAAGTGAAATTGTTTATTGTTGTGAAGATAATGCTGTTTTAATACTTTTTCGGTCGAGCAGTATCCTTTCAAAAAAATACAGTGCCTATGAGGACATCTCTAAATCTAAAGTTGTCCTCCAATGTATAAGAGGATATCTATTGAGAAATTACTGTCATTTCTATAGAAATAGTATGAACACATCTCTATAAAATAACATGCAGTATATCTTCATGTTTTAGAGCAGCAGTCGCCAAACTTTGGACCACTAATATGATTTTGTAAGTGTTAAATACGTTGATAAAAAATTTTGATATAAGAACAAACAAAATATATCTAGTTAATAAAATGAAACTATTAGTTTTAACCAAATTATGAAAGATTTATTAATAAAGCATAATAAAATCAACAAAATAAACAAAAACTGTAAAAACAAAATAATTAAAAAATGGTTTACGTTTATCAAACTTTTAGTGCTATACATTCCTAGTGCGATGGATGTTCCTGATTAATTGAAATAAGATTATGAATATTTGGATCCACATTTATTTCAAGCTGAGATAAGTTGTGTAGAGTTAAATCAGAATTTCCATCACCAGTTCACTAAAAAGCTATTCACTTTTTAAGGAAATCCAAAACTGGGATCTGATTAGGATAGATGAAATTTAAATTTGAAAGATTCGTTGGCGATATATCTATAAGGCTTTCTTTTAGATGCATGCTTAAAGTATCCGACAACGTATGGAACCGTGATTTTGCAAAGCGCATAAATGGATAATTTTCATGATATTTAGTGTCACTTAGATTAGAATATATGCATAAAATGGTTTTAAGGACATTTTGACAAAAACAATTTATTTAAATATAATATTTCGGCAAAAAATTAACTTAGAATAAATCTTTTTCAAAATGTTCTCCTTTTGTGAAAAATGCTTCTATTATAATAATATTTTGACTGTACATAGCTTAGACCTCTGTAGAGAGGCTCAACTAGAATTTTTGAAATATATAAATTAGAAGTGGGTTATTTCATATTTTACGACACCAGATGGGAGCAATTTTAAGAAAAAAACGGCAATAATTATTTCAATTGGTGGTAACTCTGAAAATAATGTGAATTTTTCAAAAATTCTATTTGAGCGTCTGTAGAGAGGTCTGAGCTATATGCAGGCAAAATATTATTATAATAGAAGAATTTTTCACAAAAGGAGACCATTTGGAAAAAAAGATTATTCTAAGTTAATTTTTTGCCAAAATATTACATTTAAGTAATTTTTTTGTCAAAATCTCCTTAAAACAATTTTATGCATGCATTCTAATCTAAGTGACACTAAATATCATGACAATTATCCATTTATGCGCTTTGCAAAATCACGGTTCCGAACGTATTCGGATATCTTAAGCATCTGATTACTACAATTATGTAACATGTCACATCTTCTGTTACAAGAAAATTAACATTTTTCCAGCTAAGTTAAGCCTCGAACAATTTGAATATATTTCAAGAGCAGATTCCGAATATGTTTACCCGCCGTAATGAACGGCAATTTCCTCCATGATTTCCAAAATATCATAAAAAGTATCTATCCATTTATGTGATTTTTTTAAAATCAGGGTTCCGAACGTAGTCGGATACCTTAAGGTATCCCGAATTTTCGCTGCACACGTATCTATTATCTACATGTAATAATGCAGCTCTACAGCAGTACAACTTATTTAACATGGCGTTATTTTATGAAGTAGCGTATTTTATAACTTTTCACTTTTTGTTATGAATTGAGTTATTTTTTAATGCATATTGAAACATAACGTGATGAGTAACTATATTCCACACACATTTTTCATTTTACCAGCGAAATTTTCTCGTGAACCACCACTTTGGCAACCTCTGCTTCAGAGCAATAATTTCCAATAGTGTCTCGAGTTGACCACTAATGAGTGGTGGTTAAAGATCCTCGTAATTGTATAGGTCCAATTGTTCGACAACTATCAGACAGTGCAGTACAGTTTGGCATTGATATGAGATTTTCAAGTGAATTGTGAACTACAAGAATATGCTTATATTTCAAATAGGTAGATGCGGACCAGATTTCAGAAATATAAAGATTAATGATTAGAGTAAATCTCATAATGATTCGAGTATTTTGCCAGCAATCATCAATAAAAGTATGATAGATAAGGGATAGACGCCATTCGAAGAAAACTGTTGCAAAGTAAATCTTAAAAAAAGTAACAAGTAACCATAAGTAAAATTTCTAAATGCATATTTCATTTCAATTTCCTGGGTTTTTTTTTTTTTTTGTATATTCACTTTGCATGTTCAAAGTAAATACTCTACTGTTATACAATGACTACTGTTGCTGATCCTCTAAACGACTGCAATAGAATCAGTTACTAATATTTATTCACACTTTTCATATTATTAAAAGTTTTTACATCGTCTAAGTGGTCTGAAGAATACTGTATTTCTTGCTATTCATATACCATATGTCTCATTAAAATGGGAGCAACAGTGATGGTTCTCACTCCTCCCCAAGATGAACCATGGATATCAACTCATTTTCTCTACAATTTATTGAAAAATGTAGAATCGCATCCTTAATTATTTGTACATATTGTTGATGTAATTTATCGGAAAACAAATATTGTATCATTAATTATTATTTACGTCAAAAATATACTAAATTATTTAAATGGAAAAACTGTTAAAATGCGCCTTAGGCTGGAAAAGTTTGGAAACCTATACTTTAGGTTCCCAACAAACATTATCGTGGAAACTACGGAAGTCTAAACACGGTATTTATATAAAATCCAGAAGTCTATTAGCGGTTGTAGGCTTTTTTTTCTGTTTCAAAATTTTATTTGTATCTAATGGACTGCAAAAACGAGATAATAATATGCATTTTACCATGTACAAATATAATACAGGTTTGCCTAAGGAAGGGTGATCCGCGCGTCTAAGGCGGAATGGTATAATACAAAAATAAAACCTAAACCTAAACAACACCGGTAAAAAACGAGTTTCTAAACTTGGTTTTCTTTCAATTTTGAGTTTGCGTAACATAACTTTTTTTATACTTTAAATTTTAAAAGCGAAAGGGAACTTTGAGTTAAATTGAACTAATTCAATAATTACTTTTTATAATTTAATTTTACGAGGGGATAATTTAATTAGCTGGTTTCATTAGTCAACCATTTCACATGTTAAGTAACAAATTAAAAAATTATATTTAGAAACAAATCAGAAATGTGTTGTACGACTTCATTTTATTTTTAGAACTGTTGTATATCCATTAGAATCTATTCTGTGAGAGCTTCCGGAATCCTATTAAACCAAAAAGAATTTTTGATAAGCAAAGATAAAGAAGGTAGTACTATCTGGAAGATTTTTCAAGTAGATGTTGTTATGTTTCTGCGTAAGTACGATGGATAATAGGAAGCATTATTATAATGTAAAAAAATGAGCCGATGCTTCATGTGCTTATGATTACAAAGACAAGTAGAGTTAGGAAATTCTAAGGATTGGTATAATAACTTATAAGTAATTGAGTATTTTTTTTCCGTTGAAAATTATAAGTTTTCTCAGACTTGTCTGGAAGACTCTCTGAATGGGGAAAATAGGGCGCTTATTTCATTTAATTAATATTCAGTTTTATTAGCTACTTGAAGTGTCTGAAAAGGATGTTCTTGGAAGCTTAATATTTGTAAGATGTAATCGAAATTAGAATTTGTTTAAAGAATATATTTGCATGAAATATTTTCGCTTATATTATTTTTCTATCCATCATAATATGCAAATAACATATGTTTATTTTAAATATGGCTATAGGTTATTTTGCCAAAAGTCCATTTAAAATTAGAATTTTTTTAATGAAAATTGAAGCAATTTGCTCAAAGATAGAGCAATGATATTTTTTTTTCTAGATCATTCTACACATTTATAGTTCGAAATATTTTACTTGAAATCTACAATTCCTTCATCACCTAAAAATATTTGGTAATCGGTAAATGTTCTAACAGAGTTCACTGAGAAAACTTCTAAAATGTCATTTAACACCAAAAAAATCGCTTTCATTTCTCTCGATTAATTCGATTTATTTCTAAATGACTGAAAATATGTAAAAGAAGCATTCTTCAAGAACAAAACTTTTTTGAAATTTTTTTCAAAATAGACATTTAAATAGTACCAAAATAGCGACTATAAATATGTTCTAAGTGATCTTATTAAATAATGCTGTTGCTGTGCCTTTTCATTCCTAGTCTGTAATTTTACACAGAATTCTAATGGCCGCGATAGTCAAGTGGTCAAGGTAACGGCATCGTGGCTCGGTTTGCCATGAGTTCAAGCAGCCTAGTACCGCTGAAGACCCGACGTGTATAGAAGCGATGCACGTTAAATTTGTCGAAAGCTCAAACTACCTTACGTTGGCATGGTGTGAGACTTAGGAGAAGGATGTGTCAGCTCAGGAAGCGCCCTTGTTACTTCACCAGTGTTCAAAGTTACAAGGTCCGTCGCCAAAAGCATCGAGTAGCTGAACAGTGCGACGTTAATATTCACTCACACAGAATTCTGTTCTTGACTTGCCTCGTCAGTAAAGTATTATATTTAACACTAACTAACTTCAATTACTTAGATAAATCTATGACCCGGGTAGCATAGGTAGCGGAACGCGGTAGCGAACTCGTGGCTGGCGATCTATGGGTTCGAGCCTGGTACCGCTGAAGACCCGCCATGCATAGAGAGAGTTTATGCACGTTAAATGTGCGTTAATGCTGAAATATCATCCCATTGGTGTGTTGTGATACTTAGGAGAGAGGAGTTTCAGCTTAGGTATCATCCTCGTCACTTGACCATTGCTCAAAAGTAAGAGGTCCGTTTTCAAATGCTCCCGTGTAGCAGAATAGTACAACGTTAATATTCACACACTCTCATTTATTAAATTTAAAATATTTATCACACTTTAGATGAAAATAAGAAATAGTTTAGTATCACAGAATAATTATGACGTAATTATTAAATCAATGAATTTTTACTTTATGAAGACTTGAACGCATTACTTTTAAGTGTTTTCTTGTAAAAATCATTTTGGAAATGTACTCAAACTCTTAAAACTTTCTTAGTTGATATTAGTAAGCAATAAAATGCTTTATTTTCGTATCTTTATATGGAGAAGCCAAAGTGGTTTTTTTTCAATTCCCAGTAATGCTAATTTGATGTTTTATCTGTGAGTATAAAGTGAGCTCTGTGATTATAAAGAAACCTCTGTTATGATTTTTTTTTTAAAAAATTTTTCCTTTGAAATACATTTCGAACCAATAAATTTTTTTCGTTAACGAAGAAATAGAGTATTAAAATTCTCCCTCCCTTTAAAAAAACAAACAAAAAACTAATGTGATCAAAAACATTTAAATCCTAGAAACTGCACTTCAATTAAGTTTCCATCAATATGCATTATGTTTCATTTCATTTAAGCACACCAACACTTAAATTAAAAAGAAAACGATGAAGACAATTGTGAAAACGGTATAATTTTAAATGAATTTATTATTGTATATTTGCGTAAAAATAGTGAATTAATTCCCCAAGTCTGTTAATGTGAATGAAAATAAAATCGATGCTTATAATTTATTCACTGCAGCCAGTTGTTGCTTTTCACCTGCAACTTACCAATCAATGTTAATAGTCATTCGGTGTTTTTTTCCTCTTCATACAGAATATATATAAATACAAAACTTAATTTGCTCAAAAACATAACCCAGAATATTAATATTTATTATATTCACGTATATTATATATTATTATTCATAAAGCTCTGTTTACTTGTATAAAAACAAAAACTAATTTTACATCTTGTGTTTTTTAAATGTAAAGAGAATGAATTAAATACAGTTTTTATAATATTTCGTTGCATTGTAATGCATTCACCTGTTTATAATACCGAGTTTTTAATTTTTTAAATATTCCATAAATAAATAATTTTTCATTTTATTAAGTTCTAAGTCATTCTATATGAATATATGGACAATGAAATAAAGAGATATTTTTATTTCTAAGCAAGTTCATCAACTTAGATAAAAATGAATAATATCATAACATATATTGCTTCTTAAAGAATAGTGAATCTAGAATATGTATCATTTTAATAATGCTATATTCAAATAAGAGGGTTAAGCGCCATGTTTTAGTTTATGTTAGCCAAGATGGGTGATAACGTTACCTAGATATTTTTTTCGTCTGGCTATGTGGTTGCCATGGGGATAACGTATATTAGAGTTTATTTTTATTGTTTCTTCCCCGTGGTAACAGTATTAATTTCAGATGATTTTAATTCAATTCCTGTACAAATTTAACCATTTTCGTTTCAATTATTCCTCAAGACAACTGCATCAGGCTTCTGTTGTACTTTGTGCTATTTTCAAATATGGATATTTCTAATAACATTGGGGAGTACCAAGATATTTTTTAAAGACTCTGAGACCCGTGCCTTTAATTATTGCTACGAACACGCTTTCCACTTCATTTTACTTTACAATAATGCATTTTTAGATGTTTCTTGTTCGATGAAATTCATTACATTAACTTGCAGTTTTGAGAATATTGCAAGTTATAAGCCCTTATTAATTTATATTCATTATTAATTTTAATATTATTGTATTATTATTTTACTTATCATATAGTATAAAAATAGAACTATTATATAAAATTATAATAAATATTTTATTGCATATTATTTCATTTCTTTATAATTATTATTATGTTAGTTATTGCAAATTTTTATTATATATGGGTATAATTATATATAATATAAACACAATTAAAATATATTATGGATTATTATTATCATATATTACATAATGTAATTATTAGTGTATGCATAGTTTTTAATATATTATATTGATATTCATATAATATATTAAAAACATTCATATATTGGTTATTTTCGGTATATTCCTATATTTCTTATTTGAAAAGTATTTCAAAACAGTTTTTTAAAATAATTTTCATGACGATTAGTGACCGAGGTAGGCCGCTGTCTTGAATTCCAAATCACCTGACTACGGACACAGCTTGCGGCGATTCCTTAATTGCGCCAAACAGCGTTTGCCACGTAGTATTCCTATGTCAGATTAGTTACATATTAATTTAAAAGCACTTTTATAACTGAAGTAATGTTCTCAATTTGGGTTTTATTATTTAGCGTTCCTTAAAAATTTTTGCAATGCAGTGCCTACATTTTAAAATTATTAATAAATTAACAAATAGTTTTAAAACTTTCTAACTATTATTGAAAAAATAAAACTTTATTTATGACTTAAAATTGAATTGAAAATATTGTGATATAAAAAAATCCTAAAAGTTAATGCGAAACAACAGGTATTTTAAACTATTAGAATTACGTTTGAATTCAGTTTGAAGCTTATTGCCTGAACCAAAATACCTGGCCAATTTTAGACTAAAAAGATTTTTTGTATGAGGGATAGACAATTATAAATTTTGATTCTTAAATCACTTGGAACATTACAATTTCATTAAAAATTTAAATATTTTAAAGCTCATTAAAATGGCAAATATATGCAATAGTTTAAAATATTATAAATCCTTATTTTTTCAGTTTTATTATGAAAAAAAAAACATTTTGTGCGTATTTTAATCTCTAAACTCAATTACCAAACCAATTTTCCCATGAGCATTTCAAAACGTAGCTTCGGAAGTAATTTATAAAAGTAATAGCTGATGTATGTAGGACTTGAGAAGAATATGCGTTGTTTTGAAGTACAATTTCTTTCATTTTTTTAAAGATTGGTCTTAAATCTGGAAAATTAATTAACTTATTAAAGCATTGTATTTCCAAGAGCTTAATGCTTATCTTAAATATTTTTAATTTATATGCAAATGAGAAAAGTATTAGCGTATTTTGAAAATTTCTATTAAAAATTAAATATTTATAATTAATTATTTGCCTTTAAACGTCTGTTTCTTTACTTTCGAATCATTTGCTTGCTTGCTTGATTGAATATTAACGTCGCACTGTTCAGAGACACGAGGGCTTTTGGCGACGGACCACGTAATTTTAAACCATGGTCAAGTGACGTGGACGACACCTGAGCTGGCACCCCTCTCTTAACTACCACACCACACCAACGGGAAGACGTTTGAGCTCTCGACAGATTTAACGTGCATCGCTGCCCTACACGGCAGGTCTTTAGTGGTACTGGGCTCGAATTCATGACATACCTGCCATGGTCAGATACCCTAACCACTCGGCTACCTCGAATAAGTTGCAATCAATAACTAAGGTTAAGTATTTAATTTTCTTGTAATACATTTTTATGTTAAAAAATTATTTTACTTAAATATTAAGCGGGTTTTTTTCTCATTTTTAAGTTTTTGAAAGTATATATAAATTGCGTATTACAAAAGTTATTAACATTTTTTTAGAACTGTCTTGAGGTTGCAAGGTTTTCATCACATCAGTCTGGACATTTTATTTCGTTCTATACAGTCTGTTTCTTTTGGCAAGCTTGAGTTCATTTCTTGAGGTCTACCAGAATACATATTGCGAGTTAACAAAAAAAAACATAATTAATTATTCTATATATGTTTTATCTTCAAAGTGTCTAGAAGAAAAGATATAATGGATATTATTTAAATGAGTTATTCAGGAGAGAAAACTCTTCTGTACAGTAATACGATGCTAAAGTTGGCCACTAATTGGGCATTTTCACTTAACATTTTCAGACCTGACATATTTAAAAAATGAGGAACACAAAACAATTGGTGATTTGGTTTTTCTATAAGTATAGCCAGAATTATATATATTAGGAAAAAATTAATTTTTGTAATTAGTTTAGTTATATTGAGAGTTACACGTATGTATACTTCAGGTCTTTACTGCAGCAATAAAAATAATGCATTTTTTTTCTCCAATTACATCTATTTTTCAAAGAATCTCCTTTAAAATTGAAAAAAAAAATCAAGTAAAATTTTTCAAAATAATTATATTTTTATGAGAACACGAACCATAAATAATTGTATTAAGTACAAGAAACATCAGTTACAGATTTGTAAACTTCATATGCTCATTTGATGCATTTTTTGTCAATAACTGAAGACATTGTTCGATTTTATCATATTGAACATCAAAACAAATTGAGTTCCAGCTTTTACTTCGCAGGTGTTCATTATAATATCTGGTGTTATACCTCTGTAGAATCATTTACTCAACCTATTCATCTTTCTTTTTAACAAATACATCGACCTGATCATGCAAAATTACATCTTCAAAATTCCCTTACTTGAATCATCAAAATAATAACTTTGTTTTATATTTCCTTCTCTTTCTTTCCAAGTTAAATGCTCTAAATATGAATATAACAATAATTACAATGAGTGTTTTAAGTTATAAAACTAAAACTTAGATTCAAGGAAAAATTTAATTTATGGAAAGTTATAGATAAACCAAATCAATATTGAATTAACTAGAAACATGGCAAGATAAAAACCAATTTCTATGTAAATTTTTTGCATTTCTAATTTTCTTTAAATTGCTGACTAGAATACATACATTATGATGTACATATTGTTGTTTAGAATTAAGTAGATTAAGTCAATACAAAAAAATCACGTTATCGTCCTAAAAACATTTACACTCAAAAATTCACTTTGAATGTCATTTGTATCAGGAACCGAGCTAAAATCAAAAAGTGGACAAATATTTATCTCAAAAGTTACTTCTAATTAAAAGACCACAACTGTTATAATTACATGATGCACCGACTCTCAGAAATCATTTACATCAAATAAAAAATGTGTTCAAAAGTTTTAATTATATATTTAAAAAGCAGATAACTTTGTCGGATTTTTGTTAAATCAGTCATTTCTACATTGCGCGTTGCAAATATCCAGGAAAAACGTACAAACTTACTCTTCTGGTAGTAAAACTGAAAAGCATGAACGTACACGAAAGATAACCTTTGATCTCAATTGATAGTTCTCATTAAGTAATAAGATGCTTAGACCGCAGGTGCACATGTGTGTACCATGGGTCTGAAGACGTTACACTATAAAAATGAGATGTTATCTATTTCTTGCCAATTCCGTTAAAAAAAAATGCGGACATATCTTCAACGTTGGCGCGTTAAACGCTTTCAACAATATCACGTAATCTAACTTGTTATAAAAATTTCTGCGTAATGCATGAAGCCCATGAGGAATATAACTGTAAAGGTTTAATTGGATTAATTCTTTGTGATTGCTATGAACATATCAAATGAACATATCATGATTTGATACTAAAAAGTTTTTGATTAATGTCATAAATTATTTATTACGCTCTAGTGCATTTTATTATACATTAATATCCCAATTGTCATTATTATAATACTAAAACAAGTAGTATAAAAAATAAGTCAATTCCTACTTAGATCAAAAAAGAAAAATTTTACTTTAGCTACTGTTTATTAAATAGTTACAATTAAAATAAATATGTATATACATATGACAGAATCACAACATTATGCGGTAATTAATTTGTATTAATTAACATTAAAGTATCGTATTATCATCCAAAACAATCGTGAATATAAAATTTCAGTTCATCTGAAGGCTTTCAAACGTGAGAATAAAACCTTTTCAAGTTTTGAAACAAGTCGCCGAAATTGTCACTAAGTCGCCAACGTGGCTGTATTTGTAATTATTTAGTTCTTTTTCTGATTTTTTCTTTGGGGGGGAGTCTGATAATTTACGTTATTTAAGTACGTTAATTTTATATTCAATACAGTTTTGAATTGGACCAAATTTTGACATGGATGACTACTAAATTTTAACGTCACTTCATGAAGTAACACAAGGAATATAATCGACGTATCTCGTAATTTTGAGCCTAGGTCGAGTGACGAAAACAAACATTAACGGGCTTCTCCTTCTCCAAATTATAAAACCACACTTTTAGGCTCAACACATTTTACATGCATTGGCCCCCTGTTTCTGGCAGGTCTACAGTTAAACTAGAGCTCGAATTCATGACACAATAGCACCAGATTGCGAACATTCTATCACTGTCAAAGAATTTCCGACACATATCGGACAAAAATTGTTTTCATGGTATTTTTATCATTTAAAAAAAATTATGCTTCCGTAATAACTATATCAATGTAAATTATTTTGAATTAATATTACTTTAAAAGTGATTTTAAAATGATTAATTTTCCAAACATTGGGCTGTTTAAATAATAAGAGAAACTTATTAAAGTTTTTATGTTTTACCAATTAGTTGTGTTGATAGATTTAATTTTTTTAACAATCATGTATTTGTTAAATAAACATCTCTGTAAATTGCAAAATATTCTTTTTTCAGCTCTTACTAGTTTTGAACTGATCTTTCTTAAATAAATATTATTATGCATTTGCCCTTTGGATTATTTATGCACAGTAAATTATACATTTTCACATATTCAAATATTTTCCGACACCATTCCGTTTTTTTCAAATGCAAAATCCATTTAATTCAATCATCCCTCGGCAAATAAATGGAAAAATTCCAAGCTCATCAATATTTAAAGAGAAAGAAAAAATTACGCGAGAAATAACTAATTTATTTTCAGCTCGTTGTTTGAACCACTGCGTGGAAATATGCTGAAGAAGCCAATGGAAGCAGAAGGCACGCAACTATCGACCGCAAGGTGGCATGATTACAGAGAACGAATGATGACAAATTTCAGAGAATAAATGCTGGAAGTCCCATCTACTATAAATGACTTGAACTAAAACGTGCTTTGGAACTTGAAATTAATGATGAAATAGAATCGATCGAGCAACAAGTTGAACTCTAATCAGGCAAATGGATGGAAAAGGTATCATGGAACACTTTTGGCTCTTAAAATTACGATTGGTTGGGTTTCTGAACGTTTAATGATTCCTCATTTTTATCCAATTTTTCTTTTAATGTGTGTGTATCCAATTATTAAATGAAGAATAAAAATTTAAATTTAGCTTGTTTCTAAACCTACAGATTAAAAGTCTTCCAGTGAGGCTAACCTATTGATCATAATTTAAATATTTTATAAATCTAAACCTTAGATCAGTGCTTCTCAAACTATCAATAATTGTGACACAATTTTCAATACTAATTTTCATCTTTCCTCCCCTTTCCTCCATACAATAACAATGTTTTGAATTCAATAAAAATATACTTTGACGTTAAGCTACAACACGATTTTAATTAAAAACCCTACAAATTATCAAGGCAATTATTAAATTTTCTATATAATTTTATGACATGCTCAAAGGTTAACTGGTAATTATTAAACTTGTTCCAATTTTAGCATTGTTAAATTAATTATGAAATACGAGTACACTGTGCAGCACTGACACACTTTTAAGTATATTATATTAGTGTAAATGAGCATTTTATATTTTACTATGTCAGAATTTATTTTGTTTTGATTCCTTCAGTAAATTAATATATATATATATAAAGAAATATATAGATTTAATAATCTTTTGTTTTCGACTTTTTAATATACTCGCACCCCCCTGGGGATGTTATCGCGTTCTCCAAAGGAGGCGCGCCCCACAGTTTGAGAAATACTTTATTATATACCTCAAATTGCTTACATAATCGTCGACATTAAAACCATAGTTTGCCCCTGTCCTACTTGAAAGGTTATTTACAATCTCTTTTCCAGAAAAAAAACCTTTTTTTTTCTGTCTAGTAAAAGACTTCATGTACTACAAAATTTTGTATAAAACTTAGCAAACATTTAAAAAAAAGATTGAAATAACTTTTAAGAGGAGCATTTTTGTGGTATAATTCGTATCATTAAAATTGAACAATCAGCAAATATTTCATAATGATAAAATATTATGAATGCTTATATCAGTGCTTCTCAAACTTTCAAAGTTTGCAACCCAATATTCAATCATAATTTGCATGGTGCCCATCCCCCTCCATACAATAACGATGCATTAAATTCAATTTTACAATACTTTGAAGCTAAACCTACAGTACAAATTTAGCCTCATTAGTCCTCTCGACGTACATAAACGTCTCACTCAGCGTATTAATTGCCCCAGACGTATATATACGTCCTTATCTTTTTTATTATTCTATCTATTCTTATCGTTATACTATCTTTTCTCTGAACTGCTATCCAAAAAATGATTCCGAAGGGTTTTTTTAGAAAGCAATAAAATGATCTTGACAGTGTTCGCGAAGGATTTACATATTTCAGAGGATTTAATTATTTATTCCTTTTCTAAAACCACCCCACAATTCATTTACCTACGTGCTAAATGGTGGCATTGGGGAACGAATCGCGTAATTTTAAATCGTTATTAAAGGGATTAATTATAAACCGTACAAATTATCAAGACGAAGTATAAATTTTTCAATATAATTTTATATAGTTTAAGCCCATGGGGTCACTGGTAATTATTAAACTTGTCCTTAACTTAGTATTGTTAAATTAATTATAAAATAGATTGCACAGTACTGATACATTTATAAGTATATTAAAGTGTAAATGAGTATTTTATTTTTAGTACGTCAGAATGTATTTGTTTGTTTACTTCCAATAAGTTAATGATTATTTTATATAATCTTTTGTTTTTGACTTTTCAATATGTTCGCCCCCCCTCGTAGGGTTATCAAGCTCCCTAGGGGGCACGTACTACAGTTTGAGAAACACCTGCTTATATACTTGAGATTATGCATATGTATTAGAGTTATTCTGTTATTAATTACGAAACTTGATATACTTACATACCAATTTTTTACAAAATCTCATTATAGCATTTTATTCATTGCTATGTCAAAAATCTTTTACATGATGCTGTAATAAATTTATGTATAGATAGGCTACATTTAGAAAGATGTGTCACAAACATAACTGAAGGGGATCTCAAGAACGATTTGCCTAGAGGGTCTCCCCCATCCTGCCAGCCTTATTTCGAAAAATCTGCTTACGTCATAGATCGTGATGTTATAAGTTTCTTCGGTAATTTCCAGGAGCATCATTTGATCACATCACCAATTTCTGTAGTCAAAAGGATGGCTTCAAGCAAAGGGTGACTACTTGGCTGTATCGCCAAAATTTTTGCCAAGTTTCCATTGAAACACCATTGTAATACAAGGGACGGCATTGATTGCGAATATTACAATTTTACCATAAAATAAATACAACAGAATGTAATATATTAATGTGTTAAATATCCAGGTATAAAAATATTTACATTATTTTCAGAGATAAAATAATAATTACACAATAAGATAAAACATTAATTGCACACAAAAAAAGCTCTCTTTTTCTTTAAAAAAAAGTTTCTTCATGATGCTGCAATACATTTATTTAAACGTGAGATATAGTCACTAAAAAAATAATGGGTCGTAAAAAGTGGAATTTAAATGAAGAGGAGTGAATGGAATGAATTTTGAGAAAAAATTAACAAAAATGAAAAAGCGTACAAAAGACAGAAATTTTGGAAGAAAAAATTAGCCAACAAAATATTAGATTCATGTTTGAAAATCTATGGGCTATGGCCGAAATTTACGCAAATTAAATTGAAAGAAAATATTGAGTTTTTAACTGGCTGTCTTTAGATAAATTGAAAATGCGCATTCAAGTAACTTAGGATGTATCAAAATAGATTTATATATATATATATATATATATATATATATATATATATATATATATATATATATATATATATAATATACAAATATATTTGAAACATCCTAAGTTACTTGATTTTTTAATTTGAGCTTTCGGATTTTTTAGTTTGAACTTTCAGATTTTTTAGTTTGAACTTTCGGAATTTTTAGTTTGAACTTTCGGATTTTTTAGTTTGAACTTTTTGACATTAGATATTTTTTTAATTTGAACTTTCGGACCTCAAATATTTTTTATACATATACAACTATTTTTTCAATCTATACAACTATTTTAAAGATGGGTGCATCATCTTTGGTGCTCGATGGTTCACTTATATTATGAACTAAATTGGTTTTGAATTTTAATATTTTAATGTTATAATATCTTTCAGAATGCGATAACGAATAGTTTAATTCTTCAAGTATAATGGTTTAATTTTAACTTTTTAATTTGGAATTTTGAAATTTTTAAAATTTGGATATTTTCCGATTAACTTACCAAGTTGCAGTAGGATGAAGGTTGGAGCATCAAACTAGTTTAACCCCACTTATCGGTCCTAAGTCCAAGGTTGCAATTGCATATTTTATAAATTTTTATTTTATTTTATAATTTATTTTTTTTTAATTTTGTTTCAAAATGATGGAATTTTATATTTTATATTCGCCATTGATATTTTGAAATACGATTTAGTATTATAACATTCGTATATTTCAATTTTTCAATTGATTATTGATGATTGATTATATATATATATATATATATATATATATATATATATATATATATATGTATATGTATAAATATATATGTATATGTATAAATATATATATATATATATATATATATATATATATATATATATATATATATATATATATATATATATATATATATATATATGGATAATCTTCAGATAATATTTTGTAGTTTAGTGGGGTGGGAGCACTTAGTCCTTCCAAACCTTCATTTTAATTCATATTAGTTTAGAAGACATTAAAACGCTTTCAAATTGTCCTTTTTTAATAAATAATATTCAAAATGTAACTATTGTTTATTAGTAATAAAAAGAATTACTTTTATAGGAACCAAATTACAATTACAAACTAGTTAAAAATCGATGAAAAATGCTGACATTCATTATGAAAGTGGGCGTGGTGATGCCTTGCCAATCCGGCTGCATCCAATGAGTCCGAGTTAGAGTGAGACAGTTTTTAGATGTACAAAGCAAAAAAAAAAAGACATCGAATGCAGCTTCTGTTATTGGTTGACCAGGGAGGTCAGCTATTTTTGAAATTTAGTAAGAAATGGGCCAATCATTGAGTATTTAGAAGCTAAACCAAGTCGAGCTGCAAAAATGAATATACTTTAAGATTGGAAAAAAAAATAATTTCTTCATATTGATTGTTTTTACTTTTTAGATATCTCATGTTAAACAACGAAGACTCTTATTCCCTCACTGTCAAAGCTCTATGGATTTGAAATATTTTTGCGAAAGTAGAAAATCTATAGTTTCTTAATTAACTAAAAATGAAGCTACATCTATTTTAAAATTCCTTCATCCTATAACAATAAAGCAATATTCTCCATTTCCAAGACTATTACAAGTATTATTTCAATTGTTTTAAAAAGAGATTTTAAGCCAATTTATTTAATAGTCTGGACTAAATATCTATACCGTGTTTAAAATTTTAACACAGGTGAAACAGTTTGCAAACCAAAAAAGCAATTCCAAGTCAGGCAAAAAATACAGTCTCAATAATATAAAGTATTTTATTGAATTAAATAGTTCGCCAAATATTAAATAATTCTCTTATGTCTGGCTTCTGTTTCAAGTAGTATGGAAACTTATTATTTCTTATACAATTAATTGAGTCATTAATTTAGTAATTAATGACTATGGCAGAAGTGAGGGGGAGTAACGATGTTTAAAACTACCCAGAAAAAAATTTTAACGAATATTCCGCATATGATAATTAAAAAACGTTTCATGATATTTATCATGCAATAAACAATATTTAAAAAAAAACAACAGATAATTAATGTAAGGGTTTGAAGAAATATTTTTTAAACAATAAATTATACATGAAAAAATTAACTGAAATATAATTAATGTTCGTTATAAGGAAATAATAAAGAGATTATTTATTAAAGGTGCTTGTTCGATAGCTGAAATAATTAATATCATTTCAAAAAGCACATTTATAATTTTAATATATTTAAAAATAGATTTAGTATGAAATATATTTCATAAGTAAAGTATAGGAAAAACAATGAATAATGAAACTTTCTTATATTATACAACATATCTAATTGCTCAACATGATAGAACCTTCACAAATTTCAACTCATCTACATAACGGATAAACCGTTGCACTTTTTGATATATATATATATATATATATATATATATATATATATATATATATATATAAATGACTCTTTCTTCGTTTTTATTTTTATTCATTTTAAAGCTGATATTCATTTCTAAGTGGCAGCTTTAAAACTGAAACCATTGAAATAATACTGAGATATACTTGCAAAGCATTTATTCAAGCCATACGAAATTAAATGTAGAAACAAAAATTCGAAACTATCTCGCATTATTTTAACCTCCAAAAAGTAATTATGCTGAAAAACTTCAAGTTAATTGTCTGCAATTAGAAGCGTTCTGTAAAAAAAAGGAAAAAAAAACGAAACATATATTTACGACTTTTTTTTACACCACCATCATACAAATTATTTGTTTCAAAACAAGTTCAATTCAGTTTTAAAGAGAATTCGTCAACTTCTTTGGTTACACGTTTTATTTTTACATAATAATTTATGGGTACCACTGAAAATAAGAATTTGAATATTTATCAATTCGGTTTTTACATCGAATTTCATAAAAGTAAGCACAAATTGTTTTTGCTTGAGTATTCATATCCGGAAATTTTGCAACTGACATAGTATTTAGCTTCTGTGATGTTAGTCTTCTATGACATTATACATTCTTCTAGATGGTTTTCGAACGTTTTCATGTTTCAGAAGAACGTTCTTAACTGAAAAGAACAATTCTAATTATTTTCACTTCTCTTTATTAGCCAAATTATTTATATATATTTGATTTAGTTCATAATATATTTAATCATTAAAACCGAGGCAAATGTTGTTGTACAGAATTAAAAAACAACACTGCAGTTTCCTTTAAAAAATATAAAAAAGTAGTGAAACATAAAGAGTTGAAAATAAAAGAGCTAAAATGAAATTCACGCGAATTAACTAACTTTAAAAATAAACCAAAAAACTATATTAATTATCAGTTGCGCATCAGATACGCACTTCATAAAAAATAGGGAAAATAAACCAAATAATTTATTCCCGTAAATCGGCATAAAATAGCTTGACATAGCTCATATTCAAGGTTTGTTTATTGATTTTTATTGAATACTACAGTACTCCTCAAACATTCAATTTTTCAGTCATAATTTTCATCGCGCCTCCTCATACTACAACTATGTATTAAATGCAATAATACGTTAAATTTGCAATGCGATTTTAATTACAAATTGCACAAATTAGGAAGATAAGTATTATATTTTGCTTTCAACTATGTATATGACAAGCCCATAGAAGTCACTAGTAATTACTAAGCTAGGAATTAAACTCCTGTTTGTGAAAACTGCAACGCATTGAAGGAAGCATCATAGTTGAATGAAATTTAATACACAGTTGAGTGGTAATGGTACAAATAAACGATTACATTTTCAAACCAAACAAACAATTAAAAGAGACAGAAATTAGTATTTTGTGTGGCCACCACGCGCCGTAATAAGAGCTGCTACACGACGCGGCATGGAGTTAAACAAATTTTTAATATCTGTCTGTGGAAGAGTATTCCATATTGTTTGTATGCGCAACCAAAGTTCGTCTGTCGAAGCAACAGGACGAAGATCACGAGCGATACGCCGTCCAACGATATCCCACTCATGTTCAATCGGTGACATATCCGGCGAATACGCAGGCCAAGGAAGAAGCTGTACCTGCTGCGAATCAAGATAGGATTTGGCAGTCTTGGCGACATGTGGACGTGCATTATCCTGCTGGAATACAGCCCCTGGCAATCCGTGCAGGAAAGGAATATCTTAGGGCTGTAAAACTTCGTTTATGTATCGGGTACTGTTCAAATTGCCCACAATTCGTAGCAATTGTAATCATCCATGATATGCTATGGCACCCCAGACCATAACTCCGGGTGTTCGTCCACTGTGGCGTTCGATAATGCACTCCGGAATGCACCGTTCACCGGCATAGAGCCTGACACGAGTTCGGCCATCATGGTGCCACAAATTGAAGCGGGATTTGTCAGAAAATATGACCTGCTGCCAATCAGCACGCCAGCTCCTATGGACATTGGCCCAGTGTAGTCGCAGGCGGCGATGGTTTTGCGTGAGAGGAATCCTGTATAAAGGAATCCTTGCGCGAAGCCCACGCTGCAGCAGACGTCTCCGAATTGATGAAGCACACAATGCAACACGTGTAGCTGCTGACCACTGTGCTGCCAATTGTCTAGAAAAATCTGTGCGGTCCGTCTGAGCCATTCGCACCAGGCGTCTGTCTCCGCGAGCTGACGTCACATTTCGGGGTCCACTCCCGGATTTCCGAGCTGTCCGACCCTCGTCCGTCTACTGCTTCGAAACACGCATGATTGTGTTGCTGTTACGCTGCACACGAGTGGCTACTGCACGATAAGACAATCCAGCTTCACGAAGGCCGACGATTCTGCCCTGTTCAAACTTCGAAATTTGCTCAAATTTCACTCCCTTTCATCGACGAGGCATAGTAAAGATTCAGTTAACGTTTACACTAGCATATAACCACCGATAATAATACACGCCTCGCTACAGCTGTCTATTTATATTCGGTTCGATCTACCCTTCAGAGGGCGCTGCTCAGAATACGCATGCGCTACCGGTCTGCAATTCTAATCATTTGCATATCATGCCCTACTTTACATTTCCTGAAAATTTCAGCTCACTCGCGTAGGTCCTGCGTGGTGTTGCAATTTTCACAAACAGGAGTATATATACAAAACTTGTTGTTTATCAAATACCTTTTGTTGTACTAATACATTCATAAGTAACTTATATCACATTGAGAATATGCATTTTTTTTCATTATGACGGAAAGTATTTTGCTTCGATAATTATTTAAACATTTTATTTTCGACTTTTCGATATGCACGAAAGTAGGGTTATCAGTATCCCCTAGGGCAGCGTTTCTCAAACTGTGGGACGCGCCCCCCTTGAGGGGCATACCAACTCTACGAGAAGGGCGCAAGCATATTGAAAAGTCGTAAACAAAAGATTATTTTAAAAAAATGATTAAGTTACCGAAAGTAAATAAAAAAAATATATTCTGACATAATAAAAAATAAAATACGAATTTACACTGATATATTATACGTATAAATGTATCAGTGCCACACGGTGTTTTTTTATAATTAATTTAACAGTACTAAAATAAGAACAAGTCTAATAATTACCATTGTCCCCAGGGAACTCTGTGAAATATAAAATCACATACAAAAATCAACACTTTAATACGGTAATTAATTTTTGTACGGTTTACAATAAAAAATCCCTTACTTGCCGATTAAAAGTTACGCGATTCGCTTCGCGGTGTTAACCGTTTTCCACATAGGCGCGTGTATGTGATGTATTGAGTGTGAGAAAGGGGGAAGGAATAAAGAAGCAAATAATCAAAAATAAGTAAATCCTTCGCAAACATTGACAAGTTCCTTTTATTGCATCCTAAAGCCTTCGTAATAATTTTATGGAAAGCAGTGCACAGGAAAGTTTTTACTTTGGAAAGACGTATATATACATCCCGGGAAATTGACGCTTTGGCTAACAGAGATGTTTATATACTCCGGTGCCATTTAAGAGGTTCAAGTCCTATCGTAGTTTTATCATCATATATTAATGAATTCAATACATTGTTATTGTTTGAGGGGGGCGCGACTAAAATTATGATTGAATATTGGGATGCGAATATTGAAACACTGCCGTAGGGTGTCACGTCCCACAGTTTGAAAAATGCTGGATTACAACAAGATACTTATTCATTGTTTGCTTACGAAACTACATTAGAGCTCTAATATATGTATGTGGGAAGAAAGGGAATAGCGCGCTCACTCAGCGACCCACCACAAGATCCTTGAAACTGTTAGACATATAGACTTTAAATTATGCATCCATCCTTTTTTTATTTGTTGTTATTGAGTAAAGATTCGCTAAAAACGGGTTTAAGGAAAAAAAAATATTTTCCAAGGGAATTTCAAAGCTGCAAAAGGTAAACAGTACCGTTTATAAAATATAAGACATACAGAATTTAAATGTGATAAGTATGTTTCTTTTGTTGAAAAGATATCCGCTGGAAATGGGTTTTATGTAAATTTACTCCCAAAATGAGGACAATTACGAGAGTAAAAAACATTAACATAATTTTGTTTTATAAATTTATTTCTGTCCTTTTTAAATAAAGAGGCGAGGGTTAAAATAATTTTAATAGAAAGTTTATATTATTAAGATGTATTAATTTTAAAATCAATAAATGGAACACTAAACAGTACAAAATATACAACGAAGCGGGTACGTAACGGCTAGTAGTAAAGAGAAAATAAATAAATTGTAAATAGGTATGATTCTATGATCCGATATTTTTACATTAGATCAAAATCAAAAAGTCTGGCAGAGATGAATCAAGTTCCCGGAGAAAGATAGAAAACGTAATTAAAGCGGAAATTGTTTCCCTTTTGATGCCATTGAAGTTACAATTCTTTTACTGCACATATTTCTAAAAGTTTAAAAGTCCATTTAGGAGGATTGTACCACGAAATATTGAAATCAATATTAAATAAAATGCATTTTATTTAATTATTTTTTGTAGCTTCTCCCCGAATTTAAAGCAAATATGGAAGTAATTGAATTAAAAATATAATATTAAAACTATTTCAATAGATGTTCATTTTAGAATAACAAATGTATTTATGATTGAAAAAATATATTTACTAGAACCACGGTATTCTTAAAAATATTTGCCCCCAAAATAACTATAAAAATTATATCTATGCTACTAAAGCTAATACGAGGTTTGTAAATTAAATAATGAGACTGATTTTTTTCACTTGTTTATTCCAATAAACATACAATTCAACATTGTTTCCTTCAAAGTAACGTTTCTTCCACTCCTCATAACACTGGTGGAACTCGGATATTGGAATAGCCTTCAGCTGGTCGGTTACAGCCATTTGAATGTTTTCCAGTGTCCCAAAATGATGTCCCTTGAAGTGATTCTTCAATTTCGGAAAGAGGAAAAGTCACAAGGACTCTAGTCGTGCGAATAAGAGGGCTGAGGAGCAACAGGAATGTTCTTACTGGCCAAGAAAGGCTTCACGGAGAAAGGTTTTTCGGAAACATTTTGGCGCACAGATCTTTCCCATCTTTAATTCATTGGTCAAAATCTGAAGAAAGGTGGTGTGATTCAAAAAAAATCAACTCTACCCCATTCATTCTGACTGTCAAGCGATGATCTGAACGCACAAGATCCCGGACTCTAACGACATTTTCAGTGGTTTTTGAAACTGAGGGTCTTCCGCTGCGAGGTTCATCTTCGATTGACTCTCTTTTTTCTGAAAATGCCTTAAACCACCGAAAAATCTGAGCCCTTGACAAAACACTATCTCCGTAGGCTTGCTGAAGTTTTGCAAATGTTTCCGTTGCGTTGTGTCCAAGTCTAAAGCAAAACCTAACTTTGTTCCAAATTATTGTCACTCATTTCAGAGCACACAAGATAAACCTGTTTCACTAAACAAATCACTACAGACAAATAACTTGACTCAGCGACTTCAAACTCATACGGATGACGCATCACATGTTTACCTACCTTCCCTTCATGTCCCTCTTCCCCAGTGTTGCTAGATCAAACACTACACTACCAGTCTCATTACTTAATTTACATACCTCGTATAATTTATTATCTATTTTGGAGCCAATCTTTTGATAATTTATATTTTCATGCAGGAATTATTATTTCGCTTTTACTCATGTTTGCTATCGAACTCTATTAAATGATCTGGCAGTCACTGGGAATAAAATAGATTGACTATTCATACGTAAATTAGATAAATCGGGTGACAGCGCTTATGCTTAGAGTGATGGAAATAATGTCCATGAAAGTGAAAAACAAAAACAAAAAACTACCTAACAATTAAGTATTCAAAACTTATATTCTTGTATTTATTTTTTTAACCCTCCAAGCGTTCCAGACGGAAAATTCCGTCATTGTAAAGATGCTACGAAAATGCACTGCACATGTTTTTTTGCCTTCAAGTAACATTCTCAAAAGCGATTGAGCCGTACTTTTCTGCAATTATTTCCCCTTTTTAAAGGTTTAACATCTTGAAAGATAATTAGGGACGGTGGAAGCCACACAGCAGGACACTGATAAGAAGTTTTATGGCTCGCAGGGAACCCCGTGTTTTGACCCTGGAGCAATCGTCAAAAATCGGGGGGAAAATTCTTTAGACCCCAGGAAGTGTTTGCTTGTTAGCGCGTATTTTAAAAGTTTTGAAAAGTCCAAACGCATAAGTAAAATATGTTACAATTCCCTTTTGGTTTCATATTAATTTGAAACTATAACAAGTTGGGGCATGTCAGGGCTATCTGCTATGTTATATAGATAGACAAATTATATATATATATACCCTTTTAAGTATATTCCTTCGATTCATTTTTCTTATCTTAATCAATGCTTTCAGTTCTTGAAACATGATTATTTCATTATAAGATGCCAAAACAAAAAATTAATTTTTTTTTAGATTTCAAAGCCCAAGTGTTCAAGGAAGTTTACGGGCTGCGGTAGCCTAGTGGTTAAGGCATCCAACCATGGCAGGCATGTCATGCGTTCGATCCCAGTACCACTAAAGATCCGCCGTGTAGGGCAGCGATGCACGTTAAATCTGTCGAGAGCTGAAACGTCCTCCCGTTGGTGTGGTGTGGTAGTTAGGAGAGGGGGGTGCCAGCTCAGGTGTCGTCCACGTCACTTGACCATGGTTCAAAATTACGTGGTCCGTCGCCAAAAGCCCTCGTGTAGCTGAACAGTGCGACGTTAATATTAACTAACTCACTCACTCAAGGAAGTTTACGTACAGTGCCTAGTTATATATTGTTAAAAACCGAATTATATTTGATTTTAAGTGCTTGAACTTCAGTTTACATCAAAGACAACATGAATGAAGATTTTCCCACATTTTTTTATAGCTTGAATGTTTGGATAAATGGTAATCAAAAATATACGGAAACATTTACAGTAGACATTTATGCATATAAATAAACATAAAAATCAATTTTAAATTCGAGCTATTCAAAAACATTCGAATTATTCTTCAAAAATATCTATTTTTGCAAAATACCTAAACATTTATCTTTTTTTAAAGGCTAACTGAATAAGTAATTAAAATCTGGGTATTTTTTTGAAATATCGGCCGTATAAAGCTAGAAATTCTATGTTAGAAATTCCATTCGAAATTTCGGAAAAAAAATGTATCGCGCAGTTAAAAATTATTTACCATAAGTTCTAGCAATTCTTTGAGTATAATATAAATTTCAAATTTTTTATTACATAGCTTCTTTAGTATTTTTAATATATTTCGAAAATTTTATACAATTCAGTTGAAAACTACAAACTAAGAGCAAAAATTATACTAAAAAGTTTAATGAATATACAATAAAATTTAACATAGAAGTAAAACTGAGAAGCTAAAGCGTAGGAATGAAAAATTTTGAGTATATCTGAAGTAGTTTTCGAAATATTTCTTTTAAAGTTCAGAAAATTTGTGTGCGTTATGTTATACTTAATATTGATTAAATGGTTAAAATAATATGTTAATAATAGTCATGTAATCGTTCGGCGACACATGCATATATTAATAAAATTATAATGGACATAGATGCTAATGTCAAGAATTTTATGCAATTTTAAATTCAGACATTAAGATATTGATGTAAAAAAGATAAAACGACCATCTAAAATACATGAAAAATGCAGTCTGCTATAAAATGATCTTGGCAAAGAAAAGACAGCATTTTCACTTACTATGGCAGAGCCGGCTTAGTCAGGGGCGATCTGGAAAAACAGAAAGGGACCCGTGGTTTTGATTGAAGCCGCTCTAGGTTTTAAAGTTCTCAGGAAAAAAAATATATAAATTACAAATGCAAAAATAAGTCTTGTAATTTTCCATACATTTTTATAATAACGAATTGTGGAATTGGCTTCCAATACATTATTCTGTTTGACAATATCTACGGTTACCAACCCTACTTTAGATAGATTTGTACTACTTTTTCGTAACCGTATTCGTTTTAAAATTAATTCGTGCAGCCAAAGTACACCTTTTGCACTCTTAAAAATTTATGTAAACTATAACGGTTAATTTTAATTTAGGCAACTTGTGAAATGTTCATAATTAACCATTTCCCTCTAAACAGTTTACATGAAAAAAAAGTTTGGTCTCCCTCATTCATTAGGGAATTATATAATATTCGAACATTAAGTTTTATTTTTCACCGAATAGGGTCGAGTGGTAGTGTATCGTTCTTCCACACCACAGGTCTTGGGTTCTATTAACGGGCTAACAATGTCGACTCTGCGTTTCATCCCTGCTGCATTGGTCGATAAATGAGTACCAAGCTTGCTTGGGGTCTTAAACACTGAAGGTCTCTCTTCAGACTGACCACCAAATCGGGACATCTGTTCATGCACCTCAGCGCCCAATAGTCACGTATATTTTGATGGGCATAGTAGTTCCTGGCACTCATGGATTGTTGTGCCACTGAGTTTGAGGATTGCCTCACTTTGGGGATAGCCTTTAGATAAACATGCATTTCCACTCATTTACAATTAAACATTTTCCTTTTAATTACGTTTATTTCAGAAGGAACTTTGATTTTTAAAATCTAGTTGCTTAATAACATGTATATTTTTGTATTATATTAAATTTTGATCAATACAAAATTACATATTTTTGGCTCCTCTGAAAGCTTTTAGGATTTTAGAACTGGTCTTACAATCCATATACGTCTTATAATAGTATATTTAAAAATGATAAATACATTTTTATAACCGTGTGAGCTTTTATGGCTCTTTAATAATAAAAAGTTGCTTTCAGCTACAGTTTTTAAAATGTACTGAAATAAGTGGAGGAATAGGATATTTACATTTTATTAATATTTTTGACTGCAGTAATATATATTTATATATTTCAGTTTCTTTACAATTTGAAGAGAAGTTGTAAGCCATTTTGCGAATAGTTTGATATTGAATATAAACTCATAGGCTGTTTAATAGTAAAGTGTTTTATTTTGATACCAGCACACATTAAAATAAGGCTCATTTGCAGTTATATGATCAGCTTCAGTGATATTTAAATTTTCAAAAATAGTCTACTCGTACGAAAACATTATTTCAAAATCATACACCACATCTCATACTATGTCTTCCGTACAGCAGGAAATATTTGTGTATACTCTTAAAATTTAATACAGAATACATTTTCAAATAATAAAATTGTTTTTAAAATTTGGTATGGTTACATTTTGGAACTGTCGGTTAACTTCACTGAACAAAATTGTTTTAAGTGTACTGTTTTGAAAGACAAAATTAATCAGGGAGAGCTTTTTTTCACAATTGAATTTGTAATGACTGAATTGTGTGAAAATGTAGTTATTGATGTGTGACATTTTTCCTTGTAATAAAAGAAACAGAAAGATAAGAAATTAAACTTGAGTAGAAAATGGTTAGGAGTACTGTCATGCGCATTTGAAGAAGTATATCCCCCATTAAAATTAAAAATTATTGACTGAATGTGTGTTATGTCCATCACAAATGCTGATGTAGAAAAGAAATTTTATTTAATACAAGAAGTTCGAAAAGAGGACACTAGGAATGAAAATTTAGATTTTTTCCTAAAAATATTCATTTAACATAAAAATATCATTTATATGATTTTAATTAAAATAAATTAAAAGTATTGAAATCCTTTTTATGTTATTTTAAATTAAAATATAAGTGAATAGAGAAAGATCGGTTTTATTTCATAAATATAATCATATTATGTATATCACCTTATGCACCATTTATTGTCTTGTTGTTTAAAAAAAGAGATAAGGCCTTTAATCTTTTTACCTTATTACTTTTTTAAAAAACAGGAAAGTGAGCGCGTTTTCTTACTCTCATATTCAAAAATGAATAAAGAATGCTTTTTTCTGGTTCAAATCGCAATACTAATATATATATATATATATATATATATATATATATTAATTTTTAAAAAAAATGACAGGAAAATAAATTTTGTTTGAGTAAAATATAATCATTTTTCAACTTCTAATCCCACTATTTATTTAATTTATTCTTTTTTTAACCCTTCATTTTGTTTTAATTTTACTGTGACTGAACATATAGGGGAAACGACCCGGTTGCACTACAGCTTTCATACAAGATTGTCCAAGGCAACTTAACAGCTAGCTTTAAACGATTGATCTCTTGGTTCTTACTTGACAAAGGGGCCGAACTAAGTTTTAAAATTGCCCCCGTTCGACCTCCCAAGTTTTAATAGGGGGAAAGGAAAGAAGTCTGTTGCATTTTTAAAGTGAATGGCAAAATAAGAGTAAAGGCTTTCGGAATAACTTTTCAGGGGGAAGTTAACCACCCAGAGGGTTAAAAAATAGCATCTTTTGTGCTGTCAGTCAGAAACATTATCTACATGGGGGCTTTTGGAAAAAGCCTCATAAATTTAAATCATCGTCAAGTGACAAGAACGACAGCTTTGCTGTGACAAGCCCTCTCCTAACTTCCAAATCACACCTTCTAATGAACATTTAAACCTCGACAGATGTGCATTGCCCTACATGGTGGGTCTTCAGCGGTATTAGGCTTAAACCTCCTTTCCACCGGCCATGAGTCCTTTACCTTGAACTCTAGGCCACGACCAGCTTTACGTTTTGAATTGATACAAATTAGTTTTTCATAAATGTTACAAATTTTTATCTCTGTTTTGTAAATAAATAAATGTTAGCTTATCAAAAAATAATAGTTTTTGCTGGGCATAAACTTGAATTGTTCTGATAAATAGTCTCTTTCCAATACAATACATGTTAATACAGGATGTTTCTGAATGCCTTGTACAAACTTGAATTGTACTAACTTGAGAAGCCATAATTACATATGAAAGCATGTTCAGAAACGTAACCCTATTGACATAAGGAGACACAAAGACAGTAACATCGCAATACAGCATGGAGTATAAGACGCTTTTTTACAAAAACAACAACAGCAATAACAGAAAAGGTAACAAATCAAATTATGATATTAAAGCATCATAGTGTTTGAATCTGCTGCCATTGGGATATACGCTCGCACGACACCAATGTGACATGGATTTCGGGACATGTTCGAAAATACCGGGCATTTCACGGATCGTAGCAGCAGCGATGGATATTCCTGCCTCCAGATCCATCTCAGATTTGACGTGCGTGCCATCAGTCATGGCTGTGAAAGATCCATGTTCCGACAGGTTCAGATACACCCGAGCGATCGTTAGATAATGGAAAAATATCCATCTCGGTGGATATGTTTCCCGATGCAATCGGGGCTGCGGTAACCCAGTTAATAAAATATTGGATAATGCCAGGCATGTCATGAGTTCGACCCCAATACCACTAAAGACCCGCCGTGTAGGGGCATGATGCACTTTAAATCTGCCGAGAGCTCAAACGTCCTCCCGTTGTTTGCGGTGTGGTTGTTAGAAGAGGGGGTGCCAGCTGGAGTGTCGCCCTCGTTACTTGACAATGGTTTAAAATTATGAGGTTCATCGCCAAAAGCCCTCGTGTAGCTGAACAGAGTGACGGTAATATTTACTCACTCTCTCACTCTCCATGCAATCGAAAAGCAACACATCCATTCCCGTTGACAGAAGTTTTTTAAAGTGGATTACCACCAACTCGGTGTGTTTGTATAACTATTCATGTTGATCGCACGCTGTCCATGCATGAAATGAGGATACCACATGTGTCAACCTTGCGAGCTCACGTACAGCGCTACCTATCACTTTTCGCCCATGCTTTCCTATGTAATTTTGCTTCCACACGATGTTCACTATCTCCCCTCCAAAATTGTATACGGCATTAGGAGACACCCTGCATAAAACTTCAGTCTTAAGAGTAAATAAAATACATTCATATCAACAAATATGTAAAAAATAAAGAAAATAAACAAATAAATGTAATATTACTGTTTCAGGGTTAAAATTCAACCAATTAGTAGTAATAGATAAAATTTTAAACTCACACACATCGAGTATTTATTGCACTGCTTTTCAAATTATTATTAGAATAAATGTCTAGACTATGCAACATACATGTTAAATTATATTTTCGAACATAAATTAAAATTTCTTTATAACCTCAGATCTTACAAACAATGAGGTGCATTTTATAAAAAAATAGAATTATAAAATAAATTTGTCATTTTTTAAATTTTTTTTAATGCAAAGTAAGCTTTAAGATAAAAACTCTTCATAATTAATTTTAAAAAAATTCATTTTTCTTTTCAATTATTTTATGTCAGAATCCATAAATAAAAATTAAACTCTATGAGCCACACACACGCACAAGCAAATAAATAAATGTAATTGTATTTACGACTCTATGTACGCAAATCATAAACGTATTTAAAATTACTTAAAGGATAATTAAATTATAATTTGTAAAAAGAATCAAATATACTAAGTGGTCTTTATTGTTTCAAAATATTTTTCCTACATACCCAAGCGCGTACATTGAACTTCTTCAGTGAAGTAAGCCGTAACCAATTTAGAATGTAAACATCATAAATGCTTTTTAACCAGGAATTATGTAGTCTTTTAGCATAAGGTTGTTCATAAATATTGGATTCGAAATCTAATTAGTGTATAATCACGGCTATTTCAACCCAACCACTTAAGTTTCGAGAAATTCAATTTATTTCGTAACCCGCTTAGGAAATCTTCTTTAATTTAATCATCTAACTACCACTAGAGGAAATGTAACAAGCTATACGTCTCAAGGTATTTTTGAAGTAATTACCTATGGAACAGTTTGCAGAGAAATTTACAAGAGAGGGTCATAAGTAAGCAGTAGAAGAAATGAGAGATAAAAGTTACGGTTGCCTTTTTACATCAATAATTTTCCAAGTTAATATTGAAATATCTGTCCATGTTTAAATTTTTAAGTTTGATGAAAATCTATTCATATTAAATGCTCGTTTTTACATATACATTAAGGCGAGTCAGTCTTAATGTTGGTACTTTCCCCGTCAGGGTATATATAATATATTTTACGGATGATTGCCAAAATAATGGAAACACTATAGATTTGTAAAGAGAATTAATTGAAATGGTGTGGACCGCCTTTGGATGTAATACAGTTTGGATTCGCTTAGGAATTGATTCATAAAAGTGCAAAATAGTGTTTAGAGTAATATTGTACCATTCTTCATGAATATAATGTGAAAGTTCTCGGAGAAATGCCGTCGAAAGATATTAATTCCATATTGAATTCTCTTAAACAGATCATAATAGTTCAATTATATTTAGATAGGGTGACTATGCGGGCCAAGGTAAATGCTTAATTTCATCCTCGGGTTCATCAAGCCTTGATTAAATAGCGCATTGTCCATCTGAAAAATTTCCTATCGTACAGGAAACAAAAATGGCACCATAGGATGGACATAATGAGCAAGTAGTTATCTATACTTCTCAATGTTCCTTCCTTTCAGTCGAAAACCTTGATACGACAGCATACATCAAGACGGATCCACTTCCATGCTTGACAGATGGAAATATACAATCAAGAACATATGGTTGTGCAGCTGTCGTCCAACCATGCACCCATCCTGTTGTAGGAAAAAGTGTGAAAGGCGATTCGTGAGTAACATCACTTTCTTCCACTTATCAATATACCAGGTTTTGGGAGTGTGACAACAATGTAGAGGACGTCTCGCATAAACATCTGTGACGAGTGGCTTGTGAATTGATGACCTACCGAAAATGTTCTTTTTATGAAGGTACCTTTTAACTGTATTTACTGACACACATCCATATGAAGATTAAGTTATGCGGTCACTTTTGTTGCAGTTGTTCCCTTTTTAGACATTGCAATCCATTTCAATATTCATCGGTCTCTTTCAATGAGCTTCTCTTCAAGTTCATTGCTTTGCTTTGCTGAGTTTGTCTAGCCGCGTTGCCGGTATGCTCTCATGTCTTTAGACACTGTACATTTAGAAACGAATAAAAGTTGTAGTGTTTCTCTCACACTCTCTCCAGTCTTGACGAACTCATATAATTTAGCCTCTTTGAAATTTATGCTTTCGAAAAAACCCGATACCTACCGAACTTCAATAAAACTATCACTTACATCGCTTACATTTCTCTGGAGATTGAAATCTAGTCAAACTCCTCCACTCCATATATGTGACTGAGTGGGCCTTGTGTTGCGTTCTTGGTTTGGGGGGTTGAGGAGGTGCCGCCTCAGCGTACTGGAGACAATGACGAATGGCAGAAAATCGAAATTTACCTGACACGGTATAGAAAAACAAACTATTGAAATGGGAGAAATTAATGAAGAAAGAGAAATAAAAAAGAGAAAAATTGAGAATGTAAGAATACAATTTTGAATTTTAACAACTAAAGAAATTTATTAGTCAATAAGCACTTCGAAAATCAAATACGCTTGCTGCTTGAAGTTTTTGGTATTTTTAAGCGTGAGAAGAGTTTGAGATGGTTTTGGAAATAAATTCTTTGAATATGTTAGCTACGATTTAAAATAGATCAATTATGCTTTGGAACTCATTAGAGAAATATTCATGAGAGGGAGAATTTTGACTAGTGCTTTGTCTTTTCGAATTATTTTTATTATCAGGGGATGGGAGGAGGGGTCATTGCTTTCAATTTTTCCTGCAAGCATGCTGTCAAAGTTCAACAACATGGTTACTGGCAAAATTCTTATTATTTCTATTTTAAATAGGGGTACTTTTTTGGTGTTTAGGAAATCTTGGGCATTTTGTGTAACAGGCTGTATATGTCCATACACTTCACAGTTAATGCAGTAAGGGTTATCTTGCCTCTCTTTAATTTCACAGTCTTTGGTTGTATGGTCTTTTCCACATTTACGACATCTTGGGTTTATGTGGCAGTTAGCTTCCGTGTGGAAAAAAAATTATTACAACGGTAACATTGAGTGATACCCCGAATGGAGTATCCCTCTACTTTGATTTCCATGTATCCCAATCGGGAAAGATCAAAAACTGAGGCGTTTTGGGAGTTTCTTGGCATAATAATTAGGAAAAAGGGGATATCAAGTTGAATTCTTTTGGAAATAAGTTGGTAACAACTAGTTACAGAGTAACCAAGTTCTTCTAGGTCAGTAACAATGTCTTGGGGTTGAGTATAACGTGGCAGTCCTATCAATAAAGCTACCACGTACTATTAGAATACATACGTTTCTATCAATAAAAAAATACCGGTAGCTATTATTATATTTTAATTCTTACGAAGTGTATTCAAAAATGTCATTATTTACAGGTATCTCCATTACTTTAATAACCACCTGCATATGCCTAATCTTCTCAAATCTGTGAGGAGTATTGTGTATTATTATATGTATTTTGCATTTTTGTATGTTTTGATCTAAGATCACAATAGTGAAACAAACTGAAATCTAATATTTGAATGAAGCATAAAGTACCTAAAAGTAACTTTTTAGTAATAAAATAAAAGTTTGATTATATAATGTACGGATATTGTTAAATATAAATACATTTTAAATAAATCCGTATAACTGATCTATAATTTTTATGCAAAATGAGCCTCATATTAAAAGCATTCATTGTCTCTTAAAGTTCTTTTCTGCGTTGCGACATAAAACTATTATTTATTATTCTGAAAATAGCTGGATAATATATATCTCACGAGCATTCCTTTCATACCAAAAATTCCTCTATTCTTCTACCAGTATATTTTGTTCCCCGCTCGTTATAATTTGTTTAGAAAGATAATTCGAGAATTCTCAAAATTATACTCTTCATCCGATCCGACCTTCCTTTAGTAGTTCTATTATTACAACTCGAGAAAGAAAAATGTTAGTGCCCAAGTAATTATCTTCACAAAAGCTTCTTTTTTTCGCACCTTTTCGAATAAAGAGCTGGAATTGCTGAATAACTCTTCACTCGCTACAATAATCTTTAAAATATTGCAGTAATGAAATGCACTAAATAGATTAAACAACGTTCAAATAGGTTGCATGGCTTAGCTTTAATTTTAAAATTGGATAAAATGCATAACCTTATGATATCTTGGACAACCAATATTTATTATTTGTTTAAAATATTTGCCACTTTTTTGAGTAAAAAAACTAAAAATAAAAAAATGGGGATTGATTGAATTTGTTTTATGGTGTGTGGACATTTCTATGTGGATCAAACATAGCTCGTCACAATTCAGCGCATGTTATTACACCGCGATTCATAAGCAGCACGCAGAATAATAGTGCAGGGAATAGAAGAGCATTACATTTTCCCAAAATTAAAAAAAAATAAAAATTCCTTTAAAGTTGAGCATTTTTACATTATACAAGCCATTGGAATAATAAAGCTTGATATGCTTGGAGTTGAAGATTAAGATTGATTATATTATGAAGTCCCCCTGACAATGGGGGCACCCATTCTGCACTATCCACGTGACATCTGTCTGGGAGGAGGAACAAAGAACTACTAAAAACATTCATACTAAAATCTGTTCATTAACGATATATAACTAGGTAATGTACGTAAACTTCTCTGAGCACCTGGCTTTGAAATCTAGGCAGAAGAAAAAACTTATCAACCTGAATTAGTTCTTTCTCGTTGTTATTTTTTATCAAACTGTAAGAAAATGTTTCAAATTATGTATTTAATGAAGTTTAAATTTATTCATTTTTAGTAGTTGGAAAGTTTAAAAGGTTTCAAATTTTAAAGTGCTCGGTTTTTTATTATTATTATTATTATTTGGCATCTTATAATGAAATAATCATATTTAAAAAACAGAAAGCATTGATTAAGATAAGAAAAATGAAGCAATAATATATAGTTAAAAATTTATTTGTTTAACTATATTAAAAAGCAGATTGCCTTGACACTCTTCAACTTGTTACGGTTTCAAATTAATATGAAACCAAAAGGGAATTATAACATATTTTATGTATGCACGTTGGGACTTTTCAAACCTTTTAAAATCTCAAATCAAGCTAACAAACAAACACTAACTGGGCTCTAAAGAAATTCTTCCCCAATTTCTTACGATTGCTCCAGGGTCAAAACACGGGTTTCTCTTCGAGCCATAAAACTTCCTGTCAGTGTCCTGTTGTGTGACTTCCACCATCCCTAATTATCTTTCAAGATGTTAAACCTTTAAAGGGGAGAAAGGAGTTCAGAAAAATACGGCTTAACCCTTTTTGAGAATTTTACTTGGATTTTATTGAATATTATCGTCGTACTGTTCAGCTACACGAGGGCTTTTGGCGAAGGATCATGTAATTTTGAACCATGATCAATTGACGTGAAGGACACCTGAGCTGACATCCCCCTCTCCTAACTATCAAACCACACCAACGGGAGGACGTTTCAGCTCTCGACAGATTTAACATGCATCGCTGCCCTACACGGCGGGTCTTTAGTGGTAGTGGGCTTCAACTCGTGACCAGGCAAGCCACGGTCCGATACCTATACCACTTGGCGGCCGCGGCCACGAGAATTTTACTTGAAGACAAAACTATACGTGCGGTGCGTTTTCGAAGCAGCTTTAGAATGGATGAATTTTACGTGCGAAATGTTTGGAGGGTTAAGATCTTAGTTTAAACACAACAACAAGAATAATCTAAGAAGGATGATCAAGAATGAGAAGACGCCACATGTATTACCAACTAATAGCGCAACAAACCTCTGAATCTAACTTTATAGATTAAATACTATATAAATAGTAAATGCTTTATACTTAAAGTTTAATTTACCAAACTTACCACTATATAGTAGATAAACAGCTACGGTCCTTATAACTTCTGTTCTGGTTTTAATTCGGCTATACTCTGTTGGGCTCGGACCCACTTTTGATTAATCTGCAATGACACTGTTAGGCTAATTCCCAGACTAAAGATTCATCTTCTAGACTATATTTCATGTCACCTTGCGACTACCTTTCTACTTAGTGACTACGCGAATGCTAAGCTTCTCATATATATATGATTCCTAATTTACATATACATGTTCTCCTTCTTGAGTTGGTTGGAAAGAATTGCCATTCTGGCCCCAAAGAAATCCCAAGAGGGCAGCTAATTGAAATCATGAGAAAAGCCCCTTCCCAATTATCAGCTTTTTTAGTCTTCAAAAATACATTTAGTTCACTCTTCTATCACAGTAATTTCCCTTTTTTAGTAGTGCCTGACCAAATAATTGCTATACTATCGATGCTTTTTTTTTGCTGTTGTTGTGGTAATTTCTGTTTTTCTATTTTAAAGTTTGCATATACTTCTAACTATTTAAATGGTTAACTTACTGAAGGTTTTTAAAAAACTGTGCAACCTTCTGTGTTGCTATTTCTTTTTGACAAGCTGTCTCTTGTATAGTGATGCTGATTTCATGACTCATTAACCTGGATGGTATAGCTGGTTGCACGCCCAATGCTACGTGTTCACCCCTGGCCTAAGTCGGTGGATTTTCATCCAGCACATAATTGACAGTGTCACGGTCACGCGATTATATGGCATTTAAAAGATACCTTGAGTGTTCGTTTGGATTGGGTGCTCTCGGACAAATTGAATCCCTAAGTACAGTCTCGCATCGTCAGAGCTCAGGTCCAAAATTACATGAATGTCAAAATTATATTTAAGGCGATTGGTATTCCTAATATATGAACCGCACAAAAAAGAGGTACTAGCTTCTGGGGAACATACTAGGTCTGCAATGGTAAGGCACCAAACCGCAGGGAAAAAAGAAATAATATTCCATGCATCTATTTAGGTGGAATATATCCAAGAAGAGCGAGCTCACTCAAAAAGATTTTCAACCATGAATCGACCCCTCTCCCCCGCTTCGGAAGGAACCATCGCCTCGTTTTATTGACATTATATATATACACACACACATGGGCGAGAAGAATTACAATTACCTAATTTTTTTTCCTGTTAAGTTTAAGCGGAAATTTATTATGAATTACATATATTTTTTCTATTACGTTTTCTACATTACAATAAATAACAAGATCAAACATATTTGAAAAGAATAGGAATGAAAGAAGATATGAATCATTTACAGAGAAAAATGCAAATGCAACGTATCATACAAAATAAGTAGATTGTTCGGTGTTTCTAAAATGATTGTTCTGTAAGATTTTCTTGCCTAAATATATTTGAAGTTTGAATTATATTATTAATAATTTTTCAAGACATGCAGAAGAGAAGAAGTAAGTGCACATTAACGTAGCACTCTTCAGCTGCACGTGGGCTTTTGGCGACGGATTTCGTAATTTTGAACCATGATCAAGTGAAGAGGATGACACACCTGAGCTGGCATCTCTCCCTCTGCTACCTTTCACACCAATAGGATGATGTTTGAGCTTAGACAGATTTAATGTGCATAGCACCCCTAAGCACGTTCGAGATTAGCAATACTAATCTCGAACTAAACTGGGCTCGAGTCCGTTACCATGATCGCCAGGCTACCTTGGCCAGTAGAAAAGTAAATTGTGCACATAAGATATGAAGAGGAATATAATATTTCATAATTTGATAATTGATTCTAATTAACGACACCTTCTGAAGTACGGCCAGGGTAATTAACGATGAACCTCGAAATTTTGAATCCGGCTAAGCGAAAAAGACAACACCTGCGCTGAAACCGCCCTTTCAAGACATCCACTCCATAGAAACATGATGCATTTCATAAAACCCCATTTTAAATGTTAATTTTATAAGCTTATTAATATTTCTAAATCTTGATATTTCTTTAACGTATTAGCTTGTATTGTAACTTACTGGCAAAATAAAAATGCATATACCTTAATAGCAGCTTGATAAACAAACTACAGATATTTGCGACTAAAAAGTAACATGTTGGCATCGAGACCGTATTACACATGTTTGTTGTTTGGTAGTCAATCAAGTACTTCTCAAATGATATAAATATCTTTGATGAATACCTGATGTATAAATATTATTGAATAGTTTCTGAGGAAAATTTATTAATGTGTTTCTTAAATAAAAGAATTATAACATCAATTAAGATATTTTCCAGACATTAAGCAAACAAAGAAACTGACTTTGGTAAATATATAGTAAAAAAAATAGCTCCCTACAGAGAGGAAAGAAAAACAAATAAAAAAATAACGATTTATTTATAAATTTTAAATTAAAATAAATGCGTCGTCTAAACGTGAAAAATCCAAGAACTTTTATGTTTTTTTTAATTTTTTTTTATTTTTTATATATTTCAGGAATCTTTTTTAAAATAATATTCTATTCGAATCATATGGCTTAGAAGAGATAATAAATAGAGATTTAAGAAAAATAAATATTTTAAAAAATAAGTGGTTACGAGGTATGTTAACATAGATTCTTTTTTAATTCACTATTACTTTTCAGTCTTAGGTAAGCCTTTTTTATATACATTTTTTTTAAAAGTAGATTCATGCTAATTAATTTTATACTCATGTCCCAAACATGGTTTTTTTTGGAATTTTAAAATACCTCCAGAAAAACGGATCGAATTTATATTTTATATATTTTGAAGAACAGGTGGTATAATATCAATCTTCAACTTGAGAAAATATGTTGCAGTTATTTTTTGGAGAACTACTGGATTGGCACAGTTCAAGCGTAAGAAAATTTTACCTCCAGTTTTTTTTTATGTTTAATATAAAAATATTTATGTCAGTTCCAAAAAATAACTGTGTAAAACTCTTTCATTATGCATTATATGTTTCAGAATATTCATAAAAATATATTCTGGCGAAATAATTCTTCAAAGTGCTCAATATGCTTATCCATATGTCATAAAACTCAATCACATGAAAAAAGCAACTGAAAAATATTATTTACAACTTTCCTAAAAGAGAAAAAAGACGGAGTGAAACATACCGGTAAGTTTGCAGGTCAAATATATGATAATCGAAAGTAGTATTTAAGGGGTTAAGAGAAACGTAATAAAAAAATCTCTAATCGTGGAATTACAGTAAAGCAAACAAAATGTCTTTTTTTATTCGGTTATAGGATCAAAGACAGTTAATGAGCGTTTGAAGTGGAATCTTATTTTTGATAATCACCAGATGATAAAAATAAATTATATTAGTGTAAATGTGTATTTTTTATTATGTTAGAAAGCATTTTATTTTACTTCATTCCAAAAAATTATTTTTAAACTTTTTATTTTCAATATACTTGCGCCCCCCTGGCAGGGTTACCGCGCCCCTCCCCCAGCGGAGTGCGCCCCACAGTTTGAGAAACAATGAGCTAGCTAGTCTAATGCGGAAGCAGCTCGAAATTTACAAGTAGCCCGAAAGTAGTCTCTCGGTACATGAATCAATGCTAAACAAGTGATACTGTCTCCAAGAAGTTTGGCCAAGGCAACCACAAGGCAATGCCATCTACAATGGAAAGCTATTTTGCATTATGTGCACAAGGACAGAGGCAGAAAACAACTCTTCAGTTTTCATGTGATCTTGCTGTTGTGTCTGTAAGAAGAGTTTCCAAGCAAAAAATCTACAGTCGTTTTGCAGAGATTAGCTTTTACACCTGATATCCAGTTTCGTGTTTCCTTTCGGCTGCATCTATCGGTAAAGATCAAACATTGAGTACCTGAAAAAATCAGTCATGGAGACCGTAAGAATGAAGGCGTGTTATTTTCCGTAATGAGTCCAGATGCACCAGACAAAGTGATTATGGTCGATTCTTCAACTGGAGAGAAAATGGAGCTCGTTTTGTCAGTTTTTTTGGGCAAAAATCCACAGCTTTGTGTGCAAGCTTTGAAGCGAAGAAGTACTTGCCTGGGGTGGCATAATATCGGGCAGGATTACACAATTACACGTTTTCGATACGGGTACTGTCAGCTCACAGCACTATAGGGATGAGATCCTGGAAGCCTATGTGAGAGTTTTTAAGGGTGTTATGGGTGCAGATTACATTTTTAAGGACTATAATGCGCGGCCATGCTGAACTCACATTGTTGATGAATTTCCTAAAAGGAGCAGAAATTCACCATAAGAATTGACCCTGGAGGTTTCAAGATCGCACATCTATCGGGTATGTTTGGGAGGGTTTGGGAAACACAATTTCTCAGCGTAGCTCCCCTCCCAGGATCACCCCCAAAAAATTCACGCCTCTGGTAAGATGGGCTTTGTGGCCACAAATACTTATTGAAACCTTTATAAATAGTATGACAGCTTATTGCAAGGCTTGTATAACAGTTCACAATGGTTACAATCCATGTTATACTGACTTATCTTGAGGTAAATGCTTTATCTCTATAATTCCACACGTTTTGTTATGATTTGTATCTTAACTCAATATTGACCAGGCACTTCTCGCGCAGAGTATATCATATCCACCATCTTACTTTTTTCAATGCACCTTATAAACATTTTTCTAGAAAATAGATAGTTTTTCGTGTAGCTGACTTTAAAGTCATATCCTTTGAGGGGCCTTAGCTTGTAGGCGAATTCTTAATATATGTTTTTGGATACCATCTCTTTGAATATGTCGTATCCTACGCGCGAATCATCGTTACAGTTCTAAATGTTTGATAATGTTTTAAATCTCTCTTATGCTATGACGTATTATTGTAGTTATGATGAAGAAATGTGATAAGTAATATAATAGATAAAATAGTTAAGTAATATAATACATACAGTATTTCATACGGTACAACAGTATTTTCGAATGAAGAAATTCTTTTCGCGGTTATGATGAGGAAGAATCAAACGATGAAAAGTATAAGAGCAAGTATGATTCCTCCACTGAAATCGATCCAGATTTAGAAGGGGAGACACTGTTAAAAATAAATGTTTTATCTGTAGAGACACAAAAACATTTGGGAAGAACGTAATTTTAAAGGAGACAACTGGTACATATTTCATCCACTTTAAGATGAACTTTTGAAAAGAAAAAAAACTATTACTGGAACAACAAGAGAAAATAAAAAAAGAAATTCGATTTTTTTTTAATTAAAAGAATAAGTTTACTCTCCGATGTGTTTAGTTTTAAAAAAGATACAGATTAAGAAAAAACTATTAAGATTAATTGAAAACATCACACTCACACTTATGACGAGATTAAATGAGTGTATAAACAATATACTGAATGCCCTTATAAAAAGAACAGAAAAACTTAATTTACCTGTGAAAAATGAAATAAACATTTATTCGATATGCTCGTGAACCCCATGTAGGATTATCACGTCCCTCAAGGGGGTTTGAGAAACGCGGCTTCAAAGCAAGATTTATCCTAAATCACTCTGTCCTAAATCAGCAACAGTTGTGGAAATCATAATAATTATGAATTTTAGTCCAATGACTCTTTCTTCATATTTCCTTTATTGTTCCATATTTCCCCAATAAAAGAAACATAACAACCAAATTCCATGCATCTCAGTGTAATGGTTCTGTTTAGCTCACTGTATATGCTTGTTGTACACAGTAATATATTTATTTTTGTGTCGTTGTTGTTTCCAATCCCCTTGGAGCAGGAAAGCCTACACCAAGTCCAATTGACCTTTCCGCGTAATAGTCTCACGTTATAATTATAATAAACCAAGAATTTTAGTTTTATTATTTTATTTAAGTATTTTAAATTATATGTCCTCTTAGGCTAGCTAGAATTGTTCTTTGGAAAATTTTGCACAGACCAAATAAATATAATGGAGTTCACAATAGCAAAGTAAGACTCCAGTTAAGTTAAAAAAACCTCGTTTCCTTATAATATTTTTTGTTTCACTTTTTGTTGTTGTTTTTCTTTTTTTCGAATCAGGAATACTGTTATGGAAAATAAACGAAAGAAGAAAAAAGTTCTTCAGAATGTAAAATAACGATTAACTAAAGCTAAAATTGTTCAACATGTTCATAATTAAGAGATAGTATAAAATCACTACAGACGAACATTTTTAAGTAGTCTTTCGAATAATTTTAATCCCTTCATTGGGTCGATAAATAAATAATAGGCTTGCTTGGGAACTAAACACTGAGTGCTTCAGGTCATACTAACCTCTTGAACGGTACATCTGCTCATGAACCTCAGCACCCAAAGTCACGTATACTGAAATAAACACAGTAGGCTTTAAGGGCTGTTGCACCACTGAGTTTATATATAGTTTATTTTTCATTAGAACAGTTTAAGAAATACGAATTCTATTATTGCATAATTTCTATATTATAATACTGTAAAAAGTAATGTAAGAACTTTTTATTTAAATACTCTTTTAGTTCATATATATATATATATATATATATATATATATATATATATATATAGTTTCGCTTTGTCTTTCTGAAAATATTTTTCTGAAGCTTTCTACAGGCGTGAGTTTTTCAACGAAACCTTTTAATACCAAATAGTTGTCTTTTATTTGAGCAAAAGTCTCAGTTCTTCGCTTGTTATTATTTATTTAGGACTCCATCAGAGTCGAACAAACTATACACTGTTTATCCTCTCTCCTCCTTTATTTTTTAGTTGCTCTGTTCTTTGATTTCTTAACTACAAACCACGCACTTGAGGGAAGTTTTTTTTTCTTGAACTAGAGTACAATAAAACTTTTCATTTTCATTTTTGCAAGGTGTGTGAGATTAATGCCAATTCATTACAAGCATATATTCAAATATTTTTTGAGAATAATGAAAGCATTGGATCCATTTTGGAATTTCAGGGCATTAGAATTCTGTTTTAAAACTTTGATAACTTCCAATTCATATTTTTGAGAGAAATTTTGATTTTAATTAACGTCATACTCTGAAGCAATATGGTGACCGTGATAGCTTACTGGTAAAAGTAACGTACTCGTGTCCAGCATGTCATGAGTTCGAGCCCAGTATCACTGAAGACCCACCGTTTAAGAGAGCAATGCATATTAAATATGATGATACTCAAACGTCTTTCCGTAGTTGTGTTGTAGAAGCTAGGAGGGGTCATCCTCGTAGCTTGACCATGGTTCAAAATTACCACTTCCGTTGCCAAAAGCCCTCAAGTAGCTAAATAGCGTGACGTTAATATTTACTCCCTCACTGAAGAAATTTAATGTCTATTGTTGATGGACGTCGTAATTTTGAGTCACAGTCAAGAGAAGAGGACGGATTCTGAACGGACAATACCGTGTCCTAACTTTCGCAACAGGACAGGATTTTGAAAATCGACACATATAACGTGTATTTATTCCTTTCAATAGTACTTTTGGAAAGAAAATATTAAATATTCAAATGAAATAATTTCGAAAGAACATATATCTGTTTTAAAGAAGATATATTTATTGCCAGACATTCATTTACGTGTGACATTTTAGTTCTAACAATAGTCTTTCTTCCTTTCGTATTTCTGTAAGACATTTAATTAAACTTTATTTAAGATGGACTATTATTAATGAAAATTAATTCATTTAGTGCAGCATAGTAACATTACATAAAAAATAACACATTATTACATTATTATAATCAAAATAAATTTATTACATCAGATGCAAATGTGTATTTATTCATTTTTTCTTACTTCAGTCTTCCTTGAAATTAATCAATTAAGTATGAAAGTTTATGAGGGGAAGAACATATTTAGTGGCAATTTACTTTATGAATATAAATTTACTGTAACAACTATGTTTGTGTGAAAATTTTTTATTATTGCCTACGTTTTTTATTAACAGCATAACTTAGATGCAATGAATAAATTAATTAATAATATAAATGAAACATATTCTGTGCGTTAACTTTGGATTTTTTACGAGAGAGAGAGAGAGAGAGATCTTTATTTATTTTTCTTATTACTGAATAGTTTCATAATGCATATGTTATTGAATTACGAACGAAACTTCTAACTAACAAGAAGCTAAATTTCGAATTCCCTTGAAAATCGTAAACACCCACATTCTATTCATACCTACTCCACAGATACAAGCCATCTAAACTTTTTCATAAAATTGAATATATAGCTAATAGATATATCTGTAGAAACATCCAAATACGCTGTTTAGAAGGCATCCAGACGTAAAGATACTCAACTTTATTGGGAAAAGAATATGAGAAGATTATTCAGAAACATCTGAAGTTGCCCATATATTACTAAACGAATTTATGCTACAAATAGAAATTGCATGCCGTTTTCTTCTGCAAGGATGTGGGAATATGTGTTTGCTGACTACATATAAATTTTTGAATAATATAGTTTTTTATCTGGATGATAGAGTGGTCTGAATTGAATATTCGTGCTAAAGCTGAATTGTCTTTACTAAAAAGCATTTGAAAAATATTCTAAATTTACATATCCATCTATCATATTTGTGAAGAAATCAGTTGTTAGAAATGTAAAAACCATTTCGAATGCCTGGTTTCCAAAATCTATTAGCGACGGAAAAGGAAAGATTTATTTCTTTCTGAACAGGATAAATTAAAAGACGCATGAAAACAGTAATATGCAAAGTGCAGTAAAATAGTGTCTCAAAAAAAGTACAGACACAAAAAAAACGTTTTACAAACACATTTTAAAATCAAAATCAACAGCTTTATTTTGGCAAAATTTTTTCTTATGAGTCATATCTAATGAAGAAACAAAACTCTAAAAGAATTCACAATTAACTTAAGACATTATTCAATAATTATAAATCTATGCATGCACTTACTATATACTATCTAAAAGTGGTAATAAACAAGTGTTAAAAGATTGCGGAGACAATTCTAATAGATTAATTGTACTAAAAATTTTATGAACTCATTTATTTGCTCGATTTGAATATCAAAATTACAAGTTTAAGATCTACAATGTTAATAAAAATCAAACGAATTCTCAAATTAAGAAAAAAAAAAAACTTATAATTCATTAATGAAATCATAGAAAACTCTGTGAGAAATATATTAAATCGTATATATGAGTAGATCTATAGCACATAACATCATTTTGAAGGCAGAAAATTCTTAGTTGAAAACAGACTACATGCATGGTGCCAAAGGAGAAATACACGCTAGATTTTTAGAGGCATTTCTTGCATTCCTAAAACAACGTATGCAATAAAACTGGCATTAAAATTATATCATAGTTTTTAAATGTCTGTCAATTCAGAAAATAGGAGAAACACTGTATAAAATTTAAGTTTTAACGGACGGTAGCTAGAAAAAAATTATTAAATTGAATGACTCAGTTATATTGTTCACCAAAACCTGGATACAAAAGCCTCCAAAATTTTGGAAATCAATTGCATTGGTAGATTAGTTCAAGTATAATATTTGCGAAAATGATGAAATGTTAAAGATGTGGTGAAAACCATTACTGTACAGGATATTAGAAATTTTACTCCCACCGGAAAAGGGGGAGGGGTAGTCAGATAGTGGGAGGAGGGTGTCTGAAAACTTTCTGGATTGCAAATCTTCATTTAAGTGCCAGATATATATGTTTGTTTAAATATTCTGCAACATAATTTAAAATGTTGCGCTGAAAGATTTGCCATATTATCACTCTTTCATTAAATAATAAACATACACATAATTCATATTTGCATACTTAAGATTTTGCGTAAAATTGATCCCCATTTAAATCCTATCTACCTCATTTGGGATGATTTGAAAAATAAAATCGAAGAAAACACCCGCAAAGTGCAGATTTCAATCCTACCGAGCTCATTTGAAATCATTTCAATAATGAAATCCAGGAATTAAAAATTTTCAATAAAATGAGGATAGAGGAAGTATCTCATATATCAGAATAGAAAAAAAAATGGATAGAAATTTTTGTGAAAATTGTGTTAATCCAAGTCAAAAGTATAATATGAAGTCATAAAACGTAAAGAAGGTCCAACATATTATTAAGGAATTCGTGAATTTTTTTTGTCCCTCTCGTTGCACATTCCGCTATTTCCGCGGGTAAAGTAGATGTAGCAAAATTTGCGCAACCCGCCATTTCTACGGGTATATATTTTTTGACTTTTTAGATGTGCAACTCATGCCGCTCTTGTTAAATTTTTAATTTACGATTTATGTTCATATTTTGATGATCTAATTCTATATTTTAGAATAAAAACTTTTTTGCAAAAATTTGTTGTATATTTCAACTTTAAAATGTAGATTTAATATGAAGATTTGAAATACATAATAAAGCCATACGCAGCTTTTGAGCTTACTTTGATAAAATAACTACGCAGCGAGAAAGTTTAAATATTATACTTGTTGACACAATACTTTTTTGAAATATACTTTTAGTAAATACACCAGAGGGGAGTATAGTTTTAAAACTATGTAACAATGTGTTATGTTAGATTTACGTTTTTTTCCCCCTTTAAATTATTTATTAGGTAAGACTAGTAAGAACAATATTTTATTAAAATAAGCAGCTGAGTTTTTTTGTTTTCGTTTTTAAAGAAATCAGAAACATTGTTTTTTTTTATATTCATATGTGAGTCATTGTATGTTTTTATTTATTAATAATTTCTGAAGTATAAAATATAGGAAAAAAAAGATGAGTATTAAAACATTAGTTTTGGTTAAGGTACCCAACTACGGTCGGAACCGTGATTTTACAAAACCGTATAAACGGATAATATTTAGTGTCACTTAGATTAGAAAATGTATATAAAATTGCTTTAAGAATAGTATTACAATAAAACATTATTTAAGTACAATATTTTGACTAGAAGTCAACATAGAATGATCCGTTTTCAAAATATTCTCCTTTTGTGGAAAAAGCTTCTATTAGAATACCATTTTGCCTGTATATAGCTCAAACGTTTGTACAGAGATTCAAATAGAATTTCTGAACTATATAATTTAGAATAGGGTTTATCCATGTTTTACGACAACAGAGAGGAGAAATGTTAAGATATAAACGCCGAAAATTAGTTCAATTGGTTGTAACTCTAAAAATGTGAATTTTTCAAAAATCATAGTTGAGTCTCTGTACAGAGGTCTGAGCTATATGCAGGCAAAATATTATTATAAAAGAACCCTTTTTCAAAAAAGGAAAACATTTTGAAAAAAGGTTATTCTAAGGTAATTTTTTGGTACAATATTGTATTTAAATATTTTTTTGTCAAAATATCTTTAAAACAATTTTATACATGTTTCTAATCTAAGTGACAATAAATATGAAAATTATCCATTTATGCGCTTTTTTAAAATCACGATTCCGAACGTAGTCGAATACCTTAATTTTGTTTTTTGAATTTGTCTAGTTTAAGTTGTTTTCTATTTACACAGTTCTATTTTTTCTTGCAAAATACTGTTGCTGAGATGTACAATAGTTATTTCATTTTTCAATTTCTACTATTAACTCATACTCTCTATATATTTATTCATTTATTTGTTTATTTATTTATTTATCTTGGTAGAATTTTCAATCGTTAATAAAATACATTTTAAAGCGTTCAATTGAGCTGAAAATTAATATACATGATTATCTTGAATGACAATACAATAATTTAATTATAATTAATAAAAAATAATTGATTGAAACTAATTATTTAAAGAATTATAAATACAGCAACGTTGGCGACTTGTGTCAAAACTTGAAAAGGTTATTTTCTCACGTTGTTTAGCCTTGAGTTGAACTGAAATTTTATATACACGATTGTTTTGGAAGAAAATACGGTGTTTTAATGATAATTAAAAAAAAAAATTACCATTTAATGTTGTGATTCTGTCTTATGTATATACATATTTGTATTAATTGTAACTATTTAATAAAATGTAGCAGAAATTAAAAATTTCTTTGTTGATCTATGCAGGAATTGAATTTTTTTATAAAAAAAAATATGTTGAAATACAGATGCAATGATAGTTCTATATAAGTACAAATGAATGCATACAATAATGCAATTTCATTTAAAATAAAACATTATTCTATTAATAAATTACAATTAAAAGCTAAATTTCTTCAATTAAAACTATTCAAAGCAAGCTTTTTTACTATGCTATTTTCTCTTACTGCCATAATTAACTTTTTATTGTAGTTATATATAGAACAGAGATATTAAGAAATTTTACTGAACGTTTATATTCATTCAAAAAAAGCCTCATTCTCTGAAACTTTTTTGATATCCAAAATTATATCTTAAACAGTAGATATGAAAGAACAAACCATACTTGATTTTGTGGAATATTTAGCGATAGTTTTAAGTTAATTCCTAATAAACAGGGAAATAATAGAATTTGTCAACTAATTCCCTGCACCATATATATTCCGGTTCTTTAGAAGATTTATATAAAACACACAAAATAAATTATTTGTAGATGGTGTTTCAAATATGCTTCATCTATTTAGTTTCTTAAAAAAAATATTAAAATTGGATTAAGAAGAATGAAATGAGAGTTGTAATGAATAACTATACATTATAAGAAAAAAAAATTTTCCAGAACAACTGCCTAGAATCTAGCTTACATAGTTTAAATTTTTATATTTAAACTTATTAGAGCGATTTCTGCACGGAATAGTAATATTTCTCGTGGCTTTAAAAGTGAATAAAATGCATGTTTAACATATGGAAACATTATATACATTAGAACAATTAAAATTTACTAAAAGTATTTTTTTTATTACTTTAGAGTCGTGAAGGTACTTTATAATACTCTTTAGAAACAAAATTAATAATATTAAGAAACTCTATTTATTTTACTAGGTTAACAAATTATAATCATACTTTCACAGCACATTAAAAAATACTGTTTTGGCACAAGATATCTGAAACTTCTTTCCAAGACATTGCATTCAAAAATAAACAGGAGGGAATAAAGTAACATACATCTTTAATATTTTAACTAAAATATTTATTTTATCTCAATAAGCAAGTTTATATGAATAAAGAACGATATATAGATGCGCATTTAAAATAAATGTTTACAGATATAATAGATATAGGATAAAATAAGTATCACAACAAATATTTTAACAATCTCTTTAGAAATTATATGTGGATGTGAAAATGTTTGTCTATTTATTATTTTCAAACCACTTTCATAAAACATTTCTAGAGCACATTTTTTTTAATACCTTCACATTTTATATTACTATCAAAATCAAATGCTTCTTATTTATTTTTTTTTCTTAAAATAATTCCCGTGGCTTCGGACAGATTATATACTTAAGTCTCTTTCATTCTTCCTACACACATAATGCACCTTCGTTTCCTTTCTTTGTACACCGCAAATCACGCACTCGAAAGAAGAAGTTTCGTCTCAAGAATATTGAGAGCTCTGGAATAGTTTCTTTTCTGCGTCTTTTTGCGCAATGAACGGAATTTCTTAAGATGAACACGCGAATTATAGATGCACTTTTATCTACTTCAAACATTTATTAAGACAAAAAACATTAAAAGACTTTGAAGTTTTCCTTTTAACTTATTTTTATGTTTTAAATGTAATATTGCAAAAATATATTTATCTAAAAAATAAGCATTATTTTTAAAGAAAATATCTCTCTCTCTGTCTGCTTAATATTAAATTAAAGTATTCATGCAAAATTCCATTCATATTTTTCGCCAAACAAGAAAAATGTCGCCAAGTGTAGGTATATTCAGCAAACAACGTCTTCCTATTGGTAGAAATTCTGTAAGAAGCGCGCATGCTCATATGAATCACAGGAATTTACACATGTACCTAAATTTTTTTAATAATATAAATTTTTACATAAGAAAAGAAAAAAAATAATATTGCATCTTTTTAGAGCAAAATCGGTATAATATTCTTTTTCTTGATATTTATTTTTTTTAATACTTCATTTTACATAAAATGTATTTTTAATAAATCATTTCTTTACATGTGAATAAAATGTTTCGACTTAAATTGATATTTTTTTCCCTTTTTTGTTCCATTTTACATTAAATTCGCTATAATTAAATTCTAAAAATGTGTATTTCCTAGTTATTCGCATGCGAAAAGAGTTATTTTAAATCAGATTTAGGCCAATTAAGAAAATATGGTAATCTTGAAAAATGTATTTTATTCTCTCGTTTGAATTTCGCATCTTCAGAAATTTATTTTACTTTAGAAACATTAAAAAGGCTTAAGACATAAATAAAAACATTTTGTAGAACGTGAAATTGTGCCCCATTTTAGAAGAATTAAAACAATCAGCTTTTTACTTCTTTTTTGCAGATACTTATAATTAATGTAAAATTTCCAAATGTATAAACTGTTGGTGCATTTTGCATTTCTATGTTTTTAGCATTTAATCTATTGATTGTGGAGAATTAACCGTCCAAATAATTGGAATTTAGTATTAGTTATATATTTTATATACCATAAAAATAAGAATTGTATATAAATTTAAGTTTTATTTTATATTTAGTTTCATATTCAAGATTTATTTCATTTGTCAATTCATTCATAAAAGTTAACATGCCAGAAACTGAAATAATGTCAAAAACTAAATAGCAATATAATTTTACTTAATGAATAATAAGATTCTAAGATTTGCTGTAATCTCTTTTATATTACGAAAAAAAATTATGGAGCTAAGAAGTAATTTAAGCACTAAGAGCAATACAAGAATAATAATGCAAATTACTTAATGAATATTTTTATTAATGTGTTCATTTTGCATAACTGTTTTAAAATTTGGCTGTCTTCGGATACCATATTGAAGGAGGAAACTGACGCACAACGAGACATCATATCTCTGGAAATGAAAAATCTACAGAATTAAGAATATGTGACTAACGTTATCGTGTATTATAAGGAATTATTTTTCCTTTTAATTTTATAGTTCAATTTTCTTTAAAATCTAGAATAAATGTTTTTAATGTTTTTTTTGGGAGAGGGATGGTTTCGAATTATTTTTTATTTTATTTTAACAACCAGTAGCATATGTTTTCTTCTTCATGTATTTGTTGTAATTTTTGTCTTCGTCACAACGGTACAGCGCGTCAGCTTTTCAGCTAATTATGGAAATTATATGATACTTACATATTATATATCATCAACCAATTTCGCAAATTCAAGAAATGTCAGCAATTCAAAAATGTCGTCAAACATTGTCATCGTAATCATTGTTATGTTTGAGCGGGAGCGGGAACGGTATCCAATATTGGCTGTATATCACGGCATTTGGCAACGTTTCTTGATTTGACGAAACTGGTTGACTGTATAATACGAAAGAACTGATTATATTTTTCTTCTTGAATAAATTATTTACAGCAATAAAATCACACATCTTGTTTCCTTTTTGGCAATTTTTTTAAATTCATTGAACAAAACTACTTGAAACTAAATTTCCATGGGTTATGGGTATTTTATTTGAAATAGGAAACAAATACAAATAAAAATATAAGTATAATCATAATCGTTTTGTGCCATATTTGGACAACAAGAAAGTAAAACTAAAAAAAATATTACAAGAGTCTTCAGACCAATTTAGAAGCATAATAATTGCATAAAAATGAAGGATTATTTAAATCTTTAATTCACTTTGTCATTTATTGCTAATCGCGTATATGTTAAGTTAATGAAGAAATTGGCTAGTTACAAAATATTTACTTGTTGTGTGCATTTGAATTTCAACAACAAATAAACAATTTTTACGCACATTTTCTCTGTTTAGCTATATTTTTGAAAAAAAAACAACAAGATAACAAAATATGTTTGATTTATCATCACTGATAAAATCAAGCATAAACGAACGCGTATATACACTTTCCATCCTACAAATAGGGTGAACCAAAAAGTCTTGCACTGATTATGAAAATTCATAACAAAAAAACCGTTTAATATTGGATCGTACCTTTTGTATCATTGGATAGGCCATTTTTTTCTCATTTTAAGGAAAAAATTATTTATTTCTTCAAATGGCATCAATTCAGAAGAAAGCTGGAAGTGTATTTTTGTTTAACGAAACGAAATCGCCAATAAATGTTCAACGTGAATTTCGAATGTTACGACATTAAAATACCGCAAACAAAGTTGGTAAGAATTCGTTAAAAAATGTTTAGGCTGCTTGCATATTAAGTGCAAGACTTGTTAAGTATCACTTGGCGGGTGCTAGAATACCGTTTAAACCGTCGAGTTAACAAGGGACAACAAGTTGGAATTTATTCAGGTAAATGGTCTTATAAAAAATTCATAATAATACTTAAAATTATCCAAGCAAACATATGTCTAATTATCAATTCAAAGCTTTTGGTTCACACTATATATTATGGCTCGGAAAACTATGTCACTCGTGCCACATGTGGCGCGCTGTACGATTCTCTGTGGCACTCTGCACTACTCGACAAATTTGATAGTTTTTGAGTGGAAGGAAGTTGATTAATTTGTAATGAACATTAATTGACAAACATCTTCAACATTATGTGAATTTCCGAAGTTACAAAAAATCTAAAAGATAATTTTAAAAATAAAATTACAGCTATTTAATAAATTATTGAACGCCATTTCTGGAGAGTTTAATTGTTTGAAGAGACAAAATTATATTTACTCTGTTTTCCACTTTTAGTTATACGTATCGAAATAAAAAATTATTTCCACGTATGAAAAATATTTCGAATCCGCTCGAACAACTGAATGCTCAAAATCATGTTGTATTGAAAGCCACACACGTGAACACCCCTGTTTTTGCGATATAAAAATAGAATGGCGCAGGCATTAAGTTCGTATTAAATTTTTTATTTAACTGTAATGAAGAGAAATATTTATGTTTTACGTATTCTGTTTCTTATTTTAGATAATATTTTTAACAATGCATAATATATGCACAACTACTTATATTTTATGCTGTTTATTTTCATGTTATTCATGTTAAGAAATATAAGTAAATGATGCAAAATTAATGTATAATAAAATTGTAATTCTAAATTATTGACCTCTATTCTCTTACTATGCATGCATTATCACATGAATCGAATTCTTTAAAAAATGTTCTACTGTGTGGCTCACTGAATGGTAGATGGGTTCGGCACACCACACAGATACAGGGTTTTTGATTCCTGATACATTTTAATAAATCGAAGAAATAGTGTACAATCTAATCTTTCCTAAATTCATTCCTTCTAAGCTAACTAGAAGCTTCTTTTAGTGAAATACTTAAGGAGTATTTACAAAGTATTTTGGATAAAAGCTTTTGTACTAGCAGAACCTCTGATAAATTAGTATAGCATTTCAAAAGTATTCACTTTTAGTTTGGCATCATACATAGTTTCAACAATGAGAATATTATTTCAATATATTTAAGCCGGTTGAATATTTCACTTTCATATGTTATTGGGAATTATTTAACTAATGCACTTGAAATTAGCAATTACCACAATCTTAATAAACATAAATGCATGGCAAAAATTTTAAGACACAAAACAATTTCCTTAGAATATCTGCAGCACGCAAAATGAAATCAAAACAAACGTTTCAAAAACAATATCGAAACACGCTATTTGGAAAACATCCAGATATATGGTAAGTAAACTGTACTTGGCAGCGAATGACAAAACCATTAAAAGTTTTTCAGCATACAAAAATCGTCGAATACATTTCCTTTGGATGGAAATGAAAAAAAAAACATCCGTTTCAGTTATATTTCTATAAAGTGGATGTAGATATACACCATATAGTCAAACCAGTGAGGAAGCTTTTCTCAAGCAGATTGAATTTTATAGGAGGAACGTTTCAGAGCAGTTTGGATATCTCATTTCCAAAAAACGTTTTAAATGCCTACATCAAACACAATATATATATATATATATAAATAAATATTTTTTAACACAAAATATTAAAGAATATTTTCTCAATTAAAAGCAATTGCTATGTATTGAATACACATAAGTTTCTTCATATGACATTGATATTTTCCCTAAAAGTTAAGAGAAAGTAATTAATAAAATTCCAAATAGTTGAATTTATTCCATGGTAGTAGAACTCCTTTTGAAGAAGTGATATAATTTTTAAATAATTTTGTAATATACAGACATATAAAAATAGTAAATAAACCCCCTAAGTAATAAAATATACATAATTTATATTTATCCCAGTTAATTATAATTCGTTAATTCCAAATAAAAGTAATTAAAACTATAAACGTTTGGACATTATTATTATAATGTTTTAATTAAATAGCCTATTTTTAGTACCTCTTTTATATACTTATATTAAAAAATATAAGAATGCATATATATGATCACATTTCAGATTTAACACAAACGCTTTATCTAGGGAAATATTATATACTTTCAAGGCAAATGCGAAGGACTTTTAACTATACTGAGTAAGTTTTTTCAACTCACATTATTCAGAACCTCTTGTTGTTTGATCTAACAAACGCAATGGTACCAAACTTAGTATGGATATTTTTGGTGGCATGAGAAGTAAGATTCCGTGGAAAAAACATGTAAAAAACGACAAGATGTAGGTGTTTATCACGCTACAGTAGCTTAAGAATTCAAAAATCATCAAACAACATAGGTAAAAAAGTAAAATCCAAATTTATGCTTTCATACGCAATAACCGCGGCAGTAACTTAGGATATATAACCATGCATACAGCTCCAAAAATTAATATCCTTAGCTAAAGTGAGCTAACTTAAGCGAATATGCACTCACACTACAAGAACGTGAATTATTGATAAAAAATTATTTTTATCATTCACACAGCCCCTCTCTAGCTTAAAAACGGACATAAGCCACTTAAACACTTAAGGGGAATTGCCCTTTGTTGCTTTGAAATGAATGATTAAATTCATAGAAACAGAGGGACTGACATTTCCCGACGCAGAGGATAGAATCCTGTTTCAGAAGAAGTGAAAATAGGTGTTACAGATTTAACGTCGACGGATGTTAGTGAATCATTGTTTTGCTGTTGTTAATGCCTCCTGATAGGCAAAGGCCAGATCGATGTCCATGAAATTCTTCATGGCAAAAAGCTAAATTGTGCACCTGTCGTTGGCCGTAGCATTGAGCACCCAGCAAGTGACGGTACGACTTTGTTTAATTCCACCTTAATTTTGAGAGAGAAAACCCTAGACGGGGTCAAGGGCCTCCCATCTCTCTTCCCCTTCCACCAACCTCGCCAGAAGATTAACAGCTCGACGGCTATTTAAAGCATTCCCATGCCACAAAGACTCTATACATTTTTAAACATTCATGTCTTCTTCGGGATTGGAACCCAGGCCCGATGGCACAACAGTCAGCGTCAATAATTAAAATTCCGGATGGGTAGAAATTATTGTCTAAACACATATAATTATTATGAAATATTCCTTGTGACATGTTGAGTACGACCGTAGAGAATACTGCATGGTGAGAATGTATGGTGTACAAAGGAAGAGAATGGTGGAAAAAATTGAAGAAAGGAAGGGAAAGATGGGGGGGGAATGTATGGTATTGAGATCGGCAGATACATTGGATTTGTTGGAATTTCTAGCAGGGTAAGTGAATACAGTGAAGGAAACTTAACATTTCATCATTTATATTATTATTATTTTCTCTTCTGAAACACTTCTTTCGTCGTACAGCCCCTTAAACTCTCCTATCAGTTATTTTTTTGCAAACTATTTTTACCAACGGAATCCTACTTCCCATGTCATCATAAGCTCCATACCAAGTTTAGAGTCATTTCTTTTCCAAATTGAGCTATAGGTAGCTCTGAATAGTTTCAGTTTAAACAAAAAAAATATGCACTTTGGAAAGGACAAAATACTTTAAATTGTTTTTGTTGAATCAGAAGTTATAGATAATCAAAGAACTAAGATAGGGTTTTTCGACAATTTTTCAGTTCATTTCATTGAATCTTTGGGAGGATCTTGGGTCGTGGCAGCTTAGTGGTCAAGGTAATGCACTCGTGGCCAGTCATGGATATCAAGAGTTTGTCCTCTAATTAGTGTGGTTCGGAAGTTAGGACAGGATGTTTCAGATCAAGTAAAGTCCTCATCACTTGACCATGGTTCGAAATTACGAGGTCTGTCACCCAAAGCCCTTGAGTATATGAATAGAGTGTAACGTCAATATTCACTCCCTTATCTACTTACTCACTGAGAGTAATCAAATCCAAAAATTTTCTGTTTCATATATTTTAGTTAATTCTCTAAGCCACTGAAAAATTTGTGAGATTGTATCTATTGAGTGTTTAAATGTTAAATGTCAGGTACAATCTAATTCCCCAAAATGCAGTTTAGAGAAAAATACATTTATATAATCTTTATTTTTGGCAGACGTTGCATAAATTTCAAAAATTACTGTTACTTTTCTCTTTTTCTAGCTATCCATTAATCTACAGAAAAACACATTTAGAAAGATGAATTACTTGAATTTTAAAATAATAAATTAGATATTTAGAATTAAAATAGATGACAAATTATGCATTAAAAATGAAAATATCCCAGAGAAATATATTGTTTATAATTTAGTTTATATTAAAAGAATAGATTAATAAATATTTTTCTTTCATGGCATGAAATCATCTAGTTTTGAATTTTTCATAATAATCTTTTAAACAAAGAATAATGTACCTTATGTTAAAAATTTTACTCACTGTTCATTCATATTTAAAAAAAACATGACAAATAAATAAATGCATAATTTTCACAAAAGAATACCTTTATACACAGAATTATTTTCCATAAATATTAACATAGAATTTTAATGATCACCTGAACGTGTAGAGTGTAATTGATACAGAACACATACACATGTTTTTTGTCCATGTAAAGAAATTACAGCGACTTTTTTAATTCAAATTTTTTAGAACACAACTATAAAATACCCTAAGATAGAATCATTTTATAATATTCATGGAATAAAAGATATTTTCAAATAATTTTTTAAATGTCTTTAATGAATTTCATTTTTAAAAAGACGTTTTTATCAAAAATTAGCAACACAATATATTTAAAAAAAACCTCTGTTTCTTTTTTTTTAATTTTTCCCTGCAATATTTTTATTGTTCTTAAATACAGCTTCATCTATATCCCTTTTATATATATTGCAGCGCCTTTTTACGAGTATAATTATTAAATGTTAGAAGAACAAATTTATTCAAATTAAATAATTAGAGGCAGAATAACATAAAAGCCTTCTTTATAAGACACAAAAAAACTAGCCCTACTTTCTTAAAAGAATAATTAATAAGAAATTCGAAGTAATTTGATTTCGATTTATAGCAGAGCTCTGAAACACATTTCCTTAATACTTAATTCATAAAGATAAAAATAATAAAACATTTATTTGAAAGAAAACTCCAATACATGTGTAAATACAAAACCTACATTTTGTTCAAAAATGTATTCAAGGTTTTATTTTATTTCATTCTATTTTTTGATTTTAATTTAATTTATAAAATACATATATAAAATATGTATTTTTTAAATTTGTGTATGTCTGTTTTATTTACAGTATATAAATGCTTATCAGCAGGATTATTAAAATAAAATTGTTTTTTTTTCAAAAATTAATGCAATTTGTATTGGATAGTTATATTTTTGCTAGATGTGAGAAGATAAAAAAGTTAATTTGATTCATAAATAAAGAACTAGATTAAGCAAGAAGGCAGGCAATAACATATATTTGTAGAAAAAATTATACAAATAAATACAATTCTTACGTGGAGAGAACAGCCAAATAAGTTATTATTAACCGGATGGGCTACATGCCTGTGACTCTCACCCAAAAAAGCAACTTTATTTCATTCAACAGCATAATATGTATCACAATCAGTAATAAGATGTAGATTAGGAATACTTTATTTTATGCAAATTCTTATCTGCATAAAAATAAAGCTTACATTTAAAATTAAGTGTAGAAGATATAAATAGCGTATAGTTTTTCTAATCAAGTAAGCAAATGTGGCTTTGAAAAATAATAAAAAAAACATGTCCTGCTTTGTTAGTAGGACGTAAGTGATAAATTGGTAAATGTTGCTATCAACTCCAAGCAAAATATTGTCAATTGTATCAGTTCCCCTTCGTACTTGGCGTTAGTTCTTCATAACAATTCAGTTTAATTAACAATTATCAAACATAAGTACTTTTATTAATGTATATTTTGTGTGTCAACGCCAAAATGCCTGCTTGGTAAGTTTTACACCACTTAACACAGGAAATACCAAAATTATTATAGTAATTAATTTACAATCGCACAAAAAAAGGCTATCAACGTTTTTGTATTGGCTTCACTGAAAATCATCTAAATGAAAACAAAATTAAGTAATAAGAAAGGAAATAATTTTTTGTTAAATGTATTTTATTTTTTTGTTAATACAAGTGAGTTTATTAATGTATTAGGTCATTTAAAATACTTTTCAAAAACACAAATGTATATCCTTCTATTAGCCTTTCTGAAAATATTCTAAACATATTCCTTTGATATGAAAAATTAATCTTTTCTCTCAGCTATCTCACTCTCAGTTCTCTACACATTATTTATTTAGAATCTTGAAAATTCCAGCAAATTATGCGCCGCATCCGTGATTTCATTTTCTTTGTAGTGAATGTTCTTTCATTTCATAATCCGCAAATCACGCAGTGAAAGGAAGGATGTTGGACCTAGAATAATTATCTCGTTTGTTCCACTTTGAGCGGCGAACGACAGATGTCGATTAGCTCCAATTTACTGGAGGAAGAATTTCGGAAATTATGGAAGCTCTTACATCCGATCAAGGATTTTAAGAAAGGAGTTGAAATCCACAACGAAAAGTTTTGATGGATTCTTGGAGAAAATATTTCCTTATCGGGTGGAAGGAAAGGGAAGGCGAAACTTCACTATCCAAAACAAATTACTACAGAATTTCAATGTTTGATTTCATCAGAAAGAAAGAAAAAAGTCTTATTTAAAACTGACTTTGCTGTTACAGGTACTTTATCTATTCACCTAATAAAAATTATTTTAAAGAAGGGCTTAAATTGACAAAGAACTTGACAAAAAGGACTCTTCGAAAGAAATATTTCTTTATTTGTAACTTTCTAAAACTTTTACACTATTTCAATATCTATATATATTTTGATATAATTAATGTAACAAAAGTTTCATTTAGAGAGATTCATTAGTAGAGTTAAAATAAATTGCAAATCAGAAAATGCATGTAAAATATACAGAAATTAACTCCAAATGCATTCCTTTTTATTTAAAAGGTCATTCCAATATATAAACAAGTTTTTATTTCGTAAGAAAAATAATTTCAAAACCTTTGGAAATTTTAGAACACACAAATATAGTGAAATATATTTTTTTAGGAACGGAAATGGTATATCTGAGTTTTTTTGTTCTGATGCAGCAAAATGGATATGGTTAAGTTACAGTCAATATTCCAGTCTTAAAGCTGCTTTCTTAAGAAGATTGGATCACTTAAAGTACAGTATTCTAACTTTAAGGCTCTTTATTTTAAACTTTAGGAATATTCGAATATCAGTATTTTTGAAAACATTCCTAATAGCGTAGTTGCGATTTGAAATTTTGGTGTAAACATGGTATAAAGAATGATATCGTACCACTCTCAAAAATCAAATGTCAAATATAACGAGCATAACGGTGGTTTTGTTCAAAATCGATACTTAAAATGAAGCTGAAACTTATCGAAAAAGAAAATAAAAAATTCATTCTTACCAGTGTTTTTTTTAATATAATCTTTTTCTTCCCTTCCTTTTCATGATCATTCATCACTACTGTCATCAATGCATGCAAAAAATTGTAATATGCAGAATATTAAGTTAATAGCTATAAGAACAAAAATATCGAATCTCTATGTTTTTGATCATTACAGATTTTAAAATTCCCCTGCCTCCAAGAAGTTTTCAAGATGAATCGACATATTCATTCAGCTATATTTTCCATCCTCCATCAAGGTATTTTATACATTTATATGAAAAATAATAAAAACATATATTCATAAATTCCTAGAACTTTCTACAATTTTTGTTCCATAAACAAATGATTTAAACTGCAGTAATATGTTTTTTTTTTAAACTTTCGCAATTTAATGTAACTCAAAAATAATCTAAAATTTGACTTTTTTCGTACAAAGTATGCTTAAAGTTATAATTTTAGATTTTAATACTTTTCTGGTTAACGCAGAAAATTCCATTTCTGTTTTTTTATAAATTTAGTGAAATCTGAAAAAGAAAATATTTAAAAAAATATATCTATCTTTTACTCCGTTTTATTTTATAAACGGATATATTAATATAATATAATTCATATAAAGTTATATATTAATAAATGTGGATTGAATTTTTCAAAATCATTGTAGTGTATAAGTATCGTAAACCATATATACAATAGAAAACTCTAGTTTGAACAGAAGTTTTCTTTGTGAAATTTTATGTATCCTTATTTAATCTAACATCATTAGCCTATTAATACAATTTACTTTGTTAAAAATATACAGAGAGTTGGGTTCTAAAAAACCATTTACAATACTTTAAAGTTTATTAAATAGGTTCTTATATATACATGTCATGATTTTTAAGACAGAATCAGATTAAAGTTTAAAAAAATATATATATTTATATATATATAAAGGATATATTTATTCAATCGTTTCGACATCTCTTTGGTTTGGCAATCACGCTAAGGGCGTAGGGAGTAAAAATTGCACGCCATGGTGGTGGTTTCAAGTGGATAACACTTGAAAAACATATGGTAAGTATCGCTGCTTTGAAGAGGTTGCCTTCTTCAAAAACGATAATGCTGACATATGTTGACTATTAAATCTAACGATCTGAATTAGAACATGTTTATTGGCTAGACGCCATATGTTCGGAAGAAATAAATGGGTGATTAGTTTGATACTTGAATATGGGAACTGAGAAAGATGAGTCAAGTGCTATGATTCCCGTGTTACAAACGTAGGAAATTTAATTTTTAATCTAATTTAATTATATATATATATATATAAAAATATATATATATATATATAAATATATAAAAAATAAATATGTATTATTTATCAAAAACAAGATATATATATATATATATATATATATATGTGTGTGTGTGTGTGTGTATCAGTGTGTGTACAAAATAACCCTGTTTTTTTTTCTAAACTAGCATGGAAAACCAAACACTCTATTTGACTATTCATGTGAATTCGTCGCCTTACATATGTTCAATTAGAATGTGCATTGATATTAGGATATTTTCGTCTTATGTAGTAAAAACACCAGAGCAATGACTTTTGATGACACTAAAATTGTATAAATTTTTGCCTGAAATATGTAAAGAATTTTCGAAGTAAATTGCAATAAAAAAAAAGTAAAACAATGCTTTTTTACGCATAACAAAGTGTTATGTTGATTATATAGTGGGTTTGGTGGCTTAAAGTTAGAGTGACCACTTCGTAATTCCAATGTTACGGGTTTGTTCTGGGATTCAGTAGGTAAACTTTCTGAATGCGAAAATCATAGGCACTCATATAATTGTACGGCATGTAAATGCTCCCTAGAGTGTCAATTGGTCTCTGCTACTCTCGCCAAAATTTATTCATGACAATATTTAGCATCCGACAAGGGCTTGAATTGTATATATTCAAGTGTCAAATAATTTGGTAGCGGAAGCGGTCACTAGATGATTCCACCCTTTAACACTCTTGACTTGCCACCATTGAACAGCCGGGCCTTAACGTGTCTGCAAAGGCTTGGCTGTTAAAATGCAGCCCATTTGGAATGAAATAAATGTGCATGTTAATTCTTTTATTGCACCAAAAAGAAAAGAAAATGAAAAAAAAATTCAGAATGTCCAGAGAGAAATTTTACGATAGCCAAAGCTTGACTTTTACAAGCCTGTATAATTCAATATTTTAACCCTCAGTCTAGAGCAGTGATCTTCAAATTTGTCGAATCACGGAACCTTTAGAACTCTAGAGCAGTGATCTGAAAACTGTGTGTGTGCCTCTAGGGGGTCCAGTAATCGTACAAGGAGGCACAAGCATATCAAAAAATAAAAAAAAAAGAAAGATTTTTAAAAAATTATTAATTCGCACAGCAAGGAAGCAAAGCTATATATTTTCTGACATAATAAATATAAAATACATATTTACACTGATATAATATACTTAAAGAATAACTTTACTTATCCGTAAAGCACAATGCATTTGATTATTAATTCATCAATAACGTTTAATAATTACTAGTATCACCATAGTTTTGTCATATATAAAATTTAATATTAATTTTGATAATTATTATAAAGTTTATAATTAAAGTCATATTGCAACTTTAGTGTTGAAGTACATTATTATTGCATTCAATGAATAGTATTTGTATGGAGGGGGGATGATGGAAATTATGATTGAAAATTAGATCGCAAATATATATTGAAAGTTTTAAAAACACTGCTCTAACGATTTTTCGTGAAGTTCCATCTCCCACACACAACTATACCATAATTTATCTTAGTAAAATATTTAAAGTAGATCAACATGTGATACACAATTTATGCAAAGACAATGAAATGAAAGTATTGTACTTATTATTAATTAATAATTATAAAGTCATATTTAGTTGTCGTTATTTGGAAATGTATTTCATTTTCAAGATTCAATCTATTCCTGTACGCTTTTGCTACTACTCATGTTGAAAATGACTTTTCAAACAAAATTCAACAAAATATGCTATTATACTGCTCAACTGCTAATCAATGAACATATTATTTTGACATTCTTATATATTGTGTCATTTTAATTTTATAAATGCACAATCAATGAATACAGATATTTAATAAAATTGATCACAAAATAATTAGTTTCATTTATATTAATTAATCAAAATATTAATTTACTAATTAATCACTGGATTGTATTGCCGTTTTATTAGCCATGAACTTACAAAATCTGTTTTTAATAAAGTTATTTCTAATTTGCTTATTAATTAATTTAACATGTTTAATTCACCCTGAAAATAAAATTAAATGAGAAATGTGATTAATGCGTAAAACTTTTCATTAAGAGTTTTCAAAAATCATCTTTACGCAGATTGATTTAATGAGCAATTAAGTAATATCACTTCATTAAAATAGTTTAGAAGTTAATTTTTCAGAAGTTTTCCGGAAGTATTTAAGACATATTATAAGCAAACTTACAAATCATTTATTTATAAAACATTTATTAATCATTTTTATTTTTGGTTTATAAACGGCATAAAAATAAAATCACAGCACTTAATAAAACGTATTGAGATTCCTTTCTTGAAAGTATCTCGGAAAGAAATACTAAACTCTTCCGTAATTCTTTTTAATTTCCTCAAATTTAGACACTTTTCGGGGAATCACTGAAAAATCTACTAGAAATAATAATAAAAAAAATTAGAAACATGGAAGCTTCTTTCTATTTAATCATTTGCTTCCATTTTCGTGTACATTTTCTTTTATTAATTTCTCAATTTGTTTCTTTTTTTTTTTCATGCATTCATAAGAACTCATTAGTTGAGTTTGATTCGAATGGATAAAATTTGATTCGTCAAACTGAAATCATCTCGTGGAAGAGTTATAGTGTAATAGAATCCAATGCAAGACATATATTTGTTTAAAAATAACTAATCACAAATAAAGTTCAACCGAACTAATCCTTTCATATTTTCACACATAATTTCTTGAATGTATTCCATTACATTTGAGGTGATAAAATGTTTATATTTGAGAAGATAATTAAAACGTTCGAAAAATAGCATTGATTTTTTCAAGAAGGTTAGCACGCGCGGGGGAATGTTACGGTTGAAAATATTAAATCGTTTATGAAACCCTCACAGACGTAATTTTATTCCTAATATTTTGTTTTGCAGAAACGACAGAATGTATGTTTAAAACAATGAATGAATACACATAAAAATATATATATATATATTTATTTTTATTTTGTTCCGCTTTTATCTAAGTTGTTTCCTGCCCGACCCAATGTGCAATGCAGTATACAAAAACTCTTTTCATTAAGGAAAAAAAAATATGTGTTTCCTGCTTTTCTCTACTTCCGGATTTCGTAATACCATAACCATATCTCAAAAACAAAATATGTGTATGTTTTGATACTAAAAGTACAAAACAATATTTGCGTTGTTAAAAAGCGTCGAATTTCAATACTAAAGAACTCCATGACTCAAAACAAAAATAACTTTTTTTTTTATTATTGTGAATGATGCACTCGAGTTTATTTCTTTTTTGCAATAGAAATTTCTAACTATATATTACTTCTCAAGAAATATATGTTTCCTTAAATGTAGGAAACTAAACCTTTTCATAGCAATTGAAAGCAGTTTCTTATTTTCCGTGTACCTTCTTTGTATATATTTAAATACAAATTGTTCGGAAATAAGCTTAGAATAAAATACACAGTTATATGTTTTGTCGAACATACAAAGAATGCCTTAACGATGATGGATAGCAACGGGAAAATACAAGCACCAAAGGTTATGAAAACAAAATCATACACTGCTTAACAACAACAAACAAGACTTATAATTAAACTTACTATATTAAACTTACGAACTCAGTTTTGAAAGGTACATAAAACATAAATCCAGTACATACAACTAAATGTTCTTCATGTCACGGAACAAGACTTAACTTATTTTTAGGTTGGGGATAAGTCTCATAATCAAAATAAATTCGTATGACCATGCCATGTTGAAAGTTTTTAAAAAAACTTTAAAAATATTGCATAGATACATTCTTGTGCATTTTAACAGTTGAGAATTACATAATATTTAAGTGTCAAGGTATGTAAGGTAAATAATGGAACCTTTTAAATGCAAATTAATATAATGATTCAAATAAAAGTGTTTAGTGTATTATAAACAATGTTGTTAGGTAAAAAGGATAAGGAAATTAGAGAGTGTAGTATTATTTGTAATATACGCTGGTGTGCCAAAATTAAGGACGAGACGGTTTCTTCAATATAACTTTGTACAAAGCTTTCCAAATCAACACATTTAATACCGCAATACGTAAGGACATGTGTAATGTAAGCAACACTTACTAAAAGAGAAATCAGAGGGATAAAAAAGAAGCTTGATTGAAAAAGTAGCATAAAGCGCAATGCGACTGAAGGCCAAAACATCCCTGTGATGGGTGTCCAGCAGGAAACATCTGGTCTTTAGTAGGGGATATGATCTTCCCTGACTGCTAGGCAGATTTCACAGCGTCTTTCCATGCTGAGAATGAGGGTGTCAATGAGTTGTTGAGGCATTGCTGCCCATTCGTCTTGCAGCGCCAATCGGAGCTCCCGAATCGTTACTGGTGGTAAGGTACGAGCTGCCAAGCGTCTGCCTAGAAAATCCCATACATGCTCGATGGGATTGAGATCCGGAGATCGTGACGGCCAATCTATACGTTCAATATCCTCACTCTCTAAGAGCTGTTCGGCAGCTACTGTGCGATGACATGGTGCATTGTCGTCCATGAAAAGGAACTGCAGACCCATAGCGCCTCTAAAAAGACGCACATATGGAAGAAGATTCTAGTTACAATAACGGGTCCCGTTGACTGAACCTGCGTGGAAGATGTGAAGGTCTGTACGACTACCAAGCATGATGCCTCCCCAAACGAGAACACCGCGACCTCCATACCTGTCCCTTTCAATGATGTTCGAGGGATGATTGTGGCTTCCCCGCACTCTCCACATGAGTATGCGATGAGAATCGCTACTCAAACTGAATCTGCTCTCATCTGTAAAGAGTACTCGTCCCCATTCATTGTCTCTCCAATTCCAGTGTTCCCGGCACCACAGAGAACGCCTTCTCCGATGGGCAGGCTTTAAAGGTACACACCGTACAGGGCGTCGTGCAAACAGACCACCACCGTGCAGTCTTCTGGCCACGGTAAAACGCGATATCGGTCGTCCAGTCACCTGTGTCGTGTGTCTAGCGATTTCTCCCGCTGCCTGCCACCTGTTTCTTCTGTCCTGTAAGACAATGTACCGGTCATCAGTGGGTGTGGTTCCTTGTGGACGACCACTACTGAACCCCCGGATAGCTGTTCCTGTAGTTTGAAATTGTCTCCACAAAGTCGTGAAACGATGCTGTGAGCAATTCCGAACTCTGCAGTCACACTTGTCAAACTGCGGCTTTCCTCCAACTTCCCAATGATTCGACCTCGTGTAAAAGCATCCAGATGTCGTCTAGCAGATTGATTATTCGCCATTTCTCGCTGAGGCAGCAACTCGGTGTGATTTTAACTGCTATACGGCGTTCACAATCTCTTTGCCAGAAATACTGATCTTACACCGACAACATGCTTTATACTACTCAGACACTCCCCCATTACGTCTACCTGCATATCTGCGCATGTGCTACCGTACATCACCTTACTTAATCTCCTGATTGATCTTTCTATCCGCTCTGCCTCTTCGTTCAGCTGATATGCTAATTTTTCGACTTCATCCTTAATTTTTGCACACCAGTGTATATGTTGGATAATTTTTATACTCAAATGAATGGGTTAAATTCAGATGCTATTCAATAGATTGAGTGTTTATTAATGTTACACTATAAAGAAACAAGAATAAAATATAGACTAGAACTAGAATAACTGGTGACGCACCTCTTTGTTTTTTAACATCCGTAAAGTTATGAGGATGGCACCAGAGCTGACCTTCCCATCTTTAAACTACCACAAAACTCCAATGGTACGGCTTTGAGCCTTGATACAATTAACGCGTATCATCATTTTAAACAGTGGGACTTCTCAGTGGCACTAAGGTTTGAACGCCTTTCTAAAATTCCTTGGCGATGCAGGTAATGCTTGTTTCATAGAGCAATGGTTCCCGTACCCCGGGTCGTCCAAAAACAATAAATTATTTGCATTTAAATTACTATTTACTGTTTTATTTCTTTCGAGTTTGTGCGACTTTCCACGGAAACCACTTTATATGTGTTCTTTGGTGTAACTGTATTTTTCTTCTTACGGCATATTTAAATACAATTAAATTAAAAAATTATTAAATCCAAACAAGCTAAGACATAAATAATCAACGTCCTGCTCCTTAATGGGAAACGGTGAAATTATTAAAGGCTGATACCGGTCTGCGGTGACAAAAAAGTGAAGTAGTACTGCTTTCGAGTATCAGTCTCTGGTTGTCCTAAGACTTTTTATGGCAGTGTGAAGAAGAAATGACTTCCTATGCAAATACTATCTAAACAAATTCTCTATTTTATCATTACCATTTACAGGTATATTAAGCTTGATAACAATGCAGCATTTAAGTCAGTTAAAAAAACTGATTGAGTTAAAATGTATCCATTGGGCAAATTCATTACGGTCACAAATACATACAATCAAGTGTTTTCCACATTGAATTCAAGACAAACTGACATTAAACTTGTACTAGTCGTTGTACATGCAAAACACTTTTTCAGTTTAAAATTTGGTAACTTGGCAAAGATGTTCAAATGTTTAAATTTTTCAAAATTAGAAAAAAGTATACGCATATGAATATTATACGTATACTTTTAAATGGAGTGCATTTTGCTTACATACCCATATCTACGTTATTATTGATGATAAATATGTTTAAAAGAAGGTTTTCGCAGAAAGCAAACTTTGCCAACAGCAAAGCATACTAACTGATTGTTTGGAAGCACTTGACTGCATTTATCGTGATACTAGGACGTCGCATGAGTTTATGAACTGACGGGGTGGAAACACCAGATTGTCATTATCATTTGACTATGACGTTACATGAATTTAGCCCGTTTCGTATAACACGGTTATTACATTCAGATGTTGAAGCTATTCAGACCAGTTTGCTTTCGGTAAGATCGTGTAAAAACGTTCTGTAAATGAAATACCTCCCTCCCTTCCAATCCCCAAATAAAATACAAAGGACTTGAATAATGTATACAATTTATGTCAAATTTGGTAACTTATTTTGATAAAAATAAACAGTAAACAATAAACCAAAATAAACAGTTTTATTTTGGCAATAATTTCTTTTAAATCTTATGAAATTAGTTTTCGACTATCTTAAACTTAGCGGCCTTTTCAAAAGTCGCTAATAAATACTAACGACTGTTCTGTACTTCATTTTAACTGTTATAAATGAAGGGATGAACTCCAGTGTGTAATATTTTACGTCCATATATAAATATTGATTTTTCGAAGTAAATTTAAAATAAAAGAAACATATAGCTCAGTATTTTATTCCATAATTTGCGGTTTATGATGCAATAATCTTGTCATATAAATATCGATTTTATCAAATATATTACATGCAAAATAGATGAAGAGGGGGTTGAATCTTAATTAAAAGAAAACAGTATAGTCTACATGAAAAGGAGAATGATTACGAAGATTGGAATCACATAATTAAAAATATCTCATTCAAATTATATATATGGTATATATTATGGTATGCAACATTACGTTTAATATTTTTATTAAAATAAATTAATTATCTTCAATTTGTTTTTTTAGTTAAAATAAGAGTTAAACAATCCTATAATTTCTCGAAATCTCTATACAATTTTCTCAAACCTGCAGTGTACAATTAATGTTTAGTCTGTTACTATATTTGTATAAAATACTGTATAATAACATATAAATTGGTATATTGAAAATAATGCAGCTATTTAACTGGCTTAAATATTTAGTCACTGCTTGTCATAGATACATATATTTTTTTTAAAGTCAAGAGTATATATCTATGTATTCATTTTTTATTACTTTTTTTATACTTGGACTTATTGATCTGTTATTATGCCTTAAATTGTAAATACTTGAATGCATATATAAACTGTTTTATTGCTATGAAAACTTGATAAACATTATAACCATGCTTTTTAAAACAAAAATTCCTATTGTGATGCTGTATTCAATGAAGTGCTTTAAATGTTGCTTTAATAAAATACAAAAATGAAAGAGTTACCATTTTTTTTTCGTTTTTCTACCTCTGTGCTTCAGCAAAAAGAAAGTGTGACAAAAAAAATATGTAGCAAATGAATGTGGTATGATTTATTTCTTTTGCATACCCAGACTTTCGAAAAAAGGTCACATAGAAATGAAAATACTTAACATCGCCAGAAAATTACGGAATTAAATAAGAATTCTGTCCATCTTGAAAGATTTGGAATAAGTCCAAAATCGAAAGAAGAATTTCTTTTATTTTCTAACATATTCAAACAACTTTAGTAAACACAATTTCGTGTCCTTATTCTGAACCATTATAAGATTATTTTAGATTGGAACTAAGCTATTATTTTTGTTTGTTGATACTAGGCTTTTTCATGATAAGCTACAGGTTGTAAAATTAGTTTTTTTAAACTAGTTGTACTAAAAACAAATCAATTCCTTTTACAGCACATTTGTGATCTTTACAAAAAAAAACAATCTGATTTTGTGAAGGGAATGTTAATGAAGAAGAAAAGTGAGACATATGTTTAGATATAAACTAAGACATATTCAGATAATTTCATTCGTTATACAAAGCACTCGTATTAAATAATTTCATTGCAAATTAACATGGTAGTACTCTGTACATAACATGTGTGTGGAATAGATCTGGACAAAAATTACCTAATATACAACTCAAAATTTTACCATTGCCCTTTAGGCAAGATAATTATATATATTAATGAGGGTAGAAATTTTAATTCGTGTTTCTATATATATATATAATATATATATATAATATATATATATATATATATATATATATATATATATATATATATATATATATATATATATATATATATATAAACAAAAATTTTTATTTGATCATTTGCTTAATAATTCATTTTGTTATATGACTTTGAAAAAGAGCCTGCCGATTTGTTTTAAGATGTGTCCCTACAAAACAGCCGTACCTTTTCATACAAAAGAGGTTTGATACCATTCAAATTTTCTTAGCAGATACTTCCTTTCTGAGTTGTTTTTTAATTTAAGATGAGGGTTCTTTTAAACACCCAAACAAATATAAAGTTGTATTACACTTAAAATTTCAGCGAATTTTAAGGATTTCTCAAATTAAGTCTAAATCTACTAGCTCTCTGAAAATGATTTATCTTTCATTTTTAAATAAAAACTGTTAAATTAAAAGAAAAGATGGGGCAAAATGAAATTATAAATTCTGAAATGAGGGGAACGATTTTAATTTCCCTTAAAGATTCCCTTGCACCAGAGACTATTAGAGCAGTGATTCTCAACCACTGTGCCGCGGCACTTTTGTGTGCCGCCAAATTTCAAAAGTATGCCGCCAAATTTTGCAAATATATAATAATGTTAATATTATTAAATTATATCATTTAAAAAGAAAAATATTTTTATATAACATGAATATATATTTAAATCCACAAAAAAATAAATTATTTTATTATTTGCTTTGCAACGCGGTTTTTTCTTAGTGCCAAATTTTGAAGTGGCGTGCATAGCAATAGGAATATGTCTCAAGTCGGCGCACACTTGCCACTTCTGCGTATAAAACGTGTTGTTTTAGTGATAGTTGGGATTCACAAGGTGTTGCATAGTGGTTACTGCACCTTTTCTTTCTTTAAAATTGGCAAATGTGTGTGATTCGGTTTAATATTAATTTATTTGTTGCATGTAGTAATACTTTGCATTAATTTATTTGCAGATCCTTCTGAAAATGGATAAATGGTTAAAAAGAAGAAAGTTTAATGATGATAATAGTGATAATGATAACGTTAGGGACCAAGTTAATGAGCCAACCCCGGCACAAGTAAAAATACTTCTTGCTCAAAAAATACGTTGTCCATCGGAAATATAATGATGATTTTTTGAAATTTGGATTTACCTCTACAATGGAAAATGACATAGTTGTTCCCGAGTGTGTGATATGTAGTTTTAAATTATCAATTAGTGCTATGGCTCTAGCAAACTCACTTGGTGACTAATCATCCTTCGCTTTCAACAAAAGATAAAAGCTACTTTGAAAGGTCTTTATCATCAAAAATTAAGCAAGTAAAAGTTTTTGAAAAATAAGTATGTGTGTCTGAAAAGGCTCAAGTAGCTTTTTTACGAAATAGCTGAATTGATTGCTGTTAACTTAAAACCTCACAATTTGGCTGAGGAAATCATATTACCTGCTTGTCGCAAAATTGTAAAAACAATGATTGGTGGATCAGCTAATACTGATATTTGCAAAATACCACTTTCAAATGATACAATCCATCGCCGAATTAAAGATATGTCGGAAAATATTGAGCAAAAATACTGCAAATTCAATTTTGCTCTACAAGTCGACGAAACTACAGATATTACAGGAAATGCTCAATTAATCACATTCGTTAGATTTATTCACGAAAAAAATGATATAATTAATCAATTTTTATGTTGTCGGGAGTTACCTGATTTTACAACTGGTAAACATATTTTTCAAGTAATTAGTTCATATTTAGAAGAAATTAAAGTTTCTTGGAAGTCATGTATTGGCATTTAAACATATGGTGCTCCAGCTATGACTGGACATCTAAAAGGATTTGTAGCACATGTTAAAGAACTAAATGAGGATATATTAGTTACCAATTGTTTTTTGCATCGAGAAGCACTTGTTACAAAATTTTTGCCATCATATTTGAAAATAGTTCTGGAGCAATGTGTTAAAATGGTTAATTATATCAAATCAAGACCATTAAAAAGTAGATTATTCAGTAAATTATGCCAAGCTATGGAAGCCAAGTACGAATCCTTGTTACTCCATACAGAAGTAAGATGGTTGTCCAGAGGAAAAGTTATATCTCGTGTGCTGAAATTAAAAGTTGAAATGAAAATATTTTTTGAACAAAATAAAAATTATGAATTTGTTCATTTGTTGGAAGATAAAATATGGTGTACTAAACTGGCTTACTTATCAGACATTTTTGTTATTTTTAACAACATCAATTCAAGTATGCAAGGGCCTAATGAAAATATCTTAAACTCAACCGATAAGCTGGTGGGATTAAAAAAACAAATAACTTTATGGGAAAATAAAGCTCAGGAAGGCAATTTAGAAAAGTTTGAGTCAGTCCCTAAAGACAGTTATAAAACTATTAAATTAATTGTTGTTGATCATTTGACAACATTAGAGGAGAGAATTATTCATTATTTCCCAAAATTAGATATTAAGAAATATGATTGGGTTCGTAATCCATTTCTCATAACGTATACTTCTGTATTTGACTTAACTTTGAATGAAGAGCAAGAACTCATTTTGCTTTCCAATAATCGAGATTTAATTTTAAAACATTCAGAAGAATCAATTAATTCATTTTGGATTAACATCAGATGCGATTATCCAATGATAGCCAAAAAGTTTTAAACATATTATTACAATTTTCCACATCTTATTTGTGTGAATTCGGATGTTCAGCATTAGCCAACATTAAAACTAAAAAAAAAAAAAAAAAAGATCAAGATTGTTAAATGTAGAAGACGATATGAGAGTAGCATTGTCATTTTTACGACCAATTATAAATGAAATTATCAAAAAACATCAAGCTCAAATTTCGCATTAAGAATATTTTTTATTATTAGCTTGTAATTAATCCCTTAATAAACGTTTAGTTATTATTGTAGTATATATTAGTTTATTTCGTATATTTAAAATTTTTGTCATAAACTATTTATGCAGTGTGTTGTAGTAAGTAAATAATTTTTTTATCTTTTTCTTTGTGTGCCACCAAATGTTGAAATCGTTAAATATGTGCCGCAACAAAAAAAAAAGGTTGAGAATCACTGTATTAGAGAATATGAATCTGAAGGATTTTTGAAAATAAATATAAATCTATTTGATCTCTCTCTTTGAAACTGACTATCCATTTTATTTTACATAAAAATAGATCAATAGAACGCAAAGAAGATGCAAAAGTATCCCTTTTTTTAATAACACAATAAGCACAAGCAAAGCTAAAAAAATACCAATAGAACTTTTCTAGTTTGACATTACAAAACACAGTTAGATTGATGCTGCAATTATCCCACAACTAACAATTCAGACCAAACTATAGACGTTAGTATAAAATTTAAATTTAATGCAAAGCGCTTTCATACTAAAACATTCATTTTTAATCACATTTCTGCGTTAATGGAACCGAAATTTTATGATATTGATGAGTCAGAATATTAATTTCCTTTAGCATATATTTTAGTCACATAATTTAGCTCGTAAGACTCGTTAAGAGCATATTAAATTAAACCTTCTTGTTTTAAAAATTAAAATTGATGATAAAGGCGCCAACACCATAAGGGTTAAATGAGCATTTGAGTTTCAATCAGCTTGCTAGGGAAAGGACCGTTGTAGTTCAATACATATGATCGCGAAATCCCTGTGAAGACTTTTAAGTCGGATCGTGAATACCAGTTATGTCTGTTCCTATGCCCGTCGTATAAAATAATGAGGGTTACCGCACTTTAATTTTATCTGATTATCAAAGCTTGAAGAAGGTAGGGAAAGGTAATATACCAACTACAGCTTTACTATTATTATCTGAACGATGCTATTAATCTTCAGGGGAATAGCGTAAATATATTTTGAGTTGAAGTCATTAAAATCGTGGTCCTTCTTCAACGCCCCCTCCCCCCACAAAAGCAATGTCCAGCATTTTATGTTTTACTTTTATGTCACGCATGTACTTGCATTATGAAATACTTATTCAATTGAGATAATTCCCTCAAACTTATTAAGTTTCGAATTACATGTTTTACCATGATGTAATCATTCTCCCTGGTTATTTTGATACTTACGAACTATTCCGACGAAATTTCACCAAACGAAAAGACAACATCAAATAAAAAACAGGTTGCCAAAAAGCATCGTTCTTACTGCGATGTTTGAATGTATGTGGGAAGGGTTTCACACTTTTGTCTGTATATCACGGTATTTGGCAGTGTCTTTTGATTCGACGAAATAATACATACGTACCTGATATTTTAAATATATGTTTCCCATCAAACAAATAGAAACGGAATTTTGAGGAAAAAAATCAATAAAAGCTTAAGTGTTTAAATTTTATAATATAATAACAGAACATAGAAAAAAACTATCTCCAGGGTAATGAAAATTTCACTATGTAATAAGAAATAGTGTTTCTATTTATATTATCAATTGAAATAAATGTCAAATTTTATTTCCTATGAAAGTAAAATTAATTTTTGGAAGCCATTACTGATATACAAGAAAACTGGATGTACGTGCATAAGGATTCGAATAGTTTTTTTTTTCTTCTTTGAAAGCCAAAACTAAACACTTTCTTTAATAATCAACATTTGATTTTCTTCATTACGAATGAAAGCATAAATAAATTCTTCGAATAATAAAAAGAAGGGTAGAACTTCATTTTGAAAAGGTTATTTTTTTCCCAAATTTAGCAAAGCAATGACGTCATTATTTGCGTGTTTAACTTAGTCATACTGTCACGATCTTCCGCATTTTACCAATAACGATTATTCAACGAGTCAAATTATCTTTTGTTACGCAAATTGCCTTTTTTATGTTGTGAATAATGATGAACTTAAAAAATAGTTAAAAACAAAAACAGAAAATGTCTAGCTGATTACTACAGTTATTACACAGGTTCTGAAATAATAATAAATAATAAAATGCAGTGAGCAGATTATTTTTTCAAATCATAATATAATATAATAATTATAATTTATCTGACTCATCCGAGAAATATACTCTAAAATAGCTGAGCAAACAGAGAAAGGTAGAGAACAATATTTATATGTGTTGGAGTGTATAATTATTGAAAATTAAACTTAATTTCAATTTGTTTTATACTTTAAAAAATTCTAACATATTAAATGAATTATCTGGATAAGAAATTAAAAATTTGTTCATAGGATAATACATACTTCTAAAATTGTTTGATGTATCGAAAGGTTTGTGAAAATTCCTAAATGTATCGACAGAAACGACAGATTTATTTTAGTGACATTCTACAGGTAACGCGGACAGTACAGGTGGATGAAATATAAATGAGGATTTCTAACAGTGACAGACGATTTCTATGTTTGTTGATCAATTCATGTAAGATGTTAATTACTAGCATGGTGGACAAAAACATAAATTTAGCACTGCAACTGCATAGTATGTTATTATTAAATTTTGAAGACGTGTTATTCGGAACAGATTGAGGATTTAGATTGGTACATGTACATGTTGGTTACTTATGTAGATGTTCAATATGGAAATGGAGCAAGAAGTTTAAAAAATTACCGTGAAAAATTTTAAAACTTTGGTTGTAATCATCGAAAAAGAACAAATTTAACTAGAATAAAAATTCGAAAATTTCCTGACCTTATTGTGAGGATCGACAAATACTGGTAAATGAAATTATACTGCAAAATGGCCAAAAGTTTCAGAACGTTGGTAGTTCAAAGGTACGTGTCTCGAATTTTAAACGTACCCGAAAAATTGAAAAGAACATAAATTTGTGAAATACTCGAATATAAATTTAGGAAAAATGTTGGATGAACTTTTACATTCGTAAAACAAAACATTGCAAAATTAAATGATATGCAAAACGTGTAAATGCTCTATTACAAGCAAAGGCTAACCAACAGAAATTTAGTGTTGCCTTTGGGGAAGGAGGAATCACATATTGTGTATGTCCAATGTTTCCATGTTTCACCTGCATTTATATATTTATATATTTTCCACCTGCATTATATCAGCGTTTCTCAAACTGTGGAGCACGCTCCCCTGGGGGACGTGATAATTCTACCAGAGGACGCGAGAATATTGAAAAGTCGAAACAAATATTTAAAAAATTTTAATTTACTAAAAGGAATCAAAACAAAATACATTATAAGATAATAAGAAATACACATTTACAATGATATAACACACCTTTAAATGTGTTAGTACTTCCCAATATGTTTGATCATTATTTCATCAGTACTACGTTAAGAACAAGTTTCATCATTACCAGTGACCCCATGGGCTTGTCATACACAAATTATATGCAATTTTTTTATACTTATATTTATAATTGGTACAGTTTATAATTAAAGACGTACTTTATCTTTAGAGTCAAAGTACATTATTACTGAATTTAATACATCATTATTGTATGGAGGGGGCACCATGAAAATTGTGATTGAAAATTGGGTTGCAAACATTGAAAGTTTGAGAAGCACTGCGTTATACTACTGTACAGTTTTAGAGAAAGTTAAGGAATTATAAAAGTCTATGGACATATTACTAATCGAAATGGCATCCTTTGCCAGACTAAACGAAATTTAAAGATCATCATAGAGCAACCTTTGGAACTTCTTCCTTTTAGTCTGTATTTAGTGTCTTCAGACTCTTACTTTTAATAACTCAATAAATACAACGTTTAGTCAAAAAGAGTTTCATGGAAAGGAAAATTTTCAATATTTGTGCATTATTGACTTTGTACGTGTTCATTTTTTATCACATATGGTAACGTTGAGAAAAAGTTGAAGAAACTAAAAAGAAACTTTATGTAAAAGTAACACGGATGTAATGTTAGAAAGGGATATTTCAAGACAGATCATTTAGCAGTCTAGTTTATACACTGTGGTTCATACAAAATGCAACACCATGAAAGAAATGCCCTAACTACATGACAAGTAAATTTTTCGCACATTATGATGGAGTAGGCGTATACTTAACATTTCAGTACAGATGCACCTCATGAACGTAAGAAATGCTCTCAAAAGGCTCTATAAAAAGCGACAATATAATAGACTTTGAAGCATGCTTTTTTATGTGAGAAGTTTCATTAGAAGGCTTAAAACGTCTTTCAAGCATATTTCTTTCAATGGAGAACAGTTATCACCCATAGAGAATGTAGATTATTCTTCCGAGAAATCAGTGACCGATCCCAAAGTAACTCAATAACAGTGATACGCACCTCCACGGAAGTTAAAGGCAATGGACTACTGGGCCCAGGATCTAGGTCTCAGGAAGGGGCTGGCCTTGCTCATGACTCGGACTCAATTAGACCATGATCGGAATAACTTCAATCGACTAATGTTATTTACAGATATATTCTCCAAAAGACTAGGGACTTTAACCTATATTCTAACTGGCATTAGAGACACGACTGCATTATTATGCAATGACTGTCATCCATGTCTCGTCCTATGCCTATCATCATAAGCCATCATTACTCATTTAGTCGTAAGATTGCAGTCGGTTTGTGTCTAAGGTTGTGAGATTATGAGTCAAGCAATTTTATTTGTTACGCATTTATTTTTGAAGGAGTATTTGATAATCTATGCTACATAGAGCCGACTTAAAAGGATCGCAAGTAGGGGGCTTACTTTTAGATAATTTTCTGGGAACTCGAGAAGTCTTAAGATGTCATTACGAATTCCTTATCGACTGATACATGAAGATTAGACTGACCGACTGGCGCGACCATTGCATACCTCACCACACTATTACAAGTGTATTATACCCATGGATCATTTAACCACATTAAGAACCAACTCATAACAAACATAACCTGTTGCACAAAAATCAAGTGCCTGCACATACCTTTCAACATTGTTTTCAGAACATATGAGTTTTCGTTTACAAATCGTCAATTGGTGTCATCACCTTTATTTTAAAATCACAGACATTGGAATATGGAATAGAGCATTGAATCGAGCACTTTGACAATAGAATGGCAAGACGTTGTCTTTACAATTGAATGACATTTCTGCCTGTAACATCCCATTGTTAGAAATTGAATCTTCAGACACCATGCGTTAAAGTCACTTAATTTTTGCCTCATGCATCACTGCTGTACTGACTATATAGTCTCTGCACCCGATATTGTGGCTTATGGTAGTATTAAATGTCACTCCACATTTACGGATACAATTGCCAATCAGCACCACCATTCGCGACACGCTATGTTTTTCATCACCATTTTGTATTCTTGTTTTGGATTTGGAAGAATGACTAGTTCAATTTACATCACCCATCACTACATCAGATCAAATTGGGCACTGTACGGACACACAGTACGTGCTGTCATAGCCCATTAGCATATCCAATACCTCTTTCATTCAACTATAAGGTATGTAGAATTGATTACTACCTGCGGGGGCTGCAACACTAAATTCCGATCATATTATTCAGTATTTTTGAAACTGCTTTGAGTGAATATCTTTTTTAAAAAAGATACTTTGTTACTTTCATACAGATATCATACCAAATAAAAACTAATATATATCTATATATATATATATATAAATGCAATTCATCTGATCTATGTCTTAGATTATTTCGCCGTTCGAAAATTGACTTCCACCTGACTTCATCATTCAACAAATATAAAACTGCTGTAGGAAAAAAAATCTGTGAGAAACTATTTTTAAATAATTATTCAACGTATTTTAGAAATGTTTATAATTGTACATTAATATTTATTGCTAAAATTTATTTTAATAATATTGTTTTTTTTTTAGTTTTGCACCACTTTTTTTTAATAAACTGATTATTTTAAATTTGATTCGTGAGAGAAGCAGTGTTTTACTTTATATATTACTTTATATTATTGTTACATATTACTTTATATTATACAAAATTTATGAAGGTTTCTTACGTAAAAAAAATCGATTTTATTTTGCTCCATATACACAAGTAAAAATAGAACAGGGAAATGAATACAAATATATGAATGAAAAGAAAAAATTAGAATTTCATTGAAATATCAAAAACTAAAAGTTATTTATATTTGACATTTATTAGAGTTCGCTCACATAAATACTATTGTACATACATTATAAAAATGCAAAATACAAGTAGTTTTTTTCAAAATATAAAGAAATGTACTTTATAATACATCTACTTATGACCTTTTATTATTAATGTATTATTAGTTTACTGCAGTGTAAATTCTTTAATAATCTGTAAACACCTTCAAAATTTGTATAATGCAAACATTACATAAAAATAAACTGTGTTAGAAAAAGTGTTTGTATTTTATAAAAAGGAAAATACACATAACTCGAATATAATAGTTGTACAATCAGGTTTAAAAATATTGCAGCTACAAATTCTAATTAAAATAAAAAATGCATTAAAATGTCATAAAATACAGCACGTGAAGTATTGTAAAATTCTCTATATTGCTTATTTAAATATACACTTTAAATATTAAACGATAAAGAGATATGCATATGCCGAAGGAATAACTATTGAGGAACTGAGCATGCTCAAGCAAAACGTATAATGAATGAGCTATTTAATATCGATTTTAGGTAATACAAGAAATCAGAAATGAAAAAACACCCACTTATCTTGCAACCACAAAATAATATATTTATGCTTGTGAAGCTAATAAATTAGTAAAAAAGCCAATCCAATTTCTTTTTCTTAATATAAAAATGAAAGTCTAGAAAACGAAATACTTAAATCTATCCATAATAATGAAAAATATATAGTTCATTTATTCTACCAATTATGTTAAAAATAGTGTCTTGTAATTCTTTATTTACGGAATCCTTGGAAAATTTTAGTAAATAAACAATAACACTTTGTATCTTCAGATTGAGCATAATAATAATCTTGCTCTTAGAAATAAATACTATAATCATTTTTAGGTACAAATAAGAGAATTTTTTTCGATTACTTTATGAATTTGCGTATGAAAGTAAAAAGCATTATAGACAAATATATTTAAATCAACAATCTATTAATCTACAATCTTCTGTAACTTTAGTTACTGCAAAGCACAGCACGGGAAAGGAAATGTTTTAAATAATTTTAGAACAAAATATATAATTTTATTGTAATCAAAATGGGTATTTCACTAATATGATTCCAAATGATGCATCGATCATTTTTTTAAAGCATCAAAATAAAGTTACTAAAATTTAGTTTTACGGGGAATTTAAAAACTTATTTCATTTAAAAATATTATTCTTAGCCAAAGGATATATGTTTCGGTAAACATGGGGAAATATTAAACTATCCTCTTACATGCTTTAACTTAAAAAATAAAAAAAAAAATCTGAAATTATAAACTAGAATGACTCTGGTTTAGATAAGTTTGTTGTGGTTGTCTAACTTAATTTTTAAAGCAAAATTAACTTATGATAATCTAAATATAAAATTTTAATATGAATATCATTGCACATTTAAAGAAATCCATTACAGGTATCTAAAACTAAAAACATTTTAGGAAAAGAGAAGCATTGAAAAGCATCTTACGTAATGCAATATTTTGCTTTTTCTCTTTGACATACTTCAATACATGCAATCTTTATTCCAGTAAATAGTACTGCAAAACATTTTTTTGTGTAATGAAATCAAATTCAGCATTTCCAAAATCCCTTATGTAAGACGCATTTTTTTGAAAACTATCGCTATTTTCTAACACAATGCACATAATCCTCTATTATGCATAAAAATTCTTTCTCGCAACAAATGTACATGCATATCCTTTACACGATACACAAAACCAAATAATCCGCAGCCGCAAAACCGAAAAACCACCTGAAAACACCCGCTCGTCACAAGTGGAAACCACATGTGTTTCTCGCGCGCATATGTAGGGCATTCTAATAAATGATGCACACTCACCTCTGAAGCTGGCCTTGACCCTTCTCTCTGATCTTGTTCTGAATCCCTGGGCCGAATGAATGTGTAGAACCAAAGCCATGTTGCGTGCTTTTTCAGGTGCAAGTCTGCTCCGCGGAAAAGCGCATCTTCAGGTTTCGTGAATGCATCGTATCCGGTGGCTCACGGTGAACTGGCAGTCTCGCTGCCCGCGTTTGAGGAGGGCTTTCGGAGGGTGCGCAACAGAAGCGCCGCGCGAGATCCGGTGAGTGAATGGGATTGACGTGTTAACGTGCGGGATTTGGAAGGAAAAAAATATCTATTTTCTTATGGTTGATAGAATCGGCGGGTTCTTACGGATGTGATAAAAAAAAGGTTGATTAATTGGAATTTTATAAGGCTCTCTTCACCTGAAGCAAAATATCAACTTATAACTCTTTTTCATACAGATAATTATCCCACTATGAAAATAAAATCGTCTGCGAAGCATTTTACAAAAACATGATCACTTTTTAAAAATTTTACTTGGAAAATACAGTATAAATTTTGCATTATATGATGCTGCAAGAAAAGTATGAGGCATATTTTAGAAAAAAATAGTGCAGCAATGTTTTTCAAACTGTGGGTCGCACCTCCCTAGAGAGGCATGTTAACCTTTCATGGGTGGCGCGAGCATATCAAAAGTCGAAAATGGAAGATTCTTTAAAAAATGATTAGTTTACTGAAAGGAAGCAAAACAATCGACATTCTGGCATAATAAAATAAAATACTCATTTTCATTTTAAATGTATCAGTACTGCACAATGTATTTGTTACTTAATTTATCAATTTTAATTTAAGAACAAAAATTTAATAATTAGTTGTTACCCCATGGGCTTGTCATATATAAAATTAAATAGTTAGATAAATTTTATGGTCTATAATAAAGATCATATGGTAACTTTAGTGTAAATATACATTTTTAATGAATTCGATATTTTATTATTGTATGGAGGGGATGCGATGGAAATTATGATTGAAAATTGTATCGTAAACGTTTAAAATTTGAGAAGTACTGTATCCCAGTTAATTACGCTTAATGCAAAAACGCTTAAGATGAAATATGAGTTAACACGAAATAAAACTACAGTCCAGACAAGCTATTATGTTTTTCCATGTCTTTTTTTCCCCCTAACACAAAAAGATTTTCCTATGGGAGAAGGATATTGAAACGTAGCCGACACGTAACGAAATTTTGAGAAAGGTTCTGTAGTATTGGATTGTTCTACTGTATAACCGAAAAAATGCATTGCAATAGACGATGATAATGTGTATACAGTTACGATTATGGTAGACAAAGAAGTTTTGTTTTTTCAAAGCTCAGAATATATCTTTGGTGCGGGTTCCGACGGCGAAAATGAAATAAATACTGCAACTTCTGTCACCAAGTTATCTTGAAACGGGTTCTATTCGGGCTTCTACTAATCATCTTGGGTAAAATAGTCTTTTTAACAATGATTTCAGTTGAAAACCACTTTCCGTAAAAAGGACTTGATGTTTTGTAAATGCAAGCTTCTATTTAAGTGCTAGTCGTTGAGTAGGTTATATGATGGTTCAAAATTGATTCTAAGTGAAAAGCATAGTTTGAGCTATCGGTGGTCGAAATTCGTATTATTAACTCTAGAAGGAGGGATTAAGAGAAAAACGTCCAACTTACGGCTGACGAGCACGGCAAGTTTTCCATCATGACCGTTCGGGAGACAAGGTAAGTGGTTATATTTATATAATAAGATTGATAAGTTTAACTGCTCCTCGAGTTTAGTTATCAGTGTGCATTTTCATTAATCCTCATAAATTCTTAAATGTGTTAAAGACTAAATAAAAGTGGTTAACTTGAAAAGTGTCTGCTTCTCTTGCTCGAACCCTCTCAGAACAACGATTGAAGTATCGCGATAATCTGAAATGATATATAGATGCATGTTACAATGGTGAAATGAATAACAAAGTGGAAGACATCGAATTATTTGATGATAAGAAAGACAAAGCAAAGAAAAATACCAAACTATTTTACAAAAGCTCAATAAATGTTTAGTTTTTCGAATAGAAAATTTGCATTAAATTTCATTAGGTTCACGTGAATGCTTTCGCTTCATTGATTTTTATGAAATACATGCCCATATGCATATCTTTGTAAATGAAATTAATAAACTTAATTTCGTTGAATATATGTTTTTTTTACTGGCAATATCTTTTAACAAGAAATTCTTTTAACTCGAAAAAATATTTCAGTCCCCTCCAGTTTCGTGTTAAGTGATTTTCACTGAAAACCGTTATCTTGAAAAAAGATGAATTTATTCAAACAGGAATGATAGTACAACTAAATGGTCTACTCTCATTAAAATACCTTATCAAAATTTTGCCATAAATATGAAGTATTTTTCAATGTATCAGAATAATGCAAGTGTACGGCATATTATTTAACATTAGAGGAAGATAATCATAAGTCTGGTTTCGTTTTATTACAAAAACTTGGATTATCTCTTCGGATCATTTCTAATTATATTGTAACTAATCTGATATTAGTTGGCTACTCGTTTTTGGTTCGATTTTGAAATCGCGCCAAATAAAATCTTACGTACATTCTAATGTTATTGTACAGTAATTATAGTGTCATTTGGTGGAATTTTACAACTATTTAGTGGAAAAATAAGTAGAGTATCGATATTACTACGAGAATATTTTTAGAAATGTTCTAATTGACATATAAATTCATGATGTTATAACACAGATATCATATTTTATGCGTTTCTAGAATTTAAATTTCATAAATATGAATTTATACATCAACTCCGGCTTATCATATTTGAAGGGCTCAGACATAGAGCACATTTATTTTAAAAAGATAGCAAAAAGTCTTACTAAAAATTTAAGCTTTATTTATTCAGTTGTATTTTTCACTAGACATGGTTTTTTTTAAAAAAAAATTATCTTACTTGCTTTAATTATATATATATATATATATATATATATATATATATATATATATATATATATATCGTAAATTTCCCAAGAATTATCTCAAATAATTTTAAGATTTAGCAGATATATAAACGTATTTATTGAAAATCTACACCTTTATGCAGACCTAATGTACTCCACAATTGAAGAAAAGCTGTATCTAATTTGCAGCAGATGCCACAGGTAAAAATACCCAAAATATTAACCCTTTTAGAAATATTGTGGCATGAAATATCAGTTTTTGAACCACTTTAAAAATATATTTCTATGATTCTTCAATAGTATCGGGTTTTTTTTCCAGAACTTGAACTGTAACCTAACCTTTCATTTTCAATTACCTGGTTCAAAAATGTACGTTTATTAAATATATCTTCGATATTTGTGGAATGTTTATATTTTTATTAACAAGCATCTTCTAAATCAAATCAGGCAGTTTTTCTCTGATCGTAAATTATCCTCTGAAACTTACTAACTTGATCGAAACTAGTTCCTCACAACTCTAAGTGTTGTATACTAGAATTATAAAAAAAATGATGTGTGTGTACACTTTAGAAGAACATTGATTTCTTAACCCTTTAACTGCCGTTTAAAATTACTCAATTTGCTTCCCAATGCCACCGATTTTCATATATGTGTATACGGTATATTGGAAAGGGAAAGAAACGGCTCAAAAAAGCAAACATTTCTCTTAAGGTATTCGACTACGCTCGGAATCGTGGTTTTAAAAAAGCGCATACATGGAATAAATTTCATAATATTTAGTGTCACTCAGGTTAGAATGCATGCATAAAAGTATATTAAGGGCATTTTGACAAAAAACAATATTTAAATATAATATTTTGGCAAAAAATTAACTTAGAGTAATCTTTTTCCAAATGTTCTCCTTTTGTAAAAAATGGTTCTATTATAGTAATATTTTGCCTGTATATAGCTCAGATCTCTCTACAATGACTAACTAGAATTTTTGAAAAATGCACATTATTTTCAGAGTTACCACCAATTGAAATAATTATTCGCGTTTTTTTCTTAAAATTGCTCCCCTCTGTTGTCGTAAAACATGAATAAACCCACTTTTAAGTTATATATTTCAAAAGTTCTATTTCAGCCTCCGAACAGAGGTCTGATCTATACAGGCAAAATATTATTCTAATAGAAGCATTTTTCACAAAAAGGGCAACATTTGGGAAATATTATTCTAAGTTAATTTTTTGCCAAACTATATTGTACTTAAATAATTTTTTTTTTTCTGAAAATGTCCTTAAAACAATTTTATGCGTATATTATAATCTAAGTGACACTAAATATCATGGAAATTATCCATTTATGCGCTTTTGAAAATCACGGTTCCGAGCGTAGTCGGATACCTTAAATAAATAAATCCTTCTCAATAATGGCCAAGTTAATTTTAGTGTATTGCATAGCCTTCGGAATAATATTACTGATCGCAATGCAAAGTAAATAATCGTATTTCAGAATGAAGTATGTGTACATCCGGACACTCAACGCACCGGTTGAGCGAGACGCCAGCAGCAGTTAAGCAGTTGAATCGTTATTTTCTTTTAGAATTGCATTACAATTCTTTGACAAAAGATACTATAAATTTGAGTGGGTTTTTCTTTCCTGCAATTTCCAAATTAATTCTATCTATGTCTGTCTGAAGTGTTTCAGTTGTTGAGATAGAGAGAGAGAGAAAAAGCTTCCAATTTCAGTATTACTTTACTAAATATGTACAATCGTGAAATAATGCATAATATTTAAAAAAATTCCTTGCCAGTAATAAAAGTTTCAAAATACTGGACATTTTTACAATCGCAGACATTACCTGGGGCAGCACTAATAAACCAGCACTATCCAGGCTATCCCGCTCACATGACAAGCCTACTTTAACGGGTTGAATCCATTCAGCAATGAAATATAGGAGAGGAAATACTAACAATTTATACTAGGAATATGGAGTGATTCAGTTTGAAAGGGAAAACGTGATAAATTATGCTCTTCTCCATAAAACAGGAAATTTATAATGTAATATTGATGTTAGAGGTTTTTCAATCTAGGAGTATCCCGAGTTTTTCTATTTTTTTAACATTATGCTGTAGTAGTATCGCTGCATTAAAAAAATTCAAAGTTTTAAAAACGTATAAACAAATATATATCTTTCATCTATAAGAAATATTTTTACAAGTATGCTTCAGTTAAATTACTTCTTTATGCGTATAAACTACATTTTGAGGAAGAGGGAGAGTCATAATAAAACAAAAGCAGACTGAATACAAAATGATGTAAGCAAGTAGATCAAAAGTAAATAGAGAGGTAAATGGACTTGATTTAGATCTTGATAAAGTATGAATGTTTACTTTGAAGTGATATAGTATATCATCTTAAGATATATTGCTCGAACTAGGATTAATGGAATGTTAATGGAATGGAATGAGTATGAAAAGAGACAACTACATACTTATATTTCTTAAGTAATCTTGAGCTTTCATGTACCTCTTGGTATGTAACAGCAATTAGTTACTTAAAAAATCTAAATTAATTTTTTTTAAAAAAAATTGGAGGTTCTAGTTGTGTGTCTTTGATGTCATGTTTAACTTAAACTACTTAGTTTTTTTTTCTTACGAAATTTTTATTTTTTTACGTATTAAAAGTCAAATATTTAAAACTTTTAAAAAGTAGTTATTGTGTTTATGTTAATGGGAAAAAAGCTTCTTTGCACATTCAACTAATATCCTCCAAATAAAATTTTTAAACTCCTTTTTGTACAAATAAAAATGAGATAAATATAAACTCGGGAGCAGACATTCACTTAATAATAACGTTAGTATTCGTGTGGGATGACTGTATAGCTCCAATCTCATTCCTTTTATAATTATTCTAAATGAACCACATAAAAATCACAATGACAGTTAATAATTTAACTAACAAGGAGAGGGCACGACTAAGGAAATTCATTTGGGGGTTCTAGACTTGGTGTAAGAGTAGTACTCATTTAGGCTGCTCAACCCTCAATGTAATTCCACCAAATGGACAGTCAATTCGGAGAAAAAAGCCTTCGAAATTCATGCTTAGTTTTTATACAATTAAATTTATATTTCCTCCGACGATTTTTTAGCTTGGTTAAAATATCGTCTGCATACTATACGCAAGGTCTGGGTTCAATTCATCGGTCAATTTCTTTTTTCATTTATTTTAATTATTTTTTAAAATTAAATAAAATTATTTATGCAAGATTTATAAAATATTAAATGATATTTTGTATAATTATTGTGTATTTTATAAAGTAAAAACTATTAAATAAGTTTATTAGTTAAATTATTTATTATTAAAATTATTAACAATTAAAATTATTTAAAATAATCATTGATTAAATTTATTTTAATTAATTATTTCTAACAATTATTTAAATTAATTATTATTAAAAATTATTTGAATTAATTATTATTAAAAATTATTTAAATTAATTATTTTAAAACATTATTTAAATTTATTATTATTAAAAATTATTTAAATTTATTATTATTAAAAATTATTTAAATTTATTATTATTAAAAATTATTTAAATTTATTATTATTAAAAATTATTTAAATGTATTATTATTAAAAATTATTTAAATTTATTATTATTTAAATAATTATTTAAATTATTTATTGTTAAAATTATTTAAATAATTATTTAAATTAATTATTATTAAAAATTATTTAAATAAATATTTAAATTAATTATTATTAAAATTATTTAAATAATTATTATTTAAAATTATTTAAAATATTTTTAATTAAAATAATTAATTAATAAGTATTATTTTTAATAAGAATTACCATTGATAAGAATTATTATTAACATGATGAATTTATTAATAATTTATTAGTTTATTATCGAAATTATTAATTTAATTTAAAATGATTATTTTACTATTAAAATGATTATTAATTTATTATTAAAATTGTTATTAATTTATTATTAAAATTATTAATTTATTATCGAAATTATTAATTTAATTTAAAATGATTATTTTACTATTAAAATAATTATTAATTTATTATTAAAATTGTTATTAATTTATTATTAAAATTATTAATTTATTATTAAAATTATTAATTTATTATTAAAATTATTATTAATTTATTATTAAATTTATTACTTATTATTGAAATAATTATTAATTTTTTTAGAATTATTTAAAAATAAACTTTTACAAATTATTTAAATTTATTTAAAAAGGACTTATGAAAGGTTTTATAAAATTATATAATAATTATATTATAATACACATAAAAAAGGCATTATTATTATATTAATTATAAAATGACCTTTGATAGGGTATGGAAATATAAGCTATTAAGGAAGTGCTTTGGTGCTTTTGACATTAAAGGTAAAACTCTGCCCTGGATCTCAAACTTTCTAAATCACCGAAATTTTTTTGTCAACTTTCATGCTACTTTCTCGGGTTCTTAAAAAACCTACGTTTTGAGTCCAACTCTTTTCTCTTTATTTATTTCCGCGGATGAAAAGTATGTTAATCCTTCTCAAATTGGACTTTTTGCTGATGATGTTGTTTTGTGGTGCAGAGATGGCAAATAGTACCAAAATGGAATCCCAGCTGAATAAGTCCTTAGTAAATATTCAGGAATTTGCACACAACCACAAAATTAATTTCAATGCTTCAAAGTCGACTGTCAGCCTCTTCACGACTAATAGGCATCTTTACAACTACTCTCCTGAAATGTTTCTAATGAGTGAGCGCTTGAATTACAGTAAATACCGTAGCGATCTTGGTTTCACTTTAGACTCGGAAGTGAACTGTGGTAAATATATTGAGAAAATAGCCGATAAAGCAAGAAAAAGACTTAAACTCTTAAAATTCTGTCAGAGACTGGAATTCAGACGCCTCCACGCTTAGAATAACTTATACAACCTTGGTTCGCCCAGTCCTTGAATATGGGTACCAAATCTTTCAAGTAGCATGTCCTACAAACTTGAAAATACTGGAGATAGTGCAACTAAGTGCTGCGAGGATTATCACGGGCTTTAGATGTAGTTGCCCTACTGACATAGTTCTGTACGAGGCAGACATCCAACCTCTTACTATGAGATTCGAAGTCAACTCTAATAGGTATTTTAACAAAATTAACAGCTTTGGATCCTTCAATAGAACCTCTTCTTACATTTTAAATTGGACAAGTAACCAACGTTTAAAGCGAGACAGCCCACTTAATTGCATGCGGAAACATGATTTTATTGATTTCAATGTTGACACATCTACACCTTTTAGCTGCATCACACCTATTGATTCTTTTAATCATGTTGAATTCCGGGAGGAATTATTGACCAGTACTCCCAAACATAGCAGCCATCCGGAATTACTCAGACAACTGGCACTTGAAGTAATAAATGACATACCCGATCAAGCCTTGATTATTTACACAGATGGTAGTCGTTCGGACACGGTTAGAGCAGGGAGAGGTATTTTTAGTAACACTCCTGGGAACGATGTTAAAATCAGCATCAGGAATCCTGACCACTGTTAAGTCTTTAGATCGGAACTCATTGCTATTAGTGGTGCTCTCGATCATGCTCTCAACTCTTATAAGGACAGTACCTAGATCCTGACAGACAGCAGAAGCTCCATCCAATATTTGAAGAATTGACCAAAAATTATGGGCAATACTGGTCTAGATATTTTATCCAAATTAGTTAGGCTTGGTCAGAGGAAACAAGTATGTCTCCAGTGGATTCCATCATATGTGGGAGTGCCTGTGAACGAAGCTACTGATGAGCTGGCTGGTAGGGGATAAAATCCCCCTAACCCCAGTTCCATTGTCTTTACCCATACGGAAATTCCTTCCTTCCAAAGAAATAAAATGAATTTGACTTGACGAAACCCTCGTCCTCGCCACTGGTACGCAGCTAAGAGTCCTAGCCTATCTATACAGTGCAGGAGTTCCATGGCTCATCAGACGGCCTTGGAACGCTTTAGATGCGGTCACCTGCGTAGTATGACTTTTGTGCAGGGGGTAGTCTTTCTTTACTTGTCCCTGCTCTCTCCTTGCTTGTCCTGCTCATCTTCTGGACTGCTGGGGCATTTCCCTGCGATAGTTGTATGAAGAGCAAGGCCTGGTGTGTGAGACTATTACGCGGAAAAGTCAAATGGACTTGGTGTAGGCTTTCCTGCTCCAAGGAGATAGGAAAGAACAACAGCACAACAATAAAATGATTAATTTAATACTAATATACTTTATAAATTATTTTATATTATGTATAAAATTTTATTTATAGTATATTTTATTCCCCAATACAAATAATTTGTAACTAATTTTATGTATAATATTTATAATACTTATATATTTTATTATAAATATTATTTATTAATATAAAAATATATTTATATAAAATTTAAAACAGATATTAATATAGTTACATTATTTTTTTACTTTATAAAATTCAAAATAATTACATAAAATACCATTTAATACGCCTTTCATACTTAAGTTTCTTTAACTTTAAAAATAATTAAATGTAATGAAAAAAAATTACTGATGAATCGAACCCAGACCTTGCGCATAGTATGCAAACGATATATAAACCAAGCTACGAAATCGTTGGAGGAAATTGAAATTTCATTGTATAAAAGCTAAGTATGAATTTCGAAAGCTTTTTTCTCCGAATTGACTGGCCATTCGGGGAAATTACATTGAGGGTTGAACACCCTAACTGATTACTTCTATTACATTGTCTGCACCCCAAATGTAGTTCCTTAGTCGTTCCTTCTCCTTGAAAGCGAAAGTATTTTTACCTACTTTTAAGGACTTTTCAATTTTTCTTCGATAATTTTAAAAAAAATCCAATCACACACTGAACTAAAATGTTCCAAATGTGCGTGACTTAAATAAAGGAAACATCCCAAGCGCTTTTCACTAACATTTAGTGGAAAGTGTTTGTAGGCTAAACTTTCATATTTTGTTCAAGACATTTTATTGCTTTTTGTGATAATCGGCAAATAGCATGTTCAACTTTACCTTGTTTGTGTCTTTTTTACAGGGCGCAGTGTGTCTTGTGGTAAACTTGTAACTTTATATCTTTCTTGATAAAGGTTTTTAGGAAGCATTTGAAAACATTCCTTTCAAATCAAAGATTTCATGTTAATTACTTTTCCCCAATTTACTTTCGTTATCCTGATTAGTTTCCTCTATTTCATCAGGTTCTTACCTTCATTGATCAGTTTCTATTTGCTCAAATAGAGATTGCACTCATGTCCATTTCTTTCTTTGTATTCTGTTCATTTACATTTATAAACCATAAAGAGTCATGCAACAAAGCAATCAAGGTCACTAACTCGTTCAATGGGAAATAACATAGCCTTTGATGGAAAATATTTTGGAACAAAAATGGTCCATAGGGGAACTCAGGCATCCCATTTAGCGTAAAATTGTAAGGAACGTTTGGGAGTCCCAAAAAGAGGGAGATATATTACGCATACAATTCAGTACCCATGAAGAATGTCCTACTGGAGAATAATGAGAAGGTTATTCGTAACAAACAGTTTTCCTAAAGTTAAAGATTTCGCGTGGCTCGCGTTAAAGATTTGGCTCTGTGCTCCACGTGACAACTCCAGGGTCAAAAAAAGGAAGGAAAAAGTTGTAAGCAACTATTTTCATAACACATTGCACGCATTAAACCAGTGCTTCTCAAAGTTTGAATGTTTGCGGCTCAATATTCAATCATAATTTTTATCGCAACCCCCTCCATACAAAAACACAGCATTTAATTCAATAATACTCTACTTTAACGCTAAAGCTACAATACGATTTTAACCTCTTAAGTGCCATCGGCGTATATAAACGTCTAGCTAAGCGAGAGTTTTAATTGCCCAGACATAGATACACGTCTTTCCGAAGTATGATCTTCACTGCTATCCATAAAATTATTCCGAAGGCTTTTGAATGCAAAAAAATGACCTTGATAGTGTTTGCGAAGTATTTAATTATTTTAGAGGATTTGCTAGTTTATTCCTTTCTCGGTGGCGGAATTCGGAAGCGAATCAAGTAACTTTTAATTGACAGTTAATGGATTAATTATCAAGTGTTACAAATTATCAAGATAAGGGGTAATTTTTGTATATAATTTTATACATGACAAGCCCATGGGGTTATTGGTAATTATTAATGCTGTTCTTATAACTTAGTATTATTAAATTAATCATAAAATACATTGTGCAGTAGTGATACATTTATAAGTGTATTATATCAGTGTAAATGCGTGTTTCATTTTTTATCATGCCAGATTGTATTTTGTTTGTTTACTTTCAGTAAATTAATATTTTTTTAAAAAATCTTCCATTTTCGTCTTTTCAATATACTCGCGCTCCCTTGTATAGTTATCACGCCCCCTAGGGGACGCGCCCTACAATTTGAGAAACGCTGCATTAAACGTATTTTTAATTCTTTTGTAGTCTATCCCTTAAGAGTATAGGTCACCTAAAAGAGTGTTTTGTTAGATTTCGCTGGGTTGTGGATGTTATATAAATAAGAAAACATATTCTAATAAATAAAATTTCGTTGAGATTAATACGAAGTAGTTATCATTTTTTATTACAATTTTACTGAAAGGCCTAACTCCTGTAAAATTCATGTTCCAGTTTTTTGTTAAGAATTGCGTCTATTAGTTAAAAAACAAACAAACTAGGTGAATATTGATAACAAGACCACTGTCAGTAATTTCAGACTAACCAATTATTCTTTAAGACACCTAGAAATGCACAGGCATATGAAAAAAATTCTCCTTTTCTTCTAATAATCACTCCAAAGAATCAGAAGCCTCACTAGACCGAGGTCAGCAAAAATAAGTGATTTCTCCCGAGGGCTATTGTCTAGCTTTGAGTACCGAGTGCTAAGAAGTTACTTTCTTCATGGGGTCAATAGTTAAGTTCCTAGATCTTTAACCAATAAAGATTACCGTAGAGACCTATAGGTCACTTAGAATTCTTCTCAGATACTTTTGCTGCAGTTTTTTGAATGAATGCTTCTATTCATCAAGAAACATCTGAATGAACTTATTAAATTGTCTCAAAATTTATTTAGAGTATTATGTTCTCCACCCCTAAACGACAACGCCGACTTGGCATTTTTTTGTAAAGTGAACCACTTTTGAGCTTGCCTTACGTTCTATTGATAAAGTTTGGATACTTTAGAACAAAAAGAGAATGCGGAATTATTTACAACCTCAGAACTTTTTTATGACAAATAAGTTACATCAGCGCTTCTCAAACTGTGGGACGTACCCCTCTAGAGAGGCGTGATAACCCTGAGTGGTGGGCCCAGGCATTGCTAAAAGTTGAAAAAATAAGATTATTTAAACATACTATTAATTTACTGAAAGGAAGCAAATCAAAATACATTCTGGCATTGTAAAAAATAAAATACACATTCACATTGATATAAGATACTTATAAATGTAACAGTACTGAATAATGTATTTGATAATTAATTTTACAAACTAAGTTTAGAACAATTTTATTAATTATTAGTGACGCCATGAGCTTGACATATATAAAAGTATATACAAAATTTAATACTTATATTGATAATCTGTACCCCCCAAAAAAACATTTGAAAGAAATAATACAGAAACAATTCAAGTTTTGTTTATGTACTCTTTCAGGTGTTCTGTGTGGGAGACATTGGTTACATTGTATACATCAACGCGATTGTTCAGTTCCTGCTACAGTCCATTCAACATGGTAATATCATCGTTTTTTGAAAGCACGTGTTATCTGAAAACTTGGTGTTTTACATAAGATCAAGTTTCGATATCCACTTTGACACTTGATATAGCAGAGCTACATGACTGTATAACACGTGTTGTCAATAGCATTGATAGTACCGTGATGTGTTGAGTGTAGAAGGAACTGGACCATCGATTGATGTACGCCGTGTAACCAAAAATTCGAGCATCGGACTTATATAAAACTATATAAATAAAACGCGAATAGTTTTTGTATTCATCCAAATCTGTTTTTCTTTCTTTGCTGTATCCATCTTAGTTTCTTTAATACAACACGCTTCAAAACCCCGGAAGAAATTATGAATTTCCCTGTATATTTGCAATATATTCCTGAGTTTCATTTTAATCTCTTTTTTAATCTATTAAAGGACATATTTATACTTTTCACAAAAAGATTATAGGCTTTCTATACACATATATATATCTTTTTACTAAACAAATAAGTACAATTTGGGTTAAGTGCTTCTTTAACGTATAAATAAAGTACCGGTATCTTGGTGATTTTCCGTTGTTGTTATTGTTTGTAATCTAACGATTACTTATCACCACTTGCAGTAACATTGACAATTATTAAAACTTATTCTTGAAAAGTCGTGTTATTTTTAAAGTCTACTAAAATAAATCAATATCCTAGTTATTTTTCACATTTTCTCCAGTTCAATCATGATAATGATATACGTATGGCATTTAAACTAATATCTGAAAGCAGTTGCGTGATACATTGTGGCTGTTTTTGAAAGGGAAATGGATGAATGAAAGAAACTATTTTTAATAAGCCCACGAAAATGAATTTTCATTTTTGAAAGTAAAACGGATTCAGTGTTGAATCCTTTTATGGTTTTATTGATCTGGTTATAAAACCAAATTATGAAAATTCGTGAAGTAAATGAAGTATTTTCCAATTTCAAATGCAAGTGGATGAATAGTTCAAATTTGGGGGCAACTGACTGTACACAGTTTACTTTCTAAAACTGTTTATTATATTTTACATGTATTTTAGTCGTATTTTTTATTATGTTTTAATCTCATACATCCAAAGTAAAAAAAAATAACATTATAGATAAAAAAAGAAAACCTGTCTGTGCTGTTTTTCTTCTTTAATGAACATATGTTTTATAGCAAGAATTATTTGTAATGAAATTATTTTTTTCTGAAAGCTCTACTCTTCTGCTTTCAATTAAAAATATTTTAAATGGTTGGGCTTATATTTTAAAGAAATACATTCAATTACCATTAAAATTTCAGATTTTCTAACAAAGTCATTTAATGTTATGAGATTAAATTTTATTCAGGTATCATAACTTTGCTGCTCATGGCTTAAATGTAGGAGGTTCGTCACCAATCGCTCTAGTTAAATATATCAGCGAGACACAAAGATCTGTGAAACAGTAAATATGATTTGTTATTTTGAATCATAATCATATGACAATAAGCACTTTTTAAATCGTCAAAAGATGGGTCCTCAGAAATTAAACATACACATAATTTAAAAAATAAAGCTACATACTTGATATATATTTAAATTTGAAGCAATCAAAAGAATTAAAATACATATGTTATCTAAAGCTAATTTTGAATATGAGTTTACATGTAGAGAATTAGTACGAAAGCTAATACACACATACGATTGCGTGTGTGGGCATGGAAAATGTAATTTAGAACTCCATATCAAACTCAAATTAAGCTTAATTTTCAATTAAACTTTATCCACTGTGTGTGTATTCCAAGGGAGACTACAATTTTTTTAAAAATGTTTCGCGTATGAAAAAATGACAAGCATAAATCCGTCTCCATATTTAAATAAAAGATCATGCTCTTAATAAGAGTGAATTACTATATGAAGGAAACCGAATATAATTGATTTTGAATTCGCATTTGTTAGCTACATTATCTGTGGAAAATGTAACTTACAACTGTTACGCGCAGATGCGTTCATTTGTATTCAAACTAGGAAATTACGACTGTACGAAAATATCAGAATAAATATTATATTTTCTTTTCAACAGATTAATGGAGTTAAAAATTGTGTAAGTGCAAAGCATAACTTTTAACGTGTAGAAGCTTCAATCAATGAGTTATTTTTATTAAAATATATAATATTAACATAAATTTACGAATTCAAGAAAAAACTCAAACCTGAGTTATGAGCCAGAATTGATTTCTTTCTCAGAATTGTATCATTCGGAATCAAATTATTGAGAAAGAATGCATCTGGATAATTACATAATGATCTGAAACATTAAATAAATGGCTTTCATTTCAAACTGGAGTAATGTATCAAAATATTAATTCGTTTTTAAACCAATACCCCCTTCCATAAAATAAATGCATGGTTTTAGATTTGATTAACACTCGTTTCAGGCGAAAAAATAACTCTTATAAAAGGAAAAATTTGTTGAATAAAGAAAAATCCCTTAAGCTTTTTTAAATTTAATTGAACTTCTTTCCTTAATAAATAATCAACCTCTAAATGGGTCCTAATTTTATAATAATAAGGATCATTGGGATATTTGTTTAAATGTTTTCTATCAGTAAATGGTTTTGCTTTTGTTCCAAGGGCATACAGAATGATTGGCAACAATCTTGGAAAATGTAAATAAACTTGACATATATATTCACTGAGTTGCCAAATTATTATGACTACTTGATACTTACATGGAGATCAGCTATATCTTCATCTCGGTGACACTATAGAACGAGATACATATTAATAGGGGATACAGGGACAATGAAACACCCATTGCAATTTTTACTTGTGCATAAATAGGGAAAAAACGTGATTTAATGGTGTTTGGTATGATTGTAGGTGCTCGAAGCTTCTGAACTAATATCAGTTAAACGGTTGCGCTAGTGAAGTGTTCTAGAGCAGCACTTATTGATGTTTACAGGGAGTAGATTCTTACGCAGAGAATCGTGTATAACATCAAGCTTGCGGACGTCACTGGCTGGGCGGAGTGAATATTAACGTTGCGACTGTTACTGTTGCTGTTGCTAATAATACTGTTCAGCAACACGAGGACTTTCGGCGACAGACCTCGCAATTCTGAACCATGTTCAAGTGACGAGGACGACACTTTAGTTGGGACCCCCTCTCCTACCTACCACACCACACCAATGGGAGGACGTTTGGGCTCTCAATAAATTTTGCGTGCATCGCTCCTTTACACGGCGGATCTTCAGAGGCACTAGGCTACCACGACACCACAGACTACTGGAAGTTCAACAGATAGGATAATTGCAAAAACAAAATGCATGTTCCAACAGAAAAAGCAACGGTTGTAGAGCTACAGATGCAATTTAAATATTTCTATGCTCATAATTTTCCCGTGGCGTGGTGTAGAAGTTAGGAGAAGAAACGTCTTCCTCGTCAATTGACCGTAATTCATGATTAAGGTGTATTTTGCCATTAGCTCTTGTGTTACTTTGTAGTGTGGCGTTAATAAATACTCACTCAGCTGAAAATATACCGGAAAAGAAAATACTTTGAAGGTCATAAAATAAAAATAAAAAATTAGCTTCGTTGTTAGTTTAAAATTCAGAACAATTTAGTACTATTTTTGAATAGTTTTTCAAACTCTGATTACGTGGTAATTATAAAACACTTCAATTAAATAATTGGACGGTGATTATTTTGAGTTAATCTTTCTTCAATTTAAAAATAATTATTTGTGGGGGGGATAAGTAAAGGGGCACCAGCAAGGGGATCCCTTGCTGGTGTTAGACTTTCTGAAAGTGTACGATATTATGGACCTGGTCTACCACTGTTGACCAATGGGGGCGTGTAACAAGAACAACAGCAAGGAGAATTATTTTATACCTAAAACACTTTAAAAAAATCAATTTTACTTTTGGTGGAAGCAGACATAAAAGGTAACACCAACACTTAAAAAAATGTTTATACTTAATATATTACAATTTTTCCTGGAGGGATTTTCTTTTGCTTAGAAAGAAGATCAGTGTCCAAAAAAAGAACATTTCCACTTTCCGAAATGTTGAGATAATCTTTTTTTTAAAAAAAATAGATAAGCTGATTTGATGTAAGGCTTAATTTCCCTCTAACAGTTTTCTGTTAACAGTGCATTAATTATTTCCTTAATTTTTTAATTATAAAGTATGAAATAGTTACTAAAGGATTCAAAAATGTTATTATTTCTCAAGTCTTTACTGATGCAAATAAAATTAAGAGATACTATGGCTTTTAAAAAGTGTGACAATCCTTTATTTTCAAAATAAGGTAATGTAATGAGATACATCGATTCAATTACATTTACGAAAAGGCAGTGCTTCTCAAACTTTCTACATTTCCGACCAGATTTTAAATCAGAATTTTCATCACGCCCCCTTCCCCATAAAATAACAATGTGTTGATTGCAGTAATAACGTAAAATACTTTGAGAGAGATGCTAAAGCTACAATACGACCCTAATTTTAAACCGTACAAAGTATTAAAATAAGTATTAAATTTTGTGTATGATAAGCCCATTGAAAAATCTCTACTAATTTTTAAACTTGTTCAGAACTTAAACTTAGTATTGATGCTTATACAGGCAAAATATTATTATAATAGAAGCATTTTTCACAAAAGGAGATTATTTTGAAAATGGGTCATTCTATGTTCATTTTTTGTCAAAATATTGCACTTAAATGATTTTTATTGTAATAATATTCTTAAAACAATTTTATATACTTTTTCTAATCTAAGTGACACTAAATATCATAAATAATATCCATTTATACGCTTTTGCAAAATCACGGTTCCGAACGTATATAGTCGAATACTTTAAGTCATTAAGTAAGTCGCAAATGCATATATCTGGATTTAAAGTAGTAACAGAAATCTCCAAATAATGGTGATAGATGACATCCGCATGCCGGTTTATAATATTCAATTCATATTAAGTAGGTAGCATTCTTACCCATACATAATGCAGCTTTAAAAATGGCGATGGTGCTGTGAATGATTGTTCTATATAAGAGCAGCATGCTGTGGTCCAATTTTCGAGAGATAAACAAATGACTTAAATAAGAAAATATTCATAAAGAAATATTAATTGTTTATGGATATAACAATTTATTACGTAAACAGTGTTGAAGAAATTTTTACAAGGCCGTTCGAAAATTTTTGATGGAGATCGAAGCGGTCATCCAGTTCTGATTGCGGCAAAATCAACTTACCAATAGGTGGAAGATTTTTTTCGTGCTGATCGTAGAGTGACATACATCGCAACGGCAATATGTAGTTCTCACGGTTTACTATACAAAATAATGCATGATACTTTTAATTTTCAAAAAGTTTACGTACGTTAGAACACAAAAAATAATCCAATGGGCATTTACTTTCATCTGTTTGGTCCACAGAAATAGCAACTTGGAGGTAAACAATTTTCCGATGATGACGACGTTCAATATGAAGTCCTAATGTGGATGATACTGCAACCAAAAGAATTATATGCAGCTGGAATTGCAGCTCTGATAAAACGATGGAATAGATGCATCAACATTACTGGTAATTATGTGGAAAAATGAAAAATAAAAAAAAAAATTCCAAGCGATTATCATGTTTAATTATTTTATTATTATATTTTGTGACTTAATGACTTTCACTGGTATTAATTATAAACCAAGCCATACATATATGTTATGTTGTTGCTCTGATGAAATCACAAACTGGGTTTTGACAGAATAATCTGTTTATTTTTAAACAAGAACAAAGAAAATGGGAATGACAATTAATGAAGTGAAACTTTTTAACTCGCGTCTTTGCCTAAATGGCTAAGTTCATTGTTTTAAGAGGTTTTCCTTCTCTGTCGTCGGGGGTCTGTCTCCTTGGTGCTCTCTTTCTCTTTTCCCGGAGTTGTTTCCCTTCGAAACCACCTCTGAGGGGAATATCAAGGGCTTGCAGTAGTGCCGCTTACTTCCATATGCATTACATAAGTGTCAGGTTTTTCTTAACAAATGCATCAGACAGAAATATTATAATTCACTGTGCAGACCATTTGATGGAACCATTGTCCTAAATTCTACGGAAAATACTATTCAACAATTACTGTATTGCAATTACTAATAGTTTAAGTACTATATTACAAGAGTTCATATAGGTAACCTTTATAATATTACTGTTTAACCAGCAAGCCGTAATTACGCATTTTAGTAATGTATATGGAACTATAAGGTTTTGATATATATTAACAATTTTTAATAATTAGAAAATTAATTTTTTTTTCTAATTCAAAAATTTTAACCACATGAACAAATTAGTAAAATCAAGAAAGATTTAATATTTACTATACAATGATGTAAAACAGAATTTTAAAATTTGTTTCTCTCTTGTTTCTGGCTTGAGATTGTGTAATAGTAATATCATTTCAATCATTAAATTGAAAATTAAGCTGCAGCCAGAATTCAAATTGTTCGCTCTAATGGTTATTTGTATGATTAATAACTACTACTCTAAGCAAGCAAAAAGGGGAAAATAATAAGCAGATGGCATAATAATTTATACACATATCACATGATAAAACGTTTTCGTGAAAAAAAGACAAATAAAGTAAGTACGTCAGTGTTCGCAAGAACTAACAAATGACAGATTCAAAATGAATTTTAAATATACGCAAACGCTAATGGGGCAATTAATCAGAAAAAAACTGTGGGTGAAATAATAAACTGTAAACTTAATTTACATTTCTGTTTTACCCATTCTTTTATTTCTTCACAAAGATGATTATTATAAATGTTTCACTCAAACAAAAAGAAATTTATCCTTATGATACTGTAATTAATTCTACCATACCCGTAAACAGCACACTGTGAAATAACTTTTCTTCTCTCTGAAATGTATTTGGAAGTATGTATTTAGTTTTAGCATTTTGAATTAAGATTTACCAGATATTTGTATTTATGTTAAACAACTACCATTTAGGATGATAGAAAAAATATTTTACGCATAAGTATAAATAGTGTACTGTATAAATTTCCATTCCCATTACGTTTCTTTATATTTAGTAAATTGTTCTTTTTTTATACCATCTTTATTTTAAAAATGTTGATTTTTTAAAGCATTATCTTTATATTGTCAGTATTTCTTCTTTTTCTGTCTCTTTAATTATCTTCCAAAATCCAGGATTTCTGTAGCTGAGAAGGAAGAAAGTTTTTCCTACGTATTTTGTACTAAGTTTATTTGGGAAGCATGCATTTTTTTACAAATTCACTTTATATTATCCTTTGATTTATTAACAAGTAACGAGATACTTCTATGCAATGATATATTTAATTATATATAAGGATATGCAGAGTTGTAAGACTTGTTCTTTTGCTTTACTCTTAGCGTTAAAAAAATCATGTTTCAGTTTTTGCATCAAAAAAGCATTCGTTTTTGTATTTCGAATTTAATGTTTTGTTATATTGTACGCTTTATTTAAATTTGCAATTCTTTCATTAATACAACTAAATACAAATGTTAATGAAAATAATTTGTGAGGTATTTTATACAAATTATAATCTTTAACAAAAGATTATGAGAAAAAATAGCATACATTTTAAAACGTTTATAAGTTAGAATAATATTTCAACAATATACCTAAAAAACCAGACTGTATACGAAAAGCGAAACATATACCGTTGAATTCTGCGTACAACACGGAACACCGTATACCGCGCAGCTAAACTTTCAAGTTGTAGCTTTTAATTTCCAGGCATATTCACCGTATAACGCACACCCCCTTTTTTACGAAAAAAACTGAAATGTACGTGAGCAATGTTTTTTTTTGTTTTGAAGTCATTTATTCGAGATCTTATTCCAAGCTTTAGATAAAAATAGTATAATCCTAAAAATAAAGCCCTTTAAGTTCATAAGGAATGTCGTTTCTTGTAAATTAACAATATTTCAATCTATGCAGAAATATAATTTTTTGTGTGCGCATTTCAATTTATTTTTAAAGCTCTCGTTTTTATTCCCGGCGTATAATGCGCATCCTTAAATTTCAATCCTACTTTTTGTATTAAAAGTGCGCGTTATACGCCGGATTTTATGGTATATATATATATATATATGTATATATATATATATATATATATATATATATATATATATATATATATATATATATATATATATATATATATATATATATATATATATATATATGTAGAAATTTATATTATATATAAAAACAAAATAATAGATAATGAACATAACAAGAAATATAATAAAAATATAAAAGCTAAACATATAAAATTATATATAAAAAAGAAACTATATATGTAGAAATTTGTATTATATATAAAATAAACAAAAAATAATAGATAATGAACATAACAAGAAATAGCGTAATAAAAAGAATATAAAAAGCTAAACATGAAGATCAAAATTATAGTAAAGTAAAAAAACAAACTACAAAAAAGAAGAACCTAGCGAGTCAGAAAGCAATTTTGGACTTAGGACCGAATAAGTGGGGTTAAACTAGTTTGCAGGCGCCAACCTTCCCCCTTTGCAACGCGGTAGGAAAAACCAAATAAAATAAAATAAACAAAAATTCAGAGTATGTAAAAACACAGAAATTTTTTTATATTATTGATATGATAAAACCACTCACTACTATTATGTAACAAACTCTCCCAAACTCTTAATGCAGAAAAATCGCATACCAAGAATTAATAATTACGTAAGAAAAGTAGAAAAATCCTAAGACAATTACATAAGAAAAGTATTTTTCAAAAAATAGTTTAAAAAAATTTCTTTACTAACGGAGCTTTTACGAAGAGAATCAAGCATCTTGACATCAATGAAAATCAATTATTCACCAAGTTAAAAATTCGAATATACATAAACAGATCTTTTGAGCTAACTTTTAAACCAAAGCAAACAGCAAAGACAGATATCAAAAAAAAGACGACAATCAAATATGGTAGAATTTGAATTGGTTGATTGTCAAAAATGTAAATTTGCTAGGTTCTAATTTGGTTGTTTGTCAACAATGTGTAAGATGTTCAAGATGTGTGTGGAAAAAAATACAAAACTGTAAACTGTGATATGAGTGTTATGATATAATCTTCACAGCAAGACCACTAACATGCTGACTTTGAAATCCTATTGTTGTGTGGTGGTTTTGGAATTTTATTTACATTTTTATGAAATAGCAAGACGGTTAATGTATTTGTGATGAATATCCTATTATATTTTAGTTCTTAAGAAATTAAAAGGGTATTCATGATCTAAACAACATTGAAATTTTTTTTTATATTATTGTATTTATCTATTTTGTGGGTAGTTAAGTTATCATTTCTAAATAAAAATTCAAAATGATATTTCTGTAAATTGATATATGCAAGTTACTATTCCATACAGGAATTTTAATTACATGGAACTTAAACGAATCTCCTTTGTCAAAAATGTTACTGACTACATTATTGTTAATAAGATGCAAGTCCAAATCGCAAGAATTCCACCATATTAGAGTTGAAGTTACTTTTAAGGAGCTTGAGATAATCCGGTAGAACGTAATATTTGGTTTGTATTCACTATTTTTACCAAAAATTATTAAATCATCTATATAACGATTAATCAAGTAAGAATCATTTTTTACAACATGTGTATCATATGTATATGATTATATATTAAAAAAATTCTTATATTGGATTATAAATATATATATATATATATATATATATATATATATATATATATATATAAATATATATATATATATATATATAATATATATATATATATATAAATATATATATAATATATATATATATATATATATATATATATATATATATATATATATATATATATATATATATATATATATATATATAATTAGTTTAATGATTAAGATTCGTGCACTAGTTTTAATTTATTATCCACTCAATTAATAGTACACGAAATTATAATTATGTAAAACCAATAACATGTTGTATAGAATCATTATTTAAAATAAATTATTCTACTTAATTCCTATGTCTATATCTTCTTCTTTTTTATTTATTTATTAATTTATTTTTAGAATATGTAACTAATCATGGCTTGCTTCATTTTCTCATGACAAAGTTTAAAATGTAATAATATTTACATCCCCTTCCCCTTTAATTTTTTACTTAAAACATTCATCAAACTGTATTATTGGATACAGGTTATTTTATCCGAATTTGAATTTATATACTGAAATAAATATTTTTTTAATTTTAGATTGGTATCCCTCATATTTTCAATAACCTTAGAAAAAAATATTTTATTTTTATTCCTTAATAAAAAATACCTTTCAAATACCTTTTTATTTATCTTCTTAAAGCAAAATGTTTCTGAGGAATTCACCTTTGAACACACAAATAAATAAATTCAAACAACTTAAATTAAGCTGCCTTACACAGCTCTGTCCTGCCAAATAATGCAATACCTGAAGTAATATTTTATTGCAGGAAAGAATAGAAATTTCATAGCAATATTCTAACCATTCGTATTATATACCTAACATTTAAGGCATCTCTATCTCATTCAAAAAATCGCCCATTCAGAAAATTTTCTCGAAAACATTTTAGGGAGATCTGAAAAGAGCAAATCCGTAATACCGATAACGAAAACCGACGTTGAGCAAAAAACAAAAAAGGCAAAAAAACCCCGACCTATTGTTCGGAAGAATTGATGGTGAATGGGAGAATGCAGAATGAAAAAGAACATGTGTAGCAGATGGCCCGAGTCTATTGGATTAGTCCTATAAAACTGTTGCGGAGCTCGAGTATTGTGCTTTTCTTTAAATTGCGAATCCCACTCGCAAGAATGCTGAAATGAAACAGGAAACTCCTAATGTGATAGCGAATGGAGTAAAATGAGAGAACGTTTCGATTTTTCCTCCATAATCAGTAAGTTGTTAGTTAAATTTAATTCCAGCATTTCCAGTTAATTGATATAGTTCAAAATAATACTTCGATTAATTTTACAAATACAATTGAGTTTGTTTCATTCTTAAATTTGTTAGGATGTTCGATATTGGGCCTAACTTTAAAGTAGGTTGGAATAAAAGGCATGGCTTTGGTAAAGAAACCATATATGAATTACAAATTACGCAGTTTTGAAAATTAGTCAAACTATAAAGTACTAGTTCTGGAGGTTTAAACGACAATTCTAATTTTAAAACTGCTTTTGACAAATGTACCAGTGTCTGAACTAAACGCTAATCACAGTTCCAGACAGAAAAATCTCACACCTTCGTGAAAATTAGTAATATTACAATTAATGCATCTGTTTACAATTATTTTTTTTAATTCGAAACTATTAATGGAAATTAAAAAAATCATTTTAACACGTACAGGGATATCTCACTTAACATTACAGTGCAGAAGAAACTTACAAAATGCATCAGAGAGAGAAGTATGATATTATTTTATTTATAGGATAGCAAAGTCCAATATAATATTAATGATGGAATTATTATTCATATGAAAATATATTCCAAACCTGGGTCCTATTAATTAAAGTTACTCGAAGACAGCGTTAACTGAATTATTAGTTTAACAATTGGTTTTAAATTACTTTCATAAATATTGGCAAACATATTTTATAATTCTAAATAGCATTAGATTGATATTCCATTCCAAATTTTTCATTTGATTATCTCTCATACGAAACCACTTTATTTATTGATCTGTAGTTAAAATGAGGTAATTTTAATTTAATAGCCCCTGAGAAGAAAATGTATTAATAAAATTAAAAAGATATTGAAGAATTTTACTCTAAGAAATTAAAACATTTTGATTTGTAGAATTCAAAAAACAAACTCCTAGATATTCGAGAAAAATAGTGTGTATATAAGACAGTAAAATTCTTACAAATACTAAGCAAAATGCACATGACATCATAGTCATAAGATAAATGAAATTATGTGTTTCCAGTCAAACAGTTCATAAATACACACACCCATATATATATATATATATATATATATTATATATATATATATATATGTATATATATATATATATATATATATATATATATATATATATATATATATTGGGTTGGCATCTAAGTAATTGCCGATTTTTTTTTAGAAATTTAAAGACAATTTTTTCATGGAACTAAATAACTTTATTCTGTAATGCATTACCCATTTTGATCAATGACCTTTTGCCATCTTTCAGGCAGCAGCATAATCCCTCGTTCATAAAACTTCTGGTTTTTATTAGCAAAAAACTGAATCAGGTACGATTTGACATCATCATCATTATTGAAGTTTTTACCATTCAAGGAGTTTTGTAAAGATCGAAACAAAAAGTAATCAGATGGTGCAAGGTCAGGACTATATGGTGCATGTGACAAAACATCCCAACCAAGCTCCAATGATTTTTGCCGAGTGACCAAAGATGTGAGTGGCCTTGCATTGTCATGATGAAATACAACACCTTTTCGATTTTTCAATTAGGACCGCTTTTTTTCAACTGCATTGTTTAATTTTGTTAGTTGTTCAATGTAGACATCAGAATTGATCGTTCGGTTGGGTGGTAAGAGTGCAAATTAGACAATGCCTTTGTAATCCCACCAAACTGATAACAAAACCTTCTTTTGATGAATATCAGCTTTTGATGTTGTTTGAGTTGGTTCATCTGGCCTGCTCCACGATCTTTTCCGCTTGATATTGTTGTAAACAACCCATTTTTCATCGCCAGTTATCAGTCGTATTATAAATGGATCATTTTCATTACGTTTCCTTAGCAAATCGCAGCTGTTAATGTGTTGCGTTAAATGCGTTTCTTTCAGTTCGTGAGGAACCCATGCATCGAGTTTTTGAACATAGCCAAGTTGTTTTAAGTGATTTTCAATGCATGTATGTGATACATGAAGCTTCTCTGCAATATCATGTTATACTGTGACGATCCGAATCGATTATTGCTTTGATTAGGTCGTAATCAACTTCAACTGGATGGCAAGAGCGTTTTTTATCTTTGAGTGAAAAATCACCAGAACGAAATTTGGCAAACCAATTTTGACACTGCCGTTCTTTTAAGGCTTCGTCACCATAAACAGCACATAACTTTTTATGAGCTTGCGATGCGTTTTTCCCTTTGCGAAAATAAAAAAGCAAAATTTGACGAAAATGTTCCTTTTGATTTTCCATTTTTCAACGAACGCCAAATGAGAACTACGCAACCGACCAAAAAACTTTTTTACTGATTGACAGCTGAATTTCCAACTATCAAATAACAAAATGTGTTTTACATTTGTAATACATCTGCAATCCTAAAAATTCAACTGAAGCCATCTATAAGTGATATCCGCTATTACTTAGTTGCCCAATATATATATATATATATATATATATATATATATATATATATATATATATATATATATATATATATATATATATATATATATATATATATATATATATATATATATATATATATATATATATTATACACACACACACACAAAAATATATATATATATATATATATATATATATATATATATATATATATATATATATATATATGTATATATATATATATATATATAATATAAAGGGTGTTTTTCTTAGAGGTGTAGAACTTTAAATTGCAATAAAACAACGATGTATTATTCGATTGACATGAATTTTTTTTATTCGAAAGATAATCTTGTGGCATTACATTTTAAATATGATTTTTGGCATATAACTGCCACGGCTGGCTCGGATGTGGTCCAATCTGGACGTCCAATTTTCAATGACTTTTTCCAACATTTGTGGTGGTATATCGGCAATAACACGGTGAATGTTGGCTTCCAAATGGTCAAGCATTTGTGGCCTATCCGCATAGACCAAAGACTTTACATAGCCCCACATAAAATAGTCTAGCGGTGTTAAATCACAAGATCTTGGAAGCCAATTCACAGGTCCAAAACGTGAAATTAGGCGGTCACCAAACGTGTCTTTCAATAAATCGATTGTGGCACGAGCTGTGTGACATGTTGCGCCGTCTTGTTGGAACCACAGTTCCTGGACATCATGAATATTCAATTCAGGAATGAAAAAGTTAGTAATCATGGCTCTATACCAATCACCATTGACTGTAACGTTGTGGCCTTCATCGTTTTTGAAGAAGTACGGACCAATGATTCCACCAGCCCATAAAGCGCACCAAACAGTCAGTTTTTCTGGAAGTAATGGTGTTTCGACATACACTTGAGGATTAGCTTCACTCCAAATGCGGCAGTTTTGTTTGTTGACGTAGCCATTCAACCAGAAGTGCGCTTCATCGCTAAACAAAATTCGCTTATTAAAATCGGGAACAACGGCAATCGCGTTTTGGGCCCATTCGACGAATCTACGCCTTACTCGATGATCGTTTTGATGAATTGCCATACCAAAAACTGAGAATAAATCACTTGACAGCTATTAAATTGCTCGCCATCTTGGAAGGTAAAGCCTACTTAAACCTCTATACCTGGAAAATTTTGTCATCCATTTACCATTTTATGAGACCTTATGTAGAAATTTTGTATATATTTGGGTATGGCTTTAGTTGATTGTGGTGATGGGCACAAAGGTTCTGAGTTGGCATATAAAAAAACTATAAATTTTTTAAATAATACAAAAAAATGTGTGAATTGTTTTGATAATCAGAATTTTTTTGCTTTCCCTTCTGTATCTAAACATTGTCGTTTTAGATTTTTTAAAACTCGAATTTTTTGGAACTCTAAATATAAGAATTTATCTCGTACAACAAAACGAAATATTCATTTTTCCGATAGTATAGATGAAAATCAAAGAGATAATGATTTTGGTAACATATTAGAAACTCGGTTTTTCAGAGATATTCATGCTTTAAAACTAAAATTTAGATCTTGCACTGATAAAAGATGCAAGGCGTGTTTCATGATGAGTGGGGAACAGTTGGATATGGATGCAGGTTATATATTTTGTAAGACTTTTTAACTGTGTTTACAAAATGACATGCAAACATATGTAAATTTGCTTACATAGGTCAGACCTCTAACACTATCAATATTAGATTGAACCAGCATAGGTCTGATACAAGGAAATTTGATTGCAACAAAAACCAGGCTAAGATTGAGATAGGACACTTTCATAAACATGGATTCAATAACATAACTGTACATATACTTAGAATAGTGCCAAATATTAAACAAAGATTATGGTTCGAAAACTTTTTTATAGATTCATTTAGATCATATTATCCTTATGGTTTGAATGTTATATGGAAAGGTGAAAGTGCCTTATTAACTTTTAAACAAAAATCCGAGAATTCATTATATCTTCCGAATTTTAATAAATTTATTGATAATAGTAATAATATTCAATTAGCGAGAATTTCAAAAGCTAAACGCAGAAAAAGAGTTACTAGAGACATGTCAACCCTCAAGAATTCTATGTTAGAATTAGCTGCTAAATTTGATGATAACTACAACACAGGCTTAATTAAATCGTTTATGTTTGGCTTGAATAAAACTGAAATTAAAACTATGACAGATATTTTAAACAGATATAAATTTCGAGATTCTCATAGTATGCATATGATTCGAGACCTTAATAACAATTTAGTACAAAAAATGAATATTAAATTAGATGCAAGTGAAAATTACTCTACAGAATATTGTACATTATTATTTATGAATAAATCCTTTAACAAAATTAATTTTTCAAGTATATTTCAAAAATATCAATCCTTTTTTCCTATTAAAAATATTATTATTAAAAAGGCTTTCAAACACAACAAGAAATTTGGTAGATTTATATTTAATTATAATCAAATCTCGGAGCTCCTAAGTTCTGAATCATGTAGATGCAATCTATATCGAGACTATATTGATGATTATCATCAGCACGTTGTCACAGGAGACCTTAGCATCGTGAAAGATGATTTGTTAAGAAATTTTATGGAAAAGGGTACCGGTTTTAGACTTATGATCACAAAAATAAATCTAATGTTATGAAACAAATCATAAAAGATTTAGATAAATTTTACCTTAAAATGGCAATTAAATACGGAATGCCGATTGAAACATTCAATCAATTTAGATCTTATGTGGCAACAGAAATTCGGGAATTAGATTTTACTGTTGAAAATGAAATTATGTATAAAGATCTTAAATCATCAATAGTAAATATCCAAAATGACTTCGTTATTACATATGTTGATAAAGTCTCTGCTAATTATGCCATAATTTGTAAATATTTTTACAGTAAAATATTAAGTAACCACATTTTAAATAATAATTCATTTCAAAAACCAATTCACAATAATAGAGAAGATGATAATCGTCTTTTAGCTTTGAACAAAAGACTGAATATTCATCTAAATAATATTAAATATCAAGTATTTTTTTAACACCAACATTTCATAAAAGCCCTATAAAATTCCGTAGTATCACTAATGGATACAATACATATATCACGAAGTCTGGGAAGATCTTGCAATATCTTCTTCAAAATCTAATTGATAATTTACAAAACACGGCAATTATTAAAAATAGCTTAGAGAGATTGCTAGAGTTACTAAGGATATGTTGATTTTTTTCTATGCATGGTTTTGATTTCGAGGACCTTTTAATTCTATAGATATTGACGATATGATTAAGGTTCTTCAGTTAATTTATGATAAATATGAATTATATACTTCAATGAAAAAGAAAAATTTGATATTCTTGTTAACCTCATTTTAAACGAAAATTTCATTATATTTGATCATAATCTTTATAAACAGATCAAAGGATTACCTCAGGGTGGTCCAGCTAGTAATTGTTTAGCGAACCTATATTTACATTTTTTTGAAATAGATCATGTTATAAATGATTCTTACTTAATTTATCGTTATATAGATGATATAATAATTTTTGGTAAAAATAGTGAATACAAACCAAATATTACATTCTACCCTGATTATATCAAGCTCCTTAAAACTAACTTCAACTCTAATAGGGTGGAATTCTTGGATTTAGACTTGCATCTTATTAACAATAATGTAGTCAGTAACATTTTTGACAAAAGAGATTCGTTTAAGTTCCATATAATTAAAATTCCTGTATGGAACAGTAATTTTCATATATCAATTTACAGAAATATCATTTTGAATTTTTTATTTAGAAATGATAACTTAACTACCCACAAAATAGATAAATACAATAATATAAAAAAATTTTTTTAATGTTGTTTAGATCATGAATACCCTTTTAATTTCTTGAGATCTTATATTCATCACAAATACATTAACCGTCTTGCTACTTCGAATTCCAAAACCACCACACAACAATAGGATTTCAAAGTCAGCATGTTAGTGGTCTTGCTGTGAAGATTATATCATAACACTCATATCACAGTTTACATTTTTTCCACACACATCTTGAACATCTTACACATTGTTGACAAACAACCAAATTAGAACCTAGCAAATTTACATTTTTGACAATCAACCAATTCAAATTCTACCATATTTGATTGTCGCCTTTTTTGATATCTGTCTTTGCTGGCTGGTTTAAAAGTTAGCTCAAAAGATCTGTTTATGTATATTCGAATTTTTTAACTTGGTGAATAATTGATTTTCATTGATGTCAAGATGCTTGTTTCTCTTCGTAAAAGCTTTGTGAGTAAAGAAATTTTGTTAAATTATTTTTTGAAAGATACTTTCTTATGTAATTGTTCTAGTATTTTCTCTACTTTTCTTACATAATTATTTTTGTGATTTTTCTGCATTAAGAGTTTTGGGAGAGTTTGTTACATAATAGTAGTGATTGGTTTTATCATGCTCTCTGAGTTATACTTTCTCTGAAGCTTTGTTTATTTTATTTGGTTTTCCTACCGAGTTGCAAAGGGGGAAGGTTGGCGCCTTCAAACTAGTTTAACCCCACTTATTCGGTCCTAAGTCCGAAATTGCTTTCTGACTTGCTAGGTTCTTCTTTTTTGTAGTTCTTTTATTTCTCTATAATTTTGTTCTTCATGTTCAGCTTTCATATTTTTTACGTAATGTCTTGTTATGTTCTTTATCTATTATTTCTTGTTTCTGATAAATAATACATTCTTTATCTATTATTTCTATATATATATATATATATATATATATATATATATATATTATATATTTATATATATATATATATATATATATATATATGTGGCATGCAGCCAAAACCAACGCAGTCTTCGCGCGCAGGCGCATCAAAGTAAAAGCAGAACTGAAACTTGTGAATTAGTGAAAGTGAAACAAAAACTTTTGGACATTAGATTAGAGAGAAAGGAGAACGCGAGAGGTGCGCGAGCAGGCGTTACCTTCTGAATATCATCGTCAAACTTATCTGTAAAAACTACCTTTTAATTAATTTTTTGTTTAATGTTAAAATAAAATAGAAGAAAGGCCAACGTCTTGGACCCCTTGTTGTCTCCACAAATTATGGGGGCTCGGCCGGGATCGACAAAATTTCGATTTTGAACCAAAGTCTGAACAATGAACAACAGCGTCCGTGAAGGAGACGCTCCGCCATTTTACGGAAACTTCGTTCAACCTGTGTAGAGGTTGAATTTTCAACTTCATTCCGCCTGTGTAGAGGTCGGAACAAATAACAAAAATAACCTGTGTAGAGGTATTTTTCAACGAACCATCGACAAATATTCCGCCTGTGTAGAGGTTGGAAAACCCATCGACGAAAATCCCGCCTGTGTAGAGGTTGGAACTAATTCAGTGTGAATAATCCGCCTGTGTAGAGGCCGGAACTACAATTTCAACTATATTACCTGCGAAGAGGTGAAATCAGTGGAATCAACGTTTTTATTGGATACATCGTACGTGCGAGCAACAAGGGAGCCAGAAAAAAAAAAAAAAGGTAGGATCTTTCCATTTCTAAAATGTATAAAAACGCTCTTAAAGAGGATCTCATAAGAGTTGTTCAGGAGCTAGACGGTACTGTCGAAAGTACTGACACTATAGTTAAACTAAAGACTAAAATTGAGAACAGTAGTACATTTGAAAGTGATCAGATTTCGTTAAAACTTTAATTCAAAACTGTATAGATGAGAGTATCGCAAAACGAAAGAGAGGTAACTTCAGAACAAAAAATTGAGCTCGAAACTTCAGTTGGCAAAATTAGAAAAAGAAATCGAACTTCAATTAGCTAAAAATAAAGCATTAAGTTTAAATCCTGCAGCTAAAGTCAAAGAAAAACAGTTCGAAACTAACATAGAAAATATGATAAAAAGTATAAAAACTTTATCTCTTCCTGTTCCCACCAGATCTGAAAATTTTAATCTGTTCTTCCAATCATTAGAACGCGCATTTTTAACCAAGAAAATAGATGACGAATATAAATCTGAAATTTTAATAAATCTTCTGGGCGAAAGAGCTCATAACGTCTTACTGTATATTAAAGAAGAGGAATTAAATGACTATGAAAAACTAAAATCTTTAGTACTCAGAGAATTCCAATTAACCCCTCGCGAGTGTTTAAACTCATTTAAAAATGCTGTAAAATCATCAGGCGAGACATACATCCAATTTACTGCAAGATTGACGGCAAACTTCCAATATTATTGTTCGTTAAGAAAAGTTAATTCCTTTGAATCTCTATGTGATCTTATAATTTCTGATAAATTATTTGAAACTTTAAATAAGGAAACTGCAACTCATATTGGCATTCGAGAAGCAGAAGATTGGTTTAAGCCTATTGATTTAGCTAAAGAGTGTGATATTTATATTTCATCTAGAAGCGGATCACGTAAAGAAATTCCTATTACTTATGGATATACCCAAGACCCCTTTAAAAATAGATCACAAAACTTTAAACCAACGATTAAAGAGAACTATCCCAATATCTTGAAAGAGAAAATAAAATTGCTATATATGCGGTGATTCATCTCATTGCGCAATAGACTGTGAGAAGCGTTTTAAACCTAAAGAATCTAATGACCACATCCATAATAGAATAAATGTGAATACTTTGAAAGTCGAGCGAAAAACAAAATAGCGAAGAATGCGCAAATCTTCAATACGTAAACATTTTTGTGGAAAATCAGCCCGTAACAGCATTGATTGATTCAGGTTGCCAGATCCCAGTTTTAAATTCCCCACTAATTAGAGTGCAAACACCTTCCGAAGAAATCATAACATTAAGCTCATGTTTTTGGCGAAAAGCGAATGGTAGAAGTTAAACCCATAAATATTTCTCTTAATCAACACTCTACTAGCTTAAGTGTGCGAACGGCGATATCACCGACCTTGACCGAAGAATTTATTATACATCCCAGTGTATATTCTGAAATAGAGAAACTAGGCCACGCAAAGAGCGATGTTTTATTGAGTGAAAGTGGATCCATTTTGAGTGCAGATTTGGGTGTTCAGTTTAATTCAAGTGTTTCTTTTCCAAATGTTTCTGTTTCAAATGTGATAAAAAACTGTAGTTATGATTTGCCATATGTTAAGAACTTTAATACTGGAAATGATTCGAGTTCTCTAATTAAGGATTATAAATGTAATAAAATTAAGATTACTAAGTTAAAATTGAGTATTGTAAGAGAAAAATGTTCTGATATAGTATTGTGTAAGAAAGCCAATGGTGCCATGAAGACGAGTTCCGTGGAATTTATCTCCCAATCTCCTACCCCTTCACCTATGAATAGTAATTATCGACGGTTTGTGTTGCTCCGAAAAATTTTTGAGCCTTGGCAGTGGAAACGAAGGAAAAAGAGAAATCGTTTTGAACAGACGTCCAGAACTCTACAGAGGAAAATATCGATGCGTTCAACCAAAGATCAACTTGTTAAAAAAGTCATTCTTATGCCTGTGAAACACAATGTTTTCCTGTGGAACCTTCCGGATGTCGAAGAGGTGCCTTCACATGATGGAGAAACTGTCTAGTTCAACAAAATTTTGATATGTTTAATCTCTGTATATTTGTCGTATAGTCCTTGTCTGTTCCGTTTTTTTTTTGTATGTTTCAGATTCTCCTCTGGTCTCCATGGAAGTACCGCTGCGGACAGCGTACGGTCAGAATGGCCATTGTGGCATGCAGCCAAAACCAACGCAGTCTTCGCGCGCAGGCGCATCAAAGTAAAAGCAGAACTGAAACTTGTGAATTAGTGAAAGTGAAACAAAAACTTTTGGACATTAGATTAGAGAGAAAGGAGAACGCGAGAGGTGCGCGAGCAGGCGTTACCTTCTGAATATCATCGTCAAACTTATCTGTAAAAACTACCTTTTTAATTAATTTTTGTTTAATGTTAAAATAAAATAGAAGAAAGACCAACGTCTTGGACCCCTTGTTGTCTCCCACATATATATATGTGTGTGTGTGTGTGTGTGATATATATATATATATATGTTGTGTGTAATAATTCCCTCTCGCAACATTTTAATTAACTCCTGTTAAATAATCTTTTTTTAAATAACTTTTAATTCTTTGGTTCAGGACTAATGCGTTATCCTTAATCGTAATGGAAGAGTAACATTGCATCAGAATACTCTTAACCACTCGTTCTAACCAATCATATTTCCTGTTAGAAAGGAATCACGCGATCTTTACAGCCGATATAAAAGCAAAAGTCTACTTGTGCTCGTTCTCTTTGTCTTTGTGTTCGTCCTGTGAAATGTCGCTGATGCTTCTTGCTTCTTATATAGATGTGTGTGTGTGTGTGTCCATTATAGTTAATAGTTCTAAATGATGTTGGATTTCATACGTCTGTGACTTTGAATAAACGAAGTTTAAAACCAATTAAGAAGAAGTTATTATGTTTAACAAGAAACACAACCAAAATAAATAACCATCGTTAACTCTATCCAAATAAACAACATAAATATGCCTCAACTACGCTATATATATACATAAGCTGTTATTTGTAAAACATGCAATACCATGAATGAATCTTCAGAATTAAATGAAATTTATTGCACAAATGACTTGTATTAGTACAAATGAATGACGAAATTTTCAAAGCAAAAAAGTCAATATTAAGTGTCTAAAATCAGCATTTGGTGCAGCCATCAAACATATTTTAAATGTCTGCTTGTAGATGAGAATTCCATATTGCTTATACGCGCAGCAAAAGTTCAACTTTTGAAGCTGCAGGACGTGGATCACGAGCGAAACGCCGACCAACTAAATCCCACACGTGCTCAATAGTTGACACGTCGGGCGAATAAGCAGGTCAAGGAAGAAGTTGTATTTATTAGGCTGAAAAGATGTCTCGAATAGTCTTTGCAACTTGTGGGTGTACATTATCTTGCTGAAATATAGCCCCAGGAATGTCTTGAAGGATGGGAACAACTTCGGGCAGTAGCACTTCACGGATTTTCCTTTTTTTTTAGATTACCCTCACTTCGTACCAAATTAGATCGTCCATGATACGAAATCGCACCCCAAACTATAACTTCGGGTGTTAGGCCACTATATTGTTCGATAACACACTCTGGAATGCAGTTTTCACAGGCATACCGTCGGATACCATCATGGACCATCATGGTCCCACAAACTGAAGCATGATCTATGTAAAAAAACGACTTAGTGTCAATCAGCTTGCCAGGCTCTGTGCTCATGAGCCCATTGCAGACACAGCCAAGAATGGCAACGCAATCCACAGTGCAGCAGACGTCAACGAATTGATGAAGTCGACATTATTCCACATGTAGCAATAGATCAACGTTATCTCAACTGCCTAGAGGAAGCTGTACGATCATTCATCGTCATGCCGAGGTATCGATTTTTGCGTGCTGACGTCACCTTCCGTCGTCGATAATCCTTTGCCGATAATCCTTTCCATTCAAACTCCGTAATTTGTTGGATTTTCTCCTTTTTTTTTTGTCGGGGAGATTTACTTAATTATCACTAAATGTTTGCCACGAACAAATAATCTTTAACTATTTTTAACATCTCGCTACAGCCCCCTATTAATTCGCTTTCATCATCAGTTCAGAGGGCGCTGCGCATGCTCGTCGGCTCTGAAAAATAACACGTGGTTACCTTGATCAAGTGACCGTCATGAATTTAACTCATTCAAAAATAACATTAGACTTGTACTTGTTGCTCTACTTGTAATATGTAGATACATATTCAAATCTGAAAATTAGGTAAAGCTGTTCAAGCATGATAAATCTTCCAAATGTTTTTCAAAATTTAAAGAAGATATTCTTACTGAACTAGAACATTTAACCCATCCCCAGTGTTTCCTGAGCTGAGCTCGGGCAGGCAAAATGTACCACTCGAGCTCATCCTGAGTGTAGCTCGGGCCCTGTAAAAATGTACTGTGCTCAATCGGCACAAGGGCGTTTTATAGCTTAGCGTATTTAAAAAGTACCACTTGGTGGAATTTTCTGAAAAAAGAGTGTGTCTCTGCTGTGCAACCATCTTCCTGCGTGCTTGTCTAAAAGACATTTTGTTGACTAAATTTCTCCAACAAAAAAGAAAACTAATCAGACACGACAGTGAATTATTTACTGTTCACGAAGAGAGACAGTAAAGAGAAAGGGTAAAAAGAGAAATAAGATTCTCATTGTCAGTTTGCGATGTCGGTTTTTGTGCAGTACTGTGTCTTCAAATTTATCCCATACGATCAGATTTTGATTAAAAATTCCATAATCGTTTATGTAAATACAAAATATATCAATAAAATTTGTAATTCAAGATAAAAGCTAGGTATTCTAAGCTTTATATTTATAGTTAGTGTTAATAGACTCCAAAGTCTGGTGATTCCTACTTTATAGAAAGCCAAATTTACAGTTAAATCATTCATTTATTTAAGTAGATTTTAGGCAATTTTGTATGCGAATGGCATTATTATGTTTAAAAATATGTGTAGGTTTGAAAATATGCATAAAAAATTAAAGTTTATTTATCCTTAAGCCAAAAGTAAAATGAGTGTGGAAGGGGTTAAAAGAATCAGCAAAAAGCAAAAGGCTAATGTCAGTTTTTAATTAATTTGATTTGATTTTTAATGTTACCAACATGAATTTAACCCAACCTATCAGTTAAATAACATATTTTGTGCCCTTAATATCAATTAAAGAGTAAAAAAACATGCACAAGTTTTAATTCCAGAACATGTATCTTATCCAAAGTGTTCGAATACAATTATCACAGAAAAAATCATTAAAATATTATTACTGTGATTATTTCTCTTATTCACAGTTTCCAATGTTTAACCTCGACAGCGTTTCGGTTGCGTAAAATAACCTTCACTTTTCCATCACAGAAATTCCCTACTGGGGAATTGTTGTCACCGTTGATAGAAATGACATTTTAACAGATGTGTGGTATTCATACTAAAGCATGAAATGAAAATTTATGTCAGTAGCACATTGACATGGTCATTTGCTATTCAAAACGCAGCTTTAAGTTTTATGTGGAACAGCAATTTAAAATTTTATTTCACATTCATTTCTTAGTATTCATTCAGATAAAACTAATAACTTATCAATTAAGTGTCCTTCACAATTTTTAACCTCAATGTGAAACACTACATATATAATGCGAATTTTTCTTCAACTATTAACCAAAGTGATGTTTATTTAGTAATTCAATACAATGTATTTACCAATTAAAGTATTATTTTCTTAGAATGCTTAAACTCATACTTGTGAGATTTTCTATCAATACAATTTGCTCTCTTTATTATTTTTGTTAAGATTGATATGTTTTTATATTTATTTTAGTTTTTGAAAAATTCTAAAAAAAATATGTGTGTGCCACGATTATAAGTCAGGTTTTTCATGTGGATATAAAAATTCCTTAGAAGAAGACAAAAACATTAAATACCAGAATACAAATTGCCGCAACCTGAAGGTTGCTATTGTATTTTGGATCATTGAAGAAGCAGACATTGTTATAAAAATAATAACTTTTATTTCAGGCTAATCACTTCATGATAAATTTATGATTAAATAAAATTTAATACCCTTGGAAGAAATATTCATTAATTTCCTATTTTAAGCATATAAGATTATCAAATATGCACTTAACTATTGATCAGCTTGTAGATCACTTGTTAACTTTTTTCGAAGCTGCTACATCTTTTTTAAATATGTTTTTCCATTATTTGCACTTCCCCGAACGGTACTTCTAGTTACAATGACTTACTCTAACGATTACAGACTAGCTACTCACGATTAACTTTAACGCACCATTTGCTAGGGTTTAAATAGCATTTACATTAGCATAAAATCATGTCATCTCTACTAAAGGTGGATTTAAACTTAAACCTAAGTTAAATTATAATTTCCCCCAGATAATTAGTTGAAATAAAATGTATAGAACCCGTCACAAAGTTAATTGACAAAGAAAACAATTTCAGAAAATAAATGTCATCTTTTAAAAAAGGTGTAGAATACAGAGCAGGAAACTTTTGAGAGATTATGATAATGTATTTTTTTAAATACGTGCATGTAGAAAATTTAAAATAATTAGTATTAGTTATTTCATAATTCGTGTTAATTTCCATCATGAGTTTTTATGCCGTTTAGAGGACCATGATCACATAAATGTCTTCACGCGTTTCTACCACCACGGCCCACGGTATCATATATGTGATTGAGTTTTCCCTGCTCGTAGGCCCATGATCACACAGGTGTGATCAGAGTTAAGAATGTTTTTATATTAATTTTTACAACCACACTAGGGGATGGTTAAAACCATTTTTTTCGAATAATGTTTTATGAAACTTTGGACTTGAATATGGGCTTTCGGGACCGCGTTTTTTTTAATTAGATCCGATATATTTTGTATATAAACAACTGCACATGTTTAATTTTCGAGAGATTCGGACACTTAAATTTTCGTGATCTATTGTTCCGTGGATTTCTGTTTCTATTTTGAATAAGTTGGTTTAGTTTTCTAATATTTTTCATATGCGTATGTAAATGTATGGGATTTTTGTAAAATTTTTTTTAAAGCGTATGTAATTTTTTTTTTTGATTAAAATAAAACTTTTTCTAAAACTCACAATTGTTTTCTTTAAATATAGCGAAAGTTTTGTACTCTATGTTCAAATATTATCAATGATAGTAAATTGTAAGTTTTAGCGTATTTGATTGCGTTTAAAACTTAATATGAATTTTTGAAGGGAATTAAGCTTAGCAGGGAATTTCCACCGGTCCCGTGTGTGCGTATCCTCTCCGAAAGTTCGGGCTTCCGAATGTACGGGAGCTTCTTTCTCCCTCCTCTGTCCAGAATGGCACGAGTATAACATTATAATATTATGGGAAGCAAAATAATTTAAAGGAGAGTAATTATTTGATATATTTTTTTTATTCTACCGCCATTTTTCTTGTTAGGGAAAGTAATTCTAGCTGCGTAAAAAGGGATTAATTGTTAAAAATATAAACTCTTAAGTTATATACAAAATTGAAATTTTTTCTCAGAAAAATACGTAGAATTTTTTTTTTAAAAAGTAATACTTTTTTTTAATTGAAGTCTCTTTTAATTTTTCAGTGGTATTTTGGTTCCTATTTTTTTATGCGGAATGACTGAATATGTGTTAACGTAATACTATAAAAATATATAGTAAAATATATAGTCTATTGACGATGTGGACATCGTAATATTGACCCTCAATCAAGTGATAATAACGACACCTGAGCTGGAACTCTTCTCTCCACAAACTACTACACCACGCCTCAGGAAGACTTTGAACCTTGAGTGCTAATGACACTGAAGAATTGCAAAGAAGATGAGGAGCATTAAAACATTCCTCATCTCCTCTACATATCAGCTCTTCATTGGCCCTAGCACTCTACTCCGTGATACACCAACCATGAGTTCGTAGCCATTACCTCTTATCTTTTGATACTAGTATTATTAAAAATATATTCCTTCCACGAATACAAATCACTTACATTTTCAGTGCATTTCATATAAAATGTATATAGCAAATCAAAGATACATCTTACAATGGAATTGATACGAGGGTGAGTCTGAAAGTAAGCTTGCTCTGTGGACTGTAGTCAGAGTTGTGTATGAAAGTCAAAACATAGAATGATGCATTAAATATAAGACATAGCTTTATTTTTCTACATAAGTACCAAGTATATTGTGACATTTGTAATGCCGCTTGATAAGATTAAAAAAAACCTCCAGATAAAATTCAGGATTTTGTATACGGAAGAAGCGTTTAACGGCTTATTTGCCTTTAACTTTGCTTCCAAAGCACCTTCCGGCAAAATTATTCTTCAAAGTCGAAAACAAATTAAAGTAACTTGGTGTGAAATCAGAACTGTATGGCGGAAGGTGTAGACGCTATTAACCAAGAGCGTTGCCGCCGCGGAGTATGGTCTCGCATTGTCATCCAACAACAGAGCGTCATATCTGTGAAGTCCAGCCCCCTTTTTCCGAATTACCTCTTTCGATTTATTCAGGGTGTCGCAGTATCGCCTGGCATTGATGGTTCCAGCCACCAAAAAGTCCAGAAACAAATTTTCTTGGGAATCTCAGAAAACTATGAGGAGCAATTCACCTACAGAGGGAGTTGTTTTGAACTTCTTTTGGGCAGGTGATGATGGATTTTCCCCCTCCATTATTGTTACATTCGCTTTCGAGAGTAAAATGGTTTACCCACGATTCATCCCTTGTCGCAATCCGAAAAAGAAATTCATTGCTATCATCATAGTAATGCTCACAGATTCCAGGCAGACTACCATACGTTGTTCCATGTGTGTTGGGGTCTGTTGTGATTACAACAGTACACCAGGGCAAACCTGTGTATCCCCATTGAGGGAATAGCGAAAGAACTTCGAATTGGTCATGAGCGAGGTCAATAGATGCACCACCCTGAATTTTTTCTGGAGGCCTCCACTGTACCTGGTACTTACGTCGAAAAATAAAGTTACACTTTATCTTTAATGTCTCATACTATGTTTTGCCTTTATACAGAAACTCGGACCACAGTCGACAGAGGAAACTTACTTTCCGACTCCCCTTCGCACATTAAAAATATATTTTAACCCTGAATAACTATTGTTTTTATTGAGTTTTAGCTTAATTATCTATATACATTGCAATTGGCTTCAATGCCCTTTCATCCAACTTAAGCGTCATTTGTATGCTTTCTGTAAATCAAGACATACAAAAGTCGCTTTTATCCCATATGTAACTGTATGTGTATATGTATGACAGGATTCAAGCTTGCTGGTAAATTACTGAAATCATTCTCTTGAATAATACACTGTATATTGATCGGGTACAATTTTTTCTATATGGCTGTAACTTGCGCTTAACCGAATATATAGAAGGGAAGATTCGCTGCAAATAATTCTCTGGGAGCGTTTCTAGACTATTATCTTTTAAAACCGCTTCAGAACTGCATTAGAAATCCATAAGAGACCGGACTGGAGACGCGGTCTTCCACTCTTTATTTGAAGATGTGATATGGCTGGTATTATCAGCTTGTTTTGGGGGAAATAAGGAGTGGCTTCTGATGGAAAAGACCAATGAGGTTGCTCGAGAGAAAGGATGCTTTGACGACTGGTGTTGAGGGTTCCTATTAGTTGATGTGAGTAAGCTTTTAGACTTTGACTGCCGTTCTCAGAGAAAAAAAATAAACTATTGAGATACAATCCTGCTAAACCGAGCGCTGAACATCATTGGGAAAAGAAACGCGAAGCGTTCTTCCATCCCATATCTGGAAGTATTGGGGCTCTGATGTTCAATGGTCTTTATGGCGCGCTCTTTCCTTAAAAGTGGCCACGGTAGCCGAGTGGTATAGGTATCGGATCGTGGATGGCTTTGTCACGAGTTCAAGCCCAGTACCACTAAAGATCCACCGTGTAGGGCAGCGATTCACGTTAAATCTGTCGAGAGCTGAAACGTCCTCCCGTGTGTTGTGTGGTATTTAGGAAAGGAGATGTCGGAGCTCAGGTGTCGTCCACGTCACTTGACCATTATTCAAAATTACGTGGCACTTCACCAAAAGCCCTCATGTAGCTGAACCGTGCGACGTTAATGTATTCATTTATTCACTCACTGTCCTTAAATAGTCCTACTCTCCCAAAACTCCCTACGCATTCGTAAAGAGTTCGCTCTATTTTTATTTATTACTCCCTTAAACTTTTATTTAAACTTTCCCCGACCTCACACACACACACACACACACACACACACATATATATATATACATATATATATGTATATATATATATATATATATATATATATATATATATATAACTATATACATAATTTTAAATTCAATGAAACATTTTACTTGGAATAAGTATAGTTTATTTAAATTTAACACCTTTTATGATTCTATTATGAATATTTTGGTACAATCGTGTTTAAGTAGCCAACCTTTATCAATTACTGAATTTATTCAAAGCCCTTTTTCACAGAAGAAAAACCAAGCAGGATCATGATACATATTTCAAGAACACATAAGACCAAAACACAAGTAACAACGAACTGCACTCTAAAAATTAGTTTCGGGGGCACGCCCAATCTCATTTTTTAGTTTTATGAAACCAGTAAGAGTGGGAAATGACGTTTGACGATTTCCATGTCACTTTATTGGTTGAAAACTGGCTGGACGCCCTTCACTAATACGACTTAGGGAATATCACCGGCACGTGCCAATTATAATTGTAGGGTGACAGTTTTCTAAAAAAAGTTAAACCGATTTCCTGAAGACTTCAGGACAGAAAATATTCAATGCAATAATAAAATGCCATTTTATGAAAAGTTGAGTGATTTAAAAATGTTGAGTGTGTTATTAAACTTCTAACACTGTACAAAAAAGTAAATTACTCGTGTGGACAAACATTTATGCGGAGAAAAATATTTTATGGTATATAGATGAAGAAGGAAAAATAAAATAAAATTTATTTTTACGTTGAATAATACCACAAAGAGTTTGAAGTTTGAGTATTTGATCTTTTTATGATAAAAAATCAAGGTAATTTTTTGTAAAAACGAAAAAAGCATTTTAGTACTTTTTAACACTTCTTGCCATAAGATGACACCATCAGGTACATTTAACGGATATTTTAGCAATATTTAAACAAATAAATAAGAAATCCACTGATGAAATTACATAATATAATATAGAGGAAAATATAAAAAAGCTTGGATTCGCTGGTGCGAGGAAAATAGAGTTATATATAAAATGCTATGGCTATAAAATGCATCAATATGCGCTGTCCTATTCACCAGTTAGGACTGATTTGTCAGTAATCATAACATTTTGTTATTTATATGGTTGCGTGATAATTATTTTGATTTTAAATTATCTAACAAAATATAAGTATTTTTCTATATTTTTTCAAAAGCTTAATCCAATTGACATATTTTTTTAGAAATAGTCATCTTCTAATCCCTATACCATAGGACATATTTCTCAAATAAGTATGTCTCTGTTAACCCTTTATCTACCGCGGTAAAACTAACTGTAAATTTGTTCGTGCAATATGTTTTTTGAATCACTATTTTCAAAATTAAAGGATGTAACCCCCGTAGTTTAAACTCTTCTCATATGAACAGTAGAAAGACTATCGCGCCCTCTAGCGGCTAGAACAATCTTCAGTAATAGCCAAGCTTCGGAACTGTAAGTACGTACGAGCATACGCTCCGACCCCTTTCAGTTCTATTGTAACTGTTAGTTCTCTAGTTATGTCTGTAAATGTTTGTTTTGTCTAATAAACGTGTTTAATTAACTAGTGGACTTAATTAAGAACCCCTTCCCCGCGTGTCCCTTTATTACATTGGGTCACACCCCTTATAATTTGACGCCCAACGTGTTTCTATAGTTAAAGAGGCTTGGCTGTTGCTCGCTATTAATTTTCAGGTTAACCGCTATTGTTCCGTTCTCACCTGTAGAATGAGCAAGGTTAACAAAATCGTTGGATTTATCTTCACCTGAAAAACAAGTAAAGTTTTTACTTTGAATTTTCTTTTAAGTATTATACCTTATAATACTAAATTAACCATTGCATGCCCAAATGCAAATTGGATTTAATATCCTAAAGAATTGTGTAAGTTTTAATTTCTTAAAAATTGACTTCCTTGTTCTGACATAGAGAACATTCTTTACTGATTTAAATTTAGAACGTCCTGTTGGAATTAAATTAAGAAATCTTTTTTCTTATTTCAAGAAATGTAATTGTGTAATTTGCTAAACAGCATAATATACAGTTAAATTATATTCAATGTGTATTTAAAATATACTTCCTGTATTGTTTAAACTAATAAGTATAACGTTGTTTACTTAAAATCTTAAGTGAGAACACAAAACCAAATATATATGTATTTATGTGTATTATTTTCTTTGAATGATTACAATTCTTGTTCGAAAGCATTTAAGCTGGAAAATTTTTGTATTGTTATATGCTATTTTCAAAAAAAAAAATATTCATTTATGTGTATAATTTTAAGTGTAAAATGTGCATTATATGTTGAAAGATTTGTCTCAGTTAAATAATATATTTAGTGGTTTAAAAGAAAAATATATATATCTCCGTTTTCTCTTCTTGCTAGTATTAATTTTTAAGCTATGATTCATTTATGAAACTGATGAGATATTTTATGCTGCGTAAGCGAGAATAAATTTAAACAAGGAGAAATAGACAGTTCAAGGTTATTTATAACTCTGAGTTCTAATAACTTTTCTTTTTGAATACTAATAGGAAATTTTGTTTCGGCTAAGTAGAACTCTTATGTATGAGAACGTATATGAGATTATTTTTACTTGTGGTATGATGTATTTCAAATGTGTTTTCAGATCATTTTGATGATTTTTTTTAACTAAAAGTTTGATAGTAATTTTACTTTGATTGTGTATTGAGCTTGAAAACAACGAAAATATTTTTTTTTTTTCATTTTTGTGATTCATGAAATTTTTTTTTCAAATTGCATATTGTAAGAAATTGAGATATTACTTTTATGTGGTATATATAATACTGTATTATTATTTCATTAATAACATTCTGTTAAATTAAATTTAAAGTTCAAAGAAAATATATTTGTAATTAATTTGAAGTGACATTTCACGATGGCCTATTTAGCAAAAGGTCGCAGGCAGGACCTCCTTGAATTGGCGGAAACGCTAGACATATCAATACAAGACAATTTTCAAATTCTTGACATAAAAGACGCAATCTTAAAAAGTGAAGGATATGATGCAGAATTTACGTGTGAATGCTTAAATCGCATTATTTGTGATAGAAAAGAGCTCGAATTGCGGGCTGAAAGAGAAAAAGAAAACCAAAGACAATTTGAATTGCAAAAACTCCAATGTAATTCTACAACTGCAGACTCCAATATGCCAAAGTTAGAACTCCATAAGCTATTACCGATTTTTGATCCAAAGACAACTGATGTAACAATTTTTCTAGACCTCTTCGAAAGACAATTAACATTTTTAAAAGTACCAATTCAACAGTGGGTGGTATACCTTGTTGGTCTTTTACCAATTGAAGTTTCAAATTTAATCACTAAAGAATCTTTTGCCGATGCTCAAGACTACTATAAAGTCAAACAAATTCTTCTAAAACGCTTTAAATTAAGTGCAGAAAAATTTCGGCAGATGTTTTCCCGACACACTAAAGATCCTGTAAAAACATGGCGTGACTTCTATTTTGACTTGCAAACATATTTTGATGGGTGGCTGAAAGAATCAAAAGTTACAACGCTTGAAGAATTGAAAGATTTGATTGTGGCAGACCAAATTAAAAAGAAAGCCCCTCAAGATTACAAAGATCACTTTTTGGACCAGTGGTGTAATTGGAACAATCCTCTACAACTAGTGGATAAGCTAGATTCGTATGAAGAAGTTAAAGACATGAGAAATAAAAACAATAAAAACTTTAGCAGGAAACAAAAAGAAATGAATTCCAGTCCCTGGAGAAGTAACTACACACAAAATCCTAAGTTGTCGTATGAACATTCTCTGTCTGGTTTCCCCAGTCAAAGTAGGCGGGAAACCGGGATTCCCAGTAACAGTAGGCGGAATCCCATTTCCATAGACAGAATACCTGAAAAGAAAATCGTTGATACAAAAGAAGACAGAACTCCTGTATCTTGCTATGGATGTGGTGCTCCTGGAATCATTCGATCAAGATGCCACACTTGCAATCCAGTTCGACAAAAAGAGGATGCCTTGTCATCAAGTCTGAATCAATCAAACTTTTATAGTTTTTCTAGTGAAAGTAATCCCATTAGTATAATCCGAATTTCCATTTGTAATACAGAAGCAGCAGTTTGTGCTGATACTGGTGCTACGCATTCAGTGGCTGGTGAAAAATTATACCATTTACTTAAACAAAAAGTATTAAATTTTGAAGAGAAAACCATGCAGATGACTCTTGCTGACGGTCGTACTCAAACCACAGAAATACTGACAACTTCTGTAGACATTAGTATTCAAGGAAAAGTCATTCCCACGGAACTTTTAATTTTGAAAAATGCTAGAGGTAACAGAACCCTTCTAGGCATAGACTTTTTAACAGCTGCAGGGATCGTCTTAGATCTCCAAAGAAAACAATGGTACTTCACTGAAACGTCTCACAGAAAATATAATTTTGTGAAAGCGCCTCCTAATATCAATGCTCTGCTCACTGTTGACCCTAAACCACATCTTTGTCAACTTCGGAAAAATGAAGGTACTCACCTTTCACTTCCACAACGGGAAGAAATAAATTCACTATTGGAAAAGTATGAAGAATGCTTTCAACCAGGGGGAGAGCCTACACCATTTATTGAACATCGTATAAATACAAGAAACCATCTTCCAGTTGCAGTGCCACCTTATAGGATGAATCCTTCCAAGAAGGAAATATTAAAACAAGAAATCGATAGACTTCTCTCAGAAGGTATAATTGAAGAATGTGAATCCCCGTATGCTTCCCCAGTGGTACTTATACCAAAACCAAATGGAACATTTCGCCTCTGTATTGATTACAGGAAATTGAATGAAATTACAGTCGCAGATACCTATCCTCTTCCTAGAATGGATGACTTGTTACATCAAGCAAAACTTACTCCTTTCATGTCTACACTTGATCTGCGAGCAGGATACCATAAAGTTAAAGTGCATGTTGAAGATCAAGACAAGACAGCATTTGTATGTCCTTTTGGCACTTACCGTTTCTTACGAATGCCATATGGTTTGCGCAACGCACCTGCTACGTTTCAAAGACTGATGAACCGTTTTTGTAATGATCTGGAAGACATTCTAGCACTACCTTATCTAGATGATATAATTGTTTTGTCAGAAACTTTTGAAAAACACATGTTTGATCTTAAAACTATTTTTGAAAGACTCTTACATTTCAAACTTAAAGCAAATAGAGAAAAATGCCATTTTGCCTCTTCTCGAGTTAAATATCTTGGATTTTGGATTACACAAAAAGGAATAGAAGTTGATCCAGAAAAAGTTGCGTCTATACTGGATATTCCACCCCCTGAAAACGTCAAAGAACTACAATCTTTTCTGCAAACTTGTTCATGGTTTTGAAGATATATTCAAGATTTTGCGAAGAGTTCACGTCCACTAAGTTATCTTACAAAGAACAAAGTCAAGTGGCAGTGGGGATTTGACCAACAAAATGCATTTCAAACCCTTAAAAACAGTCTTACAACACCTCCTGTGTTAAAGCAAGCAGATGGTACTAAGCCATATATTATTCGAACAGATGCTAGCAATTATGCCCTTGGAGCAATTTTACTTCAAGGAGAAGGATCTGATGAACATCCTATAGAATACGCTAGTCGACTGCTAACCCCAGCAGAACGCAATTATTCCACCACAGAGAGGGAGGCCCTTGCTGTGGTATGGGCTTTGAAGAAATTTCGTGGTTATATTGAAGGAACAGAAATAACCGTGGCATCCGACCACCAACCTCTGAAATGGCTTCTAAACCTCAAATCTCCAACCGGACGACTTGCAAGATGGGCACTTGAAATCCAGTCTTTCAACTTGAAAGTACAGTATATTCCTGGTAAAGCAAATATCGTTGCAGACATAGTATCTCGCCCAGTTACTCAAGAAGAAGAATCATTTTGCGAAGAAAATAATCACGATAGCTGATATGCCTACACGAAGTTGTAAGGACATGCGTGAGGCGCAGCTTAAAGATGATAATTTAAAGAAAATCATCGACAGTTTTGAATCCCCTCTAAAAACTGAAGAATATGCAAACTGGTCTGAAAGTGGATTTTTGATGAATCAAGGTGTTTTGTATCGTTATGTTCCTGATGCTGATTCTGCAGAAGCTCAGTTAGTCATTGCAACTGCTGAACGTGAATTGATAATGGAAAGACATCATAATGATCCGATGGCTGGACATTATGGAGAAGAGGGAACATTCCAGAAAATCGCCAGACGATATTATTGGACAGGCATGAGAAAGTACATATCCGATTATATTAAGAAATGTCCAGAATGTGCTCGTTTTAAGGCTACAAACCAAAAACCTGCCGGTTTGCTTAGAACTCCAGTCTATTCACAGAGATTTGAAGTCATTGCTATTGATTTATTTGGGCCATTGCCTCAAACTGACACAGGTAAACAATGAAACAATGGATATTCATTGTCGAGGATTGTGCCACGAAGTGGGTTGAGTTATTTGCCCTTTCTCAAGCCAGTGCTCGTCAATGTGCAACTACTCTGATAGAAGAAGTTTTCATGCGTCATGGCATACCAAGACGAATTATCAGTGACAATGGAACGCAGTTTGTCAGTGCTGTTCTTCAACAGATTTGCTTTACTTTAAATATAAGTCAAAACTTAATACCAGTTTATTCTCCACAATCTAATCCAGTAGAGCGAAAAAACAGAGACCTTAAACCCCGACTTGCAATACTTGTTGGAGACGATCATTCTAGTTGGTATTCCAAACTCCCAGTCATACGTTTTGCCATGAATACAACTGTCTGTGATACTACAGGTCACACTCCTGCTTACCTACTATTCGGGAGAGAGCTACGTACTGTAGACGATGTGGTGCAAGATTTCAAAAGCGTCGTTCACAATGACAATTTTGTTGCCGAAATAACACCTTATTTAAAACGATTTGCAACTATTACTGAAGACATACGAGAAAGAATAGAAACAAAGCAGGATCAACGAAAAAAGCAATATGATAAAAATCGCCGTCCAGTCTATTATTCTCCTGGAGATAAAGTTTGGGTTACTTTACATCTCATCAGTAGTGCAAAGAACAAGAAAACTTCCAAGTTCATGCCAAAGCGTGACGTACATATCTAATTCTCACCCAAAAGTCACCGACTTCTTATGTTATCGCAAGTCTTGCCAATCCATCTGAACCGATTGCTACTTACCATACTTCTGCTTTAACACCTGTTAAAGACATAAACACTTCTCCGGTAGCTCCACTTCGGAAAAGAGGCCGACCACGAAAAGTTACATCCACATCACAAAATAAACATGTTCCAAGCCCGTCGACTGCTAGCAGTTTCCAACAGAACATCCATCCCTCAACAAGAGCTACTACTACAACAGCTAATTATGGCTCCTCGCCGGGACGTCGTCGGATCCATAGGGGGAGATTGTAACCCCCCGTAGTTTAAACTCTTCTCATATGAACAGTAGAAAGACTATCGCGCCCTCTAGCGGCTAGAACAATCTTCAGTAATGGAAAAGCTTCGGAACTGTAAGTTCGTACGAGCATGCGCTCCGACCCATTTCAGTTCTATTGTAACTGTTAGTTCTCTAGTTATGTATGTAAATGTTTGTTTTGTCTAATAAACGTGTTTAATTAACTAATGGAAGTAATTAAGAACCCCTTCCCCGCGTGTCCCTTTATTACATTGGGTCACACCCCTTATAAGGATGTAAATCAGTGTTTCTCAAACTGGGGGGAGCGATAACCTTACAAGGGGGGCGCGAGCATATCGAAAATAAAAGATTTAAAAAATAATTAATTTACTGGAATGAATTAAAACAAAATACTTTCAGACATAATGAAAAATGCACTTTTACTCTGATATAATTTATAAGCGCGCGCGATATTAAGTCATCAAAAATAAAAACTTCTTCAATACCTAATTAGCTATCTTTGACCCTATAACCAAATAAAAAGACTTTTATTTGATTTGCTGTAATCCCATGATGAGAGATTTTTTTATTACGCTTTCTTTTTAAACCTAACATACTACTCTTTCAGAGAAAAAACAGATCCCAGACCCAGAATCGAAACAATTTAGGAACATGAATTCATCACTGTCATTATTTTTGAAATACTGCATATTACAGCTGTAATCTGTTTGACCTTCTAAGTTATTGGTACAGTTAGCTATGACCCCTCTCTTATGTGTTCCATGGGCTTGTCTTGCAAAGCAAAGTTTTCATAAGGAATGCTTATGATTAGAAATTGATCATCTGAGTTATTTTTCTATATTTAGCAGATATCTATATTTTGTCTTCTAAGCAGCCACCGCATTTTGCAATATATTCAATTTAAAAATTAGAGAAAGGAAAAATAACATAATAATTATCCTATTATTTTATTTATTTATTTTTGCTTAAAAGTAGTATACAAAATTTAATACTTATGTTACTAATTTGTATAGTTTATTATTAAGATCGCCTATTGTAGCTTTAGCATCAAAGTGCATTATTATTGCATTCAGTACATTATTAATGGATAAGGGGGCGAGATAAAAATTGTGATCGAAAAGGGGGGCGCCAGTATTGAAAGTTTGAGAAGCACTGATGTAAATAAATAAAATACTCAACTTTGGGGAATTTAATCCTTTAGAGTACATTGATTAAAATAGTACTTTAAAATACCGTCAGTACACAAAGATCTGAAATATTCTCATAATACAAAAAGACCGAAAGACTTTTTTAACGGAATTTTAATTCTTAAAAATGCTAAATAACTAGAGAACACTAATATTTTACAGTACAAAATATATACACATATTTTTTTCTGAAAATTATGAAATTTTTAAAATTTATTTACTTTTTTTTACACATAAAATCAGGTTTTACAAATAAACTTAATTTGATGATATTCAAGAAAACTTTTTTTTTCATTAATGCACAAAAATTCATTACGTGTTGAGTATTTTGATTACGGTTTCGATTGAATGTCTTTTAAAGCAGTGCAACCATGGATAGGAAATACTGTATTTTTGGAAAATGAAATAATGCACCTTGAGTCTTGTTCATTATCTAGATCATTATCTTAAGAATCTGACGAAATTTCCAGCAAATAATTAGCTGGGCTTTCTATCTGAAGAATCATCAGTGCAACACTGCTTTCAGTTTGTAGGTTCTGTAATGAATTTAAAACCTCATAAAGTCTAAGCTTCTTTTTTTCCAGACACTCTAATAAAAGGAAGAAAAAGTAAATAATAGCACCTTGAAAACCTTATATTATTGTTTAAACCCAGTTACACATAAAAAATTAAAAGTTTTTTTTAAATGTTTGAATAAATTATTGATTTTTCGGTCAATGGTTCGGTAAAAAAAACAAGCTCAGATTCAAAGTTTGAAATTTTTTCGAAACGTTAAAATAAAAAGATAAAAAAAAATAAATAAGTAAGGTTAAAAAGACACGAAAAAAGCATAGCCCTATTGAACTAAAGTAATGACGCTACAACAAAACCAAAAATATAAATAAACTATACACGGAGGAAAAATAAAAGCTAAGTACTTGCTCTAACATCCAGTGTACTGCCGGTGCTTGTAAGTAACACAAAGCTATTCAACTATAATATTAATTATATGCACTGTTCACTTAAAATAAATAGGCAACACATTTTCTTAAGAGAGAGTCTTAACTAATATATAAAAAGTCATTTGCCTTTTGATGTTCAATACTCTTTCCGAACAAAAATGACAATATTAGCTTTCCGATCAAAATGTCAGTTGAAAAAACGCAACTTCTGCTTTAAATCTTTTTGCCTTCCCAGCCAAAATACTCTTTATAGAACCTGTGTTGTCATTCCATGTGCTGGAAGAGTTGAATTAAAAAATTGTTCCTGCCAATTATAGTCAGAATATTCGTAAAAATTGTCATTTTATATAATTTTAAATTGAGTAGTAATTACTCTGAATTGAGTGGTACATTTAATCCCATTGTGCAGTAATTTTTAGCTTAGAAAATTCAGTAATGTTGACAAAAAGTAATTAACATCAAATATTAATGCTTATAAAATCTCTATTTCAATAAATATTTTTACCCTGAGGTTTGTGACACTTACAACGGATCAAGAAGTATATCAAAGGAACTAATATTGCATTACGTCCAATGTATTCTTTTTTATAGCTAGGGATGGCAATTCTTTCCTAAAAAGACAGATTTTTAAATCGATTCGAATCGTAACCTAATGAATCGATTCACAAAAACATCGAGGTCTAAAAGATCGATTTCTAAAACTTTGATTTTTTTTTAAGTCTGGATTTACAATGAAAATATAAGTCCATTTTATGAAACACAAGAAAGATACCATATTAAATTATCTGTTATCAGTAAAACCAGGGATTGTTTTAGTTCAGGGAATTCGAAAATACAATTAATTTTATTACTATATTAAAGTATAAGGTATACAAGAAGGCATTTTTTATTTTCAATATGTATTTGTTACATTAAAAAGTTCAGAAAATAGATAATATAGCTTATCTTTCCCAATGCTTAATATCTAAGCTTTTTAAAAACAACAGTCTGTCAAGTCTATCGGAATCACTCAGAATTTGCGATGTTGCCGGCAATCGAAAAAAGGCGCTCACAAGGAACAGATGATCCTACGATACTCATATACATCATGGATATTGAGTAAACGTGATGATAGAGTTTTTCTGTCCTTGAAGTAAAGTATAGGATCATGCTTCAAGTGCACAACTGTCTGCTGTAAATAATGTTTAAATTCTGCGTTTAAGCCCTAGTATTCTGGTGCATTCAGCCAATTGTAAATAATTTTATGGTTTTTACCAAAACATGAAAAATAGAATGTCAAATTTCTAGGATGAAATAACGATTCACTGAATCAATTCAGTGCTACATATCGATTTGAAAAATAATTTTTTTTGGCCCGAAAAATTGATTTTTCGATTAATCGATCTCAGATCGCCATCCTGATTAATAGCGTTTAATTAACTTATAAATTTTAGTTAAAAATTCATAAAAATAATATTCTTTTTTCCAAAACCAGATGGTGATACATGTTATTCATTTAAAAATTATGACTCTTTAAACCTATTTAATTTCTTCAAAACAATAAAATTCTCCTAAATAACAATTTTTGAAAAATTGCTCTTCGAACCAAGTCGGATACCAAATCCGCGGGTTCTTGATCTTCAGCTTGCGGCCAGCATTGTTCCAATCGAGTCATACGTTTCTGACTCCACAAAATACCCAATAATTCTGCACATTCCATCATACAGAATACACAATTACTAATGCATATCAAATGATTAAGGGTTGAAATCTTCAACTGTCATCAACATGGGACCCAAAACAGTGGGCCATCAACTCAGAACACTGAAACTTTATTCAGAATTACAAGGTATGTTATTCTATTTTTCCCGTATATTTACATTAACATACATTCATTCTGTAAATCAATTTGTAATAAAAGTTATATCTTTACATGTAAATACTACTGATTTTCATAAATGTCCTAAAAGCCAATGCTTTACGATATACTCGGGAGTGTTTATATGTGAATATGACATCAGTCTGAAATATTTGAAATTTTTATTCACTGATTATATTTTTATTTATTTAATACATTATATTTCTTTCCGTATCATAACTGAAACCTTAAACTAGATTCATCAATCATAACAAGTAATACAAAATATCTTTTAAGTCAATTAATTCCTACTTAGGTCAAAGCAAAGAAAAATTTTATTTCAGTTACTTTTTATTAAATAATTACAATTAACATAATGCTATGCATATGGCAGATAAATATTAAGTGAAAAACACCTTCTAAATAAGCATTAAAAATTGTTAACTCATTAATTTGAAATTACATTTTTTTTATTAAAAGTTGAATATAATGGGTAAGAATTTATTTTAAAACCAGTGTAAAAGGAATGCTGACGTCTGTATGGCATATTATTTTATGAACGTTAAGTTAAATTTTCATCACGCATTTAACAAAATCTGTCTTCTTCAATGTTGCTGCCATCTAGAGGAATAATACCGACCCCCCACACACAAATATATATTTCTTAAACAATAATTATTTAATAAGATTTAAATAATGAATTAATATTTGAAAAAACTGTTTTAATATCAAGTGACATTCACTACAAGTTTAAAAACTATATTTGAGCTTGAGTGGATGAATAAAAAGTATTTTATTAGGAATTGAAAACTTGAGCAAGATATATAAATAAATATATATAGGGAGAGTGTGAACTAATAGGAGGAGTTGAAAAATAGTTGTTGTTGTTGTTGTTGTTTCTTATCCTCTAATTGTCTGACGAAGTCAGACAAGATCCATTAAATTGTTGACCCTCAAAAAATCGATAACAAGAAGGGGAGAATCGTACAAGTCTTCTCTGAAAAATAGTTTAAGATATATATGCGAAGCAAAGGAGCTACGATGCAATTTTCATGTCAAGCTTAAAAAAAAATTCCAAAATATACTTTATACTCAATACCTCGTCCCAAGGAACAAATATCAATAGAATCAAAGGAAGATTTTTATTCATCTCTAAAATGTATGAGAAACTAACTCGATAACGCACAATGCAGTCCGGAATACACTCCTAATCATTCTAATGCATTTCGCCGCAGGAGAAGTCTTTTCCGCTAGATTTGACCAGGATTGAAAGGCATTAACGTGTTTCACGGACGATCAGGACACACATATTGCTTTCATTACTTAATATAATTCGAACAGAGAAACCCGATGGAAAGGGATGATTCTGCTTCCAAGACTCCTATGTTTGCTGACTGTGGAAATGTAATAAAATATATATTGGAATCATGAGCATCTGAGCTATTTTTCTGAGAGTACTCTGTCCAATTTAGACATTTAGTCAACAATAAAATTATGAATGAAAATTTTAGAGTAATTTTTTTCGGCAAAAATTCATTTCTAAGAATGTTTTGCAAGAATTCACAATCCGTTTTATTGACTGGAACATGCCAAATTGAATAATCTATAATTATATAATAAAATGGCTTAAAATTCAATAAAAATAAGCTTCACGATGATACGGTGTTATCTGAGAGTAAAGCTAAAGCACTTTATCATAGGTTAGGTACAAAAATTCTACAGTTTACTTTTGACGATGCAAAATTAAAAAGCGCACAAAAAAGACCTAAGAGTTCGCATGATTACCATTTAATATATCTGTTTCCTTAAAAATCGGTTATGATTCTTATGTCGGTAACACTTCTGACATATGCAGTGGAAAAAAAGAAACGAGCCTTACAGTAGTCGCATATAATGTGCAACATCTGATATGTTAAAGTAGTAAATACGAAATAGTAAATTATATCCTAAAAGAATGAATCGGGTATGATTGGAAATAATTTTCTATCGAATAATTAGATCTTTTAATGAACATCTTTTTGAATATAACAAAAGGAGTAAAATACTATTTTTTTATCAAAAATAATTATTCGTGTTCAATTAGGAGAAGAGCGGAGACAATAGACTTATGATAACTAAAATATGACACATATATTTGTGATTTCAAAGTACTTAAAAACTTTTGAAAAACAGCTTCTTTAACATTTTGACTTGTGTTCATTTCGAGCTTGAGTTCATCACTAGAAAAAGCTATGAGCAACTCAACTTTTGGCAAACTGAATATAGTTAAAATCATCACTCAAAATCATGGGAAGCGAGGGATAGTTTATTTTAAAGAGCAGAACCACCTTTGGTATATAGTAAGAGTATAAAATGCCATAAATGTTAATTTTTTTAACCGTATGATTCGAAGAAGTGTATGCGATCATCAAAATCACTGTATGTCCATTTCCAAATAAGCATTCTCCTGCACATATGTTCCCCGATATCGTCACTATTTATACCAAATCCACTTGTCTGACGATAAGTTCTGTCCATATGATGTTACAACATGCAAGTTTTTCTGTTTGCGGTAGGTCAAAACAATAGCTGCTTTGTGGCCCGGTTGTTTAAATTGTACTCAGCAATCGAAGCTAGGTATCGAAAGACGTTCGTCGTTACCTAACCACGTCTGTGACAACATGATCAACGCACAATTTTGTGAAATAACGTCGTCGTTGAATTGGAAATTGGAGTAAGAAACCGAAATCGAGCTTTGAATTCGAATCTTTTGAAATACTAAATTTAACAATATATTTATTCGAATAATTCCATATTACTTACTCGTATTTTCTTAAGAATGTTGAGCTGTGTCAGACGCTTAACAGTAAATATAATTATTAATAAAGTTTACACATATAAATATAAACTCAGATTTCCTACTCAACGAGGCCTTATAGACTTTGACAATTGAACATGAGGATCGTAAGTTTATCCTGAATAAGAATTCGAATCTTTTGAAATACTAAGATTAAAAACAAAAACAAACAACTACTAGAATTGGACCCGATGCGAGGATAAAGAAGACGCAACATCACGCACGATCATTGGTCAAATCAAATAGCGCACGCTTACTTCTTTTCCTGTTACCCACTTCCGTCTCTTTTCCCGAAATCGATCCTACTAATATTCGGCAACCGAGAGGAATGATGTTACGCAAAAATAAAATTCTTCTCGGTAGTAGTATTTATACCATAAGATCATTTAAGATCCTTCAAAGCCGCGTTTCTTTCTTCCTACTACGTACTTCAATGCTTCCCAAACTTGCAATATTTGCCACTCAATCTTCAATCATGATTTCATCATGCCCCCCCCCAAAAAAAAACGGTATTAAATGCAATAAAAATGTACAATGTACTTTCACTTAAGCTACAATACGACTATAACTACACTGTTGTTTGTAAAAAATGCAACACCATAAATGAGTCATCAAAATGAAATGAACTTTGCGGCAAATAACAATTATAGAATGTTACGTAAAATAGTACAGTTTCAGAGCCACCACGCATGCGTGGCGTGTGCAGTGCTCTCTGAACTGGTGCTGAAAGTGTATAAATATAGGACTGCAGCGGTAATGATTATTTGTTAATGGCGAACGTTTAGTTAGACTTAAGTATGCCTTCACGACGAAACAAGGGGACATTCCAACAACTTACGGCAGTGGTAATCAAACTTTAACTACTGGCGACCCAATTTTCAATCATAATTTTTATCGCCCCCCCCAAAAGTAATGCATTGAATGCAATAATAATGCACTTTGAGGGGGGATGCTAAAGCTACAATACGATCATAATTATAAACCGTACAAATTAACAAGATAAATATTAAATTTTGTATATGTCACTTTTAAGTAATATATATTTTTATTTTTCTTCTTTTTAGTTCGATTCACTATAAAAGCGTGTTTTTTTAGTTTTTTTTAAACGATACTTTATTTTATAATTGTTTTTACTATACACGATAAAAAACACAATTCCAGGGAATAATTTAATTAAGATAAAATATACTTACCTACTCTCAAGAACTATTCAATTTTTCTTAGATTTTTTGAGAAAAAAAATCCAATAAAACTAATAAAAATGTTCCAAATCTGCGTGCCCTTAATAAAGGACATAAAGCATGTTCATAGAAAATATTTTTGAACAAAAGTGGTCGCGCAGGGAACTCAATCAAAACTAGTAACTTGATTGTAAAAAAAACCGTTTGCAACTCCCCCAAAAAGAGGGCGAAATGTGATAAAAATTTATTTTAGTTCCCATTAAGACTATCATATTGGAGGATGCTCTGTCAAGGTCATTGGTAACAAATAAGCAATTTTCCCAGAATTAACAATTTCGTGAACATCAGATGATTCTGTGCATCCCGCGACCGATCCCGTGTTAAAAGTGTATTCAATAAAACATATGGATATTAGTTCTAAAAAAGAATTGCGTAAAAAGTTTTTCGTTATGCATTATGTGTTCCAGAACACTCATAAAAATGCATCTTGGTCAAATAATCCTTAGAAGTACTCAATATGCTTATCCATATATCATACTACAACTCATTCACATGGAAAAAAGCAAAAGAAAAATATTATTTACAATTTTCCTAAAAGAAAAACAGATAGAGGGAAACAACCGAAAAGTTTAAAGGTCAAATATATGGTAGTCAAAAGTAGTATTTTAGGGGTTAAAAGTAACGTAATTAAAAAAATCTCTCATCGTGTGATTACAGTAAAGCAAACAAAATGCATTTTTTTATTTGGTTATAGGATCAAAGATAGCTAGTGAACGTTTGAAGTGGAATCTTTTATTTTTGATGATCACCAGATGATATATATATATATATAAGTAATATCAGTGTAAAATTGTATTTTTTATTATGTCAGAAAGCATTTTGACATTCTTAATTCCAAAAAATTACTTTTTTAAACCTTTTAATTTCAATATGCTCGTGCCCCCTCGCCGCGTCCCACAGTTTGAGAAAAACTGACTTGCGGAGTTTGAACGGGGGAGGATTATTGGCCATCAAGAAGGAGGATTTTTCTATCGCACAATATGAGCTCTTGTGCAGCGGTCCCAATGATGTGAGTTTGGAAACAGTGAATCGATGAGCACGGAACAACTAAAAAAACTGGTAGTGGACGACAAAAGTTGAAGTCAGCGCTCAATGATCGACACCTGCTCCGCATAGTGGTGAATGACTGCACAGCTTTAAGATTTAGTTTTTTAATGTGTTTTGTTCCCGAAAATCGACAAAATCAAAATGAACCTGATACAAGATTGGTGAACTTTCGACCCTGCCCCCCCCCTTAAAAGTTCCTGTTCTCGCTACTGTTTAATATCAATTATAAATGCTAATTCTGTGAAGCTTAAAATTACAATTCACTTAAAACTAATTATAATTTGATCAACCATTTATTAAAATCATTTTATGTTTTTGTAAACATTGTCGAGCACTTGTCTTTGCTCTCCTTACAATTCAGCTATTATATCAATAATGTTTTATTTTCTTATAAATGAAATCCTGCAAAGAGCGGGTATTTCAGCCGGTATACTTGTAATGCTTCAGTGCTGCACAGAGTATTTTATAACTAAATTAATTAAAACTAAATTAAGAACAAGCTTAAAATAAGTATTAACGACTTCCATGGGCTTGTCTTGTAAAGCAAAGTTTTTATAAGGAATGCTTATGATTAGAAACTGACCCTCTGAGTTATTTTTCTATATTTAGCATATATCTATATTTTGTCTTCTAAGCAGCCACCACATTTTGCAATGTGTTCAATTTAAAATTAGAGAAAGGAAAAAATAACATAATAATTATCCTATTATTTTATTTATTTATTTTTTGCTTAAAAGTAGTATACAAAATTTAAAACTTATGTTACTAATTTGTATGGTTTATAATTAAGATCGCCTTTTGTATCTTTAGCATCAAAGTGCATTATTATTGCATTCAGGACATTATTAATGTATTAGGGGGGCGCGATGAAAATTGTGATCGAAAAGTATTGAAGTTTGAGAAGCCAGTATTGAAAGTTTGAGAAGCACTGACTTAAATGCAAAGAATAGAATGGCTCAAAACGTCCATCTGTTTTTCTATGATTTCCAACACTGTGACGTGGAAAAAACGATCTGAGAAAGAAAAAGAAAACTAGCTCTAAAAATACTTTTATTTAAGATTTTTAAACGTCTCAAAGTCACTAGCAAGGCGCATTTCAATCCTCGTTTGAATGCCACGATTCCCACATTGGAGCATAGAGCGTGACACGTTGGCTCAAGCCTCCATAATGTGTATTATGAGGTCCTGCAATGATTGTGGAGGGGTCTAATATACCTGGTGATTCAAGTATCTCTACATAAAAATGTCCAGTAGAGTTATTTCAAGCGAATATTTAGGCCAATTTTCGATACCATACCTAATTACACTAATGGACAAAAAATTAGCGAGCCGAGAAGGAGTGGTCAAAATAAAACTACATTTTGAATAATTAATGACTACTTTGATATAAGGGCATATTTAGAAAATCAAAGAAAAATGATCATTTATTTCAGAGAAAAAGACTAAGAACGGAGGATTTAAAACCCTGTTGAATGCATTCTAGTGTGAATGCATGATGCGATACTATCGGGCATTGAGGCTTACAAGTTTTGTATCTTGTCTTGAGACATTTCGTTCCATATTTGCTGTGACCTTGCCTCTAGTTCGTTCAGACTTGTGGGATGCCCAACTCCCCATCCCAAATGATCTCCGATATCCTAGATTGGAGACACATTTGGGGATAGGGCAGCCCAAGGAAGGGTAGTGACAGTACGGAGTCAGTCTTGTGACACCCTTGTCGTGTGAGGTCGAGCATTGTCTAGTTGAAAAATGGCTCCAGGGAACCGTTGCATCAGTGACAATACATGTGGTTGCAGTATGTTACGGACATACCGCTGGACTGTCATGGTGTCACGGATTAATACTATTTGTGACCGTGTATTGTAGACAATGTCACCCAGTACCATCACACTTGCTGTGGGAGTGGTGTGTCACAGCAAAACAAACACAGGATTGAGACGTACACCACGGGGTTTCCTCACACGAACACGGTTGTCATACTGCTAAGATTCGTCGCTATAGACGACCTGCTTCCATTCCGTCGCAGTCCAGTTTCCTCGAGTGCGGCACCACTCCAAACGGAGGCATCGATGGGTGGGCGTCAAGTGCAGTACAGGCAATGGGCACCGTGATCCCAAATGTATTTCATTTAGGTGCCTTCGAATTGTTCGAGAAGACACAGGGACCTCTAGTGAAGGTGCTACCTGTGCCTGGTTGACGACCGATGAAGCAGTTGGCTGTACGCGTGAATTTCTTACGATTTAGCGGTCTTCTCGACGACTGGTCTGCTGAAAGTGTCCTGAGCCTGGTCTTCGTGTTCATGACATCTCTTGGATCCACTGGTCTCAACACTCCCTCAGAACACAACCAGAGTGACCTAATTGATGGGCTACTCGCCTACCTGACCACCCAGCTTTCGTCATGATGCCGATGATTCTCCTTCTCCCAAACTTTGACACCCGCTCATATTGTCTTTGAAAACGGCGTAATGACATGTCTACCTCAGCTCTTGCTTTGTAAATTATTCAACACACTCAAAAAAACTTTGGTTACCTGTCTTATACTCCACGGAGAACAACGTTAAACACCCTATACCTGCAATACGTAATGCGTAATCACGCTGCATTTCTAATCATTTGCATATCTCCCCAACATGTACTTTCATGCCAAGTTTCATTATGAACTCGCTTGTATTTCTTGGTGCGCTGATTTTTATGTTCATGAGTGTGTTTGTTTCCAAATTCCTTGATAAGGTACTGCTTTGCTGGATATATCTTATGAGCCGGAGCTTCATCATGTTGGCCAAATAAGTGGATATGGTAGCGTCTAAATCGCAATCAGCTTGCTCTCCTGGTCTTCACACATCTTGACATAAAAATACTGTAAAAAGAAAATAAACAGCGATAAAAATTTGAATTCTCTATTTGATTTGGTATAAGACAAAAAGTGTTATGAGTTTTTTATCGGCATGTAATCTCCTCTTTTGTCCCAATAAGGTTATAAAATAGAGATTTACCATAGAAATTGTTTTTAAAAAAGTTAAATAAACTCTAATTTTTAGTCAGAAAAAAAATGTTTTGCTTTGCTGGAGCAATACCTTAACCCTTTATCTGACGCGGTATAATTAACTGCAATTTTTCAAGAGAAAAATTTTTCTTTTTAGTTACTACATTGAAACTTACCGGATGTATGTGTATAAAATACTTACATTTTGGAAATTTAATCCCTTAGAGCAGTGTTTCTCATATTGTGGGGCGCGATAACCCTACGAAGGGGGCGCGAGCATATCGAAAATAAAAGATTAAAAAAAATTATTTACTGGAATGAAGTAAAACAAAATATTTTCTGACATAATAAAAAAAGTACACATTTACACTGATATAATTTATGTATATCATCTGCGAGCTATTACGTCATCAAAAATAAAAACTTCTTATTCAAAACCTCATTAGCTATCTTTGATAATACAACCAAATAAAAAACATTTTAATTGATTTGCTTTAATCCCATCATGAGAGATTTTTTTATTAAGTTTTCTTTTCAAATCTAAAATGCTACTCTTTCAGAAAAAAAAAAAAAAAAAAACCTAGACTCACAATAAAAAAAAAAGAAAAAAATTAAGAAGATAAATTCATCACTGTTATGCATTATTGTCATCAGCTGTAGGCAGCACAATGAATTTGCTGCGATTTGACCTTCGAATTTAATTGAATGGTTAGTTGTGCCCATGTTCTTATCTATTTATTTTTTCATTTAAGAAAGTTGTAAATAAAATATTTTTGCTGCGCTTTTTTCCTTGTAAAATATTTTTTTATGATTTTTTGAAAAACATAGAGAGAACTTTGAAGTATTACTAGGCCAAGATTTATTTTTATGAGTATTCCCAAACATATAAAGAATAATGAAAAATGTTTTACATATTTTTAGAACATCCATATTGTAATAAATAAACTTTTAATCCGGTAGCACTCACGCTGAGCACAGAGTGCACGAAATCGGTAATTCTGGCAAAACTGCTTAATTGTTACCAATGGCCCTGACACTATCCACCGATTTTCCAGTATTAACGTGAACTAAAATATATTTTTCACCTATTTCCCACTTTTTCGGGAGTTACAAACGGTTTTTTTTACAATCTTAAGGTACTTGTTTTGACTGACTTCCCAGTGTGATAATTTTTTTCCGAAATATTTTCTGTGTCATTGAAAGTAGGTGAGTATATTTTCTCATAATTAAATTATTCACTGGAATTACGATTTTTATTGTGTAATATAAACATAATTATAAAAAAGGATGGGGTGACTCAATAACCCCACTCGACAATTAGTATCGATTGCACGCCTGCTCCAGGGTTAAAACTTGTTGAAGTCTTTTCGCTTTAAATGTTAAAAATAATACAATTATATTCTACATCGGAATTTTATATTATTGTTCATTATTCAACGTCACAATTCTAAATGCCAATTCTTTGAGGCTTAAAGTTACAGTTCACTTAAAACTAATTATAGTTTGAACAATCATTTAAAAAGATCATTTTACGTTTTTGTAAACATTGCCACACACTTGGCTTTATTCTCCATACAATTCAGCGATTATATCAATAATGTTTTATTTTCTTATAAATGAACTCGTGCAAATAGCGGGTACTTCAGCCGGTATACTTTTAATGTACCAGTGCTGCACAGAGTATTTAATAACTAATTAATTAATATTAAATAAAGGGCAAGTTTAATAAGTATAAGTGACTTCCATGGGCTTGTATTACAGAGCAAATTTTTTCAAAGGAATTCTCATGATTAGAAATTGACCCTCTGATTTTTTTTCTATATTTAGCTGATATCTATATTTTGTCTTCTAAGCAACAACCGCATTTTGCAATATTCTGCAATTTAAAAATTAGAGAAAGGAAAAATAACATAATAACTATCATATTACTTAATTTTTTTTTTTTAAAAAATAACATGTAGAAAATTTAATACCTATGTCATGAATTTGTACGGTTTATAATAAAGATTGTTGATTTAGCGTCAAAGTGCATTATCATTGCATTCAGTACAGTATTAATGTATAAGGGGTAGCGCGATAAAAATTGTGATTGAAAAGGGGGGTGCCAGTATTGAAAGTTTGAGAAGCACTGCCTTAGAGCTAACTAATCGAATGATACTTTAAAGTACCGTCAGTACTTGAAGGTTTAAGATATTATCGTAAGACAAAATTACCGCATGTCTTTTTGAAATGATTTTTAACTCTTAAAAATGCTGAATAACCAGAGAACACAGAACAAAATACCTATTTTTGAAAAAAAAGCATAATTTTTTAAATATATATATATATATATATATATATATATATATATATATATATATATATATATATATATATACATAAAAATAGGTTTAACACATAAACTTAATTTTATAATATCCAAAGAAAAGAGTTTTTTTTTTTCACTTTTGCTCAAAAATACAGTACACGTTGTGAATTTTGTGGGAGAATTCAATTAAATGTTTTTAAAGCACTGCCTCCTGGAATAGGAAATACTATATTTTATGGCCATGAGCTACATCACCCTAGGTCTTGTTCAGTCTCTTGATCGTCTTCTTATAAATTTAAAAGGAAATTCCTACAGATTATTTTCTGGGACTTTATCTGAAGAATCCTCTGTTATTGTGTTACTCTCTCTGCTTTCAGATATATAATCTAAAATCTCCATTTCTATAATAAATCTAAATATTCTTGAAGGCTGAGTTTTGTTTTCCAAAATAAATCTAAGAGAGGGAAAATTGTAGCAGCTTGAAAATCTCCTATCATTGTTATCTCACTGTTACACACAAAGAAATTAAACTGTTAACTTTTGAATAAAGAACAAATATTTCATTTAATTGCGTGCCAAAAAAAGAAAGTTCGTTGTCAAAATGCAAAGTATTTGAAAATTTTAAAAAAATGAAAGAAAAATGGGCGTATACTAAAAATAAATGCCAAAAAAGAATATTTCTGTTACATTTTAGTATTGACGCTACAACACAACAAAAAAAGAAGAAGAAACTTCACAGACGAAAAATAAAAACAGAGTTCTTTCACTAACATCCAGTGTGCTGGCGGAACTACCACAAAGTACCAGAAAGTTATTCAATTGTAAAATCAGTTAAATGCATTTTTCACTTAAAAAATAGCCCAATTGTTTTCTAAGATCGTATCTAACATAAAAAATAGACCTTTACCTTTATACTTTACCTAATTCTGCGTAACAAAAATGGCAATCAGCTTGGCAATCCGATAAAAATGGTAGCTGAAAACGCAACTTATGTTTTAAAACTTGATTGCCCCCGGCCAAAGTACTCATCATAGAAACCGTGCTGCCATTTATCATGGAAAAGTGGAATTAAAATATTATTCTCTTGTTATAAGTAGCGTCAGATTATTCAAAAAAGGGGGGGGTTATTCTATGTAACTTTAGAGTGGGTTGTACAGAGTGTTTTTTTTAGGTATAGAAGTTTAAGTTGGCATTACTTTCCAAGATGGCGACCGATTTAACAGCTGTCAAGTGATTTATTCTCAGTTTGGTTTGGTAATTCATCATGAATAGACTCATCTTTGAACAACGCTTTCAAATTGTGCAATTTTATTTCGAAAATAATGGTCGATTTTCATATGCGAATTTTGTTTAGCGATGAAGCGCACTTCTGGTTGAATGGCTACGTCAACAAACAAAACTGCCGCATTTGGAGTGAAGCTAATCCACAAGTGTATGTCAAAACACCGTTACATCCAGAAAAACTGACTGTTTGGTGCGCTTTATGGGCTGGTTGAATCATTGGTCCGTACTTCTTCAAAAACGATGGAGGCCACAATGTTACAGTCAATGGTGATCGGTATAGACCCATGATTACTAACTTTTTCATTCCTGAATTGAACAATCATGATGCCCAAGAGCTGTGGTTCAAACAAGACGGCGCAACATGTCACACAGCTCGTGCCACAATCGATTTATTGAAAGACACGTTTGGTGACCGCCTAATTTCACGTTTTGGACCTGTGAATTGGCCTCCAAGATCTTGTGATTTAACACCGCTTGACTATTTTTTGTGGGGATATGTAAAGGCATCGGTCTATGCGGATAATCCACAAACGCTTGACCATTTGGAAGACAACATTCGCAGTGTTATTTCTGATATACGGCCACAAATGTGGGAAAATTCATCGAAAATTGGACGTCCAGATTGGTCTACATCCGAGCCAGCTGTGGCAGTCCTATGCCAAAATCATATTTAAAATGTAATGCCACAAGATTATCTTTCGAATAAAAAAAAGTTCATGTCAATCGAATAATACATCGTTGTTTTATTGCAATTTAAAATTCTATACCTCTAAAAACACCCCTTTAAATATTAGTCGAATATAATAGATAAATATAAATATATGTCGAGGCATATATATAATGTATTAATAGAAAATGCTTTCAAAAGTAAGTTCCCATTTTAAAACTCAAGATGAGTATTGAAATTTTACTTTGAGAAATTCTTGGTTAATATTCTCATGTGTACATATATTACGCTCAACATTATGCGGGTGTTAATTTTGCTTCATAAATTTCAACATTGTAGTAATTCATAAACTTTCTTATTAGTAATTCATATACTTCATTTTATTAAAACCCGCTCTTTCACTGACACTGCAGTCTATTATTCCCGTATAATTAAGTAAAGTTTTAACTTCTACGAAATTTCCATTAGAAATATGAAATCATGAAAAGCTTTCATATTTAATATGTTTATATTTTACTTACATAACAATAAACTTAATTCTGAAGCAACCAGACAATGACGAATGAAATAGTTATGGATGTTTAAGGAAAGCGAAATCTCTTTTCTAATGTTATTTGGTTTAATGCTTTAATTAGAATTGCAAGAGACGTTCTAGATAATACAGGAAGTAGTAGTAGTAAAAAGAAGTCGTATATAAAGGCAGTAATGTTTTAATATGTTTATATTTCGCTTTATATAGTAAGTGAGTGTTTCTCAAACTTCCAATATCTGCGACTCAGTATTCAATCATAATTTTCATCTCTCTCGCACCCTCTACATAAATATAGTATTATTGAATTCATACAATGTATGAATTTAGAAATACTTTACATTAAATCCAAATCTACAATACAACTCTAACCTCTTAAATGAAAATGACGTAAAAAAACATCTCTTTCAAATAGTGTGTTAATTGCCCTGGACGCGTATATATATACGTCTTTTCGAAGTGCGATCTTTCATGTGCACTACTATTCATAAATTTATTCCGAAGGATTTCGAATGCAATAAAAATACATTGACAGAGATTGCGACAGATTTAATTGTTTCAAAGGATTCGTCCCATGCACTCGCCTACGCATTAATAAACGGCATCAATAGGGGATGGATAATTTCAAACCGTATAAGCTATCAAGTGTTAATTTTTGTATTTAATTCTATGTATAATAAGTCCATGGGATCACTGGTAATTAATTAACTTGTTTTTAACTTAGTATTGTTAAGTAATGTATACAAGACATTGTGCAGTACTGATACATTTAAAAGTGCATTATATCAGTGTAAAAGTGTATTTTATATTTTATTATGCTAGGATGCATTTTTCTTTGTGTACTTTCAGAAAATAAATAATCTTTTTTAAAAAAAATATTTCGTTTTTGACTTTTCAGTATGCTCGCGCCTACCTTGTAGGGTTATCGCACCTCCCTAGAGGAATGCTCACCACAATTTCAGAAACGCTGTAGCAAATTCAAGGTTCAAAATATTTTATGTCTAAGTATTTTCGCAGCAGACTCTTTAACTAAAGCAGGGATGGCGAGCGTTTTTGAGAAGTATAGGTCATATTTTGTTCATACTTTTTTTAGTACTAGCTCGTTGTTCACTAATGCCTATTTTCACTAGAGGTAAGTTTAAGAAATTTTAACTGAGTATTTACAAAAAAGGAACAACTAAACATTTTTAAAATTCAATTAGCATAACGAGTAGAAATGGGGTGGTTTGATAATTTAAAATTTTTAGTGGGGTTAAAAATTCGTAAATGTTTGAAGCAAATGGCAATAAGTGCTTAAAATAACAAGGAGTAACAATTACATGCATGTATATATGTATATATATATGTGTAAGAAAATTTATTATAAAGTATTTGATGAGAAATCTGTTGCTATTTGTTTTCAGATTTTAATATTAGGTTCATATTTGGTAATAATTAGTTTAACGCATTTTGCAATTAATTCTCTGTCAAGCCCATTTCGAATAGTTTACAAAGTTCATTGAACAAAACAATTTTTCACATGAATATGTGAACCCAAACATCGTTAAAAGCAGCATTAACTAATTTTTTCATCAATATAAACTTATTTGGTAAATAATATTATACGTTTAATATAATATTTTAAATATTTAGTATTGTGTGTGTGTGGATCAATATCATGTATACTACTTTCACACAGTTTTTCTTCTACTTCAGAAATCAAGTCTTCAAATTTTGTTTCCCACACAACGCTGCTTCGAATTTCAACTAATTGAATTTTTAAATTATCGATACCTAGCCACATGAATTCCGTTAACTCCAATTTTTCAAATTATGTTTTGTATGGATTTAAAATAAAGTGAAATGTATTTTCCAAACTTTTAAATTGATTGAATCTCTCCTTAAAATCTTGTTTCATTTCCTGCATAACTATTAAATATTTTTTATTGCATTTTCTTGAATGTCAACGCAGTTTTTTAAATTTATTGTGTGTTTTGAAAATATTTTTTGAAATTGAGGAAAATATTTCATAATTTTATTTTGAAATCCTTAGTAAATATGCCAAGTTTATCTTGCCATAAATATTTTAAGACCAGTCAGTAGGGTAATAACTTTTTAAAATTCGATTTTGAGGTTTTGATATTTGTATAATCCCCAAATGGGGAGTTTTCCATTGATATAACATGTAAGCCATTATATGGATTAGAAGTACTTTAAAATGATTTTTAAAAAATTATCAGCTTATGAACCACTCCCATTTAGCAAATAGAAATGTAAACATTGTCTTTTTAAATCTGGAGCAAAGTTGCAAAGCCTCAATTTATTTTTATTAATACGCATTAGATACATGTATAGTAACTGCAAATTAAACTGTGTTAGATATGCAAAAAAAATTTGTGCCAAATTTGGAAGCGTGGTTTTATTTGAATGTTATATTTAATATTTAGTGATTTTCCCTAAATTTAAACCTGTTCTTCACTTTAAATTTAGTTAAAATAATTAGTAATAATAACTAATTAAAACTTTAGAAGGCATAGAAAAACGCTAAACATATTCTAAAAATACTTGAAGTTACAATTACGTGATATTAAAGAAAAATTTGGATTAAGTTTAATTCCATAGTAAGATATTTTTAGAAAAAAATTTCTGTTTTCAAAAACTTATTTTTTTTTTTAAATTGTGTAAATTTTTACTGTATGCATGTTTAAAATTTATATATTTAAAATTGTGTAAATTTACTGTGTGTATGTTTCTTAAATGCAATTGTGTATACTGAAGTGATATTTTTGAAATATCCTTAAAACATTTAAATATAAAGCAGTTATCATAACAAAAATTACAATTTATAATAAGTTCATAAAAAATAATTGTTCGGTGAACTAAAGGTTTGTCTTTGAAAAACAAATTATTATATTTAAAAAATTCCCTTCTGTGTGTGTGTGTGTGTATAAATATAATGTCTAATTAATATAAATAAAAAATTGAGTCTTTATGTTTAATAGTTTCTGAGAAAAAGGTATGATATGATACATTAAATGTGGTGTTTGTTATCTTTACGAGAAGCCTGTTACATACATAAAAATACATAAATTTCATTTTTAAAAACATAGAAACAGTTTTATTTTGTCTGTTTTAGAAATCATTTGTCCAGTTTAGAGTAACTTTTGAAGTTTTAAGCTTAGAAACTGCCTGCAACAACAGGACCTAATGAAAATGTTACAAAAACCTAACAAAAACTTACGGAACGGATAATCAGGTATTTTGAAACACCATCTCAAATTCACACCAAAAACATATTGAAACATTTTTCCATTATATTTATGATGCTTTCTGTTCAAAATTTATATCTATAATGTATGAAAGGTACAAATTCTTTAAAAATTGAAACAGAATTTGAGAAAATGGTGATGTTTTCTTGTTAAAAAAAGTGAAAAATGCTGTTCTGGGCAATTAAAGACTTTTTTGTTTACTATTTTACGCAAAATAAATAGCAAAGATGCTAATGTTTAAAAAATTGGAACAAATACATGTTGTAATTCATTATTTTTGTAAAAAAGTGACACTTTATATTGAAAATTCAATTTTCTCAAAAATGTTTTTTTTTAAACGGTATTAATCTTTTTCTCAGAATATAAGGTATAAATGTACATAAAATTTTTCCCTCATGTTAATGATATGTAACTATATATATATTCCTGTGAGTTTTTTGAGGATTTTCCCAAAATATTTGACTGGAATCCATATATCGTGACAAAAAATGTCAATTTTTTTTTTAAATTCATAGTGATATTTTTATGTTACATGTTTTTGAGAAAACTAAACAATATATTTTACTTATTTTACATCATTGCAAATATTATTCTTTATTTATTGTTTAGAGAAGTTTTTAAGCTTTAATATTTAAACTTTTTTCAATAATAGTTAACTAATTATAACTCAGATGTGTAATGCTTTTCGTCGTTGCGAGAAGCTTGTTGCATGCATAAAAATACACAAATTTCAAGTTTAAAAACATAAAAACAGTTTTGTTTTTGACTTTTTTAGAAATTATTTGTACAGTTTAGAGAAAATTTTGAATTTTGAAACTTTTAGAAATTGTGTTAGCATGGAAACGTACAAATCCATAATTCAATTTTTCTAATGTCGTAAAATCACATATTCCCAAATCATGACTTTTACTTATTGATACATGTTTAAATTATATTTATGATGTTATAAGGTCCAATTTGACATTTGTAATGCATTGAAGCTAAAAATTCTTCACAGATTGTTACATAATTTGTGAAAATTGTTGCAAAATGCTAAAATAAATCTCGTTGAACAAAAATTGAAAATTACTTTATATGTATTTTCTGAACATTTTAAGGCTTTTTTGTTTCCTATTTTATGTTTAAAAATTAAGAAGATACTGTTTAATAAAATAGGGCAAATACATGTTGTTATTCATTATTTTTGTAATTAAGTGCCTTTTTACACTTAAAGTGCAATTATCTCATAATGATTGTTTTCAAACTACGTGTACATTTTTCAAAGAATCTAAAAAAAATCAATATACTTGCAATTTTTACTGCACATAAATAAATGTAACTATATATAATAGAGCTACTTTCTTTGAAATTTTCCCAATTAATTTTTCTCAGAAGCAGTTATCATAAAAAAGGACAATTTTCACAAATTTCAAAGAGATACTTTTACGATGATTTTTTTTGAAAAAAGTAAACAATATATTTAAAACATTTTACCATTATTTAAATAAAAAAAGCCTAATTATTTTACAGCCAAACCTTGAAGTTTATATATTTTAAAATTTCTGAGAAACAGGTTCCTAAAATGGCTCAACTTAACATTGTCGGTAAAGGGCCTACCGACTACTCTTAATTTGTTTTTCAAACATAGTTCAAACAATTAGTCCAAAACCTTGAATTTTTTTATTCAGTTCTTTAAAATGCTGACTGATGTCGCATAAAAATATTAAATCATTTAACCAATGTATATTGGGTAATTCATTGAAACTATTGTCTTTTCTAATAAGAGGTCATATACATTTAAAAATTTCCGGAAAATCGATTTTCTTATTATTATTTTGTTTTATAGAGCAAACTTTTCTGGGTGTTTTAAAAGAGAATGCATGCCGATATTCCCAATAGAACGGAAGTTATTAAGGAAATAAAAAGAGTAGAAAAGGTTATTTAAATATTGTTTACATTTTGGATCCAGGGTGACATCTGCCATGTCACTGTTGAAAGCTGCGTTTCTCTGTTTCTAATATTTTCATTCTAATTATTATCAAATGCTTAAATCTAAGCCTCAAATACTATAATTGTTGTTCTGAATATTAACTACAACGTCTATTAACTTTATAAAATTCTACTTCTACTTTGTTTTCATAAAGTGATTCTTGATTCTATACTCGCTCGTTTCTGTTTTTCTTACCGTATCTTATTCTAAGATACGTTTTAGGAAAAATATTAATTTTTTATAAATGTTTGAATGATGAATTCGACTGAATATGCCAGAAGACTATCTGGTAAACGTCCTAAGAAAAGGAAGTTTACTGGTAATATGCATACGAGGTGCAAAGCTGTACACAGTGTAGATGAATCACTAAACAACAGTGCATGTGGAAAAAGATTCAGTTGCAAGATGTTGATTCATCTTTTATTGAACATGATGACGGTTTTGATGGCTATAGAGTGTTTGATAAAACTCTCATGTTTACAAACATTCAAAACTTTGCTCCTTGCAAAACATGTGGTGGTGTTATTAAGCTAACAAAAAATGTGTTAGAGGTTTGTCTAGTGTTTTTTCGATTGAATGTATGGACTGTAAAGACTTGTGTTTGTTTAGAAATTCAAAAATTCTGGGTAAAAGGAAAAATATTTCAGAAATAAATAGACGTTTTGTGTATGCAATGAGAACAATTGAACAGGGTCATGCAGCAATGATAACTTTCTGTGGTGTCATGGACTTTCCTCCTCCAGTTGCTGAAAAATCCTTTAACATTATAAACAAACTACAATTGTGTAGTAAATCACTTGCAGAAGCTTCAATGCGAAGTGCCGCTTTGGAAGAGGGTACTTTGACAAATTCTTCCGATATAATAATTAGTGGAGATGGAACGTGGAAAACCCGTGGCTATTTTTCTCGTGTTGGTGTGTGTGCTGTTATAGGAGACAAAACAGGAAAATGTATTGATGCGGAAGTGATGTCTTCTTTCTGTAAGGGATATGATTCTTGGAAACGCGCGAAGAAAAGGGTCACCTGCTTACAAAAAGTAGAAAATTCTTCACATTAAAGAATGTTGGAAAAACCACAATTGTTCAGATGGCATGATGGAGACTGTGGGAATGGTTCGTATATTTCAGCATTCATTGAGTCATCGTTCTGTGAGATATATATCTTATATCGCGGATGGCGATTCCAAAACATTCTCATCTATATTTTTGCATCCAATCAGTATGGAGAATATATCACAATTTCAAAAATTGAATGTGTTAGACATGTTCAAAAAATAACGGGAACTCGTTTACGAAAATTAAAACAAATGAGCTCCAAATTCAGTGATGGGAAGTCAATTGGGGAAAAGGGGAGGTTTACCGACAGAATGATCGACTTAATTACAACATACCATGGAAATGCAATCCGACAAAATAAAACATGCCTGTCGGATATGCGAAAAGCTGTTTGGACTATATATTTCCATATACGTTTAAGCGACGAAGAACCATTGCACAGTTTTTGTTCTGTAGGTCCTAATTCTTGGTGTAAATATCAAAATCAAGTAATATAGGGCAGTGTGGAAACTTTTAGACACAGTAACAAATTGCCAGTAGCAGTACTGGATGCCATAAAACCTGTGTTTAATGATCTATCACAACCTAAACTCCTACTAAAATGTCTAGGGGGTAAACCCCAAAATAATAATGAATCCATTAACTCATTAATATAGAAATTATGCCCAAAAACTTTAGAATGTGGTAGAAAGATTGTTATATATCTACAAATGAAGCAATTGTCATTTTTAATGATGGCAATCAAGGCAGACTAACAATAATGCAATCGCTTGGCCTGACTGTTGGTCAATTTGCACAAAAAATTGTTACGCTTGTAGATATAAAAATTATTCAGATTGCTGAGCGACATTTTAATCTCCGCATAAAAGAAGTGCGACAGGCTAAAAGAATGCAATTTAAAACTACTTGTAAAAAATTAGCTGAAAAAGAGGGAACATCGTATGCATGCGACGAATTTTAGCATTTTAGAATCATATTAATACACTGCATTCATATCACAAATTATTTAATATTTATAATAAGTAGTTGTTAATTAAGATATTGATTGTTTTTTAAGTAATATTTATAAATTTTTAACTTTATTTTGGAGAAATGAATCACTTTGTTGTATTTTGATTATTTTGTAGCTATTGATATCGTTTCAATCAATGCTTGTACTGCATTGGTAAAATATATGTTTTTAGTTATAATAATTTTAATAAATTGAAGTTATTGACTAAAAAAACTTCACATTAGTTTTAATTTAAATTTAGTTGTTGTTTGAGTAACCAGAATAATATATATATATAAAACTGTGGTAAATTTTATGTTTATAATGTCAATTCTCTCAGAACATCATTTTTTCTCATTACGTGCATATTTTCAAAACCGTTCCATGAAAAATGATAAAATTTTTACTGGAGATTCTGACCATATCTGTACTTAACACTCTGAGTGGATGACTCGCTAATTGATTTTCACTTCGAAAGTGGTCTACTTTTTCAAAGCTATTGACAGCGAAAATGTTTCGGTTGAATTTCGCGAACAGCTTCGAAAGCGCACCGCAGCTTTATGCCTTCCCCCCTTAAAACTGCGGAAGGTCCTCAAATGGTTTCGCAGGGGATGATTTTATTGCTTTTCGGTTTCTGTGTTGTTCGAAAGGGGAGGTTTCTCATTCACAGCTGTGGCCTAGGGCGAGGATTGTGAAATGGACATTTTCTCCACTTCACGGCCAACAGAAACTTCTCCCAATTTATTGCAAACAAGCAAATAAAAGGTAAAAAATAAAGTTTTAAAGAAATGACTCATTCAAAATTGAAAAATATTTTTAATATATGTATAAGCAAAAGAAAATTTGTTTTTTTCTCCTGTTATTTTTAAGAGCTTTAAATTTTTTTTAAAAGGAACATTTTTATTTCGGTGTTACAATTTTAACCATACAGAAGCTCTCTGTAATCATTGTTGAATATCAGACGAAGAAAACTCAAGAATAATTTCAAAGTTATTTTTTTTATTTTTTTAGTTATGAGGTAAAAATTAAAAGTGATTATTTTTTATAAAAAAATTATAATAAATGTAGTAGCATTATATATGCTGAATAAATTTGTAAAATAAAGCTTGGATTTCTGCAATTTTTTATATTTTTAATTAATAATAACACATAAAAAGTCATTTCAATACTTTTAATTTATGTAAATTTATATCTTTATCTTTATATTTTTCTGTTGAATGATTTTTTTCGCTATAAATCAACATAACAACTTGCACTGAGAGAAAATCCCCTTCTCTACGTCAGCATTTGCACACATAATACACAATCAATCAGTGGCGCTCACAAGGGAAGGGATTCTAAGGTCCAGACCCCCCAAAGCACTGGCTTTTTTTCGATTGATTACATTCGCATATATATTTAATAAGTATTATATATAAATACACTGCTGAACAATTGATAAGGACGGATCACAAATTGCTATGTAGCATAACATTAAGCGAGACATGAGGCCTAGTAGGATTAAATATGGTTGCCACACTGTTCAGACATTAGAATAAAGAATATTTATTGTTCTGGAAAGTACAAAAGCTGTGAAACATCTGAAAAAAAAATGTTCATTTGATCTGCGTACGGAGAAATGGAACAATGCATCTAAAAGTCAGCAGGCACTTTAAAGAAAGGTATCAGTACGGGATATGTCCACCGTGGAGTGTGATGCAACATTCCACACGTTGTATCATACTTTGCACAAAATTATCCAGCAGCTGTTGAGGCAATTTATCCCATTCCTCTGTGAGTGCACGGATGAGGGTGTTCTTGTTTGTCGGCTGATAGTTTAGACCAGCAACTTGCCTCCTCAAAGCATCCCAAACATTTTCAATGGGGTTTAGATCTGGAGAATGCGCTGGCCATACGAGACGTTGAATATCCTAGCTGTCTAGACAATCCTGAACAGCGAGTGTTCGATGACATGTTGCGTTGTCGTCCATAAAAACAAATTTATCACCGACAGCACCGCGGAAAAGACGAACATGAGGAAGTAGATCATGTATCGTCATCAATGTATCGTTGGCCCGTCATAGTCCCATTCGCAACCACATGTAGGCGCGTGCGGCCTTTGATCATGATGCCGGCCCACACCATGATACTGCATGTCGGATATCGGTCCTTTTCCTGGATATTTTCTGGACGATAAGCAGTACCACTCTCGCGCCAGATCAGTTGGCGTCTACAATCAGACGACAGACTGAACCTACTCTCTTCTGAAAATGGTACGCATGCCCAGTCATGTTGAGTCTAATTGTGATGCTCACGACATCATTGCAAACGGGCAGTACGGGGCTGTCTGGTCAATGGGACACACACAACAGGTCTGCGTGCGTATAGTCCTCCTCCCCTCAAACGTCTGGCAACAGCTTTTCGGGAGATCTGCTTTCCTGAGGCAGCAAGAAACTGATTTGTTACCTGCTGAGCTGTGGTGCGCCTGTTCTTTTTTGCTGATAGTACGATATATGTCTTCTGCAGGCGTCGTACTTCTAACACAACCTCCCCGGTGCCGTCTACTACACATTCCAGTAGTTTTAAATGACTTTCACAGCCAAGAAACAACGCTGTGAGCGATGTCGAACTCCCTGGCAACATCTGTTATTTTTCGCCCTTCTTCGATCTTTCCAATAATTCGGCCACGCATAAAATCATCTATGTGATGCCGGGAAGACATGTCAAAAATTTTAAGTTCGTCTATAAAATATTTCCTGTAAAACTTTGACTTGAAACAACAACTGTCCAAACGCGTCAAAACCTTTAAAGCTCTTATGAACGCTATCATGTAATGAACAGACGTGGAAAAAAAATTGCATACTCATACTTCTTACTAATATCCCGCACTTATTCTAATTTTCCCATTTTGCTTCCTTTCATTTTGTGGTTGCTATGGATGATAGTGTTATCCGTCCTTAGCAATTGTCCAGCACTGTATATATATATATATATATATATATATATATATATATATATAATATATATATATATATATATATATATATATATATATATATATATATATATATATATATATATATATATATATATATGTATATATATATATATATATATATATATATATATATATATATATATATATATATATATATATATATATATATATATATATATATATATATATATATTTGATATATTTGGAAAACTTGCTCAATTTTCTGATCTAAAAACCAATTCGGTTTTAAGAAATTTTATTTTTCTGAGTTTTGATTTTAAATTCGGTTTCATTTTAAAGCATTTTTGAATTCCTAGATTGAATTAATTAAATTTCGCGAACTGCTTCGAAAGAGCACCGTAGTTTTATGCCTTCCCCTTAAAACTGCGGGAGGTCCTCAAATGGTTTCGCAGGGGATGATTTTATTGCTTTTCGGTTTCTGTGTTGTTCGAAAAGGGAGGTTTCTCATTCACAGCTGTGGCCTAGGGCGAGGATTGTCAAATGGACATTTTCTCGACTTCACGGCCAACAGAAACTTCTCCCAATTTATTGCAAATATATATTTCATATATTTGGAAAACTTGCTCAATTTCTGATCTAAAAACCAATTAGGTTTTTAAGAAATTTTAATTTTCTGAGTTTTGATTTTAAATTCGGTTTCATTTTAAAGCATTTTGAATTCCTAGATTGAATTAGTTAAAAATATTTTTTTAACACAATCCATTATTTGTGTGAAAATGTCAATTAACTACAATTTTAATTTCTAAAATCCTTTCTGTTTGCTTATGTTTTTAAGTTTTTGAGTTTTCTAACATTTACTTAATTAAGATTGGTTTAAAGACCAATTAATTTTTTGACAAATAGTTTATATAATTTAAAAGCTCTTTACTTTGTTTTCATTATTTTTTTTTTCCTTTTGAAAAATGCCATGACCAAAATGTATGCAGGCTACTGCGATAAATAATACTTGAAAGGGATGGAATATGACTGAAATGGTAAATCTAAAATCCAGCTTTCAGGTGATATTACAATTAGACTACAGAATGCAAATGTTGCAGAATGAACTAAATATTTCCCTGATGTACCACAAACTACATTATGGTAAATATATTGTAGTACTACATTACAGCATTTTAAAGTCATTCAACAAAAACTTAATTTTGCTTATCTGCCACGATGGGGAACGCTAAGTATTTCTTTTTTTCCCTTAATTTTTTATGCAAATATTTTAGCCAAGTTTTTGATGTTTCACGACTAAATCGTAAATATAAGAAACAACAGTCGAATATCTCGGATGCAGACGGCGCTCGCTGATATTTGAGTGATAAAATTACAGCAGCATAAAATGCGACCTCGTTTGAATTATATCTAATGTGCATATTTAGAACTGTTTAGCGTACTCGAATTAACTCAAGTGCACACGTCAAGGGTTTATATTGCATTCTAAGTCAACACGGTGGCTACTGACGAGCGACTACGTAATTTTGAACCGCGGTTAAGTGACGAGGACGATACCTGAGCTGATAACTCCCTTCCAAGTTTCCACATCACACCAACGTGAGGACTTTTGACCACGACGTGTTTAACGTGCATCAGCTCCTCTTCAACGCTAAACTTTTGTGGTACCAGGGCTCGAACACTGGACACGAGTTCATAACCATGACCATCAGGATACCGTGGCCGCAAAAGAAAATAGCAAGTTTGAAAGAAATGTAATGGAGAAGTATATTTGAAGAAATAACTTCAAAAACTTACCGAAAACCAACATATCAAAATTTATTTTAGGAATAATAGTGAATATAACTTCGTACACCTAAAACCACTTTACGCAGTGTATTTTGAAAGTGAACGTTTCCCCTTTTAGAGAGAAAAAAACTTACTTTAATATGTCAAATTCCTTTCATTTTTGCTCTAAGGGGATCCCGAAACAATGTAATTTTTTGATACACAAAATTACTTATGGTTGAATCTAATACAATTCCCTACAAAATGAATGAAAACGCTTTTATCATCATATAAATTGTGTTTGAATAGGAGATGGTTAGTTAATAAGAACATTTAAAACGTGTCGGCAATCTATGAACCTGTGGCACGTGGTACAATTCTTAGTGGCACTCAGCACTACTCTACAAATTTGTCAATTCTTGAGTGGATGGAAGTTGATAATAGACCTTATTTGACAAACATCTTCTGAGTTATGGACATTTATGGAACTACAAAATAATCTGAAAGATAATTCTAAGGATAAATTTACAGCTATTTTGTAAATAATTGAGTGTTATCGCTAGGGGATTTAATTGTTGAAAAAGAAAATTGCATGTACTCTGATTTCCACTTATGTGATTCGGCATATCAAAGTAAAAAATCTTTCCTAATATGAAAAATATTTCGACTCCGCAAAGAAATTGTTTAACAACTGAATGCACAGAATCGTGTCATGCATTATACCCCTGGTTTTGCGATATGAAAGAAGAGTCGTGAAAGAGTTAATTCGCATTACAATTTTTTTTATTTAACTATAATGAAGGGAATCATTTATATTTCACTTTGTCTATTTCTTATTTAAGTAAATATGTTGGAAACATACATTTTTAATTTTTTTTTTTATCTTTGTTGAAGAAATAGTAACATTATATATTGTTTATTTTTATGTTAATAAATGTATTTTATTGATCCATAATTAATATAAAATAAAACTGTAAATCTAAATTATTTACCTCTATTCTTTAAATCTGCAAATATTACCGTAAGACTCGAAGGATTTCAAAAATTTCCTACTATGTGGCACGCTGAATGATATTGACAAATTGGTTTGGCACGTCTTAGCTGCACAGTTGCCGCCCCTGATTTAAAATGTTGGGTAAGATAACCATTATATTTTTAAAATTTTATAAATATACAAAAGGAGAGTATTTTGGCAATACATGTTTTAAAAGGAGTAAAGTTTACGAGAACGAAATATAAAATTGCGTTAAAATTATTGGTACTCTATCAACCGTACTTCTTATATATATATAAGAAGCACGGTCGCGATGGAGTACCGTAGTTACTGCCAACTCGTGACAATGAATTAGAAATTAAGTTCTCAATTCATTGTTGCCAAGTGAGTGAATATAAACGTCACACTGTTCAGCTACACGAGGGCGTTTAGTGATGGACCTCGTAATTTTGAAGCATGGTCAAATGACGAGGGCGACACCTTAGCTGGCACCCCTTCTCCTAACTACCACACCACACCAACGAGAGGACATTTCAGTTCTCGATAGATTTAACGTGCATCGCTGCCCTGCACGGCGGGTCTTTTGTGGCACTGGGCTCGAACTCGAGAGATGCCAACCATAATTCGATACCTTGACCACCTGGTACCCCGGCCACAGGTCCGTCGCCAAAAGCCCTCAAGTAGTTGAGTAGAGAAGAGAGAAAATGCGACTTTAATATCCCCTCACTTTATTAAATTGTTTGAAATTTAATAAATACTTGAAAAATATTAGAAGTCGAATATATATATATATATATATATATATATATATATATATATATATATATATAAATATATATATATATTAATCTAATGATAATTTTAAATATCCAAAGAATTCTTAGTATTTATGGGAAATATATGTTTTTCAACTAAGTATGTGAGACACGTATAAATATCTTTTTCGAAATTTCAATGCAGAATTTCAGTGGAGCTAATACAAAATTCCTAGCTTTGCATGGTTAAGATTATAAAAATGTCCAAATTTTTTAATAACCTTTTCTTCAGTCAACCACTAATGGAACATGAATGATGAGGGATTATGCATAAATATATATTTTTTTAACTTGAATTTAAAAAGGATCTTTATATTTATTTATATATATTCTCAAATGTTAACTGTAAATTTTTCCAGATATGATTTTAAATACTCTTTTTTTGAAGATTCAAGTTCAAAAATATAAGCTTGTAGTTAAAGTTCTCTTTGAATGAAATTAATGTTCAGACATTCAAAGTTAAATATAAATTGTTATCTGAACAATTCAAACAAGGGATTATATGTAAGATGACCTGAATACCTGGCATTAAAATTATGAAAAACTAAAAGATTTAAATAGGGTTTTTTTAACAATGCATAAAAACATTTTGCAAATAATGTAATACAGAAGCTTAAAAATTACTCATGTTTAGATGTGTCCGAAATTTTAAAAGATTTTAAATTTTGAACCTTTTTTTTATTTTTTTGACACATAACAAAATAATCATTTTGAAAAAAAATCCCTGAAGGTATTGATTAATATAAGAAAAATGAAACAGTAAATCATCCTCAATGTTTTAATATATAATTTGAATTTAAATAGTACAGATATTTTTTTAAAAACTTAGACATACATTATAAAAACTTAATTCCATTTGAGAATTTTAAGGTAAGGAAAAAAAATGAGATTTTTATCAAGCTATCCCCTAATTTTCTTAATTCGTTGACTTGCAATTATTCCCGTACGCTCTTGGGTTTAAAGAAATTATTCCCACAGTTTTTTACGATTGCTGCAGGCGAAGAACGGGTCTCCCCACGAGCCATAAAACTTTCCCTCAATGCCCATTGTGTCTCCTCGACCGTCTCTAATTATCTTTCAAGATACTAAACCTTTAAAGGAGGGAAAAGAATTCGAAAAAACACGACTTTACCGTTTTTGAACACATTACTTGAGGAGGAAAAAATCAGTTTGGTTCATTTTTGGTGAGTACGAAAAATTCCGTGTGGTCCGTTTTCGAAGCCTCACTAGTAGGGCAGAAAAGTCCGTCCTGTCCGGTTGGAGGGTTAAAATAATGAACGAGTTTGAATTTTTAATGAAAAAATTTAAAATTACAAATAAAAAATAGCAAAAAACTTTTAAAAATTGTATAGTTAAATTTTAAATTGTTATAGTTTAGTAAAATTTTAAATCAGTATTTCATGCTTCGTCATTTTAAAGATAACACACAAATTTCAACACTGAGCAAAAACTTCGTCAAAAAATATTGGTAACTTTTTTTATAAAGCTGCGCGTAATGCATATCACTTGCGAAAAGAAAACCAAAATTTATTTTTGTAATTATCTAATTAAAAATTTATCCTAATTAGCAATGCGTTTGTTGGTTATGTTTTAAGTAAAGTAATATCTATTTGTTTATTCCTCCAAAATTTACATTCCAGGAAACAATAATAAAAAAATTATAGAGCTTTACAGAGCTCACTATTTTTAACCAATTTCAACTTTTTAAAATGTATGTGACCCCAAAAAGAGCTGAATTTGTTCTAAAAACGTTACAAAACGATTAAGGGGGTGATGGAAACTAAGTCGTCGCACGTTGTTGAATGTCAAATCCCTGAATTTTGCAATTGAATTTCCTCTAAGAATTGTGCAAATTGCCATTTATAAACAGCTGTTGCTTTAATAAAGTTGTTTATTTTTATTAATCGAATGATCTATCCATTCATCCCAGCGGGCTAAAAACTGACATTATACACTGGAAAATGTTTTTAAACCATGCTTCGAGCATGAAACTTTCTGATGTATTATACAATGGAATTCAATCAGATAATGTCAAATATTTTGCTTGATACACTAAATAAATCCAATGTTTTTTCTTACCAGACTAGGTGCAACGTCTGTTAATGCAGAAACTATTTTCTATGAAGGTCAATATCCATTTCTTTAAATGCAGTATCAAATTCTTTAAAAATATCAACACCGGTACACTTCCCTTTCAACGTTATTAATTTTATTAACGCATCTTTAATTATATGTTTCGATACTTATACCGAGCAAAAACTGCTAATTGAGCATAACCATTTACATTATTACTTTTCTTTAAAGCAAATGAATACGTTTCTGCATAATTTGTCGCTATGTATTTGCGAAAAAAATTTTTTTTTTATAATTCTATTCATCGATCTTTTATTATATTGTAACTTATAGGTAACTCATTTATAGGCTTTATAATCAAGCATTTTTCTTTAAAAATCAGCACACAATGTAGGGCAACATTCGAAAAAGGTTTTTTACAAATTCTCCTTCTGAAAGTGGTTTCATGTGGCGAGCAGTGCAATGAGCAACTTAGAAACCAGCAGTCGTAATGCTATTTTTTGGAACCAAAAAACTTTCTACAACACTGTTTTGAGAAAAGTCTCTTTTTTTCTTTTGTATAAAGTACATTTGTTTTCTTCATTTGTTGAAATGTCAAGATTAGAATGCAAAGTTTCAAAATGTCTATTCACATTACATGTACCTGAAGTCACTTTTTCATTACAAGTTACACGTATTAACCATTTTATTCCTTTCAATCACACCATATTTATTAAACCATTAAGTTTGATATGGCTTGGAACTTGTACACTTGTTTTTAATTTTTTAAGTACCGACATAGTACAGGGCTACAACTAAAAATATTTATAATTAGAATACAATAATTTTATAAGAAATTTTGTATTAACATACCTAATATACATACACATTACTTTTAAATGCGTTCGAAATTGATGCCACTAAGTTCAATACTGGTACTGACTGGTACAGGCACGCCTTAAATTGTGAATTTAAGTTGATTTTGTGTCAATGCAGTGCTAGAAAAAATACATATATAATATAAATGATTCACACGAATTAGAATATCTAAATAAACCTGCGTAAGTAAACAAGTGGTTGCCTAGCAATCGTGGGTCAGTTAAACAGCCTGTGTGAGTCAGCCCACGGGGTCATCGGTTCATCATCACTGAACTAAATATATTTTCCAGTTTTATTAAATACAAAATACCTAGGTAAAATATGATTTCTATATATATTTATTTTAAATGACTCATTTTTGCAGCCTCATTTTTCCATAAATGATTTTATACTGTATTAAGTATTTTATTAAATGTGTAATAAAAATTATTTAGCTATAACGGCTTTGTTGACTTATTTCTGGGTATAGAGTTTAAAGGATTCAGTGTGTATTGTTCTTAAAAATGCATTAAAATGGGTTAATAAAAATAAGTATTTAAGCAACATATTTCATTAGAATTTCTGGAAATATCGTTTAGTTACTTTTTTTTATTCTGATTATTATTATGAAGATTTTAACACATCAACTTAATAGAGGTATGGACAATTACTCAACTTAGCAAATTAAAAATAATTAATTATTAATAAATATTATATTTTTCAATAATAAATTTATATTTCTAATCCTTATTTTATATTTTTTTTAAGAATCAATTAAGACTTTCATGGTTTTCTAAAAATTATTCATCTCTTTTATCATGCCATAATATAATATATGAAAACACTGATTTTAAAATGACTTTTGGATCTATTTTGAGAACTTTAAAATATGAAATTTGTAAACTATTTCTTAGACTGTGAATTAATTGCTATAAAAAACATTCCTATTTTCGTTCTTTTTCAAAGATATGGTTACTTAGTGGCGTGTCCAGAAACTACGTACCGTTCCGTTTTACTACAACCGCAGGGGTAGTATCTATATTTAACACATGCGCAATCATGTGATTGATTGTCAGACCAGCAACACCCTTACAAGAGGATTATGTTGTTTTTTGCACATTTTAAGGAGCTATCAAAAGGTTTAAGCCTATTGCCGATCGCACTGACTACCGTTTAAATAATATAACGCCGTATACTATGTAAGACTAGGAAAACTTTTGCCCTGAAAGTTTTGTACTTTTCGTAAAAATCTTTAAGAAAACAAAAGGAGATGGTTCGTACTTTTTTACAAATAAAGCTTTTATTTTCTCGTTATCTCTTAAATGTCATCAAAAATTTAAACAAAAAAAAATGGCAAATTTCTCGCTATTTAACTCCATTAAAATTTCGAATTCTTTTGGAACATCTTTGTTGAACATCTAAATGTTTTTTCTACTGAATCAAAAAGTAGATGACATATTCTGAATTCCTCTTATCTTCAATCTGCTACATAAGAGAAAATAAACTCTTTTTTTTCTATAAAATAATTTTTGCTTAGTCTTCTCTCGTTTACTCACTTGAGTTGATTGGAAGGGGCTATCTCACAGTAATATTTATATAAAACAAATAAAACTTCCCTGGGAAAAGTGTGCATGGAATTTTTACTTAAAAAAACACTCGAGGCCTTAAAAGTTTTTAATTCAAACTTTAGCGTTCTTATCCGATCCGAGCATGATTTCTAACTAGAGTCGAATAACTCTGTCTGACGTAACGCACCTGAACTTGACGCTTAAGGTATCCTACTACTTGCAAGAACTTTTTTTTTAAAAAAATGGAGAAATGGAGATTTTTTTTTGTGGTTTTTAGATTTATTAAGTACATTTTAAGAGAAAAAGGCTAAAATTAGGAAGATAAAAATAAATTATTACTACCAAAATGGGTAAAAATTGTAAAAAAATATTACATAAACGGGGCCCACTCTGCAATTCTCAATTTTTTGATTTCGATGTATTACTTTGCTATTCCATTTTGAAATGACCATCGGGATAAGATATATATAAATTTTAACGAAAACTACAGTACTTTAACTTAGTTATTATATGAAATTGCTTAAACAAAAAGAGATTATATTCACATAAAGAACAGTAAATTTTGTAATAAAACAATGATTGATAAATCTGATGGTCTGCCATACAGACTGTCATACTTCTGCTGTCATTCAGAACATACGCAAAAAATTTCAGCAAGTTATTTTTAAAACTTATTGAGCAATCGCTCTCCCCGTTTGAGCTTTTCTAGGAAAAAAACGCATTTCAACCGGAAACGCATTTTAAACATTATATAAAATTTAGTGGCATCTGCCTTTACTAAAACGCTTGCAGTTTTTGTTCAAATGAAAAGACAATAAAAAACTTGGTATTTTATAAAGCTAATAAGATAGCCTATAAAATAAAATCATAAAACATTGTAATTTTTTAAGAAAAATCTTGATTTTAGGGTAGTCCTTATAACTCAGATTCACTCTTTAGAAAAACACACCTAAAGAAGTTATTGCTTCATTAAATATATGAAATATTGTATATTTCTTCTTCTGAATATTTATTCTCAAATTTCAGTAAATTCGTCTTTAAATAATTATTTTTCAAATATCTCGAGAATAATAAATTGTTACAATTCATTTAGTAGTTTAGTTGATTAAACTAAAAGAGTTGTTCAGCAACTGCCAGAATAAATTAAATTTCGCAAACTTCACTGGTTGAGTTGAAATAGATTAGATAGAACGCGAGATTTTGTACACTAATCAGATTTTTAATCCAATATATTTATGAATATTCTTATTAAGCGGGAAGATTGCTGAAGGAAAATAAACAATATTAGCCTATTTATAAAATCTAATTTAAAATCATTGAATTATTTATGGTACGTATAAATTTAAATTATATAATTTAATTTTTGAATGAATTATCTGAATTTATTTCCATACAGCACGTGAATGTGGAGAATTATTCATGAAAAATTAGAATGTTTTTGTAATACACATAAAATACTAAATAGGTTTATTTCATTTTAAAATATAACTTTTTTAGTTTTAGTGAAATTGTACAACCTTTTGTAAGACAACCTTTAAATTGAGTAATTATCTGACTTTTTAAATGTCTTACACATACGTAATTTAATCGTAACAAAGCAGATAAGCAAATGATTTTGTAACGAGGCACGAGATTTCGTGTAACGAACGTATTTCCGCTGTGAGCCCAATGACACTGTATTCAAGGTCAAATAAATGAACGATATTACTACCGGAAGGTTATTTCACTAATAGAGAGTATCTGCTCAGTCATCTATCTTTTGATTGAAGGACAGCTAATGACAATGATAAACTGCCTTGCTGTCGAAACGACACCAGCGGACGTTCTTGGTATATTTAGTTGTGAAATATCTCCTAATTAACCTAAAATCACGAAATCTTTTCGGTGTCATCACCATAAAAAATGATTAAAAGTCACGGAAAATTCTCAAAATCAATGTTAAAATTCGAGGAGAACAAAACAAAAATGTGCTCCGGTGCCCAGTCGACACCAAAAGACGTTCTACTGTTAAACTATGATCGTGGATGCAATATTATGAACACTTAAAAAGTGAAGAAGAATAAGAGGGAGCGAATAAAATATAAGCCAGACTCCAAGTTCATTTGAATCAAAATAGAAAAAAAAACAGTGAGAGTAAAATTTAATCAAATTTGCGTCATTTTGTGTTTCAGATAAAATATCATTAGCTTTTGAACCTGCAGGATATTTAGTGCAGGATGCAAATAAGTATTGAACTCTGAATATGATGTAATAATTTAAATTTTTCTTATTAGGGATATACACTTCTTTCGGTTATTATATAAAAATCAAGTAATTTCATTAAAGATGTGTTTTATATTTATTAACATAAATATATCGTTTTAATAACTGCTTTTCATAAGTTTTTGCTTTGATTGCATTTTAAATATAAAATTCTTTTAAAAGTAATAGGAAGACAAAAATTTTATATAGTCTATTACTTCAAGAATGGATACAGCTTCATTGGATAAAAATGTATTTTAATAAATTAGCTATTCAAATCAGAATGTTAAATCTTTCAAATTTTTTTAGCAAATAATTGTTTTTAGAAGTATAAAAATATTCAAATAGACTCTGAATATTTTTAAATACAGTCCTTGATTACCCCATTAAATATCTAAGAACAGCTGTAAACTTTGATATACTTCAGTGCAGACAGAATCAATTAATGCATTGCTTTTTAAAAGTGTATAAGTAAAGAAAAATCTCTATCTCTTCGAATTCTACTTTTAAAGTAGTGCGACAGAAAACTTTAAACTAAAAATAAAGCATGTTTTTAAGAAAGTGTACATATTTTTAATGAGGAAAGGTTCTTGTTTTTGAAACAAGAATTTTCCAAAGGAGGTAAAAAAGAAAAGGAAAATGTCATGAAAACGTTCTTCATTTTTTCTAAATGTTTATTTCTTTTTGAGTCAATTAATCGAAGATTTTCTGTACACTTGCATATTTAGAGTAGAAAAGAATGCGAAATAGTTTCGAATTAATCTCCATTTAATTTCGCTGCGCCGAAAGGAATGCTTCTCACACAGATGAGAGCTCCTCAATTTTTTTGTCAGTTTTTTTTTTATCTTTTCGGAGCTTACTGTTTCGAAATAGACTCATACTTTAATGCACATGATTTATAAAGAAGTATACACTTTCCAGATGATGTAATACTATAACAGCTAAGGACATGCACCACCTCAAGGAGCACTTATGTTGATGTACGTTTATAGTTTGTGTTAATGATTGATTGATTGATTGGATATTAACGTCGCACTGTTCAGCTACACGAGGGCTTTTGGCGACGGACCTCGTAATTTTGAACCATGGTCAAGTGACGTGGACGACACCTGAGCTGGAACCCCCTCTCCTAACTACCACACCACACCAACGGGAGGACGTTTCAGCTCTCGACAGATTTAACGTGCTTCGCTGCCCTACACGGCGGGTCTTTAGTGGTACATGGTTCGAACGCGTGACAAAGCAAGCCACGGTCCGATACCTATACCGTTCAGCTACCGCGGCCACATAGTTTGTGTTAAAGTGCAGATGGAAATGACGCACGAAATAAAAAGGGTGTCACATGACTAATTATTCAAAATGGCTATTTGTTTTGTTGAATGGAATACTCAAATGCTATGCAAAGGCATTTTTGATTAATATTCCGAAAAGAGCCAACAAGAAGAAACTATAACAATGGTAAGAAAAATTTAAAACTAAGGGTGTATTTGTGCAAAAATAAAAGTCCTTGATGAAGCTGAAACAGCGAATCACAACTATTATCAATGGAATTTATGAACTGATTTGGTGGAAATACAACAATGGCTTGATGGATGTGACTATGGATTCACGCATAGAACATCTGTGACTGTCTCTAACCGAACTTAAAATAGTTACCTGTAATTATGCAAAAGGTAACATAAATTATCGTACATTTTTCTTCATTTATAGAACATTAAAGCTGCATACTTCTTTTTGAATCAAACTGTATTACAAAAAAAGGTCTTGTCATTTCTAACTTCCTAAAATGGTGCCACAGCGTATTTAAAATATCGTTAATGGGTTGGAATTATGAAATCCTGTATAATTTCAAACCATTAAAAATGTTGTAAATATTGTAACGAATTGCGGATAATAAATGCTTAATTTTATCTAAAAGTAGTATAATTAACTTAAATTTGTATGTTTGTGTGCCTTTTTTAATAGGTTAGTATTTCCTTTTGTTGCATTTATTGATGATAAATGCTGCAACGACGTCCCTTCTATTATACTGGATTTGTTCAAGCCCAAAACCATTGAAGACCCGCCTTATACGGGAGCAAAGTACGTTAAATCTGACCAGAGAACAAACGTATTTCTGGTTGAAACGGTGTCGTAGTTAGGAGAAGGAGGGGTCAGATCAGGTGCCGTCCACGTCACTTGACCATGGTTCAAAATTACGAGGTCCGTCGCCAAAAGCCCTCGTGTAGCTCAACAGTGCGACGTTAATATTCACTCACTCACTCCATTATACTGGCATTTCAATGAGAATTCAATGGCATTTTGTAGATATAGCCAAGTTGCCCATAGTTATAGCAACATGGTAACCTTTTCTTCTTCCAAGACTACCATTTTCTTTGTATAAATGTATAGGTTCATTTATTTTGAAAATTCTTATCTGGAGACTTTTCAAAGTTTTTGTAAAAGTCTACCCCGCAATGACCTATGACGTAAGTTTATTGTTCGAAAAGGCACTAGAAGGTAACCATGCAGAATATAAATAACGACCGCTCACTAAAACTTATTTAGTTTCAGTTCATCTGTTCGTCTTGGTTTGCTTGCTTTTGACAAAGTGGTTGCTTGTGGATAGTTTTTACCATTACGTACCAGTATTCTTAGACATTGATAATTGTACCTGAGTGATGTAGTAAGAGTGAGAACATTCTGGATCTTTTACCCGTGTCCTACTGCTGTCTTTACTGTATTTTAGAGTCTGTCTTCAGTTATAATTTTCATCACTCTAGAACTGTTTTGTTCTGTAGAACTGACACAACATACAATCTATAAAGGCACCAATCTAGGTTCACCGTGATGCAGGTTGCAACACAAACTATGCAGCAACGCAGGGTGAGCACAAAAGTTGAACCCAATTTCAAATCATATTATAGAAATTACTGTACATATTACAATATGTGATACATGAATGTAAGGAGAAATATTTTAATGTTTTCTTTTTCAGTTGGAAATGTTCAATGTGTGACCCTTTTGTTACGGGTATACGTTCAATCTGTTATCCAGTTAGTTCCATACATTTTGTTTTGCCTCACTCTATCAATGATTCGTAAATAAGTTCAAATTTTCTATTATTTGTTCTTTCAATTGCAAATAATATGGCTTGAAATTTAAATTTTTTCGTAAAATTGTTCATACTTTTTTCTGGGACAAATTCACAGGCGGCAACTATCAAAGACTTTCGTGAAGTTTGAACAAAACCTGCCTCCTGCTTTTCATTGCTCCTTCCGCGACTGTTAGCAGGCTGCTGTTTTCTTTTTGCACAAGCAGCCTTTTTTAATTGATGATAACACCACATATTGCTCTTGATGGTCGGTGCCTCATTTCCATAGTGATTTTTATTTGCTTGTTGCGCCAAAATCACCGAAAAACTCGTGCTTACTCTAAAACGCAAAAGGGTTTCTTTGTCACTGTCACTATGTGTGAATTTTGAATCATAACGACTTTGAATACTTGTTGATTGTTGGTAAGGAAACACACCTGGTATACTTTTTTATATACATCAATATATCACTTATTCGAAATGTACAATATTTTCAATAATATTTTTTAACCGGGCCCTCCATAGTGTTCCCCCTGAATTATTGCATTGCTTTATTTATTAAAAAAATCTTCTCCAAATTAGGTACTGAACAGTGCGACGTTAATTTAGTGTAAAATACTGTCAACTATTAAATGCATGCAAAAGTTTTAATAAATTATCACTTTACTAATTATTTATTGGGAGCACATTAATTATATTTTTCTTAATTTATTTTCATTGTTTAAGACGTATTTTTCAGTACATCACTTTTTTCTTTCTCATTGCCATTTTGAACGTTTTTTAGCTTACGATGAAAATGATATGATAATCTTTAATTACCATACTTACGTCATAAATCAGAGGATTTTTTCTAATTAATCTTAAAACATTTTTTTTCTCGAGGCTTATACCACAGTCTTTAATACTGAAATTAATGACTCTATTCATTGGGTAAGATATAATAAGTTTTATCCATATGGAAAATGTGAAGGAAATACAAAAGAGTCTTTTCTTGGGTATATATGATACATTTAACTGCAAAAAATAGGTTTCAGGATATTTCGATCATATTATGGTTACATAATTTGAGATTGTTGACATCAGATATTTAGTTTGTGAACTGTTTCAAACGGAATAGATTTGTTTATATCATAAATTATAATTTTAGTTAAATTAGTGTTGAGTATGTGTATGTTATTGATGTATGTTATTGAGTATGTGTATGTTATTATGTATGTGCTCTTTTTATGAAGCAACCGAAATTGTAGGTATAATGTTCTGCGTAAGAGACACTGTATGGGCAGTCAGTAGGGTAATAACATTTTGAATATAGATTTTAAGTATTTGATATTTCTAAAATCTCCAAATCAAGACTTTTCCAATAATATAATATACAAGCCATTACATTAACTAGAAGTATTAAAATGATTTACAAATAATCAGCTTATGAACCACGCCCATTTGACAGATAGAAATGTAGGAATGTAAACATTGTTTTTTTAAATCTAGGGCAAAATTGGAAAGCCTCAATTTATATTTATTCATACGCATGAGATACCTGTATAGTAACTGCAAATTTAACTGTGTTAGATATGCAAAAATGTTTGGTGACAAATTTGAAAGCGTGGTTTTAATTTGAATGTTATATTTAATATTTAGGGGTTTTACCGAAATTTAAGTATGTTCTTCACTTTAAATTTAGTTTTAATTAGTAATTACTCATTATTTAAATTCACTAAGGCTTAGTAACGAGTTAAAAATACTTTAAAAATACTTGAAATTACAATTATGTGCTGATTTAAGAAAAAATATGGATTAAAAATTATAGTACAAAGGTAGGATTTTTTTTAAAAAATTCTATTTCCTAAATTTGCATTTTTAAAATTGTGCAAATTAACTGTGTGTTTGTTTTTTAAATTCAATTGTGTATACTGAAGGGACATTTATGAAATTTTTTTAAAACATTTAAATGTAAAGCAGTGACAAAAATGACAATTTTTAATAAATTCATAATAATAATAATTGTTCTGTTAACTAAAAGTTTGTCTTTAAAAAAACAAATAATATTTTAAAAAAAATTACTTCAATATAAATATAATGTTTTTAATTAATATAAATAAAAATTTGAGTCTTTATGTTTAATAGTTTCTGAGAAAAAAATATGAGATGATACATTAAATGTGATGTTTGTTGTCTTTGCGAGAAACTTGTTACATATACATAAAAATACATAAATTTCATATTTAAAAACATACAAAAAGTTTTATTTTGTCAGTTTCAGAAATCATTTGTCCAGTTAAGAGTAACTTTTGAAGTTCAAAACTTAGAAACTGTCTGCAACAACAAAACCAATGATAATTTTACAAAAGCCTCACGAAAACTTGAAAATGTCGTATAATCAGATATTTTTATATACCATCTCAAATCCACACCAAAACAATATTGATACATTTTCACATTATATTTATGTTGATTTATTTTAAAATTTGATATTGTAATGCATAAAAGCTACAAATTCTTCAAAAATTGATATATTACCAGAAAATATATCGTTAAAAAAACTGAAAAATGCTATTCTGGGCAATTTAAGAATTTTTTGTTGAATATTTTATGCAAAATAAATTGCAAAGATGCTAATGTTTAAGAAAATAGGAAAAATTACATGTTGTAATTCATTATTTTTTTGATAAAGTGGCACTTTATAGTGAAAATTCAATTTTTTCAAAAATGATCTTTTTAAAACTGTATTCACCTTTTTCTCAGAATCTAAGTTATGAATGTACATAAAAAATTTTCCCTCATGTTACTGATATGTAACTCTGTATATTCATGTGAGGATTTGGGGGAATTTCCCAAAATATTTTATTGGAATCCATATATCGTGACAAAAAATATTAATTTTTTCTTAAAGATTCATAGTGAAATTTTTATGTTACATGTTTTTGAGAAAACTAAATATATTTTAAATATTACACTTAATTGCAAATATTCATGTTTATTTATTGTTCAGACAAGTTTTTAAGCTTTAAGATATCGGAACACGTTGAAAATGACCAAATTAGGTCAAGACAGATATTTTTGTTTTCTCTTTTATTGAATAGAGTTATCTTTTGGCTTTACAAAACATATTTTGTTTTGTTTCTACTCTACCTAGAGTCCAAGCTACAATCAATTTTATTAAGTCAGAAAAACCGGAAGTGAGTCTTTGATCTACCAGAAGTGGTCATTTAAATTACTCGAAATCTATCAATGCGAGTCTAATTACCAAAAATATTAAAAATGTATTTCTATAAAAAATTTTGAACCTGATATTTATGCTATTTTCTAGAGAATGTATTAAAATAGTTCTTAGTGTATGAATATGTTTTGAGTTAGGGCTTGTTATTTAAATAATGGTCTCATAAAGAATGTGATTTTTCTTATAATGTTTACTCAATCAACTCTAAAATTTTCAAATTTTAATTAAACATTAAAATTTTAGTACATCCCCTTGATAAATGCATCTAGAGATTGTTTTGGCAATACTTTTACTAGTGTAAGTTTATTACTTTTTTCTTTAATTGCTTTGAAGTTTTACAAAAATGTTGCTAAAATTTCACTAATAATTGCGATTTTTTGAAATTTAGGCAATTTATTTTAAATATTGTTAGTTAAGTATTAGTATTTATTGGTATTGAGTCCTAAAAAGCCTTTATAATGTTTAAATATATTATTTTGTTAAAAAGTGCTCCGAACGTGTTCGGATACCGTAATATTCAAAGGTCTTTCAATAATAGGTAACAAATTACAACTCGTATGTGTAATGCTTTTTGTCGTTGCGAGAAGCTTGTTACTTGCATAAAAATACACAAATTTTCATATTTAAAAACATAAAACAAGTTTCATTTTTGACTTTTTAGAAATATTTTGTACAGTTTTGAGAAAATTTTGAAACTTTGAGAAATCGTGTTTGCATGGGAACATACAAAATCCATAATTAAACTTTTCGCAACATCGTAAAATCACGTATTTCCAAATCAAGATTTTTCATCTTGATACAAGTTTACATTATATTTATGATGTTATAAGGTCAAATTTGATATTTGTAATGCATCGAAGTTAAAAATGCTTCACAGATTGTTTCCTAATTTGTTAAAATTGATGCAAAATGCTAAAAAAAATCTCGTTGAACAAAAACTGAAAAATACTATATATGTATTTTCTGAACATTTAAAGACTTTTTTTTGTATTTTATGCTTAAAAAATTAAGAAGATGTTAATGTTTAATAAAATAGGGCAAATACATGTTGCAATTCATTATTGTTTTGATTAAGTGTCTTTTTAAACTAAAAATGCAATTTTCTCAAAATGCTTGTTTTCAAACTGCGTGTACCTTTTTCACAGAAAATACTTACTGAAAGTACTTGCAATTTTTACTGTACATAAATAATACGTAACTATATATAATGGAGCTACTTTTATGGAGATTTTCCCAAAATATTTTGCTGAAAAGCAGTTATCGTTAAAAAATGACAATTTTCACAAATTTCTAAACTATACTTTTACGATGATTTTTTTTTCTGAAAAAAGTAAACAATATATTTTAAACATTTTACCATTATTTAAATAAAAAAAGCTTAATTTATATACAGACAAATCTTGAAGTATTTATATTTAACAGTTTCTGATAAACATGTTCCTAAATTGGGCCAATTTAACATAGTCGGTATAGGGGGTACCGACTATTCTGTATTAAATACTCAACAACAATTTTCGAAAAATAAGAAAGTATATACCACTTGATAATACTAAGAGACCAAGGAGAATTCTCCTTGATTCCTACAACCCTACGTAATGTTGAATTTTTTTATTTGCCGGTGGCAAATGATTTTTTAAATTACTAAATTTTCTGACTTTTAACTAAATATTAAAACTTGTACCCAAAATTTAAAATTTGACACTGTACCCACACAGGCAAGATTTCCAAACTTAATTGTCATAACAACTTCTGCGCAGCCAATCCAGAGCTATCTCACTTCATCCTCGCAACCAATAGCAAAGCAGGCACTCATCTCAACTGCAGGACTCGCTTTTCCCGCTTGGACTTCGTTTGCAAGCACCACTTAACCACTCCCCTTTTCCACGTTTATTCCATGAATCATGTAGCTTCCTATCCACACAGAACTGCCACTTTCGGCAGACACCAAAAGACACTCTGATATGGAATGAAGGTTCGCTTCACGAGCCAACTTCCCAGTGACATCAACCTTAATAATTACGGTTTATAGTAGTACATGATTACTGCTTGCGTCGGTCAAGAACCAATGACTATTAGCAGAATATGGATTTAATGGGTTCAGGATGATAATACAGAACGCCATGCTGGATCTCAATAGCTCCTTATCACTAGTCGCTAAAAAGACAGGAATGTTACCCACATGGCCAAAATAGATCATGCAACCACGTCACGAGTCTTGAGTGATGAATTCGAGTCGTTTGCAAGAAAAGTGTCTGCACGAATAGCTCCACGACGTTTCCAGTAGCATGAACGCTCAGCACAGAGGCCATGACTGTGGCTAACCTTAAATCCGCTTCAAAGACATGAGTGTCTTCAATGGTGTGATCAACGACGAACTTGTGAACAAGAATGGCGAGGTGTCAGTTTTTCAGATGAATCCAGGTTCTGTTTACAGCATGAACATGATTGCTTCCGTATTTAGCGGCATCGAGGCGAACACACATTGGCAGCGTGCATCATCGTTACAATGGTCCATCACCTGGAGTTATGGCATGGGGCCATATTGGATACACATCTAGGTCTCCTCTTGTTCATATCGATGGCACTATGAACAGTGCGCGTTTTATTTCTGGTGTGTTAAGACCCATGACTTTACCCTTGTTTCAAGCCTTGCGAAACCCTACGTTTCAGCAGGATAATGCATGGCCGCATTTTGCCGGTATTGTAAAGACCTTCTTTTATACAGAAGATATTCGTCTGTTGCCCTGGCTTGCACATTCACCAGATCTCTCGCCAGTAAAAAAAGTCTGGTCCATGGTTGCTGAGTGCCTGGCTCGTCACCATACATCAGTCACTACGGTTGATGAACTGTGGTATCCTGATTAAGCTGCATGGGTATCTGTTCATGTACATGTTATCCAATATCTGTTTGATTCAATGTCCAGGCGTATAAGTGCTGCTGTTACTTCCAGAGGTGGTTGCTCAAGGTACTTATTTCACAGAATCTATGCACCCAAATTTCTAGAAAATTTAATCACTTGCTATTTCCATTATAGTACATTTGTACAGTAAATATAATTTGTTATCAACCTTTCTTAATGATGTAGCTATTTTAAGGGTCTTTTGTGGACTTCAATAAAAAGGAGAATTAACACGTGTCCAAAAATTGATGCGTAACTCGAAGACAAAATATCTCGACATACGAAATGCCGTGGTGTTTTTTTTTTTTTTACTAATATTCTCCTTCAATTTTCTGAGTATTTCAATTAAATAAAATATAATTTTTTTAATCACAAATTACAAAATAAGGTATTCGAGTAAAATAACGTTGCCATAGTTCATTAAATCAAAGCACATTACCAAATGACGCGATATACAGCCAATAGTGGAAAGCATTCCCGTGCACGTTCGAATAGAGTAATAATAACTATGACTGTATTTGGCAACATTTCTCCTGTTTATGATGTCTATTTTTGACGAAATTGGTTAGATGTATAATATGTAAGCATCAAAGTAATTTATGATTATTTAATGAATATCCCTTACACTTTCCCAGATTTTCAGGTTAGAAGATGATTTAAAAATTTCAGTCTTATCCAATAAATATCTTCTAGGCTTCAAATAAGCCGTTTGCAGACAAGAGTTTTCAGCGATTATACTCTCATTTATCATAAATGTCACAGAAACAAATACTTAAATGATTCGTTATTTCGAGAGGGAAAGTGGGGGGAATTAGATATTTCATTTCCGCAGACAGATTGATTAGTGAAATATTTTCTGTCGTATAAGTCTCGTTAAATTTGAGTCAAATGTATGCATGCTTTAAGAGGATGGGCAACTAAATTACAATATGTGGCTGTTGAATTATTATTCCTGGTACACTGGAGAAACTTAACAAATAGCTAGGTTTTGTTCTCTTAAAAGGCTTGCTAGTATTCCGAAATGATTCTTCTTTTCCCCCCTTTAAAATATTTTTGAAAGCTTCCAGAAATTTATCCAAAAACCTTACTTGAACCATGTATAATAATTTAGATTTCGAAACAACCGTTCATAAATTCTGTTATTAGTGGTTATAGTAAAAATTAGTTAACAATTAGTCATTAACCAAAAACAACAGAGAGAGAAATAGAGAAAAACTCATAATTTTCGCATTTCCTCTATCTTGAAGGGAATTAAATGAAAGTGTTGATAAATTTATGAATTCGTTAATGTTCCTTATAAAATTGACATCGTAGCATTATTTTTCTGCGCTGCTTTTCAGCCTGAGATAGATCTCAATGAAAAATTTCAAGGGGATTCTATTTTAGAATTAAAGAATTATAGCAGCTTTGAAAATTAGATTTATTTAAAGAAAACAATACTAATGAGTTACCTTATATATTTAACAACCTGTAAAATTTATCGAAACTTTTTGTAGATTCTCGATAAAACAATAGAACGCTTTTTCTTCAATTCTAAAAACAATATTTTTTTTAGTTTTTTTTTAATCTACGAAAGGCTTTGCGAAATAAACTTAAGACCATCGAGAGAACATATTAGTAGCTGAATCAGTAGCCACTAATCGTTCTAATTGGTACATAATTTATATTACTAATTTTTTAAGTTTATTTATTTGCAAAACTCCTTATGGTCCACATTGCATAACATGAGGCTTACAGACGTAAGTGTTAACAGAATTATATCATAGAAAATGAAATTTGGAGAAAAAAAGAAAAAAAAAACATTTTAGACAAATACATAAAATAAAAGGGAAGAGTGGGAATACACAAATATAAATAATGGAGGTACCAATAAAACTTTTATAATCTATACAGTAAACAAATTTTCTTAAGTCATGTAGGATTTCAGTACATTTGACCAACAGAAACAAAACAGGTGGCCATGAAATACCTAAACGTGTGTGTGTGTTTCAACTCATTTTTAAAATTTTCTCTTTTACAGAAATATAGTTTACAAAAATTGTTCACAATACATATTCCATAGTTTCAGTATTCTGACCACAAGAGAACAAATATCACTACCAATTAAATTAAATCTAGTTAAATAGCTATCAAAATTTCCATGTCCTGTTAGAATCTGGGATAACTTGAAATTAGTAACAAATTTCTTACATTTAAACCATTGATAAATGGTTGGAAAAACCTTTTTGTCCACAAAGATTTAGTCGAGGCCAAGAATTTGGTGTTTCAGGAAAAAACAGTTTTTTCCCAAGCTAAATGCTTCCAGTGGGACAATGGCACAAACATCAAAATGTTCATATCTTGGCAAGTTGCCTCTTTGGCCAACTGATCCGCCCTATCTTTTCCGAGATTTCCGCTATGGTCCCAGATAATAGAAAAGTGGATGCCACAGTCTACGTAGAACAGAATAGACTGAACCTCTACAACAAGTTTTTCTGTAGAGTTTACGTTGAGCAAACAATGGAGTGAAGAGAGTCAGTGCAGATAAGAAAATTGAGCGTTCCACCCTGGTGGAGAGAGTCCTGAATTCATTTTACGGCAATATTAATGCAGAGTACTATTACTATTTAAAATATAAATTATGAAGTATAGATTTCAAAAATAAGTCTAATGTGATGTACCAAATGTAACGCAATAAATATTAAGTATGAAAAGGTTTTATTGTATTGTTATGATATTATGTATTTTTATTCCTCGCGTTGTAAAACTTTTTAACATTGAAATTTAGAAAAAAAATTCCCTCAGTTGTTGCAAAGATATTGAACTTGAGGTCAGGAATTGTGAAATTTTAAGGGGATGTATGCCGGATCATAGTATCTAGTTATGGATACGTTTATCACTCATTGACGTGAAAAATACAGGGCAAGCACAAATGATGAACCCGATTTTAAGAAATGATATTTTCGAAACTAATGCATATGCTTTAGTAATCCATACATGAATGTAAATAGAAAGACACGAATACCACTATAAACATAAGGCACACACACACACAAAAACAAGGCAAGAACAAGCAGATAAACATGACGAGGATAAGAAGCCAGGCGAATTTTCCCTGGGAACAGGAGCTTTTTTAACTTTTAAGAAATAAATTTCTAATTATATCCCATTAGACGGGTAAACTAGTTAATTATCTACACGCGAGTCCTGAAGGGTGAGGACTATTGAAAATTAAAAAGTATTTTTATATGAAAATAAATTGATTTATTACATATACGAGTGGGAGTCGGAATGTAAGTTACCCTTTCATTTGTGGACAGAGTTCTGTATGAATGTCAGAACATAGAATGATGTATTAAAGATAAGAAATCACTTTATTTTTCTACATAAGTAACAAGTACATTGGGATATTTGTCATACCGCATGATAAGCTTCAAAAACTCCTCCAGGAAAAAGATCAGTGTTTAAAGGCTTGTTTGACTTCAGCATTGCTTCCAATGCACCTTCCGGTGAAATGGTGTTATCCTTGTCACAATCCGAAACTGGCATTGTCATCCTCATGGTAACGCACGAGATGTTTCAGGCAAACCACCATGTGTTGTTCCATGTGTGCCGGGGACAGTTGTCAGGACACCTATAGTGTGTGTGCTGACACTTTCCTGTATCCAATAATGTCGTTGATCATATTTTGAGGAAGGTGGATGACATAATGAAAGAAAACCAGCGTATCACCTCCGATGAAATAGTGGAAGCACTTGGAATCGGACATGAATGAGCTCAAAAGATGCAAAATCCTGATTTTTTTCTGGAAGGCTTTTTGGAACTCATCAAGTGGTATGATAAATGCCTCAATGTACTTGATACTTATGGTAAAAGTTAAAAATTAAAGTTATGTCTTATCTTTAATGTCTCATTTTATGCTTTGACTTTCGTACAGAACTCTGACCACAGTCAACTAAGGGAACTTACTTTCCGATTCACCCTCGTATATATGATTTAACTGAAGAGAAAACAGACTAATCATTTGAAAATGACTTCTCTATATATGCTATTCATATGTATTAAGTTTTGAAGAGACATTGAAAATAGTTTCAACATTCTGAGAATGAAATCAAATTTATGGAAATACAGTGAATAAAATTTACAAAATACTTGTAGTTAGAAAAATTAATATTTCAGTATCGTAATCGGAATTTTTATAATTCAAATATGATATCTTAATGTTCACAACCATATTATAGGCTATATAATTTGTATACGCCGGTTTATGTTCAATTTATTTTCTTAAAAATATTCTCAATTGTTAATATTGACTAATTAACCTATGCAGTTTCAGAATGTAACAACAATAAATCATCAATCAAAAAATAAATTCAATTTTTTTTTGTTATTATAGTATTTTTATACATTCGTATATGTTGCAATTTTAGAATTATAAAACACGGTTTTTACCAATACTAACATGCGTAGAGTTTAATTTTTAATGATAAAAAAAAAAGATTAAAAATCTTTCAGTTAGCAATTGCTTGAAATCTATCGTAAAATGAAAAAGGCATACACAGAGTGTAGCAAATATGCAAATCGGACGGTGTAGTGTTTTTAGTAGGAAAATGAATGATCTTTCGTAGGGACCAGATGTGAACTTGTGTTGCAAATGTACCGAGAATATAGTGTATACGAAATATATTTCATGTAGTCAAGACTCGATAATGATTTAATTACATACTTGATGACTATTATCGTGCTGAGATAAACACAATATGTTGTAATTCAAGAAAACTAATATGTATATAATTAGTTTACACTTTAATAAGCAGATGCCAAAAGACAATGAGTTATAAGTAACGAATCATTAAACATTGATAACTGAACCAAAATCGTAACTTTAGAGCGATTAATCTAATGAATAAGTGTCTATTGTCTTCTTTCTATCTATTTGCCTGGTAAAGGTTCACCTTGTTGCTCGATCGATTGCGTATTATCATTAATTTTAAGCTGCAAAGCACGTTTTATTTCAGGTCGTTTACAGCAGACAAGTCTTTCAACATTTTTATTTTTTGTAAATAATGTCATCATTTGTTTTTCATAATCATGCAATAATTGTATGCTTTCTGTTTACAATGGCTTATTTGGGGTATTTTCATATAGTGCTTGTTTTAAACAAAAAAAAAAAGCCGGAGTAAAATCCCTTATTGCTTCCGTTTTTGCCTTTCCTTTTTGACAGCTGATAATTTCGGAATATTCCCATTTATTGAAAAATGAGTGCTTGAAGTTAATTGATTTTAAAATATTTCCTTTAAAGTTCAATTCATGATAAATATTTAACTACACTGCTAAGAAATAAGGGAAACATATGAATTTAAGGAATTTAACATAATTACGTGAATATTTCTGCTGATGACTAACGTAAACAAACCATACATAGTCTAAAATGTAGCAGAAAACAGAAGAAGAATACCTCATATGCAAATCAACGCTGATGTCATCAAAAACCAGAAAAGGTATAAGTGTAGAAATCATGATTTCATAGAATCTGTTGCTTTGGGTTACATAAATCTTTTTTCTGTTGTTTTGAGAAATGTTTACTGCAAATGTTTCGAAAATACGATCTATACTAGAATGCATAGCTTAGTATATTAGAAGACATGGAATCCGGGGAACACAAAGAACTGTAACAGATGCAGTTGGAGAGAGAAGTATCATTGCAAAATTGTGGAATCAATTCCAATAATTTGGGCATGTTCGACGTCTGCCAGGACAAGGTCGTTTACGTGATACGTCAGTAAATAGTGATCGATATATCCTGTTAACAGATCGTCGAGAGAGAATAGTCAATGTGACGCAGATTCAAAGACAGTATCTTTCGGCAACTGGACGAACCATCTCAAGTCAAACAACCTGAAATAGGCTTCATGCGGACAGTATGTATGCATGCAGGTCAATGATGTGAATTCCTTTGTCTAAAAGACATATACGGACCTAAGAAAATGCAATGCTGAACATTGAAATTCGATGCAAAATGAGAGCAGTCAAGAGCCATTTACATACGAGGTCCGATTTAGTTTAAAGTGTGACCCCAGGCGTGTTTTGGTATGGCGAGAAAGGACCACTCGAAATAAACCTACATTTTTTCAGGAAAGATCACAGTATTTCAGATACGGGGGATTGATGGTATGAGCTAGAATCAGCATATGTGGACATACTGAACTGCATATCATTCAAAGCGACAATTAAACGGCCAAAAAGTATGCAGATAAAACCCTGATACACTATGTTATGCATTTCATGTAGGCATTTGTCATTTCTTTCTTTAAATGCAGAATATTGTCATCCCTCATACAGCTAGCCTTGCGGAGAACTTTCTTGAAGTTGAAAAAAGACAGTATATGGAGTGACTAGCGTAGTCTTCTGATCTTAAATTCATCAGGGTTTCGGGAACATACACGGACAAAATGTTACTGCAAGACCAAGACCTTCCCTTTTCCTTTTAGAACAGCAAGACTGGACTTCGTTAAGAAAGGAAGAGTATTCCCCAAAGTCTCAACGATAATCTCATCGCATCCATGCAGAACAGTTCGGGGGACCACACACTATATTAAACACCCTGTATCATTTCCAAACAATCCATTTTTTTTGTCATTTACACGTAATGGAATTATTGCCCTACGGTCTCATTTCATGCTTTTTGTAATACTCCGGAGTATTAACGTTCATTTTCAATGGAGTATTCCTTCTTTTGTCTGTATTGCGTTTTGTTACATCTGTGTTCTCGATTTTCTGCCAATGCGTGGCCGTCGCACAACGGTTTCTTCACTTTTCTGTTGGTCTCATAATTTCTTTTCATGCATGTGTTAAGGTTTTGAAAATTACCAAACATATCAAATGTTTTAGGCTAACATATTTTAATAATTCATACAACAACATGAGAAATTCGCGGAGACTAAATTTTCGTGGAAAAGTTTAGCTTTTGGAAACAAAGAGGAAAGGTAAAATGATGTAATAATTTAAGAAGATATATGAACTATGCGAAGTATAAGTATTGTAATTTCTGTTTATACATTTAATAAATAATAAGTGCATCTCTTCCGAGAATATTAAGTTAAGCACCATTTTCTTGCATTTTTTTCATTGGTTACTTTATTCAATTAATTGCAAATGCTTCTCATTTAATACTTGATTGATAAATAGATGGTGGAACCGGTATTTTCCTTTTGAGCAAAAAAACATTGGAATGGAAAGAGGTGGGTAAATAAGATGTTTGTGTTTCCTAAGACCCTATGTCATCTGCAGTTGTAAAAAGAGTTGTGTAAGTTAAAATAATAATAACACATGTTAAATCCAATGAGTGATAGTCATGTTTTCCTTTGACGACTCAGGAGGGTTTGGTAATGCAATTGTATACCTAAGCTTAAGAAAAATAATTTCTTATGCTAAGCCACACTGAAAAGATTGAGCCTTACGGTTCTTACAATAAAGCTTAAAAAATCATAATTGCAATGGAAAATCTAATTTTACACGATCCATATATGTGTGATGTAAAAACCGTCTATAACAAAAACTATTTTTAAAAGTTTATTAAGTCCAAGCATTTTACTTTTATAATAAATTAAATTTCTTTTTATAATGGATACTGATTTTTCAATTAATCATCACACATATGTTATTATTGTTAAACATTTTTTTTTATTCTCTATATTACAATTTCTTATACTCTATATTAAAATTTGTTTTCTGCTACATTTTGTGCTTTCTTGCATTAATTTGTACTAGTAAAAATGATATTAAAATGGATTATACATACTTATAAAAATTTAGCAGAGGAATTAAGGTTCAAGTTTTCAAAAATTTGTGAAAGTTTGAAAAAAAAAGAGGAACATAATTGAAAGAAATATTTGTTTCAACAAAATGTATACAAAAAAGAAGAAAGAGTAAATAAATAAAAAAAGAAAATTATTTAGAATTATAAATTGATATTTATATTTAATTATTTTAAACTTAAAACTTTTTAAAAACTCAAATAAAACAAGCAAGTGTCCCTAATGAGCGAAATAATTTTTCATCAATAATTTAATAATAACAAGAAGAAACTGTATAAAATTTTTACCATTAAAATTGTGAGGTGTTTTTTTTCAAATAATTTAGGGATAAAAAATAAAAGTAACATTGTTGTAATAAAAATATTTTTGATAAAGTGATTTTTATAACATTAATTAATTTTAATGCTTAGTAGAATGTGTACGAGAATCAATGCAGAAGTGCAACCAATGCAATAAATGTAGTGAAGTGGGGTTCGTGGTAGCCTGGTGCTCAAGACATCAAACCGTGGATGGCATATCACGAGTTCGAGTCCAGTACCACTAAAGATCCGCCGTGTAGGGCAGCGATGCACATTAAATCTGTCCAGAGCTCAAACGTCCTCCCGTTTGTGTGGTAGTTAGGAGAGGGGGTGCGAGCTCAGGTGTCATCCTCGTCACTTGACCTTGGTTCAAATTTACGAGGTCCCTCGCCAAAAACCCTCGTGTAGCTGAACAGTGTAACGTTAATATTCACTCACTCACATTAATCAATGTGGAAGTGCAATCAACGTAGTGAAGTGCGAGAATCAATGCGGGAGTTTCAAAAGGTTTCTTCAGTAATCAAAAGTAAATGTGGATCTGTTTTTAATTATTTGATTTTTACTGAAGTATTACACTCATTGTGATGGAACATAGACTTGTCCAAATAAATATTTAAAATAATTGACATGCTAGAGAGAATTTAACAGGCCACAGATGTAGAGTAATCATGGTTGCAAACTCGTGGTCGTCATTACTTGTGTCAAGTTGTAGGCTCACAAATATTCCCTGGTACTACAAAAAGCATATTACATCTGTTGAGGTTCTGTATTACGTAGATGTGGTAAGATAACTTGAATGGTACAGTACCAGCTCAGAGATACCCAACATCCATTATAGGACTTTGGCCAGCAGATTTGCAGTAGATTCAAAATGCATCATTAATGAACTAACTGTTGATCAACACAAGTTGAAAAAAATTCAAGCATTTCAATGAAATTTTATTTTCTTTCCATTTTGGGTATTCATGATATTGCAGTGATTATTCTTCAACTATTCTTTAGATTTCTGTTTTAATTTATTGATTGTTCATTACTACCGCGCATAAAAGGAACATGCAAGGTAATCGCTAACGACGGACTTCCTTATTTTGAGCCACGTTCAAGTTATAAGTGAACTTGACACCACTTTAGAAGCTTAACGACAAAATAATGCAATGTATGAAATTCTATTTATTCTAAAAGAGTTTCAATCTGAATTTATGGTTCAATACTTAAAAGTAAACGCAAAGATGAATGGAATTGCGATCTGATACCGTTGAAGGTATATTTCAGCGGGCAAGAATATTTCATGGCACATACTATGTTTCTCAAGGAGTAGAATAACTCATTTAATAAGCATCTCACACGAGAACATTTTACACTTACAGTTACAGGTTTTATGGGACGTGGAGAAACAAACGCTATTATTCCCCTCCATATTTCACAAATTTTTATTTACATTCTGAAAAAATAAACAAATACACACCGTGAGTGTTGCCACAAACTTTTTCTATCAATTATTAGTTCACTTCAATAGTGCTGCCAGTAGGTTATTAATATACAACATCCCCGTCTTCACACTTTCACCACACTCCAAGGTCAAGACGTAAGCCTCCATGTATTTAATGTACCTAACCACCTCTAAACAATGGAACTTAAAATATATCAGAACACGAATCTACGAATCAATTGATAGCACGCTTGGTAACAGCTCATAACTGTAGTCACTAGGGTTATCACTGTTGCTTATTTCACTTTCAAATAATAATAGTCATTAAAGGAAATAAATATGCATTTCTTTGGTTCATCAAGTCATGCTACGATCATATTTTCCTCTTTAATAGTTAATTAATTCCTAACCCAGCCAAATATTTATTGAGGTAAATTATGTTTTCACAATGAAACCGGTGTGTTTTCTTCACAAACTAATACGAATATGCCTTATGAATAATAGTTATTCCATAATGTCGTATTACACTGTTATATCCTTAGAATTAATTTATGCTCCGATATGCAGTAGATAACTTGTTTTAAATTTCCGTTTGTCTATGTCTATAGACGGCCGTTTAATATTACATTCTGTTTGCCATCCCTATGACAGTCAATGAGTATTAATGGAATGTGACTGAGAACTGCATCGATATATTATGCACATGCATTTGGGATAAAATATTTTCAATGCTATATTTAATCCTCCCTACTTTTGTAACAAATTGTCTGACATGCAACTTCAATTTAGTGGATTTTTTTATATGTATTAGAGTCTACTATTAAAAGGGATAAGTAAACTGAATTGCGAAGATTAATGTTTTTAAATGCATAGCTTCAGATATAAAAGCTTTTACAAAATCTCTAACAATTATAAAATTCCATAAATACAAAAACATATATGGTTATACGATGCTTCAGGAATAAATAGTACCTACGAATATATCCTTAAAAAACAACAAATCAAAATTAAGGAAATCTGAAAAACATATTTTATTTACAGAGATGTTAATTTAACAAATACATGACATTAAAAATAATGAAAAACTCAATACAATATTATTTATTAAAATATATAAAGTAAGGTAATAAGTTTGTTTGTTATTTAGAGAGTTCAAAGCTTGAAAAATGGATAATTTTAACATCGTATTTAAAATAATTTAATTTAAAAATATCTTTGAATGGTTAAAATTACCATAAATCCAATTTGCATTTTTTCCGGAATGGTGTGTCGAAAATCCTATGGCTATTGTAGCCTAGTGGATATGACCATGAGCTCAATACTGACATATTATGAATTCAAGCCACAGTGTCACTGGATACCTGCCTTCATCAAAGAATGATGCTCGTTAAATCTGGGGTAGTCACAACCACCTCCTCAACACCAACGAGAGGACTTTGAGACTCTCATTGGTGTGATGGGGTAGTTAAAAGAGGGTGGAGCAATCAAGGTGTGATCCTCATCGTTGACCGATGTTCAAAACTATGAGGTCTGCTCACTCCAATAGTCCTCGAGTGAGTGAATATTAACGTCACACTGTTCAGCTACATGAGGGTCTTTGCAACGGAACACGTAATTTTGAATCCTGGTCAAGTGACCTGGACGACACCTGAGCTGGCACCCAATCTCCTAACTACCACACCACACCAACGGGAGCGAGGTCGTTTGAGCTCTCGACAAATATAACGGGCATCGTCCCCTACACGACGAGTCTTTACTGGTACTCGACTCGAACTCGTGATAAGGCCAGCCACGATTCGATACCTTGACCACTTGGCTACCGCGGCCACCCAATAATCCTCGTGTTGCTAATAGTGTGATACTTACATAACTCTCACACTCATTCTATTTTTCTATTTTCTTTCTCTGTATTTCTTACTCTCACTTTCCTTTTCCCTACATGACGAGTCTTTACTTACTGGACTCAAACTCGTGATAAGGCCAGCCACGATTTTCCATTCTTGGCCACCCAATTTCTGTTGCTCTAGTGTGACACTTTAACTCTCTCATTTTCTATTTTCTATTTTTCCTTCTCTTTCTCTGTATTTCTTACTCTCACTTTCCTTTTCATTCTTTCCCTTTCTTGCTCTTTCTTTTTCTCTCTTTTTCCCCTCCCCTCTATTTCTCTGTATTTTTTACTCTCCCTTTCCTTTTCATTCTTTCCCTTTCTCGTTCTTTCTTTTTCTCTCTTTTTTTTTCTTTTTTGAACTCTATTTCCTTTTATTTCTCTTTTTCTCTATTCCTAACGCTCTTCTTTTTTCTCTGTGTTTTCATTCTCTCCCTTCCTCTTTCTTTCTCTTTTTCCTATTTCTAACTATCTTCTTTTTCTCTATGTTTTCATTCCCACCCTTCCTCTATCTTTTTCTTTCGCTCTATTTCTAACTCTCTTCTTTTTTCTCTCTGTTTTCATTCCCTCTCTTCCTCTCTTTCTTTCTCTAGTAGGGTATAAATTCAAAGAAATCAAAACATAAAACAAATCAAGCAAAACCACTAGCTGCCTTATAGAGCCCTTTCATGTACAAATATAATATCTTGAGTCATAATATTATTTTTTTAAAAATTGTAATATGTCAGGGGAAAAGTAATGACATATATGTATTAAAAGTCTGAAAATATCTAACGTTACATGGTGCACAGTGTATCATCAAAAGTAATTTATCATAGACACAACAAAAAGCAATTTAAGTTTCGAATATTTTACAGCTAACGTGTATCTGTTTCATTTTCAACAGATAATAAGTAACAGCCTTTTTAGATATATTGATCTTTGATTCATGTCATAGTGATAAGAGAGTGAAATCATCCTTTCTCACAACGTACGATGTTGAAAAAATCAACATATTCAAATTCTTCATTTTTAATTTATAGTTGGCTCTAAAATGTATTATTTTCATCCGGAGACTTGGATTTTTTAAACATGAAAATGGATGAATTTTTTAGAAAAAGAAATTCCCGTCTCAGAAAAATCTAGCAGACTAATATCTGACAAAAATCTAGTATTGCATGAATGAAATACTTCTGAAACACAAAAGTTTATAGGAAATGATAGACTGTGAATGAAAGGAAGAAGTTTTATTTAGTTAAAAAATTCTCTGGGAGTCTGGAACAAGTCATTTTTGTATTCTTATATTTTTGGAAATTTTTTCTGAAGAAACTTGCATTATACTACATTGCAACATGATTCATTTCCTTAAAGTTTTTCAAGGCACGTGACACGGAAAATCAAACTATCCTAACTGTTTGTTGAATGTGAACTTATAGAAATAAATACAACTTTATAGAAAAGACTTCCATATATGTTTCCTAGGAATATATTATTCGATTTTGAAAAATTAGATAGTAAATTCATTGTTTATTTAAATTGTTCCAAGAATATATACACTCTATAAATAAAATAGAACACTTAATTTTGTATAAATTTGTAGTTAAATTTTCTATTCAATAAATGATATTAGTACTTTTAAGTACCCCTCTACATTTGGGAAAAATTACGTTTTCATTTCTAGGTTGTGAAACAATTAGAACACTTGCGAAATTCGGTGTAGTGTTCATCCACAAACCATGATACAACTCAAAACGAGGTAACTGCAGTATTTTATTTTGTAATATATTTCAGAATCACATTTATTTTTGTATTATGATCTTTATTTCTGTAGAATTTCAAATTGAATATCTGTGAAAAAGACTTTAGTAAAAGGTAAAAAAAGAGGGTAAATGTGTTGGAGAGACTATTCTTTTAAACCAGATTGTCCTTGATCCGAAAAAAAAAACTGAATTTTTTTAAATAAAAAGAAAGTTTTCCGGAGCTTATATAAAATGTTCCAACCATTACAAACGATAAAACACAAACGGAACTAACACATGTCTCCAGAGAAGCTGCGTATAACAGCACAAAAGCCTTTAAAACCTTCCCGCTCTGAAAGAGAAGCAATCATTAGAAGTGGTAAGAAACACATATCCCTTGCTACATGGATTCAACCTATCACACATGTCATCGACCATCTATATTCATAAACGAGAAAAGGTTTAATTAGATGGTCATGATGGTTATTAGTACTACTGGTATAATCTTAAGGATAACGAACAATTTTACTCAACTTAAGTAATAGAGGGCTGGGATTTGATGTAGTTAGCTGTTGGGTATGAAAAAAGTAACGAGCTTTGTGTTCTTAAATGGTAGACCGAACCACACATCAAGAAAAGATACCTGTGTTGGAATCTGAGCTTTTTCCTTTTACTTCTGAATTAAGTAGAGATGATTGCATGTATCAACAAAACGATGTGAAAAATCGGTTATGTTCGTCAATTTTCGAGTTTCGCCTTGACCAACCAAAAGCAATAAAATAAGTTTTGCAAAAAAATATTTCGATGATGTGCGTTGGAAAATATATGCAGAAGGAAAAGATTACGAATCAATTTAACTGAAATTCATGTTCTGTGTATTTCATTATGTACTAAATAGGTCTATTGAATTGATCAAAGCCAATTGAAAGAAAAAATGTAACTCCCAATTGGTTTTTCGTGTTAGACTATAATAACATTTTGCTTTGCTTTATTTACAACCATTTTAGAACAAAAATTAAAAGTAACATGAAAAATTTGTTTAATAGTATAATATAATACAAATGTATAAATGAATAAGAAAAAAATAATGTTTACGCGTCCTAAAACTTGACATCTTTTATGTGCTATTATTTTTACTATTTTAGGATAATTTTTTTTGTATATTTTATTGCATATTATTATGTGCCGGGCCGCAAAAATGTTCATTGAAGGGTGAGAATTTGACACCCCTGTTCTAGGATGGTATGTATTTGGTCTCAATATCCCTCCTAGGATCCTAGCCACACTTTCAACTGCCTTGAAAGGGCAATGATTCGTGCTACCTACAAAATTAATAGACCGAATAATTTAGATGTATTGCTTCTCAGGGGGATCACACCCCATATAAAAAAAGGTATTTTTCTTATACTAAAACGACACATCTGTTTTGTTCAATCTATACAATATAACTTCTATAATACCATATTTGTGTGCTTGGTGATTTATTTTTAAATTATTGAATACCTTCTTATGTGTTGTATAATATGTATAAGTTTCCTTAAATTACACGCATATTTTTTTTTTTGAGTTATAGTCATTTTTGTGCTCTTCCTTTAATTTGTGATAACCAGTGTATATCAGCAATATTTAAAAAGTCATTAAGCCTTACATGTGTAAATTTAATGAGAAATAATGATAAGATGAACTTATCTAAAGTGCTTATATTCTAAAGATTAGTAATCGTGGGGTTTTGCAATCATGAAGAATCTTAATTAAATGTTTATTTTTGAACGTGAATTCGCAATATTTGAATTATCCTAAGAGTTTTATTTTGATTTTCAATTTATTCCTATATAAATATCTTGCTCCACACCATTCAAAGTTAAATCCTCTCTCTGATGATTTTTAATATTTCAGTACTGTAAACACTTTCAAAAAGTAAACTCAAAGTGAGGAAAAGTGTTTTTAAAATATATTAATATACGCAAATTGTTTATAAATATTGACTTAAATAAATCTCCACAAGAATTAGTAATTTCGAATAAATTTTACAATTCTTCTTTTAATTAAAAATTGTCTTATATTTAAATTAAAATATTTAAATTGTGAATTAATTAGTATAAAATTCTACCCATGGACACGATGGATATTACGAAGTATGTGCAAATATTTGTCTTGCTAACTAAATATAAGATTAAAGCAAAAAACGTATAACGAAATCTTATTCAATATGCAAATATAATCTTCTGTACAGGTAATCTAAGTCCACTAGAATTATGAATGTAACTTAAATTTAATTTTGACTTAGATATGCATCTTTTATTCTACTTTAACGTTATTTACTGCTGTAATTTTTCTTTTATAATATCATAAGATTTAAGTTAAACAATTTGATGTATCAAATACAAATGAGAGATAATGTAAATTAAATCAAAAGATTTTTCAGTATACATAGAAAACTATTCTGATGAATTTAATTACTTTGTTGTTTTCGTAGGGATTTTGTGTTATCGGTTAGAGATATGTATTCCTTTTAAAATAATTAACACTTTAATAAAAATATTAATTGGAATTACAGAAAACAATATAATTCTATTAAATCATTTAAATATTTCTTAAAACATATGCATAAATAAATATTGATGTACTTTCCAAAATTAAAAGCTATGAAAAAAAGCTTGTTAAGACATATTTAGTGTTTCACTTCTTGTGATATACATACAAATCATAATTCTTTTCTTTCTTATTCTAGTAAAATTGCAATATTATTTAGAATTACTACATTTTTGTTCAATAACAGTTATTTTAATAATGAGTGTACCATTACTTCTTTTGTATGTGTGTTGTATCTCAATACCGTTTCATTTTTGTTATTATTGAATTGCTGTTACTCATAGTATCGTATTATTATTGTTGATATTTTTCAGTAATTATTATTTCTTTTTAAGATTAAGTACTATTTTCATCATTATCAAAATTTAAATTGTTTTAAATGATATTAAGATATATATTAACCATCCTTACATTCGTGTGTCATTTCCAGTTTCTAAAAATAGCTTTAAAGTCTTAAAATCTCAAATAAAAAATAGTAATTTATAAAATTACTCGAAAAATTCTTGAAGAAACTTTTTTCTACCCGCCACGTGAATAATCAATTCCATTATTTGATGTTAAATTTCTATACGAGTATAAATGATTTCCGAATACTTAATTCAAAATATATTGAAAAGTTGAATAACTTGAAGATTCAGTTTCAACTTTTGTAGATGAAACTTAAAAATATCTGGAGAAGAAAATTAGAGGAATCTTCGCTTTTTTTAAAAAATTAATTGGATTAAAAATAAATTGATCTTTCTTCTTTTGAGTTAAATAAAAAAATTCTTATGTTTTAAGTTTTTTTCTTCTCACATGTTCAAGCGGACTTTATTATAAATATACATTGAGTATATCAAAGTATACTATTTTTTTAATTACTTAGCAAACATTACTTTTAAGCTTTCTTCATAAAAAAAGTATTTGACATTATAAATTAAATGGTAGCCCACAAAAAAAATATAAGCAAGTAGAATTTACTTCTTTTAAAATTATATACCAAGACTAAATTTGAACTTCATTTTTTTCGCAGTTTATAACTATTCACAGAACTTATTGTGTTGCCCGATGCATTAAATCTTATGAATCAGACCTTGAATAAGCAATGCGCATTTTGATTTAAAATAATTCCTTAAAACCCTCTAAGTGGTCTGCACGTAAAATCTTGCCATTCTAGAGATGCTTCGAAAATGCACCGCACGTATATTTTACCTTCAAGTAAGAATCTCAAAAGCGGTTGAGCCATATTTTTAAAAATACGACTCAACCGATTTTCAGAATCTTACTTGAAGACAAAAAAAAGCATCTCTAGAACGACAGGATTTTGCGTGCAGACCACTTGGAGGGTTAAAACACCTTTTTCCAATTCTCAATAATACTCTTACTTACCAAACAATGAACAAATATTAAAACATTAGCTACAGTTGTTACAAGCGATGTCTAGTCGCTTCAAATAATGGTTAGTAACGTGAAATTTGATTGTTTAGGTTAAATAAGGCGTAAAACATGAATATTTGTACCCGAGCTGCCTATTTTTAAAACCTTATTTACACTTCATTCGAAAATATAATTGTTGATAAAGGGAAGGCCCTATTACCCGAAATAGATAAGCGAAAGACGCTTTATTAGATCAGGCTCAATGTGTAGGCTCTCCAAATTCATTGTTTAATAAGGGGTTTGTCAGTCGTGAACTCAGTTTATACTCAAAACAAAAATTTCATAAGAACAGCACAAAATTCCACATTTTATTCAAGCGAATTCCATCAACTCCATTTTTTTGGCTTGTTGCCAAAGACAAAAATACAAAAGTAGCTCGTTCAAAATATTATCTCGTGATCGCAAAAACGAGTAATTTAATAATATTTCTGTGTAACCCTGACACCTTCCCCGAGAGTCATATTAGATCCAAAGATCAAATATGGCTAAAACAATCTAAGGGTCACACGTTACACCCAAAATGAAACACTGTTTAGCCACTATCTTAGATATACATTTAGGTATACATTTACATAAAAATACTCAACATTAAATTTTAAACAAATATTCTTCTTAACTTAATCATCTAACAATAAAGCTAAGAAAATGTTTAAAACCTAAATTAATTTTAAATCCTTCATAAAGTTCTTATTTAATTACAGTGTACATTTACAGTCTGGAAAGCGCATCTGCTTTAACTAGTTTAGATCCTTTCATGTGGCTTGCTTCAATGTCATGGCGTTGAATGGCCAACGCCACCTCTGCAATCTCGGACATTGGGGTACAGCACTAGTGATGAATACTAGAGGATTATGATCGGTTAGTAAGAAAATCTTTGCTGCACACAGTAAAGTTTCAAATCTTTTTAAAGCCCAAATAATAGCATACGCTTCCCTTTCAATTGTTGACCACTTTTGTTGGCTTGGGTTCAGTTTCTGGCTCCCTCACGCTATGGGATGAATGTTGTCTTCTCCATCCAATTGACCTAGACAGCATCCGACCGCCGTCTGAGAAGCATCCATATGCAAGTCGTACGGTTTCTCTATGTCTGGGATCTACAACTCTGTAATTCCACATAGTACTGTCTTCAACTCCTTGAAAGCATTTTCAGCCTCCTTGCTCCATGGAATCTCATTAGGGGGCAGTGGTTCTCAAACTTTCAATACTGGCGACCCAATTTTCAATCATAATTTTTATCTCGCCCCCTGTACAACAATAATGTATTTACTGCAATAAAAGGCACTTTGAGAGAGAGACGATAAAGTTACAATACGATCTTAATTATAAACCGTACAAATTAATACGATAAGTATATTAAATTTTGTGTATATGTAACTTTTAAGTAATATATATTTTAAGAAAATTACTTAAAATATATATTACTTAGAATTATGTTATTTTTTTCTCTAATTTTTAAATTGAACAGATCGCAAAATGATGTATTTAATTAAAGATTTATTTCCTTCAGCATTCATTTCTCAAAGCACAAATGTCATTAGAAAAATAGTCTATCAATGTCGCTCTCATCATATCCATCACATCTGGCATTATAGAGTACGTTTGCGTGAGTCTGAGCAACCTATCGGACGTCTGCGGAAAACATAAAAATGCTTTTCCTCGTACAATTCCATTCAGTTTTTGGTCGACTCGATACTCCTATAGCTACCGAATCTAGCTTGAATGTACATTTTTTTAATTTCCTCGTTAATTGTAATTCACGGTAATTAAGTATTTACGGCAGTAAATTAAAACAATATCATACATACATTTTTAAGTCGTAAGCACACATTCGACCATAATAAAGAATCAACAAGTACACAGACGAACGAGCATGGTTCCGAAAATTAAATCAAGGCGATCTCAAAATACTTAAATTTTGGATTTACCACTACTGAAGTAAATGATCGAAAAAAGCCCCAGCTCGATATGTGTTAAAACTTACAAATCTGTAGAACAACATGTGAAAATTGTTTTTAAAACATGTAAAATCATTTAGCTATGTTGGCAAAGAACTTTAAAAAAGTATTTTCTGGAGGAAGACAGCTTGGTAGCAAGTTAAGACTGGATTAGAGATCTATTTCAAGATACTCCAGAAGGGCTCTCAACTTCCGAAGAAGAAATCTTCATAGATTTCACATCCAGTAAAAAATTAAAAGGCAATTTTTGTAATAAATCGCTCTTTGAATTTGGGGTAGAGGTGATGAGGAATTACCTGTACTGAAAACAAAAAAGCACTTCGTATACTATTACCATTTTCAACATCCTACCTTTTTCAAACCGGATTTTCTGCAGTGGATGCCTTGAAGACAAAAATATAGATCTCAGCTAAATATAGAAAAATCACTCTTAAGGTGTCAATTTCTGATATTAAACCTTCCTTTGAAAACTTTTCCTCTACAAGACAATCCCGTGGAAGTCCCTAATAATTATTAAACTTGTTCTTAATTTAGTAATAAGATTGATTGATTGAATATTAACGTCGCACTGTTCAGCTGCACGAGGGCTTTTGACGACGGACCACGTAATTTTGAACCATGGTCAAAGAGTGACGTGGATGACACCTGAGCTGGCACCCCTCTCTCCTAACTACCACACCACCCAACGGGAAAACGTTTCAACTCTCAACAGATTTAACGTGCATCGCTGCCCTACACGGCGAGTCTTTAGTGGTACTGGGCTCGAACTCGTGACAAGGCAAGCCACGATCTGATACCTATACCACTCGGCTACCGCGGCCAAATTCAGTAAGAAGAAATTATTTATAAAATACCTTCTTCAGTACTGATACATCAAACGTATACTGGCTGAAACACCGACTCTTCGCACGAGTTCATTTTTTAAAAAAACAAGTCATTATTTTTGATATAATAGCTGAACTGTAAGGAGAGTAAAACTGTGTGCACGACATTGTATACAAAAATGTAAAATGATTTTTTTAGATAAATGCTATCATTGTAAATAACTGTTTAAAAGAACTGTAATTTTAAACCTCACACAATTAGCATTTAGAATTAATGTTAAATTATGAAAAAGAATATAAAATTCCGATGAAGAATAATTGTGTTACTTTTAACATTTAAAGCGAGAAGATTTGAGAAAAAAATCCAATAAAACTGAACTAAAATGATTCAAAAGTACAAGACCATAATAAAAGGACGCAAATCAGACACTTTTCAATTATCCTACAGAAATGTTAAACCAATCAATTATTTTCCAAATATCGCAAAACTCAATTATTTACAATTTCCCTAAGCGAAAAACAAACGCATAAAAGATGGGAGGGAACTAATATTGATAATAACCATACCATAAGATTGAGGTCAATCAAATGATTAGCAAACGTACTATGCAGCCTGGCTGAAAAGTGAATCATGACTTCCTTTTCTTTTCTACAACTAATGTACAGTATTTCAATAATAATTACAGTGGTGAATTGTTTATCTTCTTAGAATTTTTCTCAGGGTCTGGGTTTCGTTTTTCTTTTAACGAGTAATATTTTATGTTAAAACGTAATAAAAAAATCTCTCATTGAGGAAATAGAGCAAATAAAACAAAATGTTTTTTTTTTTCTTTAATTTGGTTTTGGGATCAAAGATAGCTATTTGATGACGGAAAAAGCCAGATAATAAACATAAATTTATCAGTGTTGTGTATTTTTTTATTATGGAAGAAAGCATTTTGTTTTACTTCTCTTTCCGGTTATTTTTTAAAAAAAAATCTTTAAATTTTCGATACGCTCGCGCCCCCCCTTGTAGGGTCATCGCGCCCCCAGGGGGCGCACCCCACACTTTGAGAAACACTGCATTAGGGACTTTCTTTTTAGTGAGCTCCGTCAATGGTAGAGCAATTTTTGCAAAGTTTGGAATATACTGTCTATAAAAATTGCACAATCCCAAAGCACTTCTCAGTTGTTTCTTGGTCGTTGGTGCCTGTAAGTTCTGAAACGCTTTTATTCTTTCTTTGTCAGGGAATGCCTACCTGAACTAATGGCATGTCCTAAGTATTTAACTTTTATCTTGCAAACTCACACTTTCCTAAATTCACTCAGAAATTGAAATGCTCCAGTCTTTTGAAAACTTCTTCTAGATGATTTAAATGTTCTTCCCACGTATCAGAGAATATTGCTAAATCGTCGATATACGCACATGTAAAATCAGATATAGTTTGAACCACTTTAGTCATGGCTCTCTGGTAGGTTGCAGCAGCGTATCTTCACCCATATGGTAACACATTCCATTGATACTGTCCTCGATGAGTTTGGAAGCTGTTAGCTGTTTGCTGCTGTCTTCCATTGGTATAGACCAATATCTTTTCAACATATCTAGTACAGTAATGAATGTTTTCTTCCCTACTAAGAATTTCAACTCCATCATATTCTGCATTGGATATGCGTCCGGTACGGTAACGGCATTCAAGCTTCTGAAATCTATGCATAACCGAATTATTCCATCCTTCTTATGAACACATACCAAGGGGTGTGCTATTTCACTTACAACAGGTTCAATCAGCCCTAAATCTAACAATTCGTCTATCTGCACGTCTACTTTTCTCTTTAAGTTTTCTGGTATCTTATAAGTTTTGGGTTTCATTGTCTCTTCCTCATTCTTCAGTTTTATCACATGTTCACCAAATTTAGCTCTTTTATTTTTCCAGAAAACAACGTCCTGTGTCGATGTAAAAGATCCTTTAGTTGAATTTGTTGCTTCTTAGATAAGTAATCCAACGTTACTCTGTCCAATGCTTCGTCATTCTTCTCAGCTGCAGGAACTGTTGGCGTTTCATATATCTCACAAAATTCATCATCAATATCATAAATAACTCCAACGGTTTGAACTCTCGCTCTGTATTCTCTGATCTTGTTAACATGCAGCAATCTCAAATTACCTCCAGTCATCTGCAAATAAAATGAATTTGGTTTTACTCTTTTAACAACTTTAACTGGGCCTGTCCATCTAGCATATAGCGTATTCGTCGAATCAGGTATCAAAACACTTGATCTCCTGCTTTAAAATATCGATGTTTCTTTTGCCTGTTGTAATATTTAGCGTAGCTACCTTGTTGCACGTCACTTGTTAACTTTGCTTTGTGTGTTGCTACTTCTAACTTTTCTTTTAGCTTTTTTCAAATAACTCTCTACTGATCCCTTCATATTCAGAGGTAACAACGTGTTCTCAGTCCAAATTGACTTACAACGGTCCTTTCGGATCTCTTCCATACATTAGTAGAAAAGGTGGTGTACCGGTAGTTGCGTTTGGAACTTCACGATAAGCCCATAGTAAAAACGGTATATGCCTATGCCAACTTCTTCCTTCCTCTCTGATAATGTGGTGCAACATGTTCTTGAGAGTTTGGTTCCATCTCTCAATTAACCCGTTTCCTTCTGGATGGTATGGTGTGGAAAAACGCGGACAAGCTCCTAAAATCTTCAAAACGTTTTGCGTTAAACTGGCCGTAAAATTTGTCGCATTGTTCATTACGATCACTTCTGGAATTCCTGTTCTACTGAATATTTAAAGCAGTGATTCACACGTACTCTTAGCCGTTAGTGACTTGAGTGGGATTGCTTCCAGCCATCTAGAATGCTGGTCCATCATACAAAGTATGTATTTGTCCTTGTGATGATATTGGATCTACAGGACCAATTAAATCAACGTTTACTACTTGGAATGGCAATTCAGGACGAGACACAGGTGTTTTCGGAATTTTGTCAACCGCACGAATTACTTTTCTAAGCTGACAACCATGACAGGAACTACAATATGCTTTAATCTCCTTTACAATCCCTGGCCAATAAAACGAAAATTTGACTCTCTGAATTGTTTTATGAGCTCCTAGATGTGCTCCGAACACTGATTCATGCGCAATTTCTAGAATTTTCCCTCTTCCTCATTTCAGGAATCACTAACTGTTTTATCCTATTTACCGCCCAAAAGCTCTTCATGGTACAGGATATAATTTTCTATCACATATTCTCCTTTATTTCACCTAGCAAAATTCAATGCTTCCTGAAGAGTATCACAAATCTGTGTTGCTGTTTCTTGAATTTTTTCTGTGTTATTTACATTCTCCTCATCATATTCTGTTGATTGATTGATTGATTGAATATTAACGTCGCACTGTTCAGCTACACGAGGGCTTTTGGCGACGGACCACGTAATTTTGAACCATGGTCAAGTGACGTGGACGACACCTGAGCTGGCACCCCCCTCTCCTAACTACCACACCACACCAACGGGAGGACGTTTCAGCTCTCGACTGATTTAACGTGCATCGCTGCCCTACACGGCGGGTCTTTAGTGGTACTGGGCTCGAACCCGTGACAAAGCAAGCCACGGTCCGATACCTATACCACTCGGCTACCGCGGCCACATCATCATATTCTGTTATAGTTGGCTCTTGTTCTTCCTTTTCAGTATTTACACTCTCATCTAACGATTTTTTTGGAGTAATCTGATCTTAAGTTCATAGCGGCTGTAAATCTGGGACTGTATATTCTTTCTTGTTCTAATAATTCTTCATAAGTTTCAGTATCCAATAATATGTCAGTATTCAGCCCATCCACAATTGCCCCCACCGTTTTAATTACCGGCGTAATATACCCATTCGTTACCAAGCCAATATCCACTTCTTTTAGTTCAGCCTTTAAACAATCACCAAATGCCGGTTGCAACATTATATGTTCTTTGTAATCTACTTCCTTTCCCACGACACCATTTTAAACACACTAATTTATACACCTGAATCTACTACAGCTTCATATTCTGTTCCACCATATTAAATGTTTACTATTTTAAGATCAGACATTTTTAGTTGAACTACGTTGCATTTCTTATTTTCCCTTACAACTTCGCCGTTGAATCTCGCTGTGACTACTTTGCTTTCCTCCTCGCCTACTTTGACTTCTGCTACTTACACCTCAGATACCTTTACCTCAGCAACTTTACCTTCGTCTTTCCTCTCCGTCTTTCTTATCCCTGCAAAATCTCGCAAAATGTCCTACTCGTCCACAATTGAAACATGTAACTGATTTTTGGAAAGAATTTCGCTTATCATATCCACTGCGGTTGTTTAATCCTTGTCTATATCATTCACCAAATGTATGACATCTTCTATTGCACATGCTAGGTTTTTCCCGGTAGGAATTTTTATACGGTTGAGACAAAGTAGCTTTAGTGGCCTGGTTATACTGTGTGTGTGTGTGTGACTTATATACATTTTCATAATCATCTAACTTCTCAGTAAGATCGTCAAATGTAACAATTCTACCCCAGTAATTAATAAAATGTTCCTGTATATCCCTGGAAACCTGTTCCTTCATCTGCACTACAATGACAAGTTGTTTCAGCCTGTCAAAATCGTAGATTTTTAGTCCCGTAATCCTCTCATTAAAATAGTTCGCTAACTCAAATCCAAAATCTCGCCAAGTGTTCTCGGCCGATTTACAATGCCTCTTAAATTTTATTTTCAATGCTTCTGGGCTCAATTTAAATCTTTTTAATAACATACCTTTCATATGTTCATAATCATTTGCCTTTTCTTCTGGTTCCCTGGCAAAAACAAATTCGCCATTTCTAACGGCAATAGTCCAACAAGATTCTTACCCAATCTTCTTCCTTAATATGGACTCTTAGTGCTTGTCTTTCAAACAGTATTAGGTAAAAACTTATATCACCTTCTTTGGGGTCAAAAGTACGCATTAATTTTTGCAATCCAACTGGTACGTGTTCTTGTATTCCTTAATTCTGAGAATTCCTCTCTCTCTAAAACCATTAATCATCATTGAGGCTTCTATCTTCAACATCTCTAATTCATATTCCCTTCCTTGGCGCTTTATTTCATCTTCTCTTTCTTGGCGCTTTAATTCTTCTCTCTCTTGGCGTTTAATTTCATTTTCTATTTCGCTTACTATTCTGTAAATAATTCTTTCGCAAACACCTCTTCATACTCCTTACTTACTACTATCAACTTTTTAAAGCAGGAACTTTCATTTCTTCCGTTACAGCTTCTCCTAATTCTTTCGCCAAACACTTCAAATCTACCTTCAAAGCTCTTCCTAAAAACGCCATTTCTCATCCACTTTTAAAATAAACTTCCTCAACTGTACAACTTATTAACAATTTACTAGAGATTCAAAATTGTTCACTTACATCTAAATGTTGGACATAATTGATATTTCCTCGCTTCAGCACAGTTTCGATGTCGCCAAGTTTCAAAACAGTTCACGATTCTTAATCTTGAGAGCAATTCAAAATCCTTTCTTCAAAACAGTTCTAAATCCTTAATCTTGGAAACAATTTGAAATCCATTGGAGTTTCCCCGCTCAAATGTCAGTCGTGAACCCAGTTAATACTCAAAACGAAAATTTTATAAGAACAGCACAATATTCCACAATTATTCAAGCGAATTCCATCAGCTCCATTTTCTGGCTCGTTGCCAAAGACAAAAATACAAAAGTAGCTCATTCAAAATATTATCTCGTGATCGCAAAAAACTAGTAATTTAATAACATTACTGTGTAACCCTGACAGGGTTAATACGATCAATATTTGTAAGCCTTTTAACAGATATTTTGCGAACAAATGTAGTTTTGTAAATTTCTTTTCATCTGTTTTTCTTATCGTCCATAAAATTTAAGATAATTTTTTTTATCTAAGAATAACGTCTTATATATAACAGTTTCTTAAGATAACATCTTCGTGGATGATATATAGTTTTGTTTTCGTGAAATAAAGACAGTCACTTGTAGCAATTTAATTTATTACTTTCATGATTAAATCCAGAAGAATAGCAGGTGCGTCACAATTTTCATAGTTTCCTTGAAAAATTTAAATTCTCATATTTCCACTGACTAAGCAGATAGTTCAAAATAGACATGAGTGATATGCTTGAAGCATAAACTTGGCTGTCCTTGGTAAAAATGAAGTTATAATGCGATGAGGATTCATTATACACACACGCACACACACACACACACACACACACACACACATATATATATATATATATATATATATATATATATATATGTGTGTGTGTGTGTGTGTGTGTGTGTGTGTGTGTGTGTGTGTGTGTGTGTGTGTGTGTGTGTGTGTGTGTGTGTGTGTGTGTGTGTGTGTGTGTGTGTAAGTATAATTAAATTAGATTAAAAATTAAATTCCCTATCTAGCACTTGACTCATCTTTCTCCGTTCCCATATTCAAGTATCAAACTAATCACCCATTTGTTTCTTCCGAACATATGGCCTAGCCAATAGACATGTTTAATTCCAGATCGTTAGATTTAATAGTCAACATATGTCAGCATTAACTTGCAAGCACCATCTTCAAAGCAGCGATACTTACCATATGTTTTTCAAGTGTTATCCACTTGAAACCACCACCATGGCGTGCTTTTTCCTCCCTGCTCGCAATCAGAACAGATGTACAAACGATTGAATAAAGACCGTCCCTTTTTCTAACTTTTAATCTGATTCTGTCTCCAAAATCATGACAGAACTAAAGTCGGCAGGATTTATATCTGCGAATGGTTTTCAAATCTTAACGTAAAAACTAATCTTTTCATAAAATAATTTTAATATAAAAACTAAAGCCAGCGACCATAATAACTGATATGGAGAATTTGACGGAACACCGAATGCACCATATGCCAATATGCTGAAGACGTCGGATTGCCGGAATAAAAAATGATACGAAAAAAAAAACCCGCACTATTATTCCCTGGAAGAACATCGCTCTTAAACCCCGAGAAGAATGCAGTGTTTACCGCCGAACGTTATTTCTACCGTTGCTGAAGAGACCAGCAAGTTTGCCATGAAAGAACCAACTTTCGAATGACGAAAAAAGAAACAAAACAAAAAGAGAAGCGTGAATTCCCCAACTCAGTGATGAAAGGCGTCCAATCCCTTCCCAGAATAATAAAAATAATAAAATATGTTCTTCTTCGAATGGCATTGCGATTTAGTTCCAGTGATACAATGATGGAAGGACCAACACTGCCAAAAAAATCTTCTTCGCCGGAAAGTCTGCACGGCAATACTGTGAAATAGTGAAGTATCAACATGGAAAAATAAGTAAATAAATAAATAAAATTTTACTAGAGAAAGAAAGTGACAACAGCATCTGGATTACCGTTCACGAAGGGTTTCTGACGTTGCAAAGTGGAGGTCAGTTAAATTGTATGTTTCCAATTTTAGTAACATTGAAGAACTGAGTTTTTTTGCTGAACAGAACTTTGCGAAAAAGAATAATATATGATATGATATGGTATTTAATTTTTATAATATAGTTGTGTTATAAATGAGATATTTTCTTTATATTTTAATTGAGAAAACAGAGTATATAGGTTTAGTCATACAAAATTTTGAGAAATTTTAATATACTCATAATTTTATCTTAAGATGTCGAATGAGTTAACAGTTATGAGAGAAATTGATGTTTTAAAGTTGAAAGATATAAATTAAGTTAGAGGAATGACTCTAAGGTAATAATACTAATGATGTTGATTTTGTTTTGTTTAATGATGTTGATTTGAAACAAAAAGTAAAGTCACGTTGCATTCTTTTTCTCCACTGAATTTAATTGTTTTGTTAATTATTTTATTCAGCAGCAATCTTATTACATGTCATTAAAATTTTTTCATTTGAAACTGTGTGTTTTGATATATACCAGCCATATATCAGGATTCACTATTTCTCGAAATTTTCCTTATCTAAAATTAAAATTAATTTAATAACTTGAAGTTTATTTTTGGATATTATACAGTGGATAAGGGAGAATACAATCATTATAATTTTGTATATGTCTCGAAACATTAAGAGGACAAACTTGTTTAGTTTGATATGTACACCTCTCATTGTTTCTTATCAGCATTCCTGAACATCTGTGAGTTGATCACGCAGATTTCTCAGAGAGATGTGTTCAAAATTAAGTAAGGTAATACAGTTTATATTAGTGAATGTGTGATGTAAGAGAAAATCAAGAATTTTGTCTATTAAACGAATTTTTTAGAAGTTTACGGAAAGATTCAAAATATTGTATGCGATATTGTTAAGTTACAATGAATATTGAGAAAATTTTCATATAGACTAAAAGTTATTATTGAAGTGAGTCCACTTTTCCAACTCAGAAATAATAAAAAAGTGATCTTATATTCTTGCTGTATTCTTTTATTCATATATTCTTATAATTTTAATGTTTTATAACGCATATGAAATAAAATATTGTTTATTGTGTTGAATAGTGCATATAAGTTGTGTGTTGTACACCGTTTTCATATTAGTAATAATTTCATTTTATTCGTGTCTATATTTTTTTTTTATCTTTTAAAAAATGTATTTCATATATGCAAAATATGTGTAACAATATAAGGTATTACTACGATGGCGCCAGAGTAGATTTTTATAGAAAATTATTATTTTAACATTTGTATGATTTCATGCATTTTTATATTTACTATCTTATTGTTTGATATATTATTTTCCAACATAATTTTTTTGAAAATATCTACCAGCTATAATACGAATCTATTATTATGAAGGAATAGGAGGAGAAACGCGAGCTCTTATTCTAGATGTCGAATAGATTTAAACAAGCTAATCTTCAATTATATGTATGGAAATTCATTTTTATCAATTAATTGTAATTACTGTTTTTGTTGTTATAGTTTCGTTTATTATATTGCATTTTAATTTTAGTATTCCTATTGCTTAAATATTTCTACTGTGTGTAATATGTCTTTCTAAATAACTATGTATTGTTTTGTGTTTGTTGAAAATTGATTAAGTTTGTAAAGAGAGAAAAAACCACGCCATGACTCCCTTACAAATTAGGGGGCAAAGGTAAGGATAATTAAATTAGATTAAAAATTAAATTCCCTATCTAGCACTTGACTCATCTTTCTCCGTTCCCATATTCAAGTATCAAACTAATCACCCATTTTTTTCTTTTAGTTATTATCTTCTTCTCATTATTATGGGTATTTTGTTCAATGTAATTTAACTGAAAATTTTCAGATGGATGAAAATGTTCCTTAAACGAACTGAATGAACCAATTCAGTGTCAGTTTTATTAAGGGCATTGGGTCTATCAATTTCAAATAATACATGAGAACATTTTCTTAAAACGGTATAAGGGCCTGAATAAGAGGAACTTAATTTCCTTGTATTGGGGTATTGAAATTCCTCATACATTACTAAGTCACCAACCTTGAAATCAGCTTTCTGAAATTTTTTATCATATCTAATCTTATTTATTTTATAATATTGTTCTGTTCTTTCTTTGGCTAATTTTCTTGCTTCTTCTAAGGGAGGATATATCTCATTATCTTTTAGCGAAATTTCGAAAAGTAAATTACCATACATTAAGTAGGTTGGAGGGAAACCTGTTATTGTATGTGGAGTTTGATTATACTGATGGTTTACTTTTTCTAGAATTTTTTGTCCATTGGACTTTATTTGAACTATTACTAATTTCACATTTTAAGAGGGTAATGATGGTTTGATTTACACGTTCAACCTTTCCATTGGTTTGTGGCCTGTGAGAAGTAGTTAATAATTGAGTGACATTATTATGTTTTAAAAAATGCTTAAATTTTGAAGAGTTGAACGCAGTATTTCTATCACTTAAAATTTTTTCCGGTATGTGATGCTGAAAGATTTGTCTTAAACAATTTATATAAGTATGTGTTGTTGCATTTTTTGATGGGAAAGTCCAATGTACCTAGTTGCATGATCAATAATAATGTGTAAATATTTTAACAGAGTTTTATATATATATATATATATATATATATATATATATATATATAAGGTTGGGGAAAAATAAATCCATTATTTTTTTTGGTAGGTGGCTGTAGTGTCCATATCCCCTGAAGTATCGATCAAACGATTTCACGTTTATGCTCGCAGTCAAGGTGACAATTTACCCTAAAAAAATTATGTTGTCTTTTTTTATTTGATCCATTCAGTTGCGAGTTACATGGTGTTAAAAAATGGAAGTAAACACAGAAAAAATTCGGTACATTTCACAGTTTTTCTCTGATAAAGGCAAAAATGCAAGCTTGGCGACTGAATTTATGCATGGTGTTTATGGTGCCCATATTGTAATAGCTAGTTACGTGCAATTTTGGTTTCGTCGATTCCTTTCAGGAATTTTTGCTGTTAAAGATGCATCTCGCACATACAGGCCCGTCGTCGAAAATTTCGATACAATCACAGAAATAATCGAAAATGACTGGCATTTTAGTAGTCGTAGCATCACCTAAGAGCTAAAGCTCAGCCATAAAGTAGCTTTAAACCATTTGCGCAAAGTTGGATTCAAAAAGAAGCACAATGTTTGGGTGCCACACCAATTAACTCCAAAAAACAGGAATAATCGAATTTCCATCTGCAAAGCCTTGACCAAACAAGATAAAATTGTCCCTTTTCTTAAACGGATGGTTACTGGGGATGAGAAATAGGTCACATAATACAATACTGTGATAAAGCAATCGTAGTTAAAGAGCGGTGAAGTTGCTCAAACGGAGGCCAAAGAACTTCTAACAGCCAGGAAGGTTCTACTGAGCATTTGGTGGGACTGGAAAAAAATAATTTATTATGCTTTTATTATGTATGACCAAACACTAAATTCAGGGCTCTACTGTCAACAACTGGATCATTTGAAGCAAGCGATTGACTAGAAACGTCCAGAAGTGGCCAACAGAGGAACGGCTGTGTTCCATCAGGACAACTCCAGGCCACACATGTCTGTAGTGACTCGCCAGTGATGGGGGGCCACCGGTCCCTAAGGATTGCAACTGTATTTTTATATCTGCCCTGTTGTTGTTTACAACGAAAGGAATTCGTTGGGTGCGTCTCTTACCCCACCGAAAAGGGTGACGCGTTTCCCATGCCTGGAAGAAGGCAATGTACCCATAAATACATCATGGTTTGGGATGTTTTTTGGGAATTTCCCGCGTTTGGGGGAGTCATTGACCGCGAGAGGATATCCCTCCGCTGACTCCAGACCAATCAGAAAAGCTGATTGAGTTTCGGGAAAGAATCCGCTCCAGAATACACAAGAAAACCGCCGCGAAATATAAGCGCGAGCTTTTTGTCCGCCCCCTTTTTCGTCCGTAATCCCCCCTCCCGCATGCCATCCGGTCAAGGGCGGATACTGTTTGTTGATTGGACATTCTGTGTCTTGGTTACTCCTTGTCGCAGGGACTCTCCTCCCCGCGGGCAGCATAATTCAGGGGTGGAATTTTTCGATGTCGGATTCTTGCCGCCTTAGGAGGGGTCTTCCCCCTCGCCCCCCACTGCTGTCGCGACAGAGGGAAGAGACTAAGCAAAAATTTTTTCCAAAGGGTGTTCGTTTTTCCTTCCCACCCCCTTGGTTTCCTGTTTTTACGTAGGATGCGGGCGTTGTTGCTATGAGAATTTGAAAATGTTGGAAGAGGATTGTGCGTTGTTGCTATGAGAATTTGAAACTGTTGGAAGAGGATTGGGCGTTGTTGCTATGAGAATTTGAAAATGTTGGAATAGGATTGGGTGTGAATTTTTTTTGTTGTTGTTTCACTACTTGTAAGGGGTTGGATAAGTTTGAGTTAGGGATTTCGTAGAATATTTGAGAAAGTTATTTGAAGGAGATAGATAAAGTTTGCACTGATGAATTTGTTGAATGGTTGGGAAAGTTTTTTTTTTTATGGAGATAGATAAGTTTGTGTTCAAAGTACGTTTATTCGATAGTTGTTTTTTTTATGGAAATGGATAATTGAATTGAAAAGAAAGTCATGGTTTATTTGATAAAACTGTTTGATGTACTGAAGGATGTTTTGATTTAAGAATTTTGGGCAAGGAAATTGAGTTGATATAATTATACGATCTAATTGAGAAAGTTGTTTTGATGTAGATGGGATAATTGAGTTAATGGTTTGGTACAGTTCCGAGTAAACAAGTTGATGAATATAGATAAGTTGAATTAATGATTGTTTAGTATATTTAATAATGTTTTGAGATGCAATTAGGAAAGTTCGATTTGAGGTTTATGTGAGATTTTTGTAAATAAATTGATGCGCAAAGATGGGTTTTTAGTTATTGGTATTGCGGAGAAGTCGATTAATTATTTGAAAGTTGAAGATAAGTCTAGTTAGTGTTATTGAGTATGTGAGATTTTGTGTAAATAAGTTGATGAGCATAGATGGTTTTAGTTAATGGTATTGTGGAGAAGTCAATTGATTATTTTTTTAAGTTGCAGATAAGTTTAGTTAGTGTTATTGAGTATATGAGATCTTGTGTAAATAAGTTGATGAGCATAGATGGTTTTAGTTAATGGTATTGTGGAGCAATCGATTATTTGGAAGGTGCAGATAAGTTTAGTTAGTGTTGTTGAGGCATAAGATGTGAACGATCTGAGGTAAAGGCAATTTTGATTATCGAGGAATCATTTTAAGGTTACTGAGAATTTTAGGTTTTTTGTTATAGAATTGTGTTTGAGTTATTGATTAGAGGATTTTCGATGAATTAAGTTAGCGGTATTATTGTAAATAGAGGATCTTGTTTTTTTTTTCTTTTTTTTTCGTGTTTGTATATTTGTTGCGCGTATAGTGAAACATTTTGAGTTTTTTTTATATATTATTTGGACTTGTGGATACATTGTATTACGAGGATTGTTAAAAAGTTATGTTGATTAGTTAAGCGATATTTTTTTTTATATATTGGAAACTATGTTTAATTTTGTGTAACACTTGCAATAATTTTCTTTTAGTTAAATTACTTTACTCTGTATGTATCGCCTCATATGACTTGGGTTGCATATCAATTTTATGTTTTAATTTTTTTTTCTCTGAAATTTTCAACTGCACTTGTGATTTCTGGAATTCATTTCTCAAATGGAAATTCAAATGTATTGAATGTGGAAGAAATTTTTTTTTTCTCCTTAATTTTTTTTAAAACAATATTAATCGATATAGTTATTTTTTTACAATCGGATTTGCTATTTTTTTTTTTTTATTAATCTTAATTCTGCACTCTGTTTCTTGTGTTGGCGGTTGCCGGCGATCGTCATATCGCAGGAAATGGGATGTTATGTTTTGTTTGTTTTGTTTTTGTACACTTTGGGGGTGCATACTGATCACATGCGCGCACTCATAGTTTGCAATTCTAAATTTAATTACAGTAATTTTTTCTTAATTTCATTCGTATCCAATGCTCGTGGTGAATTTTTTAAATTCCTTAGGCTACTCAGCATTCTTACAGGTTATAAATTTTTTTTTTTTATCATTTATACGTTTCGTTAATTTAAAGAATTTTACTGTGCAAATCTGAATTAATTCCGTTAAATTTTTTAAACTTTTATTTGTAACCAATGCTTGTAGTGAATTTTTTTAATTTCTTAGGCTATCAGCATTCTACGAAGTTAAAATTTTTTTTCTCTCCACTTATAAACACTCATCGTTTCAATCTCTAAAATTTTACTTTTACTCAATTATTTTCATTAAAAATTGTTATCAATGCTCTTAGTGAACCATTGAAATTTTTTACGCTTGAGTATGTAAAGAGTTCTGCTAGTTTTTTTTTTGGTTGTCTGGGACATTCACTTCACATTAGTCGTGTCAAGATTTCGATGTTAAACGATTATGAGGTGTCTGTTTCTGGGTGCCACGCTTGAATTGTATGTAAATGTTTTCACTGGCGCTTATTTCTTATCAATGTATTTTGTTCGGTACTCCTAAGTGTTGTTTTTGTGAGTTGCGCAGTTGTTAGATACGCCAAATTTGCATTGTTACGTGTTATTTGTCTTAATATTTTTTATTCTTTAGTGGCACACGATTCTTTGTGATTGTTTAATTATGTCTATTTGTCAGGCTGTGTCTGATATTTTTGTGAATTGTTTGGGTGATCCATTCAGTGAAATTTTTTTTTCTCCTCTTCGTACATTAACGTCATTATAGTTGTTGATAGTTAATTTGGTTTTTTTTTCCCCTCACGGAATTGGGTAGGAACTTCAGAAATTGATTGTATTTTTTTAACATTCTTATTTTTATTTTATGAGCGGTGAGAGGAGTTGGAGGTTGGTGCTTGGAGTTTTCGACGGCGGTCACAAAGGGCCAAGTTAAATTTTTTTTTCTGATAATTGTTGTTTCATTACTAATATGGTTTCCCTGGGAGACAAAGTTTTTTTTTGCAGTTTAGCAGATTCCTTTAGGAAGATCTAAGCGATGATGGAGCGGGATTCAAACAGCACAAGACCACGAACGACTTCAGTTAGATCACGACGCCCCGAAGATTTGTTTCTCATTCTTCAAGAAGTGGACACTCGTTCTTGACAAGGAGTTTGTGAATTTTTCCACTTGACACTTCACTTGACTCGCGTTTTATATTTGCCGACTCTAGGCCACATATGTATTTCGTTTACTTACTGAAATTTTTGTTTTTCATTCATTTTAGTTTGTTAATCTGAGAGAGGGGAGGAGTGATGGGGGGCCGCCGGTCCCTAAGGATTGCAACTGTAATTTTTATATCTGCCCTGTTGTTGTTTACAACGAAAAAGGAATTCGTTGGGTGCGTCTCTACCCCACCGAAAAGGGTGACGCGTTTCCCACGCCTGGAAGAAGGCAATGTACCCATAAATACATCATGGTTTGGGATGTTTTTGGGAATTTCCGCGTTTGGGGAAGTCATTGACCGCGAGAGGATATCCCACCGCTGACTCCTGACCAATCAGAAAAGCTGATTGAGTTTCGGGAAAGAATCCGCTCCAGAATACACAAGAAAACCGCCGCGAAATATAAGCGCATGCACGACGAATTGAGACACTCTCTGACACAATTTTTATCACCGATTTTGGTCTGACACGACCCTATTTGACGGTGATCACGGTTGAGACTCTCCGGACGCCAACATCATGATTCCTCTCTCTCAGAAATTATTCAGTTAAGTAATCATGTATATCTTTAGTATTTAACGTAATTTCAATCTTATTGTAAATAAATTAAGTGTTAATTTAAAGAACGGCCTTTTAATTTAGTGTCCTGTTTTATTTGTCTTTAAAAGATCTAATGTTTAAACTTAAGCTATAGTGTGACGCCAACTGAAATTTAGAACCGGGTTTTATTTAAAATGGATCTAACGAAATAAATTAATCAATTTAACATAAGTTAAACAGTTGTTGCATTACCAGGAACCCCTGGGAGCTTATTTGGAAGTTCTAATGCAACCACCTTATAGTCCGGACCTGGCACCAAGCGATTAACATCTTTTTCTCGCATTGTGAAACTTCCTGAGTGATAAGAAATTGGATTCAGGAGAAGATTGTGCAAATCGATTAATGGAGTTTTTCGCCATTAAGGACAAAAATCTCTATAATAGAGGCATTATGAAGCTCTCTTTAAAATGGCAACAAATTTTACAACAAAACGGTACATATTTGACCTAAATCATACAATCCAAACATTTTAAATAAAGTCTTGAATTTAATGCACAAATAATAGATTTCTTTTTCCCCAACCTAATATATATATATATATATATATATATATATATATATTTTTCGATTATATATATATACAGTGGGTTTTTTTATATCTGCAAAAATGTTCGGACACTTGCAATTTCTTATAAAAATTTAATTTTTTAACAAAATTAATAAAAATTAATGCATTGTAATTGTAATTTTTAATGATATCTGCAACTTGTTCTTAATAGAATGACATAATTAATTTTTAAAAGTGGTATAACTATTTTTTTTAAATAAATAATCAAAAAGCTACTAAAAATTTACGCTATGAAAGTATTCGTACACTTAACAAAAATCTAATAGTGTTCATGATTCACAATACCATCAAAAATACCAAATAACCTAATTCTAAAGCCAATTTACACCCCCATGCCAGAACACCTTCATTTCAATGCTGAAGCATGGAGGTGGAAGAGTTCTTGTTCCACATAAATCCATGGGATAAAACTCCTTATTTTTTCATTTGCAAGCTATTATAGGCCTATCGGAACCAAAAATATTGAATTATCTGCCATCCCCATCAATTTGCTGTCAATTTTGAATTTTCTGAAACTTAATCCCAAGAATCTATTTGGATAAATCAAACATGGAGGTTGAAGTTTTCCTGCGTGGGGGTGTAAATTGGCTTCAGACTTAGGTAATTTGTTATTTTTTATGGTATTATGAAGCTTAAGCTCTATTTAAAAATTTTAAATTATCCGCCCAAAATTTGGATATTGGAAACGACTTCATTTTTTAGCAGGATAATGACACCAAGAGCACTGCTCTCAATGTACTCCACTGGTGTCTCTATAATTGTCCCCAAATTATGAAAATACCTCCTCAGTCACTTTATTTAGCCCAGTAGAACATATTTGGTGAGATTTTAAAGAAACAAAAAAGAAAACACACACACATGATCTATAAACACATAATGGGATTTAAAAGCAATTATCACAGAAGCATTGAGGTAAATCGACGCAGAATTTACAAAAAACTAAGTAAATCTATACCAAGACGTTTAAAAATTGTTGTGGACATTAAAAGGTATCCTATCAAGTTCTAAGTAAGAAAGAAATACAATATTTAAAGCTATGTTGAGATTTTTGTAAGTGTACGAAGACTTTTGTGGCGTAATTTTTTAGCAACGTTTTGATTATTATTTTAAAAAAAAAAACAGTTTTACTATTTTTAAACAATTAATTATGTAATTCCATTAAGATCAAGTTGCAGATATCATAAAAAACCGCCTTCCAATATATACCCTTTTCATTTGTCGAAAAACATTAGTGTGTATAACGAATGGATTCAGAAATAAGTAATTTGTTGGGTTTCTTAAAAATATTACACAGTTTTCCCCGTAAAACAACAGAAAGTAATATTAATGTATTAAATATCCAATAGAAACTTATTTACTATATTTTATGATGAAATTAACCCTTAATTATACAAAATTCGTTACAATATTTTATAACAAGTGCAGCAGATATATTGGTTTATAGCAGAAAATAATAGACAAAAAACCACAAAACACTTTTATTATAATGAATAGAAGTAAAATTTTTCTTTAAATATTTCAAAGTAAAAGATATCGCGGTTTTAAATAACAATATTTTTCTTGAAGAAAGTAAATAAATAAAGGCAATAATGTATATATTGACATGAATATTCGTAAACAACTTTAAGTTACAATTAAGTTTTAAAAAAACAAACTCAATACAAGTATGAAATGATTCACTGATAAATGATGTATTCATTATATCGATGATATGTAGATTTCTTAATTATTGGTGGTATACAATGCTCACATACGTAAAACTTGTAACATCATGAGTAAGCCTTACTGTTGCCGTGTATGTTTTCTCATTGACATTGGATTTAAATAATCTTTCTTCATTCCTCCAGTTATTTTCAAATGTACAAATTTATGGAAAAGGACACATGTGCACTGTAAATATAGAAAGAAAACAGAACTATAAGCCTGTGAAATATTTGTTCTCATTGTTATTACACGTTTTGTACATTTCATACTTTGTTCTCCCACATATATTTTTTACTTTATCTGGCGATTTTACCAAATTTTAAAAAAAATAATATTTAAAGAAAAAAAAAAAACTAAAAGAATTTTTACTTTTCTTCTGAAATCATTTTGTAGACTTTCTCTCTAAAGATCAAGTAAGACAGAAACTGTGGATTAAATGAATTAAACTAATGAAGAGATCAAGACAGATTTTAATATTTTCTGTAAGTTCATAATATTTAGCCATATTTTTCTACATAAAAGTTGTTTCTATTCTAACAATAACAATATACCTCATTATCATTTTCCCTTCAAGTAGAGACTCACGTTTGCTATTTCATTTAAAACTAAGATGGGTACTTATGTTTGATCAATAAAATAAGTATTAAGCTTTTTTTATCTTATTTCTTACAAGTCTGTGTCCAAGTCTGGAAACATGGCTTGCATGAAAAATCAATGAAACAAATTCACAAAAAAAGTTTAAAATCAAAAGTAAAAAATGACTGATTTTTTGTAAGTTATTATTTGTATTACATTTTTTTTTTTTTTTATTTTCTACTTCTGAGGCATTTTTTTCATACAAAACTTAAGTCAAATGAAAACCGTCTTACCTTTTAAAACATTTCATCTAGGAATCTTTTAGAAAATATTTTTTTTTCATTTATTAGTGTAATTATCTTATTTTTTATCATACTTTCACTTGGGTTGCGGAAAAAATCTTTTTCTCATCATTTTCTCTACTTATCAATTTTCAAATTGTTTAATTTGTTTTCTTCTTCCATAAATCAGTGAAGACAATCCAGTGTCTGAAATCTATTATTTTTAATTTAACAAAAATAATTTATTTGGCCAAAAGAATCAACCACCCAACTAAAGAAATGATTTGACTACTGACGTAATTTTATGTGATCCCAATAGCAATAAAAATGTTGGAATCAGTAATCAGGTCATATTTATGCTTTTGTGAGACAACAAATATGCCAAACAACTTTGGGATTTTGAAAGGGCACAATAGCAGGGTATCGCCTTATAATCAATTCGTAAATTTTTTGGCATTCTACCGAAGAAACTGGTGTAATTGTGAAGTAGAAAGGTTGAGGTGGTACAAATAGAGAAAAATGAGATAGCAGGCAGAAAAATGTAAGCGCATCCGTAGAATTCTGAAAAGGAACGTGAAACAAAAACTCAAGTCCTCGTTGGTTAACCTCTTAACTACCGATTAAAAATTATACGCAATTCACATCCCAGTGTTAACTTTTTTCCCCCCATAAGCCGTGCTTATGCGGTATGTTAGGGGGAGGGAGGGGAAAAGAATAAATAAGAAAATTATTTTCTGAAATAAGTAAATCCTTCGCAGACATTGTAAGGTTCAGTTTATTGCAATCCAAAGCCTTCAGAGTAATTTTATTGATAGCAGCGCAAAGCAAAGTTCGTACTTCAGAAAGACGTACATATACATCCGGGGCAGTTAACGCAGTTGCTGACAAAAAATATAAATACCTCGGTAAAACAGAGTTTGAATCACTCAGGAGTTCTTATGTTCATCAGGTGATAGTGATAGCAGCTGGACTTGTCATGAAGAGTTAAAAAAACCTGGGATTCCAAGGTTGTGCTGCCACTCACAAGTCAAATATCTATCCCTAGAATGCCAAGCATCGCTTGCAATGCTGTAAAGCTCATTGTCATTGGAATGCGAACATATAGAAAAATGTTCTTTGGAGTAATGAATTACCGATTTAGAATTTGCAGTCCTATGGAGACGTCTGGATTTCACGGATGCATTTTCCCCTTGACTGCAGTGTACCGCCTGTAAAGTTGGATGAGAGTAGCATTATGGTGGTGGGAATTGTTAATGGTTTGACCTGGGCCCCTTAAGTTCCTGTGGTTCAAATGAGTTATATGTTGATAGACTGTGCAAAGAAGCTCTCCCAACTCTATCGCAGTATTTGGTAGAAAGCCCATTTTTCTTCTATCATGATAACTGCTCAATTCATATATCGAGACTTGTAAAGTCATGGGTTGATGAATTGGATGTTCAAAAACAGAACTGGTGTTCTCGGAGCCTCGATCTAAATCGCACAAAACACATTTCGAAGGAGTTCAAACGCAAATTACAAAGCTAGCAAAACTGACATTTTTTTCTACTGCTCCTTGCAGTTTTGATGGATGCCTGAAACTCAATTCCTACGCCAACACAACAAAGACTGGAGGAAAGTCTCCCCAAACAGTAATTTGTGTTGGGTTAAAATTAACCATTTAATTTTCGTGGAAAATGTGATTTTTTTCCACTTAAAATATTTTATTCGATGTTACTAATGTTTACATGTGTGATGCAAACTAAATTCCATTTTTTTTTTTTACTTTAATGATACAATTACTTAGCAATATATATTAGAATAGGAATTGAAAATTTTTAATTCTTTCTACTTAATTAAAGGGAAAAAAACGTTTGAGGTAACTATAAAAAATTTGAAAACCCTCAAAACACCGTGTGAACAAATAAAAAAAATGCCATTTACTAATATTTTTAAACGTAGTTTTTTTAACAAGATATGCAACACCTGAAGTATTATTTTTATAAATATTATTATGCATTTACAAATTTACTAAAAATGACTATGTTTATATAATTCCTACCATTAACAACCAAAAAATATATCGATTTCTTTAAGTTTATGAACCTCAACTTTTCACTTAAAGCATTTATTTTAAAAAAGAGGAAATAATTTAACCCATTTCATCCTGTGGAGAATTTATTAAAATGGTATAAAAAATATACTTTTGTAATAATAAATGAGTAAGCTACAGTCGGACTCTTAAAAGTGGGGAATGCTTTCCGCATGAAGGAAATCTTAAATTAAAGAGGGAATTCAGAGCCACCGGAGCAATGAAAGTGATTAACTTTTAATCAAGCTCCTTCACCTTTTTAATTTGATGAACTTTTCTCATAGTAAATATTTTTTTTTCACAATTGAAATAAGGAGAGTTTTCAAAGAGGAGAAGGAAGAATGTTTACTTCTCGTTAATGCAGAAAGTGTGCTGAGTTTCTTTTTCTATTCAAACTACAAGACAAGGAATCAGAAAAGTCTGCACAGAGCTTAAATTAAAATGTCAGAATTCGTTTGCTAAAATACAGAAACAGAATGGGAAGGCGTTTTAAAGTAGCGTAAAGATGTAATTATAAATACAGTGAAGTATTGGATGGAGTCTCATTAAACTTTCAAATGTCCATTCTTTTAACCAGCTTTAGCCATCTTATAACACTGTTAATTGTGTTTGTCATTCTTGTCTTTCGAATGTTGTCTTATTTCCAGTTCATCTACCTTCTTAAAATTCAGAATCCTTTCTTTCGAAGAATTTTTCTGAGGTTTTACATATATCTCCATTTTTCTTAGCTAAATCTTTAACATGTTTTAAAGATTTTTTTTAAATTTTCTTTATACTGCTTTCACCTGATTTAAAAGTCTCAAAACATCCTGAAATTTCCTTGTCTAAATAGTTACAGCTCTCAACTCTCTTTTTAGGAACATACATGAGTTGCACCGTGTCGAAAATTTCATGCAGGCTCATGCATCAAAAATCATAAAATTTTTAATGGAAAGCCGATTTGTGAATATCTATCGTTATATCTAAAAGAAGACTAATTCCTTATTAAATTCCAAATTATTGCCAAGATTCTAAAATTATTCAATTTAATGCTAAAAAATTGACTTTTTATATAATTATGATTTATTATATAAATTATTAACTAAGATTATTAAATTTGATACTGAACTGAATTCAGTGGCGTAGCATACCATGTGAGGCAAGGCCTACTGAGCTTATCTCAGTTTACGCAACCTTAGGCCGGTGGGGTGCATGTACAGATGCTTCCGTCAAGTGATTAGTCTGACTCTAAGCCGCCAGTGTTCAGTTCTCAAGCAAGCTTGGTACTCATTTACCGACCCGCTGAAGGGATGAAAGACTGAGTCAACCTTAACCAGCCGAGGAATTGAACCCCGCATTTGTGGCGTGAAAGCGCGATACACTACCACTCAGCCACTATGTTCCAAGTTTATTACGCAGTAAATAATTATGTAAATGTTGCTTGAATTATTTATTTTTCTGAATTTGTGAGGAAATCATCCCCCTCTCTCTTGCCCATTTAAAGATGTGGGAGGAAGGGAAGAAACACTAGCCATAATCAAAACAATCTATTTATCGATCTCACAAATTAGCAACACTGATTCAATTAATTTCAACAAGAAGATAATGTCTCAATGTAAGCAATATACGTGGAACAACAACGAGATGCACAAATTATAAGAAGACTACAAATATCGACTTTATATTTAGGATCAATCTTATTATCCAAATTGATTTAACACTAATTAACTTTAGTGACCAAAAGTCAGTTTAATTATTTCTCCAATTTAATTATTGGAATTACTCTATAAATTTGAGTGATACCTGATCAGTAGGAATCTCACCTGACTTCTGATTTTCTCTTTCTCCTCGTTGCTAGTTAGAAAAACTTGACTTTATATAGTAGACTTATTTCGAGAGCATCAAGGTTCCTTCTTCAAAATGCTTGATTGTGAATAAACGCGAAGGATAGCCCAAAGATTTCCCAAGAGGATTAGTAGAAGGAGCGCGAATAGATTCATCACGAATTGACAACATTTATTTACCAGCTAATTTGAAAAGCCCTATAATCTCTTTCTTAATTCTTGAGAACCTGCATATTCCACACCCCTAAAAATGGATTAATTCAGACCAAAATCAATATAGACCAAGACCAAAATATATATTGCATGCTTGACTCTAAAGAATATTTAAGTCAAACTATAATGTACATGTTAGAATCTGAAACTTCCTTCCGATTAAAAAGCCTTATTTTATAGCATTGCAGGAAAACAGTTTTAATTATTGAACTAAATGACCCTTTCCTATTAACTTCGACAAAGAAACGTTCTCATTACGAAGAACAAAGATTTTTGAAGAGAGAGATTTAAACTGATTTTTTTTTATCCTCTAAATAAATGATATTCAACTTTTCAGTTATTCCGATAATTATTTCCACATATATTTTCTAAAAATTAATTTACCTTTAATGTTGATAATACCCACCCCACCCTTAAATTACAAAAATATTTTCAGTTGCCAGAAAGTATTATCGAATTTTTACTCTATATGCCAAATGTTTGTAAAAATGTATGAAATCATTTATACTATTTATACTTATACTTATACTATTTATAAATTTTTATTCTTGCTGTTATAAATGTCTGTAGCTTTCGCATATTTTTATTTCATTTGAATATTTCTTGATGAATCTTCTGGAAACTTAAGTGTTTTTCAATGAGATTTAGAATTACTTGAAGTGATAGATGATGATGATAGATAATGAGATTTTTAGTATATTCAGGGGATGAATAAGATATTCATTATGTAACTAACCATCATTAAAGAAATGTATTGAAAAAACTTCACACGAAATATTGTGCCGCAATTTTACATTTAAAACTATTCAGGCAATCATGTGTATATAGCAGCAATTATTTACAACATTTTACCAGGGTAATCTTTTTTATTCTTATTGAGGAAATAAATCATGGATGAAAGAGCTACATATATATTTAAAAGCATAGTAATTATGTTAAAAATATTGTGTACACACATTGTAGAAACATTAACACATATAGAAGAGTATTCATATTGAGCATGAACAGCATATGAACATTTATTAAGGAACAGTGGTATAACAAACACAATAGAACTATTTCGGGTCTCAAAAATAAATCTATTTCTGTAATAGGGCGGATTCAAACTAGAATTAAATTTTTATCAGGTAAAGAAAGGAATTATTGTTTATACTTCTTATTGTTAAATGAGGACTATGATTTGTACTAGCCATTTTTAAGTTGAAAAATTATTTTTTCTGTAGAAATGTAAACTCGACTAATGTAAAGAAATATTTTTAAAGAAAAATGAGATAAAATGTTATAAAATAAAAAAAATCAAATAATTTAAATAAATTATTCTAAATAATAATTTTTAATATTTTTTTAATTTTTTTAATAATTTATTTTAAAAAAATTGCATTTAATTCAATATTTACCCGTAAAAATAGTAATTTGCACTCAACTCGTAGTACAAATCTTTAAATCACAGAAAAGAAAATTCATATCCCGTTAGAAAATATAGTGCTTCGAAAAGTTTTTCACTTTTTAAAGTATCCGACTACGTTCGGAACCGTGATTTTGCAAAAGTGTATAAATTGATAATATTTATGATATTTAGTATCACTTAGATTAGAAAATGTATATAAATCTGTTTTAAGCATATTATTATAATACAAAATTAGTTAAGTACAATATTTTGGCTAAAAATTAACTTAGAATAACCTTTTTTCAAAATTTTCTCCTTTTGTGAAAACCGTTTCTATTATAATATTATTTTGCCTGTATATAGCTCAGACCTCTGTACAGAAGCTCAACTAGAATTTTTAAAATATATAACTTAGAAGAAGGTTTATCCGTGTTTTACGAAAAAAGAGGAGATAAATTTTAAGAAAAGAACGCCGATAATTATTTTAAATGGTTGTAACTCTGAAAAAAATGCGAATATTTCAAAAATCATAGTTGAGTCTCTGTACAGACTTTTACGCAATATACAGGCAACGTTTATTATAATAGACGCATTTTTCACGAAAGGAGAACGTTTTGTGAAAAAGGTTATTCTAACTTAATTTTTAGCCAAAATAATGCATTTAAATAACTCTTTTTGTCAAAATGTTCTTAAAACAATTTTATACATGTATTCTAATCTAAGCGACACTAAATATGAAAATTTTCCATTTATGCGGCTTTTTAAAATCACGGTTCCGAAGCAATCGGATTCTTTAATTTAAGAAAATGTGGAAAATAATATCCATAGAAGAGAATAAAAAAATCTATAGGGAAAATAAATATAACTCTCTAGCAGAAAAATATCACTAGAAAAAAACTCCTTAAACTTTAAACGATGTGTAATCAATATTTTTTTTTTCAAATTCCGCATTTAAATTTTTAAATCTGCGTTTACTTCATTTATAAAATATTTCACTTCATCAAAATATATTTCCTTTTAAAACAAATGAAGTACCTACTCTGAGCTGAAAACAACACAAAAATATTTAAGCCTTATTTAGTACCTTACTGTCTGGAAAAACATTATTTTCCTTTTTTAAAGTCCATTTTTTATGGGTACTTTCTAAATAGAAAAAAAATCCTGAGCACCATTTAGTAAATTCTAGCCACTTCACTAGATATTTCATTATGTTGTAAGAATATATTTTATGTTTTTAACGCTTGGTATTTAAGACCTAGCGTTAAAATTTGATTCTATTCAAAAACTCTCTTATAGTCTCTGCTGCTTGAGTTAAAAAGGACAAAACTCTCATTTTAAAGGCGAAGTATACCTCTCATTTGTCCTCATAACGCAACCCAGCGGTGTTGATTTATGCAAAAATCATTTTTATCTGACTTCTACTCAACAAAAGAAGCATGGCCATCCCGTGACGCGGGGGCTCCATGTAGCTCTGCTTGAATAATATGGTGGTCCTTGAGATTCAATACAATTATTAAAAATGTGAGTATTTATACAATATTTTGGTTTTTAGTATAGTATTTTGTAACAAATAAATTCCATAACAGTATCTATTTTATCACAATTTTTCTATTATAAAACAATAAACTATTGCAATATGTACACATGTCCAATATAAATATCTATACATTTATATGTAGCCTGCGGGATTATTATGTTTTTCTAAAGTTGCCCGCAAGGTCATTTGGAGTGGCTATCCTTGATCTAATAGTTCAGAAATAGGTTTTTTTGTTTACTATGCCCTTGAAACCATCCTCGGGAATTTTTCTCAAAACTAGTTCTTAGCGGATCTCTACTCAAAAAAAAGAGGCATGCTGACTAAATTTCAAGCTTGTAAATCGAAGAGTTGAAAATCGGAAGTTTTTGTCTATAACGCCCCTGAAACCACCTGGAAGTTGATTTCCACAAACTCCATTCTTTGCAGATCTCTGCTTGACAAAAGAAACAGGCTTTCAAAATTAACCCTTTTAATTCCACCTGTATATATACCCGTCTTCCACAACTAGTGTGTGGCCATGGTAGCCGAGTCGTCAAGGTATCGCATCGTGGCTGACCCTACCACGAGTTCGAGCCCAGTACCACTCTAGACCCGTGTAGGAGAGCGATGAACGTTGAATCTGTCGAAAGCTCAAACTTCCTTCCGTTGGTGTGGTGTGGTAGTTAGGAGAGGGGGATGCCAACTCAGGTGTCATCCACGTCACTTGACTATGTTTCAAAATTACGTGGTCTGTTGCCAAAAGCCCTCGTGTAGCTGAACAGTGTGACGTTAATATTAACTCACTCACTCCTCAACTAGTGCATTGAGTACCCCGGACGTCTAAATCCGTCCTTCCAAAATACAAACTTTTATTTGCGCTGCTATCAGTAAAATTATTCCGAAGGCTTTGGAAAGCAATAAAATGACACTGGCAGTGTTTGCGGTGGATTTACTTACTTTAGAAAAAAATTGTTTGTTTGTGTCTTTCCTTTCCCCCTAATACACCGCAAATAGCCACCTATGTTTAAAAAAGTGGAGTGAATTGCATTACTTTTAATCAGCAGTTAAGGGATTCAAAGTTGTAAGTCTTTAATCATAATGAGTGAATCAATTTTTTCCAATCCATAAGTGAATTATTTCAGAAGATTAAATATAAACTAAAAATGAGATCTAATTACTTTTTAACATCGCATTTCAGAGCACCAAAAGACCTGTTCCTCAAACCTTAAAGAAATATATGGAGAAAAATAATAATAAATATGTCTTTTGCGTTACGTTAAATCGTTTGTAAAATTCATCGAACATATATAATGCATTGCCTCCATTGGTTAGTATAATTATTTGCCATCAATTATTCTCCGAAACGTAAGACTACAGTAATATATAAATATAGAATAAGGCAAATGCAGAGCACTCATGCTGCTTTAAAATTCCTTTCAAAACAGCTATCTCGAAGCTCTGAAATAAATATTTATTTCGAATGACAGGAAAGTTTTGACGCATGGGAATTATTTTGCGCGTCAAATTATTAATAATAAATGTCGTGTAATAAACTTATCTCAGCTCTGACACTGAGGAGTTTTCTAGAAGCGATCACATAATTGCTTCGTTACTTTAACCGATCCATTTGCTTAATTTTCAGAGTGCTTGTAGGATTTCTAGATTTAAATTGATTTGCTAAATTATATTTCGGGTTTTGGCAGGCTTAATAACTATTCTTAAGTTTTAAAGGATTTTTTTTAAAAGGGATGCTTTGGAGAACCATCATGCGTGTTCAAGACAGCATGCATCATACAGTTTTTTAACATTAAATACTTTAATAAGGGTTAAAAAAATGTTCTATATAAAATACTTAAACTACATAAAATCTAGTAAAAGTTTTAATCTTATTTAATATAGAAACTATCTGTGAAATAATAAGGTTTATGAGGAGATATTGATGTAAAACTGGATCTTAATAGTCGACAAGCTTGGTGAATTATGTCAGATTTAAGTGCCCTTTTTGTTATTTTTATAAGTTCACAACATCAAAAACTATATCCTCAAACATCTCTTCTCAGCAAATTGTAAACAGAAAAGAAAAATGATATGAAATATGTCTTTTCGTAATGAGATGTAAAATATTATACGTATTGTGGGCTTAAGTTAATTCCGAAGAAACCTATGAGTTTCATCCGGAAGATCAGCGGTTATACAAATTTCTTGCTTACCAAACAATATTCACACATTTAAACGATTTCCAGTTCAATTGAATTATGTCATCAAGTACTCAGGTGGGGTAGAATATAGTTTGGAGATGGCGAGACACACATATATGATTGCTTGTTTCAGAGGAAAAGAATGGCGATGTTCTGACCTAGATTCAAATTTTGTTTAACAGCAGTCTATGTATGGTATTCTTCATTTGATTTGAAATTATTGGCGTTTAAGAGATATGTAACCTTCTCAGGAACCAAATCGCTTTCATTACAAACCAAAGTAGTGGCTCAATTTAAAAAGAATTAGCAAGCATTTATATATTTTTCTGCAACTAAAATGTGCTGTATTGGAGATGTAACGAGTTTTCATACCTTGAATTGAATTATATATTCTTATAAGGACTCTCGAAGAAAATTGAGACTGTAATTTACCTTCCAAAACCTCTCAAAATCTAGCACAGAAATTTGAGAGAATTTGGTACCACTTCTAATATCGTAAAATGGTTTTTAATTTATTTCAAAAGCAAAGCATCCATGGCATGTAGTTTTTGTATTGCTCTAATTTGACGTGCATTCATTTATTTTCGGTAACTGGGAAACATCTTTTAAAACATTTATGTTTGTAAACTAAATAAATTTGAAATTAATTTTCCTGTCAGAAACTGCAATATCTCATAAATGAATTGACTATGAATTACAGGGTAAAAAAATAATTAAGGAGAAATACAGGAATCGATTATTAAGGTATTCGAAAACGTTGAAAATGACAAAATTCTGTCAAGACCGATAATCCTTTTTAAAATTCATTGAATAGAGTTATCTTTTGGTTTTACAAAACATACTTTATTTTGTTTCTACACTACCTAGAGGTCAAGTTGAAATCGATTTTATAAAGTTAGAAAAGCTAGAAGTGGGTCTTTCATCTACCAAAAGTAAGCATTGCTTAAAACCTATTGCTTAAAACCTATCATAGCGAGTCTGATAATTCAGATATTTATAAATGTATTTCTATAAAAGTTTTTGGGCCTGATATTTATGTTATTTTCTATAGAATGTACACTAAAATACTTCTTATTGTATGCATACGTTTTGAGTTATGGCTTGTTTCTTAAATAATGGTCTCATAAGGAATGTCACATTTCTTATTATGTATACTTAATCAGCTCTAAAATTTTCAAATTTTAATAAAAAATTTAAATTTTAGTACATTTTTTAGATAAATGTATCTAATTTGTTTTAGTAATACTTTTACTAGTATAAGTTTATTACTTCTTTCTCTAAATCTGCTTGGAAGGTTTTTCAAAAATATTGCTAAAATTTCACTTATAATTGGGATTTTTCTAAAATTTAAATACTTTATACTAAATATGGTTAGTTAAATATTAGTATTTATTGGTATTGAGTCCTATATATAAAGTATTTATATAGGATGTATAAATAGGCTATTTTGTTAAAAAAGTAATCCGAACGTGTTCGGATGCAGCCTAAATAATCCTTCAAATAACTGATTTTCTTAAAGGAAACAAAAATTAATGAAGCTTCTGAAGCAAAATAAATACATTTTGAAGAGTATTTGTAAAAACATACATGAAACTAGTGTTTCAAGTAAGTGAATTCAGTTAGAATTTTTGGGCGCACGCACGCGTGAAACTTCAAATATATAATATATATATATATATATATATATATATATATGTTAAGTATTGGCCGAGTGGTAGTTTTTTGACGAGTGATTGCAGGTTTTCATCAAAAACACATCTTCAGTGAACAGATATCTTCTTTATTGTGGCGCACACATCGAAGTTTAGGACAAAATTATAATACATTTTCACATCGACGAGACAAACAATTCCTGATAATGATATTAAAGCACAGTGGACAAGCAAAAGTGACATCTTGACGGACAAAACACATAAACACGGAGAAACACAGCTATATTTACTAGTACATTATGACGGCAAAAAAGGAAGAGCGACGAACGCGCGCCATTACATAAGTTGTTTTTATTCTTTACCAACAGTGCAAGTGCACGATGATTACGTAATCTTAGCTCTGATTGGATAGGATGTGTGGGACAGGATTTTCTGATGTAATAATATTCATGGATTACGATTAAAATCAGGGTGTTAGGTTTGAACCAAGTAATCAAAAGATTATTTCAATATTGTAAAAAAAAGTTAATTAAAAAAATGCTAGAGGGAATTATTACATATATATATATATATATATATATATATATATATATATATATATATATATATATATATATATATATAGATATATATAGATATATTTATATATATATATATTTATATATATATATTTATATATATATTTATATATATATTTATATATATATATATATATTTATATATATATATATTTTATATATATATATATATATATATATATATATATATATATATATATATATATATATATATATATATATATATATATATATATATATATATATATATATATATATATATATATATATAATTTATAGAATCAAGCATACCTTGTTGAACCAAGGGCCGAGAGTGATGTTAAGAGTCTGGATAGTTGCTGTAATAAAGTCAGGGAAGAAATAGACCAGATGACGTACATTTATAGCAAGCCTACTGAGTAGAACAAGTTGTTTTATTGAGAAATGGTGAAGTTAACATAATTTTGCACGTGATCCAAGATCCGTTGCTACACAGCTGCAACAAAACCAGTAGTTATATACATTAATTTAAAAGTATTTTTTGCAAGTTTAATCGCGAGCGACAGTGCAAGTTCAGGATTCACGTCACAAGTAATCAAAAGTAGAAAATAGTGTTCTTTTTTAAAATTAAAGGCGAAATTCAAGCAAGGTAAATATTTAAAAGATTTATTCTCGAAGGAATATGTATATAATCCTCTAATATGATAAATGAATAATCAAAATCGAATCTGAACAGATACTTCAGCTTTAGCTTTTGTATGCTGTGGGTCAAGTTTAAAAACCAAGTCATTTGTATCTGCTACGATGTATAATGTACCTCTTGTAGAATCAAATAAATCATAAAGTATTGGAATGTTCAGTTCCTTTCTTTTTATTCGAAGAATAGATTTCAATACATATGTTATTGATAAATTACAAGCAAAACATTGCACGTATATATAATATTGATTTACTTCTAGCTGACATCCATTCTAAGGAAGAAATGTGTAAAAACGATGATGGTGAGGCTATTTGAGTTTATCTTCTTTTTTCTATAAATATTTGATTGATCCTATGGGTTAGATTGCGGAATCCTAATATATACTCTACATTAGTGCCCCTCAAACATTGGATATTTGCGACCTACTTTTCATCTCCCCCCACTTTATATAATAATAATGTATTGAGTGGAATAACAATGTATTTTGATGCTAACGCTACAATGCGACTTTAATTATAAACCATACGACTTATGAATATGATAAATTTTGAATATGACAAAACCATGGCAGTCACTAGCATTTATCAAGTTTGTTCTTAACTTTGTATTTATAAATTAATTATTAAATATATTTTGTAGTTCTAATGCACATTTATAAGTATATTATATTAGTGTGAATGTGCGTTTTATTTTTATTTTTTTCTTTCAATAAATTAATATTCTTTTTTTAAAAAAAAATATTTTATTGGGTCACAGGGGTGTTGAAAATGTTTCGAGAGCACAAAATACAAACAATTTTCGACTAGAAATAATTCTTTGAGATTAAAAAGAAATAATTTAATTCTTTTACACATTTCTTATAAAGGAATAAAGTTTCAAAAAAGTATAAAATATCTAAAATATAATCATAATGTTAAAAATAATAAGCACATAAAAATAAGAAAAATTTTTGTAAGAAACAAATAGTGAGTTTTACGACGCGCATGATATTTTCTGCAATAATAATTCTAATTACTAGCAATAAGTTGATTTATAAAGTCAAATATATCCTTATTACATGCTAGCTTATCTTATAAAAATAAAAAAAAAAAAAAAAAAATATTTTTAAAAATAAAAAAATACATTTTTTAAATTTTTTTTTTTAAAAATTCAATTTTTGTTGAAAACTTTCAAAAAATTAAAAATTTATAATACTATAAATAGCTAGGATTTGAAGATTATGATAGAATTTATAATTCTGTAAAGTTTTATGCATCAAAGTATGATAGTTTTTGAAACGCAATGCGCGTAATTGAAAAAACACAAACTGAGAAAAAGGGCTTTAAAGTTTTAAAATTGAATTTGAGAAAATAAATCTTAAAAACTTACACGCTAAAAATTCTCCAGGATCATAAGATATACCTTCCTATTCCTGAAACAGCTCAATTTCTTTACTCTTTTTAATTTTCTTGGCTCTGCGAGCTTCAAAAGATGATTCTAAGCGCCTCTGTCTTGACGTAAAGATTCGACGATTGTCACGTTCAGCCAGGGACACACAAACATTTCTGTTAATTTTCAAGCCAAATTTCTCTAAAATAGTAATAAGTATTTGATTCCCATCATTAAAAACACTGGTTGCCAGATTTGCAGCAATCTCTGCAATCTGAAGCCTAGAACCAATCGTCTTAGGACAAAACTTCCAAATTAATGAATTTAAACTTTCATTAGGATTCTGTGTCTTACTTCCTAAACATTTCTTCAGGAGTGCCGGATGAGATAAGTCTGCAAATACAGGCTTAATTACATCTCGAACAGCTTTAGCAACTGAGGATTTGTGTTTATAATTTTGTAAATTATTATTAATTGCGGCATTATATACTTACACCATGTATTTGGATTTGTAGGACAAAACCAGTGCATCGGTTCATCATCAGTGCTGCAAGAATGACCCCAAACAGCCCAAATGGCTTTCAGCATTTCCTTTACACTAGTAGAATTGCATCGAATAGCATTACCATAGTAATGCGCAAGTTTATCAATTAAACTATCAGTTAACCTACCTTTACCGCCAATAGTTTTACCACCAGATAATTTCTTTTTACTATATACTAATTTAAGCTTCCTAAGTCTTGTACCCATTCTCTTTTGCACATGGCCTACACATTCTATTTTCTGAATAAGATAGTCATCGCCGTATGGCTTGTTTTCAGAAAGGCCATTGAATGTTTTTGTGTCGCCATCTCATATGTAGTTAGAATATTTCAGGTTGTGAAGCTTTTCTGATCGATTAAAAATCCTCAACATCCCGTCAACCTCCATCTTACCAGCAGAGCCACAATAATTTTTTCTACATGAAATCTTATGCGCTCTTTGCCATTTATTGTACTTGATACCAAATTTTACCCCTTTATAACTGTCGCATCCTTTGCAAAATGAGGACAACACTTCCCTATCCAAAACCTTACCTGTTTCGGCCCCTATTACAGTGCATACTCCAATCAACGATGAATGTCCTCTCGTCTTCCAGATACCATCACCACTTACCGTTAAAAGGTTATCAGGTGACGAAGAATTTTCTTCGGCAGCTGCCCTTTTCATGCTTTCTTCAGCGACTACCTTCATAACACGTGAAAGTTTATTATTAATAACATCATATGATTTTTGTTAAACAGGATTAGGAAGATTCATTACAGCACAAAAGGTTTTTAATGACTCTAAACCTTCGCCTATGCATCTCACTGCTAATATAGATCTTCTGTTAATTTCTGGAGCATTATTTTTATTCCCAGTGTTTTCACAGCTTGAAAAAGTACAAACACTCCCAGTTTTTACAAAGTATTTCAAAATTCGAATATAAACCACGAGTGGACTTTTCATTAATTGTTAATGGTTTATGACATTTTAAACAACATGATACTGATAAAATAGAGCTAAAAGTTGAAATAAAATCAAAAATACGATATCCTTTGAAGTTTTCACTTACCTTAACAAGATTTGACTTTAATGAAGTCTGATATCCTGAGATTTTATTACTGGAAGCACACTTACCTGTATCTCTCCTTTCTGCAACATATGTATGAGAACATACCTTCATGATTTGGTTCCCTCTAAATCTTCTTTTCTTAGGACTTTTCTTGCTTTCCAAACAATATTCACACATTTAAACGATTTCCAGTTCAATTGAATTATGTCATCAAGTACTCAGGTGGGGTAGAATATAGTTTGGAGATGGCGAGACACACATATATGATTGCTTGTTTCAGAGGAAAAGAATGGCGATGTTCTGACCTAGATTCAAATTTTGTTTAACAGCAGTCTATGTATGGTATTCTTCATTTGATTTGAAATTATTGGCGTTTAAGAGATATGTAACCTTCTCAGGAACCAAATCGCTTTCATTACAAACCAAAGTAGTGGCTCAATTTAAAAAGAATTAGCAAGCATTTATATATTTTTCTGCAACTAAAATGTGCTGTATTGGAGATGTAACGAGTTTTCATACCTTGAATTGAATTATATATTCTTATAAGGACTCTCGAAGAAAATTGAGACTGTAATTTACCTTCCAAAACCTCTCAAAATCTAGCATAGAAATTTGAGAGAATTTGGTACCACTTCTAATATCGTAAAATGGTTTTTAATTTACTTCAAAAGCAAAGCATCCATGGCATGTAGTTTTTGTATTGCTCTAATTTGACATGCATTCATTTATTTTCGGTAACTGGGAAATATCTTTTAAAACATATATGTTTGTAAACTAAATAAATTTGAAATTAATTTTCCTGTCAGAAACTGCAATATCTCATAAATGAATTGACTATGAATTACAGGGTAAAAAGAAATAATTAAGGAGAAATACAGGAATCGATTATTAAGGTATTCGAAAACGTTGAAAATGACACAATTCGGTCAAGACCGATAATCTTTGTAAAATTCATTGAATAGAGTTATATTTTGGTTTTACAAAACATACTTTATTTTGTTTCTACACTACCTAGAGGTCAAGTTGAAATCGATTTTATAAAGTTAGAAAAGCTGGAAGTGGGTCTTTCATCTACCAAAAGTAAGCATTGCTTAAAACCTATTGCTTAAAACCTATCATAGCTAGTCTGATAATTCAGATATTTATAAATGTATTTCTATAAAAGTTTTTGGGCCTGATATTTATGTTATTTTCTATAGAATCTAGACTAAAATACTTCTTATTTTATGCATACGTTTTGAGTTATGGCTTGTTTCTTAAATAATGGTCTCATAAGGAATGTCACATTTCTTATTATGTATACTTAATCAGCTCTAAAATTTTCAAATTTTAATAAAAAATTTAAATTTTAGTACATTTTTTAGATAAATGTATCTAATTTGTTTTAGTAATACATTTACTAGTATAAGTTTATTACTTCTTTCTCTAAATCTGCTTTGAAGGTTTTCAAAAATATTGCTAAAATTTCACTTTATAATTGGGATTTTCTAAAATTTAAATACTTTATATTAAATATGGTTGGTTAAATATTAGTATTTATTGGTATTGAGTCCTAAATAAAACATTTATATAGGATGTATAAATAGGCTATTTTGTTAAAAAAGTAATCCGAACGTGTTCGGATACAGCCTAAATAATCCTTCAAATAACTGATTTTCTTAAAGGAAAAAAAAAAAATAATGAAGCTTCTGAAGCAAAATAAATACATTTTGAAGTATTTGTAAAAACATACATGAAACTAGTGTTTCAAGTAAGTGAATTCAGTTAGAATTTTTGGGCGCACGCACGCGTGAAACTTCAAATATATATATATATATATTAAGTATTGGCCGAGTGGTAGTTTTTACATGGTTGCAGATTTTCATCAAAAACACATCTTCATGAACAGATATCTTCTTTATATCGATTTAGGACAAAATTATAATATATTTTCACATCGATAGACAAACAATTCATGATGATGATATTAAAGCCGGACAAGTGGTGACATTTGACGGAGTGAGAAACAGCTAGGTTTTCATCAAAAACACATCTTCAGTTGTGAACAGATATCTTAGCTCTGATTGGATAGGATGTGGCGCACACAATTTCGATGTAATTAGGACAAAATTATAATTTCATTTTCACATCGACGAGACAAACAATATCCTGGATGATGCATGCGTCATTTTTAAACTGCAGCCACGTGGACAAGCAAATGTTGACATATTGACGGACAAATCAGATGTGTACGTTTTGAATGCATAAACACGTTTTCTGAATTCTAAGAACCAGTTATTCGTTTTCTGAATGCTTACATTATGACGGCAAATTTGTGAATTTACGGACAAACCCTCCTACGAGGATTTGGCGAACGTGTTTGCCATTACATATCTCAGTTAGCGATTTTCATCTTTTTTACCAACAGTGACAAGTGAAAGATGATTCCAATGGTTGAGACACAGGCGGCATTCTAGGATGTGGCATAGAAAAACTTGTGCCACGATATGACACATGCCTGCAAAATTTCGGCAGTTATGTGGAAAGGTAGTTTAAAATTTTACATTTTTGTCAATAAATATTTTAGGTATTGTATACAATTTATTTTAATTACAAAACGGAACTTAGTTTCTGGATATTCGTATTCATCGATTACGATTAAAAAAAAAATGTTAGGTTTGAACCAAATAATCAAAAGATTATTTCAATATTGTAAATTAATTAATTAAAAAAAATATATAGAGGGAATCATTACATATATATTTATATATATATATATATATATATATATATATAATATATATATATATATATATATATAAATTATATATATATATAATTATATATATATATATATATATATATATATATATATATATATATATATATATATATATATATATATATATATATATATATATATAATTTATAGAATCAAGCATGCCTTGTTGAACCAAGGGCCGAGAGTGATGTTAAGAGTCTGGATAGTTGCTGTAATAAAGTCAGGGAAGAAATAGACCAGACGACGTACATTTATAGCAAGCCTACTGAGTAGAACAAGTTGTTTTATTGAGAAATGGTGAAGTTACCATAATTTTGCACGTGATCCAAGATCCGTTGCTACACAGCTGCAACAAACCAGTAGTTATATACATTAATTTAAAAGTATTTTTTGCAAGTTAATCGCGAGCGACAGTGCAAGTTCAGGATTCACGTCACAAGTAATCAAAAGTAGAAAATAGTGTTCTTTTTTAAAATTAAAGGCGAAATTCAAGCAAGGTAAATATTTAAAAGATTTATTCTCGAAGGAATATGTATATAATCCTCTAATATGATAAATGAATAATCAAAATCGAATCTGAACAGATACTTCAGCTTTAGCTTTTGTATGCTGTGGGTCAAGTTTAAAAATCAAGTCATTTGTATCTGCTACGATGTATAATGTACCTCTTGTAGAATCAAATAAATCATAAAGTATTGGAATGTTCAGTTCCTTTCTTTTTATTCGAAGAATAGATTTCAATACATATGTTATTGATAAATTACAAGCAAAACATTGCACGTATATATAATATTGATTTACTTCTAGCTGACATCCATTCTAAGGAAGAAATGTGTAAAAACGATGATGGTGAGGCTATTTGAGTTTATCTTCTTTTTTTCTATAAATATTTGATTGATCCTATGGGTTAGATTGCGGAATCCTAATATATACTCTACATTAGTGCCTCTCAAACATTGGATATTTGCGACCTACTTTTCATCTCCCCCCACTTTATATAATAATAATGTATTGAGTGGAATAACAATGTATTTTGATGCTAACGCTACAATGCGACTTTAATTATAAACCGTACGACTTATGAATATGATAAATTTTGAATATGACAAAACCATGGCAGTCACTAGCATTTATCAAGTTTGTTCTTAACTTTGTATTTATAAATTAATTATTAAATATATTTTGTAGTTCTAATGCACATTTATAAGTATATTATATTAGTGTGAATGCGCTTTTTATTTTTATTTTTTTCTTTCAATAAATTAATATTCTTTTTTTTAAAAAAAAAATATTTTATATTAGATTTTTCAATAGGTTCGAGTCCCCAACATAAGATTATCATTCTTCCCGGATACATGCCCCACAATTTGAAAAACGCAACACTATATATATATATGAAAATAAAATTTTACAATACTTGAATCATCATTTCCGGTATTGGAATATAAAGTGTAATAGAAAGCATTTTTACCCAAGCAAAAAAAATTGGAATTTTTTTTCTGAATGACTAAAAGAAAATTTGTAAAAAAATCTCTTTAATCGGGGACGACACATTTATCAACACTCAAATTGATATTTTTCGTTTTTAATCTTTTGGAATACCTCTGTGATAATGCTTTATTTATTTTATTTTATTTTTCAAAAAAGCATGGAAAAGGTTGATAGAATTTTTTAAGTATTCTTTCCCTTTGAATAAGTTTATAGTAATTCATGTATTTCGTTAATTATAGTTTTACTTACTTAAAATTGAAGAATGTATTTAAATTTATTGGTTTTAGGTGACTTTAATGTTTAACACACGCACGGTATCACAAATGTCAAATAGCTTGAATTAATATTGGAACACATTTAGAGACAGAAAAGTTTTCAAATATTAATAAACAGCTTATATATTATAGCACAAATATAAATAAAATAAAAACTCAATAAAAAAGCAAAAATAAAAAATAAATTCCGATATAAGTAAATACTTCCCAAACACTGTCAATATGATATTTTATTGCAATCCAAAGCCTTCGGAATAGTTTTACTGATAGCATCAGAATGAAAAATAATCATATTTTTGTAAGCCTTATTTATATGTACGGGGCTCTCAACATACTGGTTGAGCGAGACGGATATATGCACAGGAGGCAGTTAAAGCGTTAGGCACCATGTATATTTAATAATTGAAGTTCCCTAATGAGAAATTTTGTAAAAAATTATCATACCTTTGAGAAGACATTATAACCAAATCTAATTGTTTATTAAAATGAAATATGTAATTATAGGTAAGATCACAATAATATGTGATGATAAATATATATATATAAAGATTGTTTTATTTCCAGGTATAGAAGTTTAAGTTTTCATTACTTTCCAAGATAGCGACCGATTTAACAGCTGCCAAGTGATTTATTTTCAGTTTGGCTTAGCAATTCATCAATATGATCATCAAGCAAGGCGTAGATTCGTCGAATGGGCCCAAAACGAGATTGCCGTTGTTCCCGATTTTCATAAGTGAATTTTGTTTAGCGATGAAGCGCACTTCTGGTTGAATGGCTACGCCGACAAACAAAACTGCCGCATTTGGAGTGAAGCTAATCCACAAGTGTATGTCGAAACACCGTTACATCCAGAAAAACTGACTGTTTGGTGCGCTTTATGGGCTGGTGGAATCATTGGTCCGTACTTCTTCAAAAACGATGAAGGCCACAATGTTACAGTCAATGGTGATCGGTATAGAGCCATGATTACTAACTTTTTCATTCCTGAATTGAACAATCATGATGTCCAGGAGCTGTGGTTCCAGGAAGACGGCGCAACATGTCCCACAGCTCGTGCCACAATCGATTTATTGAAAGACACGTTTGGTGACCGCCTAATTTCACGTTTTGGACCTGTGATTTGGCCTCCAAGATCTTGTGATTTAACACCGCTAGACTATTTTTTGTGGGGCTATGTAGAGTCATTGGTCTATGCGGATAAGCCAGAAACGCTTGACCATTTGGAAGACAACATTCGACGTGTTATTGCCGATATACGGCCACAAATGTTGGAAAAAGTCATCGAAAATTGGACGTCCAGATTGGACTATATCCGAGCCAGCCGTGGCAGGCATATGCCAAAAATCATATTTAAAATGTAATGCCACAAGATTATCTTTCGAATAAAAAAAATCATGTAAATCGAATAATACATCGTTGTTTTATTGCAATTTAAAGTTCTATACCTCTAAAAAAATACCCTTTATATATAAATAAGGCTTGGTTTCCCTTTATTTAGCAAGCTTTGAATGAAATAGAAGATTCATTTCAATATATAGAACAATGTTTTCATTCGTTTCTTTTAGTCATTTTTATTTACTATTTGAATGGGCCAACCCTATACTAATACTTCTTCTAAGAACCGATTAAATGTTATCTGATATTCAACGAAAAAGCAAGTGTTTGGGGAAGTTGGCAAAATAATTCGGAATATAAACCGAGATTTCTCTGTCTATATTTCTATACGTGATCTGATGCTCCTCTCCATAGTAGAACAATAAAAAGAGGAAATAAATTCTGTTTCTGTCTTGTTTTTATTATAAAAACAAAAAAGATAAAACGGCGAATGGAAAGATAAAACATACACACAAAAAGAAAATCCACAAAAAGCAAAAGGAACATTTTTGTATGTACAAATGTACTCCTAATGTAGAGGTATGGATTTCTTTTTTTTTCCTCCAAAGAGCCGCACGTATTGAATATTTACTTTACTTGGGTTTTCTCAGTAATATCGTAATATGAGAAAAAAAACTTTTTACTCACTGAGGTGCATCGTTTCATTTTTCTTGGTTTCCGAGTAAATAGTTGTTTTGCAAAATACATTTATATTTGAGCAAATAATCCGTTCGATTACATTTTGAAAGCAAAAAAGGGTTTATTTTTTTATGATACCTTAAATAGTAAATCAACGCGGCTGAAGAATGTTGTTATAAAATTGCATTCACGCTTTCTGATAAACGCAAAACAGGATTCATTTTGCGTGTATTTGATACATTCAAATATATTCCGATTTGAACCATATGGATTGATAAAATGAACAACTGTCGAAAAAAATAAATTTAATAATTTTTTCTTAATTTCCATGCATATTTATCTCAAAATAGATGGTATGTTATATAACATAATTCAATTCAAAAATAAATTCTATGCATTTATAAGAATAAAAAAAAGGAATGTTTTAATTGTCTTGTTGTTGGCATAACCTTCCCGAAGAGAAGGAATGGAAGCTGCCAGAGCCTGAGACAGGTTAGACTTATACATGAAAGATGGCGCAACCACCTATCTCCTACTCCATAATTTACGCATGGAACTGGAGAGGAGGGAAACATTCTCCAGCTCCCTGCACAAGTGGCTTCGGCTATGACCACCCACAAGACTTTTGAACCCACTAATTTAGCGATCACGTACTCCGCGTGTACTCGAAGGGTATTTGGTGGCATCGGGCATCGAGCCCAGGCCCTCCAGTCTAGAGTCCGATGCTCTAACCACTAGACTACCCACGGCCCCGATTTAGTTCTTAATTTAAAAAAAAATTATTAAAATACATTAGTAATAAAGCTTCAAAAATTACAACTGATTTTAATACAATTCTAAGATTCCAATTGGTATCTATAGCAGAAAAGTATTAATCGGGATTGTTTCTAGCGCGACTAACAAACATTGTATAATAGTACATATTTCATAGCTTTTAGTGCTTGTGGTAGACTTGTGGTTTAGGTCATGAAATGGTGGTTGGAGTGTCTTGAGTTCATGTCTTACTGCCACTAAAGTGCTGGAGTGCCCAAGAAGACCCCAATTGTAGAAAGGTGATGCTTGCTAAGCCTATTGAGGCTTCAAGACTTGCTGTTGATGTGGAATGGTGGTTTGGAGAAGGATTGCTAGAGCTCCTTACTTGACCGTGATTCAAAATTACAAATCCCATCGCCATAATAGCATTCGTGTTACTTTCTAGAATAAAGTAAATACACTCTTTTTTATAGTCGTTAAAATGCAGATGAAAATAATATTAAGGTATCCGACTAAGTTTGGAACCAAGATTTTAAAAATGTGCGCATAAATAGATAATTTTCATGATATTTAATGTCACTTAGATTAGAATACATGTATAAAATTGTTTTAAGGATATTTTCACACAAAAAAAAACATTATTTAAATACTATATTTTGGCAAAAAATTAACATAGAATAATCTATTTTCAAAATGTTCTCCTTTTATAAAAAATGCTCCTAAAATAGCAATATTTCGCTTCTATAACGTAAAGGGTTCTCCAGAGAGTCTGAACTATTCTTTTTGAAAAATTCACATTATTTTCAGAGTTACAACCAATTGAAATAATTATCGGCGTTTATTTCTTAAAATTGATCATCTCTGTTGTCGTGAAATATGGAAAATCTCACTTCTAAGTTATATATTTCAAAAATTCTAGTTGAGCCTCTGCAGAGAGGTCTGAGTATATGCTGACAAGATATTTTTGTAATAGAAGCCTTTTTCACAAAAGGAGAATATTTTGAAAATTGGTCATTCTATGTACATTTTTTTGACAAAATATTGTACTTAAGTATTTTTTTATTGTAATAATATTCTTAAAACAATTTTAAATACATTTTTTTAATCTAAGTGACACCAAATATCATAAATATTATCCATTTATATGCTTTTACCAAATCACGGTTCCGAACGTAGTCGGATACCTTAATTCAACAAGTAAGAAGTCTCTTCTGCAATTCAATTTTTTAACTGTTTTTTTCGTTTTTTTAAAGCTATTCATTGCAATTTTAAATAAAAATTATTTATTCTTAATCTGTTAAAATCTTTTAAAATTATATTAGTCTTTCTTCAGTGAAAATGCAAAAAGATATTTTTATGTTATCATGAACCGGAAATAAGTTTTTTCCCTAATCGAAATTAAAAATTTGAACTTAATAACAAAATTTGAAAGAAAATTTTGCAAAAATAGGGGCAATTTAAGAACGAAGCTGATGTTTATCCTTGTGTTCACTTTCATCCTTTCTAGCTGAGCATTTCCAATTTTTCCCTCGATTACTCTTTTTTATACAGAAAAGAAATGGGAAATGAAATACTTTATAAGTTTATTAAGTTTTACTTAAAGCATGTATTTACTTGATAATTTTAAGAATATTTAAATCATTTTAAAATGTTTTCTAACTAGAAAAAATATCTTAGAGTTGGATTAAATTAAAGCTTTACTTGAAAACTATGAATGCAAATTAAAAAGTTTAATCTGAGTTAAAAGAAAAATCCTCATATATGTTTCAAATGCATAAGGAAGTAGTCTTAGATTTTAAAAAATCACCTGATACATAAATGTATCAATCTACATTTATTTCCGATTTTTCGTAATACTCATTTACAATGCTTAACACAAAAATTGTTCTGTTTTTTTTTTAATGTGAGAAAATAATTTTTACCAGAGTAAATCTGACAAAAATCTTTTAAAATAAAAATGTTTGATGAATTTAAAGAAATACTCAAGCATTCCATGTATGTTATTTTCCTTGCAGCAATTCTCTCCTGGTGGGAAAATTAAGTTTTACAATAAACAGTGTGTGAAATTTAAAAATAAGAGTATGACAACCAAAGAAGATGAAATGAAGACAGTTAGATAAGAATTTCCATCGACATAGGTGACAAATCTGGGGAAAGTTATGATATTGCAAAGAATCATCGAGAAGTATCCAAGAGCAATTCTTGTAAAAATTATCATCTAGCTATATAAAGGGCCTTTGAAAAAAGATTGGTAGAGTTTAGTAGGGATGTTATTTCAGATCAGAATCTAGTTGTAAGTTGACTAATATATCAGAAAAACACTTTATCGTTCTGAAAAAGGAACTGTTTTAAAAAAGCCGCTTCTAGAGCGCTATAAAGCTAACATATATAGAGTTTTGGAATATTGTAAATCTGTAACACGATTTATTTGTGCTTAAAAAACGCTTTGTCTTCGTAAAGTCATATATTTGTCCTTCTCCATAAGTATGTTATTATTCAAATAATTGGGAAATTGGAATTTTTTGTTGGCTGCTTTTATCGCACGGAAATTTAAAACACTAATATTAGTCAGGAAATAATATTATTCAATTAATGTTCTTAAATTAATGTTAGAAATTAAATAAATATTTCAGTGACCATAGCTAAATATTTTAAATAAAAATTTTTTGTTATGCATTTTTCATTCATGAACAACATATCCCCCAAAAACAGAATTTGTGGAACACGACTTCCATGAGAAAAGGGGAGTGTATATATATATATTTGTGTATATAAAAGGTGTTTTTTCGAGAGGTATAGAACTTTAAATTGCAATAAAACAACGACGTATTATTCGATTGACATGCATTTTTTTTATTCGAAAGATAATCTTGTGGCATTACATTTTAAATATGATTTCTGGCATAGGACTGCCACGGCTGACTCGGATGTAGTTCAATCTGGACGTCCAATTTTCGATGACTTTTTCCAACATTTGTGGCCGTATATCGGCAATAACACGGCGAATGTTGTCTTCCAAATGGTCAAGCGTTTGTGGCTTATCCGCATAGACCAATGTATTTACATAGTCTCACAGAAAATAGTCTAGCGGTGTTAAATCACAAGATCTTGTAGGCCAATTCACAGGTCCAAAAAGTGAAATTAGGCGGTCACCAAACGTGTCTTTCAATAAATCGATTGTGGCACGAGCTGTGTGACATGTTGCGCCGTCTTGTTGGAACCACAGCTCCTGGACATCATGATTGTTCAATTCAGAAATGAAAAAGTTAGTAATCATGGCTCTATACCGATCACCATTGACTGTGACGTTGTGGCCTTCATCGTTTTTGAAGAAGTACGGACCAATGATTCCACCAGCTAATAAAGCGCACCAAATAGTCAGTTTTTCTGGATGTAACGGTATTTCGACATACACTTGTGGATTAGCTTCACTCCAAATGCGGCAGTTTTGTATGTTGACGTAGCCATTCAACCAGAAGTGCGCTTCATCGCTAAACAAAATTCGCGTATGAAAATCGACTATTATTTTCGAAATAAAATTGCACAATTTGAAAGCGTTGTTCCGGCGTGAGTCTATTCATGATGAATTTTCAAACCAAACTGTGAATAAATCACTTGACAGCTGTTAAATTGCTCGCCATCTTGGAAAGTAATGCCAACTTAAACTTCTATACCTGAAAAAAAAAACTCTGTACATAGTCTAACATACATTTATTCCTTTTCAGTAAAAATTTAAACTTAATAGTAAACAAAATATTTTTGTTCATAATGAATAATTTATTATTTATTCTTTATTTATGTCGAACCCTCATACCTATCAAATATTTAAATAAAAGGAAAGAATAATACAGTAATTACAATTGCAATGTACGCGTATGTATGGATGTGTGTGTCATTATTTAAAACGTTTTCTTTTTGTAAAACTATTCCAAATATCCGTTAAACCAAATTTTGATCAGAAAGACTTCATGATGCTAATCTTTAAGCTATTTGGAAAATTCTTATTAGGGTTTCTTCTAATTTTATTTAATGTCAAACTCCTTAATCAAAGGAAATTTTCTTATGAAACTTAATCGATATGTATGAATTGTTGGGATTTTCTAGTGTTTTTTTAAATTTTTTCAAAGGGTTCATTGAGAGTACATTTCAAAAGAGTAAACTAAATAAAATGGACATATTTAACTAATTAATTGAACTATACAGCTTCTAACAAACACAGAACATCTACATTTGTGGAGATGCCTTTCGTCTGAAGAGACAACATATAATTCCGACATTTAACGGTAATGAATTAAAAATAAATCAAGTTTTAATTGAATATTTTCAAAAATAATATTTTAAAAACAATGCTTGATAACTTTTCCTAGAGGATTCGAAATTTTTGTAGGAAATTTATACAAGACATATATAACGTTTTGTCTAAAAATAATTTTAATATAACACTATTCACAGAAATAGTTTTACCATTTTGGCTGATATGAACGCTTTGGACGTGTCTACTTGGACTTAGCACTGTTTCATATGTTACAAAAATGTGTATTGCATTCTAAAGTAGCTGTTTCTTTTACTAACAGATTCGCAACTGTATTAGTAAGAATATAGATTCAAGTACAATATTAGACGAGAATAAGTACTTCATTTTTAGGTGTGAAATGACATCATTTTTAGGCTTTCGAAAGCTTAAGGTGAGTGTGACGCCACGTAATCCCAACAATTTAGTGATTAATACATTTTTGTGAAAAGGATAATTCTGATAATTTTAATTATAAAAGTCTCTCATGTGGTTCTAATTATTTGATTAAATATATATTTATGAGATATTATTATTTATACTTACTATTTTGATTATATGTTCAAATTGTAATAGCACCAACCATACTAACCTCACTTATCTAGGGGAAGGCACGTTCCCCAATACGCGCCTTGTAAAGGCACACGTTGGAGGAAGTGAAAATAAGAAATGAAAGGTGAAAACTCGACTGCGTTGGCGTGAATGGATTACACTTCTTCTAAAAAATAAAATATTACCAAATATTTTTTTTCTTTAGATAAATAAAGATATATATATATATATATATATATTCTATTTAAAATTTGTTAAATTTTCTTGTATTATTCCACTTTAAGGGTAAAGACACAATATATATATATATATATATATGTCTTCTTTATTTATCATTAAATTTTTTTTTCAATTCCTACACACTATTATCCCAAACTCTCTATATATTTATATATCTTGGTGGAATTTTCAATCGTTAATAAAATACATTTTAAAGCGTTTAATTGAGCTTAAATTTTATATACATGATTATTTTGGAGGACAATACAGTAACTTAATTATAATTCATAGAAATTATTTGATTAAAACCACTTATTCAAAGAATTACAAACACAGCCACGTTGGCATCACTTTGGTGATTTGTGTCAAAAACTTGAAAAGGTTTTTTTCGCACATTTTAAAGCACTCATTTTAGCTGAAATTTTCTATACAATATTATTTTGGGTAAAAATACGATAATTTAATTATAATTAATAAAAAGTTAATTGACTGAAACTAATTATTTACGAATTATAGATACAGCCACGTTGGTTTCTTTTTTAGTGACTTAGTTCAAAACTTTAAAAGATATTTTTTTTCACGTTTTAAAGCATTCAGTTGAACAGAAACTTCATAAACACGGTTGTTTTGAATGACAATATCATACTTTAATGATAATAAACAAAAATTAATTACCATTTAATGTTGTGATTCTTTCATATGTGTATACATAATTATATTAATTGCAAGTTTTTGATGAAAAGTAGCAAAACTTATTTCCTTGTTGATCTAAGTAGGGATTGACTTATCTTTTTTCATCTTTACTTGTTATTTTAATCTTATACCAACAAAATACGTGACAAAGGTAACAAACATAACCTTTTTTAAGTCCATACCTTAAAAAAGACATTTAATCTCTGCACGGTACGAGCAAATAATCTTCACAACTCACTCACACATTAACATAAAAGACATTCGCCATGTTTATCAAAATACTCCATGCACGAAAAGTATTCTAAGTTCTTAAGGTCTCGGAGAGATTTTATAACAGGAACTATAGATTCCCGACACTTTATGTATCGCAATCTCTGGTACTTTGCCCGAGATGACAATGTTCTTTCTCTATGTGAAGGAATAAGAAAAAAGCAAACTTCTGCCGCTGAGCTTATGTCAGTACAATAATTGCAGAATGTCATGGCAGGAAATCTCGTGCAGTTAACTCTAAGCGACGTCTTCTTTCCATAAGAGCCCCAAAAAGAACGGCAAGTGATTATTGTGGACATTCTAATTTGGCTTGTTGTTCTGTTTTTAAGAGGAAAATAAAATGGGATATCAAAATAATGAATTAGTATTGAATATAACTTTCTTGTGTATATATGGTATTTTTATCTTTATATTTTTTGATAAAAATCGATGAAATTTTGCATTTTCAATCACTTTTATTCCCATGTCTTGAGTTCGAATTTTTTTTAATTATTTAAAATCGTCGTGGTAATTTGTAAACAATTGCATAAGTTCCTTCACCATTTATTCATATTTAATTCCTTAAGGGGTTTACCCGGTTAACGTACGGGTTACCGAAATTAGACCGCAATTGGTTTGCCCTTACGCTGTAAGGGTACATTGTTATATTTTCTTTGTTTCCTTCTTTGATTCGCGCTTATTTTTAATTCTTATGGTGGATAAGTTAGTGCTACTATTTTTGAAAAGGATGCAGTTTGTATATAGTTTTGAAATGCTTTTCTTCAGGCACTTTTTTTTTGTGTTAAAGACTGGAAATAGGGTTAAAAAAAATATGAAGTCACTAGTCTTTTTAGTAGAAAACTAGAATAATTTAATAAGGAGAAAAAAATAATCTTACCATTATTTTCTAAACTACGTTCAACAATTAAATCTTTTTTCTTCTTCTTTTTTTAAAAAAAAAATGTGGAAAAAAAAAGACACATAAATTTCAATGATGTACGGAATAAAGTGTAGTTGTTCTTTTAATATAACTGTAGCATACATAAAAATACACATAATATATATTTATAAAAGTAGATTTTATAAAGAAGCAATGTGGATTGTAGAAAAAGTAATTGACAGCCGATTATGCTTCTTTAACTGCGACCTGAACTCGAGGAGGTTACCATACATTAAATAGAAACTATGCAGTAATTTAGATTTGAATATAAATTAAAATAAGTAATATATATATATTAAAATATTTCAATTATATTTTTAGAATTTATATTAATTAACGTTAGAAACTATTCCCTTTTCCATTCTATTATTGTATGTTTACATTTAAAAAATTACTTAAATCTAATTTTTCTTACTATTTACTTCATTTACTAATGTTTAATCGTTTGGTATTATAAGTTTTTTTTTAAAAAAGTGGCATTCTTTTTATCTTAATCTCGATATGAGAATTGGCGGAAAAAGTTTGTTCCATTTCAAATTAATTATTTGCTCCATATTTCGAACGCTAAAGCACTAAAACGAAAACGGCAAATCTTCTCTAGATAAAGGTTTTACATAATATATAATTTTCTTTGTCCAAATTTATGACTGTTCTATATTTTTAGATTAATATCTGAAAACAATTCAATATATGTATGTGATAAAAAGTATTAAATAGTAATACATCATGGTTGGAAAAAAAGTTTAAAAAATAATTTCATATAAACTTTTGTGTTTGATAAGGGGCAATTAATGTATGAAAACTTTACCTTACCGTATTTAACAGAAGAAGTAATAACTCTTCGTATTTTAAAAATAAATGTTATGTTTTTAGGTAAATGTGTAAAATTTATGCCGCAAAAATAAACAATCGCATTTTTTTAATTGAGATACTTTTTCCATTAATGATTTTTGCATTGAAGTGGAATAACAAAATATTTTGACTTTCACCTTGTTTCAGGTACAGTTGTAGACTTTAATTTTTTATATATACCCCGGTTATTAACCACATACATTGATTTACATTTTCAAAAAATTTAATTTTAAAAATATTTTTCAACCTTTATAAAATAATCGTAACAAACGCTAAGATTTCATAAATAAGTTTTGAATTATACCAACGTAAATTAGTTTTTATACAACAAAAAATATTTCAAATAAATTTTGCAGAAGAATTCAAACGATGATGCATATAAGCATATTTTTATAGCTAAAACTGGTTTTTAAAGGCTGGAAGAAAATATTATTTTCTTTTAAAGCCTTCATATTTCTGTACAAATTTTAAACATTACATTGTTAAGCACAGAATTTAATACATGTTATTAAGATACTGAATGATTCTAAAATCATGGGGCTTATTTTGAGGGGTGGTAGAGCTCAACAAAACAAGCAATTTTTGTATAAGATATAACGTCAACACGTTATTTGTGTCAATGAACATATATTGAGAATATTCTGTAACTGAATAAATTTTAACGATTCTAACATTTTTTTTGTCCTTCAAAATTCGAACTTTTTTTTGCAGAAACCTTTTCCCTATAGTCCATATAGCATATATTCTAAATTTCTTCAAAATCCGATAAGCAAAACGGGTTCTACAGGCCTCTGAACAGCGTAACTTTAATTATAACTACCCGATATTTTGTTTTATAAATGATAGGTACGTTTCCTTTGGAGAATAATATTATCTTGTATGAAGGAATAAAAAAAAATGTTTCCGGTTTGTTTTGCTTATTTTTTGTGGAAAGAAAACTTTTCTCGTTAGATAGGAATCATCTTTTTCTCTCAGTCTGTCTGCTTCCGAGAGAAAACAAAAAGGATAAGCATTCATTCTTCTCTTGCAGAGATCCGGAAACATGACATTAGTAAAAAAAAATTGGGTCAAATATTAAGCCTGAATTTTATGTAACCATAAATCTGAAGTATTTTTTTCTGAAATTGCATTAAAAAACTATCACCGCTTAAATATACATCGGTTTTTTTAAAGTTCTATGATTAAAACCAAATGAAAATATCTTATTTTTTTACTTGGGAATTCTATTAGTAAAATGTTAGATTCAGACAATGTTTGCATACTCATATAAGTAACATATTGAAAATATCAGAGCTTTAATACATATGAAGTTTCAGTTTAATAATATTTGTAGAATTTATAATTTTGGTAAAATACCAAATGTGTGTATTTACCTATGTACATTGATGATGAGATAATTACTATTTTCTTTATATCAAATGACTTTTTGTAAAAGTCGTGACGAATAGTTAAAATTTGGTATAAAAACGAATTCTACAATCAATTTCATAAATCTGTGCAATTAAATAAAGAATTAATGATACATTTAATTTTCAAGTAATTTATTTGTATCGGTACATTTATCGTGTACAGTGAAATACACTTGACGAGAAACACTACAGACGAAATATCGATTAACACAAAATAATACAAATTAATACTATGTATTTTCATGTATTTTTTCCGTCTTAACACGAAATGAAAATAGCTTTACACTAAGAATTTCCCTTCTGGGAATGAATAAAATACGGAAAACACCAGCCGTGAAGACTATGTTTAAGAGGAGTGTGAAATGAAAGAGAGGTGGTTTCACATGTTTCATTGAAAGGAGTTAACTTTGATCATAATCAGGGTAAATAATCATTTGAAAATAATCAGGGTATAAATCATAGATATATAAATTTCAGAATTTTAACCAATAGTTATACCAGGTGTATGCATATCAAATGAGACGATTGCTAACAGATGTCGCTAAGCATATATGCAAACAATACGAAACCATGACATGTGATTTTTTTATAGTTTGATCTTTGATACTCATGTCTAGTTTACATTTGGACGAGTTTCAGCGTGCATTGTATTTTTTTACTGTGTTGAAAATGTTGAATTTTATGTCTTCCGACCACGATTTGCGGACAGTATTAATTTTTTGTTACCATCTGAAGAAAAATGCTGCCGAATCACATCAAATGCTTGTAGAAGCATACGGTGGCAAAACTCTGAACCGTACGCTGTGCTACAGGTGGTTTGAAAAGTTTTAAAATGGTAATTTCGATGTGAGAAGCGAGGAGCGTGGCAGACCAGTAAAAAAATTTGAAGATGCTGAATTGCAAGCTTTACTAGATGAAGATGATGGCCAAACGCGCAAGAACATCTTGCAGAACAATTAAATGTTGACCAGAGCACTATTTCCCGTCGTCTCAAAGCAATGGGTAAGATATTAAAGGTCGGTAGAGGGGTACCACACGAGCTAACGGAGCGTCAACTGGAAAACCGAAAAATCGTGTGTGAAATGTTCCTTGCCCGCTAAAAACGTAAGACATATCTCCATCGTATTGTGACTGGCGATGAAAAATTGATTTATTTTGAGAATACCAAGCGCAATCAATCATATGTTGACCCCGGACAGCCGTCCAAATCGACCGCAAGGCCGAATCGCTTTGGCCTCAAGACAATGCTATGTATTTTCTGGGATCAGGAGGGACCAATCTATTATGAACTTCTCAAACCCGGCGAAACCGGTAATACTGATCGCGAATTACTTAATTTGAAGGATGCTATACTCGAAAAACGGACATCGTTAAGGCGCTAGGCTGAGAACCCTTAGTGCATGCGGCTTATTCGCCAGACTTGGTTCCTTCCGATTACCACCTATTTGCCTAATTGGGACACGCATTGGCTGACCAGCGCTTCACTTCTAACGAAAACGTCAAATCTTGGCTTGATGACTGGCTGGACTCAAAAGACCAATCATGTTTTTGGCGTGGTATTCACAAATTGCCTGAAAGATGGGGAAAATTTATATCTGGCGATGGATATTATTTCGAATAAAGAAATAGTAACAGTTTTCGCAAATTTATTGTGTATTTTTTAAAACAATCATCTCATTTCATTTGCATACAGATAACTATTAAATAACTATAAATACAGATACTATTTGATTATTCAAGTTTAATACTTCTGTGTCTAAGGGAAAGGACTTAATTTTTTGTTCGTAAGTCATGAGCTGCATGGAAAAGCTGGAGTTTTATAAATTATTAATATGTGTAATATTTATTCAGTCTCTTAATACTAAAGTAAAAAGTTAATTATATTTTATTTCATAAATCATTTTTATAATATGAATATACTCACTTCTAATGCTTACGTAATTGATAAATTACCTCATTATTTTGATTATTTTTTTAATCTTTTTCTCTTAAATTTTTATAAAATCAATGTTTTGTTTTCAAAGAAGCCTAGTAAATTTTGCAGCTTTAACATTAAATTAATTTAAAAATAATTTTAATTTTTATGAAACGCTTAGGTCAATTTTTTTGCATGTTTCATTTTAATTATTTTATTTAGCTATGTATTCTTAAATTCGTAAGGTAAAGAGTTTTAAAGTGTAAATAATCTTAAATTATTTTCATTTTATGAAGGATAACTTCTTATATATATATACATATATATATATAATGCTCAACATTCTTCTTTTATTTTATTAGTTTTTTTTTAGAATTGTTCTTTATTTTTTAATCTTATGAAACCTAGTCCAATAAAAGTTCTATGTGCGTGCAATTACTTTAATAATTTCAAATTTAATTTGAATTTTTTTAAAAAAATACGACTATGTTTCTTTTTTAGTTAAATTTAAGTATTTTAGCTGATAAAACACATTTCAAAGGGTTTAAAATATCCTGTGGTTAAATTTTCCGTCGTCCAATTATAAAAGTGCCAAAACCAAATAATTGATCCAAATTTTAATTATGAGAAAGAAAAATTTTTAAAAACTTTCGAGTCAAAGTTAATGTCGAACTTTCCAGCTTTTTTCTTTAATATTGGAAATGTAATAAGGAGTGAATTTAACTAGCAAAGAGTTTTCCTACTTTATTTGCGAAAAGAAGTTTAAGAAACTTTCAAGAAAAATTGAAATTTCAGACTTCTTGGAAGTACTGTAAACTTCTTTGTTATTAGGCACGTAGGATTCAGTTCGTTATTTCTAATAATATCTTTAAATTTGCCAATTTGTGTTTTCGATTTTTTCTTAATCCTGATTTTTTTTTATTGACAGAAGTTTTACAATTTGGTGTCATTTGTCATATAAATTAAACTTCTGACAGATTTTTGTAGATTTACTTAAAAATTTTTAAATGGGGAATTTATTAAACGAACATATAATGTACATGAATGTAAGATCAGATATCTAAATACGAAAAAAACTCATTCAACTCTTTCATTACACAGTAAACACGATCCTTAGAAAAAAAAGGAAAAAATAATCGTGTTAAAAAAAATGTAGGCGGCATTCTGTAAATTTGGAGGTGCGTTCCAAAACTTTAAAAAATCGGGTAAGATTGAACATTTCTAAATATTTTTGCATAAAACCGAGCAAAAAAAGTAATAATAAAATCCATGTTACATACGTAATAAAACGAAAACAGTCCATTTTTATTACAAAAAAATAAATAAATAAAATAAAACCAGTGTTTATTGTGAAAATTAAGTGTTTTGATACATAAAACATATAAAAATTGAAACTGAAATTAGGAATAAAACTACTAACTACTCATCGCTAATTGATAACAATGTGTTCGTTTATTACGAATTTGGATCAAAAATGCTATCATTAGTAGATGTATGAAATGTATCTCGGACATCTGTCGGTTTGGATTTAAAAGAAGAATTTTGTTCGTTATTAACAGCTTCAGTTTTTGTTTTTTCCATTGTTGTTATAAAATCTGTTACGAGCGGTTATTTTATTATTATATATTTATTTATTTATTTTGGTTTTTCAAGTTGGTTATATGATTTTGCATATGCTGCACATAACTTAGGATTACGTCGAAATTTTAATTCCCTCTCCATGACCTTGAATCTGAAAATGTTGTTCCATACTTGTAACACATTTCCTGCCCTCTCAAAATTAAAATCAGCTTTTTATAGCTAAACTTTACCTTCGACTTCTTCATTATTGATTTTTATTATCATAAACAGTCATAAATTCGATCATATGGCCCCTTTCCAAAGGGTAAGAATCCCCATTTTTTTAATCTCATGTTAGAACAAAAAAATCGTGTAAGGAAAAACTGTTGAATTCGTGTTATTTCAAAATCGTGTAAAAAAAAAGAGTTGGTTGTATTTTAAAAAAAAATGAGAAACTAATTTAAGGTAAGACAAAATTAAAGAATGCCCAAAATGTTGGATCAATATACATTAGGCAGATGCTTATAAAATGTAGTGAAATGTTCTTTGATTATGAACACATTATATCCTGTTTTATTATGATTTTTGTACTTCATAAAACCTTGTTTGTATTCGAATGGTCCATTGCAAAAGTCATATTTCAACAAACATATTCAAGCAAAACACTTTATCCAATTTTGTAGGATTGAATTTAACCGATTAATTTTTCAGACATGTATAAATGTGGTAATAATGCTGATAAAACTGAACGCAATATAAGCCGTCCTGCATTTGAGGAGAATATTATTCACGATCAAAAAGTGCAGCATTAGTTTGAAAAAAATAGGTATAGTGGTTTTTCTCAAGAACAATAACCGTGTGGTACATCCAAAAAATCCTGTAGGGTACAGGCTGTTCAGTGTACCACCAATGCGTACTAGAGGATTGTGACAGTGAAATACAACACCTCACCAAACTATGATACCGGATGCAGGACCAGTGTGGGGGGGGAGAGATGAACGCCTTGAGGAATTCCACTTACCTGCAAATGGTACGGGCAAACGGAGAATGATGCATAACAGACTGAATAAGTGGTGCAATGGTTCGTGATGTGGTTGCGTGATCTATCACGGCCATGTGCATAATCCACCGGTCATCATGAAGTGGATGCAATCGGCCCGTCGGTAATCGTTTCCGCCTGCATCCAGTGATGACACATCCGAAGCACAGTTGATTGGTTGCTGAACATGTTGTTTGATTTCTCTGAAGGATAATTTGCAATTCTTAAAGGCTGTCATTCTTCTTTCGTTGAATTTAGAAACTCGGTCAAAAGACGCTTCCGCGAAGCATAGGTAAAATTTGCCGTACTTCAAATCACCAATCTGTTTTTCCCTTATATAGCACTTGTGGATGGCAGTACGATCACCCACAATGTGCTTCTGCGCAATAATACTAATGATTTGTATATTTCACAACAGGCAACGCATGATGTAAATTTCACATGGTTTGCATGATTCCCTCAGGGTTTTACCTTTTATGTGGCCAGAAGTGTGCATATATGTTACGACTTCTGAAGATTGCCTTTTTGTTCCATTTCGTAATAAACGCGCCCTTTTGTTATCAAGTACTGACGAATAGCTGCCATTTAATAGTTGTATTCATAATTTCAATTTGAATTGTTATCTGTTGTATGCACACATAAAACCAAATACTAATTTTATTTTATTTTATTTTTGATTATTTATTTTTGTAATTAAAATATATTTTTGAATGTAATATGGAATTCAATGTTACTTTTTAGGACGGGATTTTGAAAATTACATAGAATTTTTTCATCTTACACTATTTTTTTTAAATTGCGGAATATATTCTCAAATGTATCATACGTCGTATGCATTTCTTTACACGATTTATTTCTCCTTTGCGCAGTTTTCTAAGGAAAGTATCTACAGTGTAAGAAAAAAGTGCTTCGGTATATATACTTATACGTGGTTATAGACAGCCGGAAATGTTATATCATTATGACAATTTGTAAAAATGATCAAAAACGACACGTTTTATTTGAGATTAGAAGCCTTTGAATTTGAATACTTAGCAGCAATTGTTTCCGATGGGAAAATTAAAAAAAATATGCGGAAGCACATATATCTCTTACGTTCCTACATAAGAATTTCCAATTTCCTAATTTAAGCAATAAATTATAGAAAAGGTTAGATTAAATAAATGGTTATTAAAAGACAAATTATATCCATATGTAATTATTATGATACTGTCAAACTTTAAAAGATCAAGTTGGAAACTTCTTTACTGAAGAGATATAAGAATTGGTTACTACCTCAGGTTCAGCTCATTACATCGAGATGCATAAAGTTTTAAGTAAAATGCTAAAAAAGAATACTTTGAGGGAAACTACGGCTCTCAGTGATTTCTATTCTTCAGACAAATGCTACAACACTTACTCTTTTATGAAGCATGAGCATCAAAGAAGCTCAAAACAGAACTTTTATATTAAATTCCAAGATCTTAAACCTCACGAGATTAGTAGATATCCGACTGCGAAAAAATTGATAGAAATAAATAAATAATGAAAGATATAATGACATATGAAATGCTAGTAACCTTACAGAATAAATTTATATCTTTATTGATTTTGAATACCTTTTTGTAAGTGTACTGTATAAAAAATAACATTATTCATAGGATTAAAAAGATAAATTAAAAGTACATCCATATGAAAATATATATATGTAATTGTGTTTGTGTGACATAATGATAAAAGGAAATTGAAATTTCAGTTCAAAATTATACTATGGCATATTTATTTATTTAATTGTAAATCAGATTTTATTACAGATATATATTAATTTAAATAAAAACTGGTATTTTTAGTTACGAGAAGAATGAATCCAGTGTTTTCAAATCTTCTCCTTAATAAAAACTGTTGTTGCGTTGATCGGGATTCGAGGATTTTAATGCAATCAGTCGCAAAGAACAAGACAGGTCTTTAAGAGCAATTCAAATTTATTGTAGAAAATCCAATCCTTTAAATACAGGATTCAGCAGTAATATTCACAAAATAAGTCTCAGAAGGTCTTCACACCTTCAGCAGCACTCAGACACAATTATCCGTGTCTAAAATACACGTATATAAAAGATTATTCAAAACCAATCACTGGTTCAGCAGCCGAAGTAATCACTATGGCAATACTAACTGATCGCTATTCAAAACCAAACTGACTCGATGTGGCTAGCACCACTCTATAAATACGGCGGAAACTTACAGAAAAATCAGCACGCGTCATAGAGCGTGCAATTAGTGGAGAGATACACTAATTTCTAGAAGAATCCAGAAGGTTTCGAACTCGCCAATACTGTCACGAAAATAGCCAAATTGGTGACCAACTCTGTCACCAAAATTGGTGCCAACTTGGCCTTATCGTCTAGATTTAGCCAAATTCTCACCGAATTGCCTCTACAGCGTTAGGGGTGGTGTTTGCTTGTGAATATTACGATTTTAATATAATATATATATATAACATAGAGTAAAATAAATGCATCACACATCCAAATATAAATTATTTACACTATTTACTCAAAATTCGTAACACTATCAGAAGAAATTCTGACTCAGCCTCGAACGATTGAATGTGCATCAGCGGCCTCTGAACGGTGGGTCTTCAGTGGCTCTAAGACTCGAGCCCACGATATTCCATATATAAGTTCGGGACTATAACCAGTAATCTACTTCAGCCACAGGTACAGAAAAAATAGGGTGCATGAAAACGTGAAATTCTTTAAATTTGAAGACAATAATCTGTGAATCTAATATACATAATTGAAAAAACAAAAATTAAGAATATCTAAACACCACCTGTATATTGCAAATGTTAGTAGATTTTATTTGTTATGTATAAATTTTAGGGAGTTACACGCTCTACTCGGGATTTAGTAAAAATAATGTGAAAAGCTTAAATTTGAAAAATTACTGTGTGGAAAGTTGAAACGATATGCAATGGAAACATAAAAGAGAACAAAAGAAAAATCGATTGTGCAATGTCACATTTGTTTTCATTTGATCCGAAAAGAGCCGATTCTCTTCCAAAATGACCCATTTCACGAGTACGCAAGCGATAGCCGAAAGTATAAAATTTGTCTGGACTACAAAATTACATTTTAGTCTCTTATTTCAGCGTGTGCTTTCCCAAATTTTTCTGTCGCTTTTTCCAAGGACGTTGTCTACTTCGGGTTCGAGTAAATAGCCCCAAACCCTGAGTATTTCAAGGAATTTCCAAACATACTGAATTATTTCTTTAACTCTTTTCAACCGTTTTATTTATATTTAGATTTATGTATTTTTTATGGAAATAATTACATCAATTTTAAAAGGGCTTTTTATTGTTTTTTGTTATTTTTAATAAGCTTTATTTTAAATTTGGATCTATATTTTTAAATGTTTTGATGTGAAATCATATAATTAATATCACATTTGAAATATGTTATATATTCAGTAAAGTGTAACACAGGGTCCGACAAAACGACCTCCCTTATTTCGAGAGGGCGCTGAGTGAGTTTCGGTGGGATGCGGTGGTCGAGGGAGTGCAGATAGTATATATGCGATTTACAGTAATCGCAATGTCGTGGCACGGTCATCATTGCGAATTTGTTGTGGATCATATTCATAATGGTGGTTATTGATTACTACTCAACAATTATTTTGCATTCAGTTTCAACTTGGCCATCATGATCCTGTTCTAGATTGAATAAAACTATTCATGCTTAAGTAGTAAACTTTATAGTAACTGGTTCTGCTCGGAAAAACAAATCACCTGGCCGACCACGGACCTCAACAACGCTGGGAAATGCGGCGCTTGTGAGAGAATCCATCTAGCAATTTCAAAAACGGTCAGTACTTAAACATGCTGCTGCCCTTGGATTGTATGGTAGTAGTTTAAGAAGAGTCCTGCACAGAGATCTTCACATGCACCCATACAAAATGATGGTTACCCCTGGAATAAAAGTTACGCTGAGTGAAACAGACAATGGTCAAAATTGATGGAAGCTTTGGTACTTGATTTTGAATATGGCACGCCTTGTGGAATTATGAAGAATTTTAATTCATTTAGCGTGGTAAGAAAGCAAAAGAAGTGAAGAACGGCTTTGAATTTGCCCATATAGCTACAAGGTTTGAAGCTAATAGATATAAGCCCCTTCAACTTAAGCTGATCTGTTGGAAAGTAATAAATATGTGCTTGAAGTTTAAAAATAACGAAGCTATTTGTTAATTTGTCTTCATATAGCTCTCATGTAACATTAAAACAAAAAAAACAGCTTTCAGATGCTGCTGTTATTCTTTCAAATTTTTGGATTTGATAAAAACAATTTTTATAGTCGAAATTTTCTGACTGTAACTAAGAACTTATTTCACAGATAATTTATTATTTTTATTTTTTGGATACAGTTTCACATTTTACTCTTCTATCATTTACGTCTTAGCCCTTTTTTCTTGAATTAAAAAAATACAAATCATATTCACCATTAAAATATAAAGTTCTATAGTAGAATAACTAACGCGAATGTGCTAATGTAGTCATTGATCAGTAATTTAATAATTGATAAATAATTATATCTTTTAATGCTATTAACTATTTTTACAAGATTGATTGAATGATTTTTTTATCCTCGGGAATTTTAAAAAATACCAAATAGAAATTGTTCATTAAAGAAAACGGAAAGTCAAACAAAAAGCTAAGGAAAGCTCTTTTTAACCATTATTGTCAAAAATATTCAAAATTCCTATTCAAAGATCAACAGATTTCGTGTAAGTTCTTCGAACGGTAAGATGCAAATCATGTGCATAATTTAGTGCTTTACAATGACAATCAAACTTAAAATTCATGCTTGATTATGTTATGCATGTTATTAAACACAGTAGACTGAACGTGATTTGCTCGTCAATTAAAGGCTCCAAATATTTCATTCGAATTAAGAAAAATACAGTGAAATATTTTTAACGCGAAAACGTTTAAGACGAAATATCGATTGACAAGGAGTAATACAATGGTCCCGAAAAAACTAATATGCCTTTACATGTATAATTTTTTTTCAAAATTAACAAAAATCGCTTTACACGAAAACTTTCGCTTCTGGGAATGAACACTTAATGAAACGTTTGAGAATTCTGTTCTATTATATCATCGGAAGAATTCATTACAGTGAATGATAATATTGTGTACACAGCCCCAATTATGGTTGACGTAGACATTTTAGAATTCGTTAAAAGCTCAAACTATATCATTGAGGCAGATTCCGAAGATGAAAGTGAAATGAATGATGCAAATCCTGTTCCCAAGATACCCGAGTGAGTAAGTGATTGTGGGTTTTTTCAGCGCAAGAGCCAATTTCTGTTATATTGCGCCGAACATTTGTTTTAACATCCATAAAATATTTTAAATTATAATCCATGGAATATATCCATACAATATAAATAAATATAGATATTAATTCATCCATACAATATAAATAAATATAGATATTAATTCATCCATAAAATATAAATAAGTATAAATATATATTCATCCATAAAATATAAATAAGTATGAACATAAATTCCTCCATAAAATATAAATCAATATAAATATAAATTCATCCATAAAATATAAATCAATATAAATATAAATTCATCCATAAAATATAAAAGAAATAAACTTATGTACAAGAAAATAAACATATAATTTGATTTATCTTCTCTTTAAGTATCTAAAATTGAATTGTAATTTATTTTAAAGAAATATTGAATTTAAAAGTCATTTTTCCTAGAAATTTAAAAGAATTGAATTTAAAAGAATTTTTACTTGTCCTGATAATTAAATTAAAATTTTCAAAGAGATTGGTCGATTTTTATCCTTTAAGAGACGAATACTTGTTTGTTATTCCTCACTTTATAAATTATTTAAACATTTCTGAGATAATTTCTTCAATGGATATTCTGTAATCGTGAGGAATTAGGAAATAAATATTTAAATATTCTAATTTTTTTGAAAATGAATTCTCGGTATTTACCAAATGGATTATATCATCGAATTGGATAGTATTATTAAATCCAAATAGTAAACATTTTAATTATTGATTTATTAAAACTTAATGAACATAATTTCGGAAACTTTAAATTTCAAAAGGGGATTCATAAGAAAATAATGCGTTTTAAAAGATTAAAACGATTTGTGCTCATAAATTTATGTATTTAAATATGATGCAAAACTAGAAATTATGAATAATTTGTCTGTTTTATACGTTTCAGAAAATATATTTAAGAGTTTCAATTTAAATAAACTGTATATAAACAAACAAGTTATAGTTTGGCAATAAATGCCTTTACATTTGTATGATTCATTTTGTATTTATATAATTGAGGGATTAAATATTCATATTTCCAAGTATTATCTACTTTTAATTATTTACGTATTCAATCCACAGAAGGTGTAACAGAAATTATCTATTAAGAATAATATATTCATATAATTTTATTTTCAACTTTGGTATTACAGAGTTCACAAATACTAAAACGTCCATTGCTTTACTCCTATAAATTTAATTTTTTACTTAAGACACTATGTTAGTAATAACTTTAATTTTTAATTATGCTACGACTATGAGAGCATTATTATTAATTTTAATCTTTTTTTTGAATCCAGAATCTGTCAGTAACGTTTATTATACACAGGTTCATCGTTGGTAGATGTACTTTTGAACGAAACTTTAAAAAATTCACTTTTTTTGTAATGTACTTAGAAATTATATCCCTAATATTCAATTAGACTTTATTCAGAAATATGAACAAAAAGGAAAAGGTTGGCCAGCCACAAAATTTCACTTTTATGTAATAAAATCTACCCTTAGTCAGCATTGCTTAGAAAACTGCAAATTTTAAAGTCCAGTATTTGTTGTTTTCTGTATCTTTGTTGTTGAAATCCGTTATGTCTCTATAGCAGCAAACGATAGAACTACGAATGTATATATACGAATGCACATACATATAGTTTTCAATAACACTTAAAAATAGTTGCATCATATTTGGTTGATTTCTTTAAGGTTCGTCCCTTTTTTACGTTATACAGTGTATATTTTAAATGTTTTACTTTATTAGTATTACATGATTCCCGATCATACGAAGTTTTCAAACTTGTCAGCTTATATTTTATTACACAAAATTAGGGATAAATTACATAAATTTATGACTAAATAAACAATTTGTCTTTGAACGATATTACATAAAACTATTCATTAAAACTGTGCTATTAAAAACTTCATTTCTTTCATAATGTACCCTGAGAATATTCATTACAAAGAGTTAAAAAAAAGCGAACTTGTTACTATTCGACAAAAAAAAAGTTCTGATATTACCATAAAATAGCACACGCTCAATGACTCAGATCTCCCCCCAGTTATTATAATGCGTCATTACACGAGACATCATTTCCACTAGATTTGACAGAGCTGGAATGCTTTTGACAGGCTGTCTGTACAATAAGGAATTAAAAACAATTAATTTTCAGATTAATTTCATAATTTCGCTGAATTGAAACAGAAATTAAGGATTCAAATTTTATGATCTTTACGCAATTTATTTTGCTTCTCGTGGGTATTAATAATCCAAATGGAAGAATATATGTATGGGAAAAGTAAATTTAAATGCAGTGATTAGTTGCTATAACTTAATTACAAATTAAATCACACTGATCAAGGCTGTAAAATTATAATATTGTCAAATGTTTTAAACTTCAAACTTAAGTGTGACTCAAATATCATCATGGAATAAATGCCCATTTTTAAGTGGTAATTTTTAATTAAAATGGTGAATCAGGACAAATTAAACTTAATATTAACAATTTTTGAATTTTAATACTTTGGTGATGGTCTTTTAATTAAATCGAGTTAATATTATTTTCACAAAAATATAGATTTCACGCAAATGCACACACACAAAAAAACATCTCTTTACAATTACAGTTTCAAAATCCTGTACCTTCTCACTTCAGATCTCTTTAAATAAAATCCTAATCTGCATATATCATTGTTCCTTTGCAAAAAAAAACGTTCTACAGAACAGTCTATATAAATAATGTTTCTCTAGATATTACTCAAAATGTGATTTGGAGAGAGCTCCCTACATATAAAATTACATGCATTACTTCATTATATTATGTCAGCTATTCTCAAACTTTCAATATTTACGACCCAATTTTCAGTCATAATTTTAAACACGCTCCATTTCATACAATAAGGATGTACTGCATGCAATTTTTATCATAAACCGTACAAATTATCAAGATAAGTATTAAATATTGTACACATAATTTTGTGTCACTAATAATTATTAAACTTGTTTTTAAGTTAGTATTGAGAGATTAGCTATCAAACACAGTGTGAACTACTAATACATTTATAAGTATATTATATCAATGTAAATGTATATTTTATTATTTTTTTACTATGAGAATTTTTTGTTTTGCTTCCTTTCAGTAAATATGTAACTTATTCTCGACTTTTCAATATGCTTGCGCCCCCTTCGCATGGTTATCGCGTCCCACAGTTTAAGAAACCCTGTATAACATCATTAAAAATTAGAAAGAGCCTTCAAAAAATAAAATTTATCATTTTAATATATAAAAGCTCAGCATAACATTGTGAAAATTGAGGTGTATATAATACAATGATTTTAATGAGCTGACACAGACGAAAGTTAGCTGTATAATAAATGTGGATAAATGCAAGATAGTTAAATTAAAACATAATAAGAATATGAATACTTTTTTACCTGAAAAAGTTTAACGAATTCAAATTTTTCATATAAACTTATATTACCCTAAACAAGACCCTAACACTTAAATTAAAAACTTACAACAAAGCAAAACAGAAATCTCTCTGAAGAGTCCTCATAAAAAGAGATCTGCCCTGAACAGCTTAACTGCAAAACAAACGTCACTGGAAGGTATCTTCACCATATTTTTCCAAACTTTAGGCCAATCATTTTAAAAAGCACAATTGCCAATAAAAATGATGCGTAATTTTCCAGCCTCGAGGATATAAGACGTGTGTCAAACACACGCGATACAATTCACAATGCAATTCGATTTATTGCTAGTTAGCTTCGTCGCTATAGGAAACAACTATTTTCTGTTAGATTAAACCGCATACGAACGTTTCTAGAATGATCAGAAATTAAAAACATATTACTTTTATTTTTCAATTTCAAAAAAAATACGAACATACAAACACGATCAAAGCATACAATATATTTACCTTTTCACTCATTTATATTTTACAAGAAAATAGGCACAGATTAAATTAATAACTTTATGAATAAAAAGGAACTGCAGAGACGTTTATTTCAAGAGTTATAAAATTACATATGCAAACCTTCTGAAACAAAGATACTTTTTTTAAAACTAAATAATAGTCTAAATCCATAGCACTTATTAAGATTGAATCAATCATACTTACAATAAATAAATGGTAATCGAAACTTCGTTAAAATTGTTTGCATGGTTAGAATTCTGAGTCACCATACTATCAGTGCACTTTATAAGTATAATCATGCGACGTAATACATAAAAAATAAATAAATTTTTCTTGGATTTGTCAGTGTATCATTTATTTAAAAAAATGGTACATCCACCTATATTTCTTACATTCCTTTTAAAAAAATGTGTGGTTATTTCAGGTAAAAAACATTCGTTTTGTACGTTTCTGTTATGTACGTCTCTTTCCTTTTGAGTAATAGGAACATGGTGATACTTTGTTCTATTTGGTTTAAATTGTTCTTAATTTAAGTGTCTATAAAGTAGAAAAATAACGCAGGAGTATATCTTTATTTTTCATATATATTTATTTTTGCAAGTATGTTTTATGGTACCGTTGGCTGTTACAAGAACTTAAGTATCTGACAAATACTTTAAGTAGACGTTAATGTTTTCCAGCATTTAAGAATATTACCTCATATATAACTGTAATTAAATGAAATTATACTTTTAAAATTATTCAAATTTATGACGTGCCTTATTCAGTTTTATTGCTTTAGATTTTATTCTTATATTCAGAATTTTGGTAATTAATTTCTTATAAAAAATGTTAACATAGGAGAAATCGAGAGATGATTGTTCATTTTAAAATGTATGCAAAAATATAAGTAATATTCTGCTTCAGATTGAGATTATATATATATATATATATATGTCAGGTTTGAAAAGTTTAGATTCAAAATTAAGGAAGTAATAAATGAAAATAGAGCGAACTCTTTACCATCGCGTAAGGATTTGTGGGTAAATAAGCCTGTTAAAAGGTGCAACGAGCGCTGACGAAGGCGAACGCATACTAGAAAGGGTTTGGCTGGTGTCTCCTCGCTGAGAGGTTGTTTTTATACCAACCGGTTGCGCGGCAAAAGGTCCGCCATATTAGATTATATATGATGGAAGCGTAATAAAGGAATATTGTGAAGATGATGCCCTCCTCATTTTACCAGCAGGCCTGGGGCCTGTCATATATATATATATATATATATATATATATATATATATATATATATACAGTACAGTCACATTAATGTGACCATCTGTCAAAAGCCAGAATAACCACCTTTCGCAGAGTGGACTGCGGCGAGACGTGCAGGAAGAGAGTCACTTAGGTCCCTGAAGGTGTTCTCTGGGATGTTGAGCCATGCTGACTCTAATGCCGTGGCCAGCTGCTCTAGATTACGCGGTTGAGAATCCATGGCGCGAACAACTCGATCGAGATGGTACCACAGATGCTCGATTGGGTTTAAGTCAGGTGAGTTTGCTGGCAAGGGGAGGACGGTAAACTCATCCTGGTGCTCTTCGAACCACGCACGTACACTGGCAGCTGTATGGCACCTCGCATTGTCCTGCTGGAAGATGCCATCATCCTGAGGAAAAACAATGCGCATGTAGTGGTGGACATGGTCCGCAAGGACAGATGCGTACTTGTATTGACCTATCGTGCCTTCTACAATGATCAGTGAACCCAGAGAATGCCAGGAAAACATTCCCCAGACCATAATGATCCCGCCTCTAGCTTGGACCGTTCCGGCAATGGTTGCAGGGTGGTTCCTTTCAGAGGTTTCGCGCCTTATACGCCAACGTCCATCTGTCCGATGGAGCATAAAACGCGATTCATCTGAAAACGCTACATGTCGCCACTCTGTGGACGTCCAGCTGCTGTACTGGCGTGCAAATTCTAGCCTTCGTCGTCGATGAACAGCAGTCAGCATAGGTACACGAACCAGGCGTCTGCATCGGAGGCCCACACGCAGCAATGTTCGCTGAATAGTAGTTTGGGAGACACTTTTGGTAGCCCCTTGGTTCATTTTGGTGGTCAGTTGCTCAACGGTAGCCCGTCTATCTGCCCGAACACATCTCCGCAACCGTCGTTCGCCTCTGTCATCTATGGCCCGTGGTGAGCCACATTTGCCACGTCGCTGATTTTGAACAGTCCCATTTTGCATTGCACGGTACACTTTTAACACGGTGACATGCTAACAGTTCACAAACTCAGCCGTTTCGGAAATGCTTCCACCCTTGGCCCGAAAGCCAATAATCATGCCCTTTTGGACGTCGGATAAATCGCTTCGTTTCTGCATTACGCAACGATTGAAATGTTTTCCGAAGCCCTCACACACCCTTTATATTCGCTCAACTGCACTGTGCTGCCACCTGCTGTGATTGGTTATTTAACTCTAAAGTGGAAAGTACGTGGTGGTCACATTAATGTGACTGGACTGTGTATATATATATATATATACTGGTGTGCAAAAATTAAGGACGAGAAGGTTTTTTTAATATAACTTTGTACAAAAGCTTTCCAATCAACACATTTAATACCGTAAGATCCCCAATACGTAAGGACATGTGTAATGTAAGCAACAACTACTAAAAGAGAAATCAGAGGGATAAAAAGAAGCTTTATTGAAAAAGCAGCATGGAGCGCAATGCGACTGAAGGCATCCCTGTGATGGGTGTCCAGCAAGAAACATCCGGTCTTTAGTAGAGGATATGATCTCCCCTGACTGCTAGGCAGGTTTCACAGCGTCTGACCATGCTGAGAATGAGGGTGTCAATGAGTTGTTGAGGCATTGCTGCCCATTCGTCTTGCAGCGCCAATCGAAGCTCCCGAATCGTTACTGGTGGTACGGTACGAGCTGCCAAGCATCTGTCTAGAAAATCCCATAAAAGCTCGATGAGATTGAGATCCGAGAGATTGTGCCGGCCAATCCATACGTTCAATATCCTCACTATCTAAGACCTTTTAGGCAGCTACTGTGTGATGACATGGTGGATTGCCGTCCATGAAAAGGAACTGCAGTCCCATAGCGCCACTAAAAAGATGCACATATGGAAGAATAATCTCGTTACAATAACGGGTCCCGTTGACTGAACCTAAGTCGAAGATGTGAAGGTCTATACGACCTCCAAGCATGATGCCTCCCCAAACGAGAACACCGCGACCTCCATATCTGTCCCTTCCAATGATGTTCGAGGGATGATTGCGGCTGCCCCGCTCTCTCCAGATGAGTATGCGATGAGAATCGCTACTCAAACTGAATCTGCTCTCATCTGTAAAGAGTACTCGTCCCCATTCATTGTCTCTCTAATTCCGGTGTTCCCGGCACCACAGAGAATGCCTTCTCTGATGGGCAGGATTTAAAGGTACACACCGTACAGGGAGTCGTGCAAACAGACCACCACCGTTCAGTCTTCTGGCCACGGTAAAACGTGATATCGGTCGTCCAGTCGCCTGTGCCGTGTGTCTAGTGATTTCTCCGGCTGTCTGCCGCCTGTTTCTTCTGGCCTGTAAGACAATGTACTGGTCATCTGCGGGTGTGGTTCCTCGTGGACGACCACTACTGAACCCCTGATAGCTGTTCCCGTAGTTTCAAATTGTCTACAAAGTCGTGAAACGATGCTGTGAGCAATTCCGAACTCTGCAGCCACACTTGTCACACTGCGGCCTTCCTCCAACTTCCCAATGATTCGACCTCGAGTAAAAGCATCCAGTTGTCGTCTAACAGATTGATTATTCGCCATTTCTCGCTGAGGCAGCAACTCGGTGTGAATTTAACTGCTATACGGCATGCAATCTCTTTGCCAGAAATACTGATCTTACACCGACAACAGGCTTTATACTACTCAGACACTCCTCCATTACGTCGACCTGCATATATGCGCATGTGCTACCGTACATCACCTTACTTAATTTCCTGATTGGTCTTTCTGTCCGCTCTGCCTCTTCGTTCAGCTGATATGCTAATTTTTCGACTTCGTCCTTAACTTTTGCACACTAGTATATATATATATATATATATATATATATACACTGCTGGACAATTTCTAAGGACGGATCACAAATTGCTATGTAGCATAACATTAAGCGAGACATGAGGCCTAGTAGGATAAAATATAGTTGCCACACTGTTCAGACATTAGAATAAAGAATATTTAAATGTTTTGGAAAGTACAAAAGCTGTGAAACATCTGAAAGAAGAAAAAAAATGTTCATTTGATCTGCGTACGGAGAAATGGAACAATGCATCTAAAAGTCAGCAGGCACCTTAAAGAAAGGTATCCGTACGGGATATGTCCACCGTGGAGTGTGATTCAACATTCCACACGTATAACCATACTTTGCACAGCATTATCCAGCAGCTGTTGAGGCAATTTATCCCATTCCTCTGTGAGTGCTCGGATGAGAGTGTTCTTGTTTGTCGGAGGATAGTTTCGACCAGCAACTTGCCTCCCCAAAGCATCCCACACATTTTCAATGGGGTTTAGATCTGGAGAATGCGCTGGCCATATGAGACGTTGAATACCCTCGCTGTTTAGACAATTCTGAACAGCGAGTGTTCGATGACATGTTGCGTTGTCGTCCATAATATCAAATTTATCACCGACAGCACCACGGGAAAGACGAACATGAGGAAGTAGAACTTCATCAATGTATCGTTGGCCTGTCATAGTCCCATTTGCAACCATATGTAGGCGCGTGCGGCCATTGATCAAGATGCCGGCCCACACCATGAGACTGCATGTCGGATATCGGTCCTTTTGCAGGATATTTTCTGGACGATAAGCAGTACCACTCTCGCGCCAGATCAGTTGGCGTCTACAATCCGATGACAGACTGAACCTACTCTCATCTGAGAATAGTACGCGTGCCCAGTCCTGATCAGTCCAATTTTGATGCTCACGACGCCATTGCAAACGAGCAGTATGGTGCTGTCTGGTCAATGGGACACACACAACAGGTCTGCGTGCGTATAGTCCTCCTCCCCTCAAACGTCTGGCAACAGTTTATCAGAAGATCTGCTTTCCTGAGGCAGCAAGAAACTGATTTGCCACCTGCTGAGCTGTGGTGCGCCTGTTCCTTTTTGCTGATAGGACGATATATCTGTCTTCTACAGGCGTCGTACTTCTAACACGACCTCCCCCGTGCCGTCTACTACACATTCCAGTAGTATTAAATGACTTCCACAGCCGTGAAACAAAGCTGTGAGCGATGTCGAACTCCCTGGCAACATGTGTTATTTTTCGCACTTCTTCGATCTTTTCAATAATTCGGCCACGCAAAAAATCATCTATGTGATGTCGGGAAGACATGCCAAAAATTTTAAGTTCGTCTATTACATCGTTCCTGTAAAACTTTGACTTGAAACAACAACTGTCCACACGCTTCAAAACCTTTAAAACTCTTATGAACGCTATCACGTGATGAACAGACGTGGAAAAAAAATTTGCATACTCATACTTCTTCTTACTAATATCCCGCACTTTTTCTAATTTTCCACATTTTGCTTCCTTTCATTTTGTGGTTGCTATGGATTATAGTGTTATCCGTCCTTGGCAATTTTCCAGCAGTGTTTATATATATGCTACGTATAAATTAAAGTTTACATAGTGCAACATTTGCTGACTGTTTCAAAAATAAACGTTTAAAATCCTTTCAAAAATGCAAATTACGGTTGTTAATTTCTTCATTTTATTGGAAAAGGTTTATGGAATTTATTAAAATTCATCAAATACATCAAAATATATCGTTATAAAAATATATCGTTTAGAAAAAGATGTTGTGAAAGTTTTATAGAATATAAATAATTTTTTTTAAAAATTAAAGAGATTGATAAGAACATACGAGTGTATGTTTAAGAAATAAATTTTAAAAGTTATTATATTTACTTTCTCTTAGCATCATATAATGTGTGACCTTTATTCTACTATAGGGTCTTAGGGTAACAAGTGATTTTTGTCCTAGTTCACACATACTCACCATTTAAATGCTAACAATTTGGTGTTTCATTGAAAAAAACAATAAGAAAAAAGATCCATTATGAAGAAATATCCAACAAAAGTACGAGGACTATCTGAAACGTACCTGATCTTTGGTTGGAAAAAAAATATGTTACGTGTCGAACCCAAGTCTTCTGTTTTCTTCTTGCGCCTCCATATACTTAGCGTCTCTTCTCCCTCCCTATCCTACCATTGTCGAAAACACTTCTGTTTTGGAATGTTTCTAATTAAAAAAAAACTTAAGTAAAGCTAATTACTGCAAAAAATAGTTAAAATATAACAATTGCAAAAATAAGGTTAAATAATTCACAAACTAATAGTTTGTATCGAGCAGTACAGTTTGTGACCTAATTTAATTGCTCTTTTCAAGAATACATATTAAATTAATAGTCCAACTAGAATAAAATTAAAAACAAGGTATTTTTTCAATAGACTCTTAGTTGAGCAAAAAGCTATGGACAATTTTAATGTGAAAGCTTCCGTTATGGGCGTCTTGAAGTTAATAATCTATTTTAGATTATCTCATTAATTAATTTATTAGAATCATAATTTAATTCTCTGTGTTTCTCAAACTGTAGGGAGCACCGACAAGGGGGAGAAACCCTACAAGGGGGCACGAGCTTATCAGAAAGTCGAAAATAAGAGATTATTTTTTTAAAAAAAATTATTAATTTACTGAAAGCAAGCAAAAAAAATGCGTTTTGGCATAATAAAAAATAAAGTACACATTTACTTTGATATAATACACTTATAAATGTATAAGTACTGCACAAAATGTGTTTCAAAATTAATTTAACAATATTAAGTTAAGAGCAAGTTTAATAATTACAAGTACCAATGGGCATGTCATAAAATAAAATACAGAATTTAACATTTATCTTGATAATTTGTATGGTTTATAATTAGAGAAGTACTGTAGCTTTACGTCAACGTATATTATTATTGAATTCAATACATTGTTATTATATGCAGGGGGTCGCGAGGAAACTTTTGAAAATTGGGTCGCAAGTATAGAAAGTTTGAGAAGCACTGCTTGAAAGGCATGCATATAGTTCAGTGCTTCTCAAACTTTCAATACTGGCGCCCCCCTTTTCAATCACAATTTTTTCGCGCCCCCCTTATACATTAATAATGTACTGAATGCAATAATAATGCACTTTTACGATAAATCAACAATATTTATTATAAACCGTACAAATTCATGACATAAGTATTAAATTTTGTATATGTTACTTTTAAGCAAAAAAAAGTTAAGTAATAGGATAATTACTAAGTTATTTTTCCTTTCTCTGATTTTTAAATTGGGGTGGTTGCTTAGAAGACAAAATATAGATATATCAGCTAAATATAGAAAATGAACTCAGAGGGTCAATTTCTTATCTTAAAACTCCTTTCAAAAACTTTGCTCTGTAAGACAAGCCCATGGAAGTAGCTAATAATTATTAAACTTGTTCTTAATTTAGTATTAATTAATTAGGCATAAAATACTCTGTGCACCACTCATACATTAAAAGCAGTGTTTCTCAAACTTTCAATACTGGCGACCCAATTTTCAATCATATTTTTTGTCGTCGTCCCCCTGTACAACAATAATGTATTTACTGCAATAAAAATGCACTTTGAGAGAGAGACGCTAAAGTTACAATACGATCTTAATCATAAAGCGTACAAATTAATACGATAAGTATATTAAATTTTGTGTATATGTAACTTTTAAGTAATATATATTTTAAGAAAATTACTTAAAATATATATTACTTAGAATTATGTTATTTTTCTTTCTCTAATTTTTAAATTGGAACAGATCGCAAAATGATGTATTTAATTAAAGATTTATTTCCTTCAGCATTCATTTCTCAAAGTACAAATGTCATTAGAAAAATAGTCTAGTCATATCCATCACATCTGGCATTATAGGGTACGTTTGCGTGAGTCTGGGCAACCTATCGGACGTCTGCGCAAAACATGTAAAAATGCTTTTCCTCGTACAATTCCAGTCAGTTTTGGTCGACTCGATACTCCTATAGCTACCGAATCTAGCTTGAATGTACATTTTTTTAATTTCCACGTTAATTGTAATTCACGGTAATTAAGTATTTACGGCAGTAGTTTAAAACAATATCATACATACATTTTTAAGTCGTAAGCAAACATTCGACCATAATAAAGAATCAACAAGTACACAGACAAACGAGCATGGTTCCAAAAATTAAATCAAGGCGATCTTCTCAAAAATACTTGAATTTTGGATTTACCACTACTGAAGTAAATGATGGAAAAAAAGCCCCAGCTCGATATGTGTTAAAACTTACAAATATGTAGAACAACATGTGAAAGTTGTTTTTAAAACATGTAAAATCATTTAGCTATGTTGGCAATGAATTTTAAAAAGTATTTTCTGGATGAGGACAGCTTGGTAGCAAGTTACGAGTGGATTAGGGATCTATTTCAAGATACTCCAGAAAGGCTCTCAACTTCCGAAGAAGAAATCTTCATAGATTTCACATCCAGTGAAAAATTAAAAGGCAATTTTGTAATAAATCGCTCTTTGAATTTGGGGTAGAGGTGGATGAGGAATTATTTGTACTGAAAACAAAAGCACTTCGTATACTATTACCATTCTCAACATCCTACCTTTTTCAAACCGGATTTTCTGCAATGGATGCCTTGAAGACAAAATATAGATTTCAGCTAAATATAGAAAAATAACTCTTTAAGTGTCAATTTCTGATATTAAACCTTCCTTTGAAAAACTTTCCTCTACAAGACATACCCGTGGAAGTCCCTAAAAATTATTAAACTTGTTCTTAATTTAGTAATAAGATTGATTGATTGAATATTAACGTCGCACTGTTCAGCTGCACGAGGGCTTTTGACGACGGACCACGTAATTTTGAACCATGGTCAAGTGACGTGGATGACACCTGAGCTGGCACCCCTCTCTCCTAACTACCACACCACACCAACGGGCAAACGTTTCAACTCTCAACAGATTTAACGTGCATCGCTGCCCTACACGGCGGATCTTTAGTGGTACTGGGATCGAACTCGTGACAAGGCAAGCCACGATCCGATACCTATACCACTCGGCTACCGCGGCCAAATTCAGCAATAAGAAATTATTTATAAAATACCTTCTTCAGTACTGATACATCAAACGTATACTGGCTGAAACACCGACTCTTCGCACGAGTTCATTTTTTAAAAAAATAAAACATTATTCTTGATATAATAGCTGAACTTTAAGGAGAGTAAAACTGTGTGCACACGACATTGTATACAAAAATGTGAAATGATTTTTTTTAGATAAATGCTATAATTGTAAATAACTGTTTAAAAGAACTGTAATTTTAAACCTCACACAATTAGCATTTAGAATTAATGTTAAATTATGAAAAAGAATATAAAATTCCGATGAAGAATAATTGTGTTACTTTTTAACATTTAAAGCGAGAAGACTTCAAAATGTTTTAACCAGGGAGCAGGCGCGTACTCGATACTAACATTAATGGTAGTGCGGGGGGACTCAGTCACCCCAATCATTTGTTTAGAATTATTTTTAATGTACATGATACAAATCGGAATTCTAGTGAATATTTTAATTTATAGAAAGTATACTTACCTTCTTTCAAGGACTACTCAATTCTTTGATGATTTGAGAAAAAATCCAATAAAACTGAACTAAAATGATTCAAAAGTACAAGACCATAATAAAGGACGCAAATCAGAAACTTTTCAATTATCCTACAGAAATGTTAAACCGATGAATTCTTTTCCAAATATCGCAAAACTCAATTATTTACAATTTCCCTAAGCGAAAAGCAAACGCATAAAAGATGGGAGGGAACTAATATTGATAATAACCATACCATAAGATTGAAGGTCAATCAAATGATTAGCAAACGTACTATGCAGCCTGGCTGAAAAGTGAATCATGACTTCCTTTTTTTTTTCTACAACTAATGTACAGTATTTCAATAATAATTACAGTGGTGAATTGTTTATCTTCTTAGAATTTTTCTCAGGGTCTGGGTTTCGTTTATTCTTTTAACGAGTAATATTTTATGTTAAAACGTAATAAAAAAATCTCTCATTGAGGAAATACAGCAAATAAAACAAAATGTTTTTTTTCTCTTTAATTTGGTTTTGGGATCAAAAATAGCTATTTGATGACGGAAAAAAGCCAGATAATAAACATAAATTATGTCAGTGTTGTTGTGTGTATTTTTTTTTTATGGAAGAAAGCATTTTTTTTCTCTTTCCGGTTATTTTTTTTAAAAAAAATCTTTAAATTTTCGATACGCTCGCGCCCCCCTTGTAGGGTCATCGCGCCCCCCCAGGGGGGGCGCCCCACACTTTGAGAAACACTGATATAGTTAAAAATCCCTCAAAGAGATATAAGATGAGCGACATATATGAAACATATAAAAGTTAATGCATTAATAAAATATATTAACATAATTGTTTAACTTCTAATAAAATAGTTCCTTCACAATTTTATGTAGTTAAGATGGCAATTGCATGCAGTACAAAAAAGGGCCTTTCTTAAACTTCTGCATTAACGACAACTTGTAAAAGAGTGACAGAGAAAATTGCTTTTTTTATTACTAAACGTATTTTCATAATAAAATCTGTAACGCGGAAACATTTGAACGTAATAGAATAAACAGTTAAACTAAATACAACAAATTTTTATTTCATTTCCCGAAATTATTTCAGTTTAAAACACATGCAAATAGTTAATATTTATTTTAAGTTGCACTATACCTTTTAGAAAGGGAATAAATATCCGGTGATAGTCGTTTATTATGTCCAAATGATGCACTATTAATTTTTTGCATAATATGTTATGATTTCCTGCTCTTTAAAACAAAGGCTTAGTTACAAATGTCTGCATTTTTCTATGTTGCATAATTATATCAAATGCAACTTCTGTGTTTTTATGTACGGGCAATTTTCCCATAAAATTAGTATTTTACTCTTACTTGATTTTCCTTTATCAATAAACTCGGCTCTTCTAATCATGGTTGATCATTTTTCATTTAAGATTTTTTTTTTTAATTAAACTACATTTTCAATTACACTAAAGTGTTTTCCCCTAAGATTGATTTCCCTAAAAAGTATAAATCACCCTCTACTATCAATATACACTCTGTCGCAAAAAAATATATGCACCCAGAAGAAATCAAGCTACAATCACGAAACTGGACAAGAATGTAGTCTGGTAAGAGATATGCAAATGATTAAAATTTCGAAGCCAATGAGACAAGGCTAAGTGTGCTATGCGCATATTAGTTGCGCAACTGGGAGAGTTTAAAAGCATGAGTACGAGCGCCATACGGCTATCCAAACGAATCTGATGACTTTGATAGACGATATTGAGACTTAGGATGCCTCTAAGACGTAACCGGCGGCAGTACGAGCAGCTGACGGACTTTGATAGGGGCCGTATAATAGGCCTCAGAGAAGCAGGTTGGTCGAATAGACGTATCGGCCGCCACCTCGGTCGGAGCGATATGGTAGTTGCTCGGTGTTGGCAACAGTGGATCACAGAAGGTAGAGTGTACCGTCGCGGATGGTCAGGACGTCCCAGGAACACAAATGATCGCGAGGATCGTGCAATCAGAAGAGTGGCCACTTCGGCACCAACAACGTCGCTAGCATCGATTCAACGCCACTTACCTCCTTCCAGACATCCAGTGCCATCAAGAGAAACCATAAGGAGACGACTGACCGAAGTTGGCTTCAGGAGCCGACGTCCGCTAAGACGCTTACCACTGACCCCACATCATAGGCAGTGTCGACTGGATTTTTGCCGACCTCGGGCAACTTGGAGTGTGACAGACTGGAGACGTGTCATCTTCAGTGATGAATCCCGATTCAGTCTCAGTGCTGATGACCACCGCACACGTGTCTGGAGGCGCACCGGCCAGCGATCCGATCCAGCATTTATTGTCGAGCGGCATACAGCAATTTCACAAAGTGTGACAGTGTGGGGAGCAATTTCTTGGGACACACGATCATCTTTAGTGGTCCTTCAAGGCACTTTGACAGCTCGCAGATACGTGGACGATATTTTAACGCCGATTGTGCTACCCATGCTATCAAGTCGCCCAGGTGCCATTTATCAACAGGATAATGCTCGTCCACATCTCCCAACAATGTCTTCAAGGATATGACGTCCTACCATGGCCTGCCAGGTCACCAGATCTTTCGCCAATAGAGCATGTCTGGAACGCGCTGGGAAGGCAACTGCAGCCGTCCCGAGATACAGGAGAATTAACTGCGCAGATGCAAAGACTATGGCAGGATCTTCCACAGGGGGTCATAAGTGATCTAATTGAATCGATGCCACGCCGAATTTCGGCTTGTATAGCTGCCAGAGGTAGCTTTACTACTTACTGATTTTTAACCTTTTGCAAGCTGTAACCGCTTAATAAAATGATATTTTGTTCTGAATTTTTAATCATTTGTTTATTTTCATATACACTACATGCATACCAAATTTCGTGAATGTAGCTCAATTTCTTCTGGGTGCATATATTTTTTTGCGACAGAGTGTATATATAAGTAACTCCCTTAAACATTTCTATTTCTTACAATTTCCTATGCCTAAAACAAACTAGTTAAATAGATATGTAAAAAGAAGTATTTTCATTAATCATTTCGCAATATGAAATTCATTCAAAAATAACATCTTTCCACAAACTCGAGCTGAAAATTTCTCATTTTACTGGCATCAATTATAGATGTGTTTATTGAGTGGTTCATTGTTGTTTCATCGTTATTGCATAGCAATGCCTCCAAAACGACAAAGTATTGGCCGTCGCATAAATAGAGAAAAGAAAGAAAAGAAGATGCAAAAGAAACACAGATAAACAAAATGAAGGAAGTAAATTGCGTGTGTCACAGTTCCATGCTACTGAATCATCTTAATAAGGCAAAGCGGGATATGAAACTAGTCAAGTAAGGAACAGACAAATGTTGGCATGTGTTGATTTTTACTGGTGTTGTTGGTCCAGTTAGTGTTGTTGAAAGTATGAATAAAGTTTGTGTAATCTATAAAATATTAAAATTAAAAAAAGAATCTACTGAAATATGGTTTTAATAATAAAATTAAATTTCCAGTTTTATGTACACCATTTGAGCAATCGTGCTTATTGTTTTCAGGTGCTACAATACAATCAAAGTATTTTTTGAATAACATAATAAAACTTTAACACGTGTTTCAATGACTTCGCTTGGTACAACAAATGCAATGTTAGGGAATTAAATGTCAACTGGAAGCAAAATCACATCTACTAAAATGATTATTTATAGCTGAATGCAACGTCTTATAAATTTATCTTGTCGTGAACTCTCACTCATGAAAGTGTGAGGGTTACCCAAAGGAAAATGTACATTTGTAAAATAAAAGCTTTTATATTATGACTATAAAATCACTATTTAAAGTTGACCTAAATAAGAACAGTCGTCGCGACAATTAGATCCACAGCAATACTAGGCATCCGAAATAGACCTGTCGGCCTTTCCTCTTGAACTCCGATAATTTCAATGATTATATTGCTAAAACCTCCGTAATCTCATATACATATATATAGAAGATGCTAAATATGTAAAAAAATGTATTCATTTATACGCTGTTTTAAATAACAGTTCCAAACATAGTCGGATAGCTTATTGAATTACAAATTTAACAAAACTTCTTATGGATAGAAAATTATCAAGTGTTATACCATTTTGGGATCTGACCAAAATGGGTCATCTTTTGAAATAACTGATATCTTGAGTATTAAGTTATGTATTTTTTCTTTTTATGGAAAGATAAATTTATGTGACATCATTTTCTAAACAAAAAAGATATTCAGACGAACACTACATTACATTTAACTAAGCCAACAAAGATTTTTTCCCACTTTGTGGCTGGGATTAATGTCGTGGCTATGTAAAATCATGTTATTGAAAAACTCACTGTGCAATTGTGAAGTGTGTGGTAACAGTACCTAATGACGTGATGGTGGGTGTCAAATTTTCACATTTTCAAAAATTTTCTAATCATTATTCAGCAAAATTGTATGGATTATTTCATTTATTTTCCTCAGAACTGATATGAACTCCCCCCACTTACCCCTCTACCCCTTTGAATTTAAGTTTTGAGACACCCTGCATACTTTGTATAGTATAAATTTGTAAATTTAGTGATATGTTTAAAACTTAATATTAGGCAATAATGTTCAAATTATTCTGAGATAAATAAAATTAAATACTTAACATTTAATGATAAAAAAAAATATTTTCTTCTGTTTTATAATACAGTCGAACCTGTTTTTGTAGCTCCTTTTTTATGCGATTTCCTTTTTGTGCGATTTTTTATGTGCGATACTTTTTTTTATCCATTGTATGAATTTCAATGGCTTTGGCACCATGTAATGTTTCTTTTCTATTTACTAGTGGCGTAACGGAGAATGTTAGGACACTTTCCCCCTGAAACTCAGGTTTTGCCTTTAATATTTTATAAATTGGATAAATACGAATTTAGCGTAAGTCAGGCCTTCGGCTCCTAGAGTCCTGCCCCCCTCCCCCCGTGATGGGGTATACGTTACGCCACTGAAATGTATACACTTCAAGACACTCTGTTGATTTATTATGAACAATCTCTCGACAATGTGCATTCAGTTGCTTTGTCTCCACGATCCAGCAGTCCACGCTTGATTGGAGACGAAACCTTCAATGACAGTGAAATCATCAATAATTTGATAAATTATGAAGACTTACAAGATGCCGGATTCTTTGAGAGCGGATAAACATATGCATTGATCCAACTTTACAATAAATAAGAAAAGCATTTTCTTAAAAGAGATACCAATCATGTATAGCTGGTTATAGTGACATTCATAAGCAACTGACCACCCCTCCTTAGTCCCAAAAACTTATCTCTTACTTTATTGACAAAAGATAAATCAATTGAAATTGCACGTTCAAGTGACGAAAGCGATTTTGAACTAATTCATTACATGACTTTGGATTACGATGAGTAGCGATGAATTATGTATGTGCATTTTAAAACCATATCCGTATATACATTGCTGGCCACCGTAAATGCAATACCCTGAAGGAAGCATGCAAATAACATGAAATTTACAACATGCGTTAGCAGAGGTGAGATATGCAAATGATTAGAATTTCAGCGCAGACACACATCACGCGTGCCTGTGGCACCACCTCAAAGTGCTATTTAAGGCTTAAAGATTTCGACGATTTCAAGTTCGGCAATTGTGTTTTTCTTGTGGTTTTTTCGAAAAACGATCAGTTGTGTCTCGTAGAAAACAGCGATGAGCTTTTGATCAAGTATCCGAGTTCGATAGAGAAAGGATAGTGACCTACCGAGAGAGATTGTGGATTACCTTTCAGAGAAACCGGTAGTGGTGTTGGACGAAACCAGATAAATGTAATGCGGATATATGAACGTTGGATGCAGGAAGATACGACGGATCGACGTGGTCGATCCCATCCACCTCAGTGCACCACTTAACGTGAGGACAGGCAAATTGTGCGCATGGCAGCGATGGATCGCTCAATCACGTGACGAACCGTAGCACAGCACATTGAGTGTGAAACGCATCAATCAGTGTCTGCGCGTACCATTCGACGCTATTTACAGCAGAATGGTCTGTCTGCAAGACATTCATTGCTTGATCTACCTTTGACGCAGAACCACAGTCGTCTCCGCTGCCAATGGTGCGATGAAAGAAGGATGTGTGCTGCAGAATGGAATGAAGTTGTCTTTACTGACGAGTCACGCATCTGTCTGCAACACCACGATGGTCGGATTCGAATCTGGAGACACCGTGAGGAGGGGATGCTAAACAGCTGCGTTATGCACAGCCACACTGGTCCTGCACCGGGTATTATGGTACTGGGCGGTATTGGATATCACTCTCGCATTCCTCTAGTACGCATTGCCGGTACTTTAAACAACCAGCGCTACTTCTCCGAGGTGTTGGAGCCAGTTGTCCTTCCTTACCTTCAGGGCTTGGCAACAGCCATATTTCAACAGGATAATGCGTGACTACACGTTCACGCATTGCCCAAAGGTTCTTCGTAAATCACAAGATTGAATTGCTTCCCTGGCTGGCTCGTTCTCCGGATATTTCACCGATAGAAACCAAGTGGTCCATGGTTGCTCAACGATTGGCCCAGATTACACCCCAAGCTGCCACACCAGATCACTTTTGGCAACGTGTGGAAGCTGTTTGGTCTTCTGTACCCCAAGAACATATCCAAAGTCTCTTTGAATCAATGCCGAGGCGTGATGCAGCGGTGATCTTCAACAATGGCGGTTTCCCTGGTTACTGATTCTGGCAGAAACCACACTTCACAGAAGTCTAAGTTTAATCATTTGATGCTTGGTCAACATGTTATCTACAAAATAAATTTTGTTGTGCTATCTCTTGTCTTTCTTGGTGTTGCATTTACCGTGGCCAGCAGTGTACAATGAAAAACTATATGTTTTTAATATGTTTCCATGTGTAATATTTAATTATTTATTTTGTTATGGAAGTGCTCTTACATTAATTTCGTAAATAATTGGAATATTTTAGAAACGCGACTTTTTTATGCGGTTCCTATCCACTGCATAAAAAAATGTTTTTTGTAGTATTTCCACGAATTAATTTGTTATATGTAAGAATTTATGAAATTTGTGAATATTTTTGTGCTATTTTTTGTATGCGGTCCCTATCTACCGCACGAAAACAGGTTCAATTGTATATATATCATAACATTGTGAAGTTGGAATTGTGTGGATGTATCAATATATAGCTTAATGCCTAATCGTATTACATTAAGCTTTGTATTCAAAACAAGTGCAGGCGTAACTTATGGATCGACTTAACGATTAGAAGTTATAGTTTTGATGTTTCTCGTAACTGCGTGAATGGAGATCATTAAATAAATGTACCAATGCGGATCATTACCGGTGCAAGCTGCTTCATTTATTACCGTAGATTAAAACGTTCACAGTTCATTTACTATACAAAATATCGATCAGTTGTTTTGTACCCAGCGTTACAGGATAATATTTGTTTCATGTAACTGCAGGATGTATTCTTGTTAATTCAATTTTCAGAGAGAGACTAAAATGTTTAATAAACAAGAATACTTTAAATAAAATCATTCATCAACACTTCTGTGTAAGTACTATTCATTTATCTGCCCAAACTTTCAGAATTAAAATGTATTTTCAAATAATAATAAACACATTTTATATCTTTTCACTAATTTCTAAATCCTATTGCAATTCCTTTCAAATAAGATTTGAGTTTTTTTATTCTTTCAACTTTGATTAATAAAAAATTCTACTTAGTAAGACTATATGCAAAGCACATTAATTTTTGTGACTACCATGCACATGTAAATGCATGTGGGAAAAAAAGAGAGAATTAAATGTAAACATATTAATAAAATTCTATTATTGTTTTTAAAATGTAACGTTATAAATAATCTTCATTAACATACTTATCATATTTAGCAAAATATAAATAAGGGATGTAATATATGAACCTTTATGTTTGTACCTTAAACTCCAATTTCATTTCCAGGTCATAAGGATACGCAGCTGTAATTATTTTGTTTCCTGAAATATAATATATTTTTCACATAACATTAGCGAATAAAAATTGAGTGTAAAGAAAAAATGTAATGTGAAAATAAAGAGATCGCAATTAACTATTGTGAAATCATCGAACTATACTGATTATTATTTTTCCATAATCTTAATTACTTCTCAAAAATGAGTAATTTTACGCTTATTTATATTAAAAATTACTATGAAAGAGTATATCTGAATTCAGAACACTGTTTGTTAAAAGCCGAGGCTTCAGATTAATGGAAAATTTAGCCTCATATATGAAGTTTTTTGTTGCCTAAAAAGTTAGTGTATTTCTATTTGTGGTAATGGGACATTATTGATTTTATTTCTTTTGGTGACTTCCATTTTCACTTCTTAGAATCGTTTACTCAAATGTTCAAGAACTGAAATTAACTGTTTTCTAGTTTAATAAATAAATTTATTTTTAACACATTCAGAAAGAGTAAGTGATGTGTTGACTTACATTACTTCTAAGAGAACGTATTAGGTGCACAACACCATAGTATCTTTATGCAAAAACAAATTGACATATACGCAGATTTATATTTATCTTTAAGAAACCTGTTTATCATGTGGCTTGTGATAGTTATTTCACATAAATGCAACAAATATTATAGAAAACTAATCCAATTTTGAAAAATATTGGAGCTCATTGACGAATTTTATTATATTATAACTCTGCTTAAAAAACGCTTACTTGATATTGATTATTAAAGTAGCTTTGTAAAGTCACCAAAGAGTTATTGGCAACGGAAGTTATAATTTTGAATTGCATTTAAGTGGCCAGGATGACACATGAACTGGAACCCTAAACTACAAACTACGGTACCATGTTTAACGTAATAACTTAGAGTGTCAATGGATTTAATTTGCATAGATCGCTCTTTCAAGGTAGAAGCAGGTATCGCCTTGATGAGCTAGCGATCTTGCATTTAAGGTGACTGCTTACCTTCGGACCCAATTTTCTTATAAAAACAAATTTTTGTAACGAATTTAGTGTTTTTAGAAAGAAATATAAAAAAAATATATATAAATACATAAACAAATTTAAATAAATATTGTACTTTTAGAAAAATTGGTTGTTTTGAAAGAAATTTTACGAAATTTTTACTAAAGCGGGTAACACACTGTATAAAAATTTCTAATACAATTATCATACTTTTCCTCATACATATTAGGGTGTTATTCAAAATGTACCAAAATCTAAGAGAAGTATTAAAATACAAAAAAATACAAACAATTATACATAATAATCTGAAAATGTTGATATTTTAAAAGTTTTTCTTTATAAAAACTACCCTAAATAAAAAAAAATTACCCTGCAATAAGACTTATAATCCACTTTATGAAAAAATAGTATAATAAACATTCACACAAAATTTTAAAATGTTATCTGGTCTTGTTCTTAAGATATCATGTATCTAGTAAAGTGTTTCTTCCGAAAACCGAATTTTGAGAAAAAAGCATTTAAAGTTTTATCTTACTGCCCTTTTGCATAGAGTTATTTTTTTTTAATTACTGTAACTTTTTTTTCTATTTCACATAAGAAGTGTTTCTCAAATTGTGGGGCGCGCTCACCGGGGGAAGGCGCGGTAACCCTGCGAGGGGGACGGGAACATATTGAAAATAAAAGGTTTTAGAAAATATTTTTTTTGAAATGAAGTGAAACAAAATACTTATCTGACATAATAAAAATACACATTTACACTGATATAATTTATTTTTATCATCTGGTGATCATCAAAAATAAAAAATTCCACTTCAAACGCTCATTAGTCATGTTTGATCCTATAACCAAATAAAAAAAGACATTTTGTTTGCTTTATTGTAATTCAACGATGAGATATTTTTTATTACGTTTCTTTTAACCCCTAAGATACTACTTCTGATTACCATATACCTGACCTTCAAACTTTTTGGTATGTTTCACTCCGTCTCTTTTTCTTTTAGGAAAGTTGTAAATATAATATTTTTATGTTGCTTTTTTCCCATGTGAATGAGTTTTATGATATATGGATAAGAATATTGAGCACTTTAAGGGATTATTTGGCCAAGATGAACTTTTAAGAGTATTCTGAAACATATAATGTATAATGAAAAAGTTTTACACAACTATTTTTTAGAACATGCTACACTTTCCCTATGGACAATTTTGTGGTTTTGAATGCTGTGTTGTACGGCTTATTATGGTTCATAAACGTAAATGAGCAGAATATAAAAAAAAATGGGCATCTGTGATCCCTATTGAAGGAAGTTGAAACTGATCAAGCAATTGAAGAACCTGCTGAAATAATGCATATTAAAAGGATAGTGAAAGTAAATATGAGGAAAGCGATAGACATGAAACGTTTGAGTTCATTTGAAATTTTCAAATGCTGCCAAAAGATCTCTTTGAAGAAAACTATGAAGCCATAAATGTAGCACTTCGCCTTGTCAAAAAGACACAAGGAAGAAAAAGTTCAAAATGCTATTTGTAGATCATCAAACGACACAAAACTACAATAACGTGAACAAAATATGACAGTTTTGCTGGAAAATAACGTTCCTGTATTGTTACCGAAAATTGTCTGTGATTTATGTTCTTTATTAAGGACACGCACATTTGGAACATTTTCTTCAATTTTAATGGATTTGTTCTCAAATTATCAAAGAAAAATTGAAAAGTCTCTGAAAAAGTAGATACGTATATTTTCTCTTAAAGTATTCACTAGAATTGTGATTTTTATCGTGTATAGTAAAAATAATAATAAAATTAATTATGGTTTTAAAACAAACTAAAAAACACGCTTTTATAGTGAATCGAACTAAAAATTAAAAAAAAAATTATGTATATGTATAAATATATATTACTTAAAAGTGTAACGTATACAAAATTCAATACTTATTTTCTAAATTTGTACGGTTTATAATTATGATGGTATTGTAGCTTTAGCGCCCCAAAGTGCATTATTAGTGCATTCAATACATTATTTTTAGGGGGCGATAAAATTTATAATTGAAAATTGAGCGGCCAGTAGTGAAAGTTTGAGAACCACTGACATAAAGGAAAAAGAAGAACTGTTTTGGAAAGAAAAATATTCGAACAATAAGAATTTGAAATAAAAGAAATTGCCTTATGTAGACGAAAATGACATTTCCAAGTTAGGTGGTCACCTAAAATTAAAACAGAAAAAAAGTCTTAATATTTTTAAGAAATTTAAATTATGCCTAAAAAACAGCATGCATATGGGTATACTAAGTAATAATTTAAGTATATATTTTATTGGACTCTTTTATATGTAAAAACGAATATAATGTGCAAAACAATGAATAAAATAAATATTTTATGTTTACATGACACACGATTTAATTTAACAAATCATTTGATTAGAATTTCAATATAAATGCCTCATCTTTATAAATCAAACTCAATACCACTAGAAAGCAGTATTTAATCTATGTATGTGTATGTCTCAAGAATAAAATATGTCACTTTTCAATCTGAAACTTCCTATCGATCTCTTCAAAATATGGTGTCATTCATTCCGAAAAGCCGAAAAATGTGATATTTTTTTAGCCTCAAGGAAGAAAGCTGTCTACCGTGTTCGTAAGAGAGAAGGAAATGTCCCTTAATTAGCAATCTGCATCTGGCGGCAGATCTTTGTTCCGCTGGTTTGGTTTCAAGCGTTTTCGTAGCTATTGAACGACAACGAATAAAATATTTAATGAAAGAAAAAAAGTTGTTGGGTGCTACGGGGACTTAGAGGGACCATGTCCACTAAGTGAGCCTAATGTCACAGGTTCGACCCTAAATGGACTTGTGCCGAAATATTGACCACGCGAGGGCGCTGGCGTGCGCACATCTGTATTAAAATTGTAAAGATCGTTAGTGGGTGTGTGTGTAACTTGTATCGTAGAATGTAAGCCGCATCGCGGCAATTCGTATTTAATTAAACATTACTATACCTAAATTATCTCATGGAACTACTTATTGTGGACCGTCTAACTTATTCGCCCGGATACGCACTCCTTTCATTTCGAAATAATTATGGACATTGCTTCGTTTATAATTCGCTACATGGTGCATCGGCCGGGAAGGTCATTTGCTGCGTGATGGGGGGGGTGAGTACTTTCGTTTTGTCTAACTTTGAATTCGGTATTTGTCTAGTTAAGCTTATTTCTCATCATTTCTGATTTTGGTTTATTCGTAACTGTCGGTATTTGGAAGGTTGCTCTGGTATAGTTTTGTTTATTGTATGCATATTGTTAAGCTGAATTTTGTTTCAAAGTGTTGAAAGTTGTACTAAAAGTTGCATTTAGAATTGGTGTTGTCATTTGTAAATTTGTTTGCAATTATAGTGTTTTGGTTTAAAATGGATGCAGGAAATAAGGCTATATTAGAAAGAATGAAAAAGACTCGATCTGTTTCGAGATCCCTCGTGAAAAAACAAATTAATAAATTAGAATCCGAAAAATGCAATTCTGCTGATAAAACAACAGTACATGAGATATATATGCAATTAATTTCTAAATTTGAAGAGCTGATTACATAGATTTAATAGATGTTGAGAGTCTAGAAGAAGAAATCGTAACTCGCGAAAAATATCGAGATAAATTTATAATTTGGAAAATCCGTGCTGAACGTTATGTTGAATCAGTTTCGAACACTGCTATTCAAAATTCGGTGGAAAATCAACCACAAAACATAACACTTCCTTTAAATAGTACAGTTAGTTCTATTTTAACAAATCAACCACGTTTACCTAAACTCACATTAGAATATTTTTTCGGGCAAGGATATCAGTAGTTTGCCCAGTTTTTGGGCTAGATTTAAATCCGCAGTACATGAACATTCGAGTTTAAATGATGTGGACAAATTTTCCTATTTGAAATCGGTTGTCACATCTGATGCAGAATTGGCTATACGAGGCTTAACTCTAACATCGGAAAATTCTGCAAAAGCAATGAAAATTTTAGGAAGTCGGTTCGGACGTAAAGAACTTATTGTTGACTTTCATATGAATCGCTTGTTAAATCTGACCCCTGTCCGTAAATCGTTTGATGTTATTGCGTTAAGAAATTTATATGATCAGTTAGAAATTAATATAAGGGGACTTGAATCTCTCCCGATTCCCATTTTTGTCTCTTGTTTCCGATAATTATGAAAGCTATTCCCCCTGATTTAGCATTAGAATATAATAAAAAACATAATGAAACACACAATCACAAATCACTGATTTAATTGCATATTTGCGAAGCGAAGTAGAAAGTCGCGAACGCACAGAATTTCTATTAAAACCGCATGATCTAGAATTGAAAAATAATAATTCCTATTCCAATACTTAGTATTTCGAAAGAACGTCTCATAGCTATCCACAGTCAAATCGAAGGGAACGAAGGTCATTCTCGATTCCACCCATCTCATAAATCGTTTTCCTCTGCAAACGAATTGCTGACGGCTGCATTTTCGAATTGCTTATTTTGTTCCCAGACTACTCATATGTCTGATTTGTGTGAGAATTTATGCGTTCAGAAAAAAAGAGCTAAATTAATTCAAGAAGGGAGATGGTTCATTTGTTGCAACACTGGTTGTTATGTTAAAAAGTGCAAGAAAGAGGTTTGTTCGTATTGTAAAGGTCGACATGCGCGTGCTATTTGTTTTAAGTTAGAAAAATCTAAGCAAAATTCGCATTTGGATTTGGAGGAAAAGAATATGTTGACGTTAAAACTACGTCTTCAAATTTTGTTTTTCATAACAGAGGTGGAGTTTTATTGCAATGTGTGAAGGCCGAAATTATAGGTCGTTCTTCATCGGATAAGATATTTTGCCTTTTTGATAATGGAAGTGAGAAGTCGTTCATCAAAAAAAAAATGTGTCTCGGAGGTTGGGGTTGAAAATATTGGGTTCGGAAAGGCTAAATATTTGTTCGTTCGGTTGTAAAACTCCTAAAAACAAACTTGTAGTAAGGTCGATGTTAGGCTAAGGAATGTATTAAGCGGAGAAGAGACTGTGATTAAGGCATTGGAAATTGAGGAAATTTCAAAGGCAACACTTAGCCTACCTAATCCAGATGCGTGGGCAGAAATGGAGTCAAAAGGGTTTAGGCTAACATTCAGTTGTAATGAATCTTCTGAGAATTGTGAAATTTCATTGTTAATAGGTTCCGATTTTTATTGGTCTATAACACATCGGATAAAAAGATTAAATTCATCATTGGTTGCAGTCGAGACTAGGCTAGGATGGTCTCTTCAGGGAAAGTGTGATGAGCGGAGTGATTGTACTTTGGTACATTTGGTTCACAGTGAAGAGGAATCGATTTCTCGATTATGCTAAGGAGAGTTTGGGAGATAGAAAGTTTAGGAATACTTGACAAGGGTTTGGGGACTTTAGGTAATGGGGATGAAGATATACTTAGTGAGCTTGATAAATCAGTTAATTTCGTAGATGGTCGATATCGTGTAAATTTGCCATGGAAATCAGGTATGAGAGAGGCTTTACAAAATAATAAAACTGTCGCACGTAAGCGTTTTGAGGGGTCTGTTCGTAGGTTTAAATGTGATCACGAGTTGTTCTGCGAGTATAAGGATGTAATTGATGACTATGTTAGGGAAGGTATTGTTGAGCGTAGTTCTTGTGATTATTTATTGGATAGTCAGGGATTTTACCTACCCCATCATGCAGTGATACGTGGCGACAAAACCACAAGTCGTATTCGAATAGTGTTTGATGGTTCAGCACACGAAGATGGACAATCATCGTTAAACCAAAGTTTATATACGGGACCAAATTTGCATCCCAACATTTTAGAACTGCTTTTATGTTTTCGAAAAAGTCCTGTAGAATTTACAGCTGATGTAAAATCGGCTTTTCTTCCAATTGAATTAGATTTCCGTGATCGAGATTTTACACGTTTCTTCTGGACTGATAATTTGAATAACGAGCCATACGTTTTGAATTTCACGAGAGTTCTTTTTGGACTTCGACCTAGACCATACCTTCTCGCAGCAACTTTAAAACACCATTTTAAGAAGTATAGAGCAATATCCTCATACATTTGAGTTGCTAAATAGTTCCATTTATGTTGATGACCTCATTTGTGGTTAGAATGATGTTCCGGACGCTCTACGTACTACCTTGGAGTACTTGCAAATATTCAGTGACGCAGGAATGTTATTGCGCAAATGGCGAAGTAATTCGAAAAAACTTAATTTGTTATGGCAGCAAGAAGGTGTCAAAACGGAATCCTCTGAAACTAGTGCTATTGATCTTAGACCTCCAACTAAGGTTTTTGGACTTGCTTGGGATCCAGAAAATGATTTAATTTATTTCGATCCAAAGGATCTATTGAAGTTTATGTCACGTAGAGGAGAATTGAAAAGATTTATTCTGAGTGTGATTGGTCGCATCTTCGACCCCATTGGAATTCTTGGCCCATTCGTTATCAAATTGAAATGTCTACTTCAGGAACTTTGGACTCTAGGAGTACAATGGGACTCTGAACTTCCCCCAAAGCTACGACACAAGTGGCAGCAGTGGAGTAACGAAGCTGAGGGCTTGACTGAGATAAAGATACCACGGTTCTATTTAGGTAGCATAGATCAAGAAATATCAAAGGGTGAAATACATTGTTTTTCAGACGCGAGTAAATCAGCTTATGGAACAATATTATACTTGCGATTTGTTACTTGTAATAATGAAATCGAAACTAGTTTCATTTGCTCAAAAAGTCGTGTGGCACTTTTGAAATCATTGACGCTTCCTCGTCTTGAACTGACAGCAGCTTTATTGTCAGCTAGGTTGGACAAACAGGTTTCATCTTGTCTCAAATTTGATGCTATATATTATTGGACCGATTCTCTCATTTCGTACTACTGGATACCTAAGGGTCGTCAGTTAGTGAAAACAATGATTCGAATATGTTTCGTTTGTAAAAAATACAGTGCCAAACCAGCTGACCAGTTAAGTGGTCAGTTGCCCCGAGATAGAATCACCCAATCTCCTCCTTTCCAAATTGTAGGAATTGATTTTACAGATGCAATACTTGTTAAGGACAATCAAGGGACTCGCAAGTCTTATGTTTCTTTGTTTACATGTGCAGTCACTCGTGCCGTACACTTAGAACTTGTGTCGGACATGTCCACAAAGTGTTTTTTACTTGCTTTACGGAGATTCCTCGCTCGTAGAGGTAATTGCAAGGTAATATACTCCGATAATGCACGTACATTTAAAGCAGCTGAAAGTGAGCTAGCAGATTTTGCCAACATCTTGAAAGACAGTGAATTTCAAAATTTTGTCGCAGATAAAGGTATTCACTGGAAGTTCATAGTTGAACGTGCGCCTTCGTGGGGTGGATTTTACAAACATCTCGTTAAAACTATAAAGGATCCTTTACCTAAAATACTTGACAGGGCACTTCTAACATTTGAAGAACTTTCAACGATACTTTCAGAAGTTGAAGTCATCGTTAATCATCGACCACTGACATACGTGGAGAATGATCCAGGAGAGCCGGAACCACTAACACCGGCCCACTTCCTCGAGTTAGGTTATGGTGACTCTAAAATATCCTATACATTTCATCGAACTGATCGACGCCACTACGGTAAATGAGTCGTACAAAAAAAGAAAGACTTATCGAACTCTTCTTTTAAAACAACTTTGGAGACGCTGGAAAGAACAGTATTTTCTCCAGTTAAACACAGCTAATCATTTTAAAACACCATCTGTTCATAAGAATTTAAAATTAAACGACGTAGTTCTTGTTGAAGGAAATGTAAAATCAAAATTATTGTGGTAACTTGGAATAATCAAAGAAATATTTATTGGAAGAGACGATAACGTTAGATCTTGTCTTGTAAAAACTTTTAAATGTCTCTTCAAAAAACCCATTCAATTGCTGTACCCTTTAGAAATTGTATAATATACTTGTACTAATTTGTTTATATTTTTCAGATTAATGGTAGGAGATTACACATTATTAATTAATATCTGTTAAATTTATTTTTTGTGAAATCTTGAGGTATGTATCCTAGTATTTGTTCGTTTGTAAATTGAAGCTTTGTCATCTTTAAGTTTCATTATATTGTGTACTTTAATGTATATTTACTTTTTTCTTTCTAATATGTATAATTTAGATTTTATTAGTAGTATTGTATCAGTATTTTCTTTGTAAGAATTGTATTTGAATAATTGTTTGTATTAATTGTGGATCGATATTTACTGGGTGAACATTCTGTTCACCGGTGGGGTGTGTGCCAAAATATTGACCACGCGAGGGCGCTGGTGTGCACACATCTGTATTAAAATTGTAAAGATCGTCAGTGTGTGTGTGTGTAACTTGTATCGTAGAATGTAAGCCGCATCGCGGCAATTCGTATCTAATTAAACATTACTATACCTAAATTATCTCATGGAACTACTTATTGTGGACTGTCTAACTAATTCACCCGGATACGCACTCCTTTCGTTTCGAAATAATTATGGACATTGCTTCGTTTATAATTCGTTACAGGAGTTGATATATTTCCCTGATGCGAAAATCGTGGACACGCATGTCATATGATTTTGAGGCATGTAAAGGATGTTTTGACTACCAATATATCTCTGGTACTTTATGCAAAATTTAAACATGGTAATATATGTAACATTCGATGAGAGTTTGAACTGAATACAAATTCAAATTTCTCAATTTAGTAGCGACGCTGGCACCACAATAAATCGCTTCCTCTCTTGTGGACTTGCCTTGTCTGCAAAAGCTCAGTTGCTAATATGTAGTCAATTTGGGAAAAACATATTAAAAACTTACACACACACATTGCTTCCTTTATATTTGTCACAACTCGTTTAAAACTGCGTACGCTTCCTGATATTAATGCTCTGATATTAAAATTTAATTTTGAATAAGGTTGCAAAGTATATACAAATGGGAAATAAAAAAGAGCAAAAACTAAATAATAGGAAACGGCATGTGTATTCCTGTCATTAGTTGTTGAGGAGAGAGAGAGTCCTTAATTATTAATCAAAATTCAATCTTAGAACTCACAGATGGTTTTTGAAAATAGTCTCAAATTTTTTTTAAAAAATTTAAAACATAAAAAGAAAATATCTTATTAGGTGGAAAAAATATAAAAGCTTCTTATACATCAAATTTTAAAGTACTTGTTTTTACTGATGTGGAAACTAAATTGCAACTTGGTCGAAGAATTTTTGTTTCAGCAAAACTACGAAATTTCCCAAACAAAGCTTGATTTTTATTTTTTTTCGAAGCAGGCTTACCTTAACACATCATTACTCACCTTTTCATTAATGCTATCCTCTCTATAAAAGTTAAAAATAATTTTATGTTTACAGATATTTTCTTTTCTATCATCCGGTGGATCTCTTGCAATACATTAAATGAGTATTGTCACATATTTTACAAGAAAAAAAAAAGTGAATTCACAATTTGCAAATGCTTAAAAGTAACACATACAAAGCATCGAAATTAAAAAAAAAAGCTTTCCATTTTAGGAACTAAAATCAGTTAATTAAATATCTGATAAAAAAAACAATTTCGGTACTTTATTATATATAAGTACACTAACAGAAAAACTTCTATTTTTCCTTTTTACAATCAAACTTATTAATTGCGCAAAAATTAAAAAAAAGCCTCAAAAGTATCAGTACGTTAAGTACATAAACAATTAAACTAAATTCAGTGGTACAACAGTCCATGAAGACCAAGGCTTACTATGCCTTACTCAGTATACGTAACAATTGGGCGTTGGCGTGAGCAGATGTCCCGTTCAGGTGGTCACAATTAATTAATAATAACTCAGAAACAACAATTTAAGTTTCAGAGAATTGTTTAGAATATACTTAAACATACAGCTATGTAAGAATTAAAAGGTCAATTCTAACATAAGTTAATTCATTTGAACTACAATTGGACCCCGATTTAACAAATTTTTCGGCTTAACGAACTTTTCTCTTTCCCCCGTTAAAATGATGGCAAAAAAATCCTTATTTAACAATTAATAAACTTCAAATTAACGAATTATTTCAGCAGCTGGGAACTTTTATTGTTATTATTTTCTATGGATGGATTTTGGATGGATAAAAATGTATTTTTTTTTAAAAAATAGGCTGTATCTTTTTTGCCCAGAAGAGAAAAAGACTTTTCTTGAAAGTTGCAAATTTCGACAGGAAAGGATGAAGACCATTATTAGACTTTAAAAGTGCAGTTGAGACACGAATAAAAGCTATCGGGAGAAGCCTTGAGTAGGGGGGGGGTGCATGAAATTCCTCTCTTATCTAATCCCAATCCACAACGTTGGGGATATTTTAATGATTATGATACATTTAATGACGGGCAGCTTACCTGTGCAACTGAAATTGAGGAAATTGTGTTGATTTCTTCGAGCCAAAGAAGAGCTATTATAATGCAGATATTGATAATGAAACTCGTATTGAAACAATTACATTTCCTAATGTTTCATATTGTTTGGAAACTGAAACCATGCCTCTACTTTATGCAATAAAACGTAAATAATACAGTTTTCTTCTATGCAGCAGAAAAAAAAACATTTCGGGTCAGGAATCGAAATGGTTTTCAAACATCTACAAGTCAATATTTTTTTAAATTTCGAATTAACTGGTGCGTAATACTTCACTAATAGTATTTTAATCTGTTGAATAAAAAGCTTATAATTTCTAACTATGGATATTTTTTTGTGTAGTTACTTATATAATTTCCAAAAGGTACGTGCAAAAAATTTGTCTTTTGTTTGGATCCCAATGTAATGAATAACCTCGAATCAACAAACAAAATGTTCCCCGATGAATTCATTAAATCGGTGTCTGACACTACTTTAACAATAAGAAAGTATCTTTGATACGAAATAATCATCATAAATTACTAAAAAGAAAGCCCATTCGTTTTTAGAAGCCTTTTACTTTTTATCCTTCCTAAATAATTTTCTTTGAAGTGCTTATATTTTCAGAGAAGCTGATAACGATAAAAGTGATAAAACTTTAGTCCCTAATGCATATTTTTAAACGTCACAATTCTTTTCTGTTACACTCAAATTAGTAGCAAACAGTTTATTTTCATACTAATGATTTATAGCAGTATGTTAATCGCATTTATTTATTTCCTCTCTACGGATGTTGTGTATAGAAATATCTTAGTAATTTTCCTCAATCTCAAGTCTTTTTAACTGTAACAAATTTACAACTGAAGTGAATTCATTGTAAGCAAACTTATTACATCATTTATCAAAGCGAAACATTCTCATTTTTCATTCAAATCTGTGGTTCTAAGGTATAAACTCTCAATTCATTAATTACAATTATAATCCACAGATATAAGTTAAACAGAATTATTGTGATGTATGTTGTTACATTTATTATTTTTAATGCAGTGGGAATACGTCTATAGGGTTTAATTATCATCTTTAAAATAAAATTACAGAAAGCGTTTGTACTTTGTAAGTAAAACATTTTTTTTCTGCAAAACAGCCATTCATAAAAACAGTTTCAAAGGAAACTGAGATATTTAAAAGAAAATAATGAAATAATTTATAACTGTTTACTTGTTATCAATCCATTTAATTATAATTATTCTTATCTAAAGTTTAGATGTTTGAAATGTTCCATTTCCTTCACGGTTATTTTTTTTAGATGAAAAAAATATTCTACAATTTTTTTAAGGAATATAGCTACGACTTTTTATTATTATTATTTTCCTTTTACTAAAATGTAATAAGATTTGAAAACAGCTTTAACACTGAAATTGAATATCTGGAAAGTTTTTTTTTTCTTATCTAAATTAAATTTTTTATATTAATATTAATTTGGTTTAAGCAAAAATCATTTAATACGAAAGTTATTAACGACGAAGGGAAGGATATACCGGAAAAGAAAGTTGATTGACTGTTAGGATTACTGAAATTTTCTTATTCTTTCAATCTTTCTAAGTGACTTTTTAAATGAAAAATCTTAAATATTTGCAAATGCAACCACACAAGGATTTATTATATAAGTTCTCCATAAGTCGAAAATTTTCAATTTATTTTAATAGTTCTAATTAATAGTGATTGCAAAAGAAAAATGCTTAATTCATATTTTATTTTTACTTATAATATGCGTTATAATGTTCTTTTAATTGTTTATACTCTTATGAATTAATAACCTTTTTTAAAAAAATATGAAACTTGCAGTTCAAGTCCTTGCTTAAAGATTTTGTACTGCTAAGATTGTTAAGCATTTATTAAATGTTGTTGCTGTGTCATATTTACACCAATGATTTATAAACAACTAAGTAAATTAGTTTTATTTAATTTATTACTCTTCATAAAATTTTGAGCATAAAAGTAGAAACATGGAATTTAATTGCATTGTTTATTTTGTTTAGCCAAGTTTATTTTTGAAAGCACATTAATGTATTGAACACTTTATTTAAGATATATTATTTTTCTAAATTTTTCATTTAAAAAAACAAAGAAAAAGTAATATGCTCTGAGACACATAAATAAATAAATAAATATAAATAAATTTATATATATATATATATATATATATATATATATATATATATATATATATATATATGATATCCACATACTTTACCTTGTTGATACATTATTTACAGTTTCATGTATTCGATAAAAACTGTGAACAAACCAATTTAATAATTTACACGTTTTGCACTTGTATTTGCGTAGAGCATCATTCAAATGGGGAATAGGGAATTCCAAGAGTTTTCACATATATTTTTGATAAAGAATATGTGCTTTGAATATTCCGAAGCAATCCAGATTCAAATGGTTCTTACTAAAATTAAATTAGAAAGTTCACGGGGCGTTTCCGATCCGAGCAGAGAGCCTTACAATATAGAGATGAATAAACAGATCACGAGTACAGATCGAATACATTTCACCGAATATGAATACAATTTAGGATTCAACATCTCTGTGCATGTAGCTAAGGTTATAAATAGCATAAATTTAATTTTACAATGATAGAAATATATATTTACTCTCTGCAGCACTTAAAGAATGAATTCTGACATGAACTGTTGCTTTTGGTACAAAAACGGTTTTAGAAATTATTCCTGTCAGTAAAATTAGGTACAGTAGATATTTAATTTAACTATGGATGTAGTATAAAAGATATTTTCTTAAATATAAAATTACAATATATATATATATATATATATATATATATATATATATATATATATATATGTGTGTGTGTGTGTGTGTGTGTGTGTGTGTAATATGTATATATGTATGTAATATGTATATATATATATACATATATTATATGTATATACACTGGTGTGCAAAAATTAAGGATGAAGTCGAACAATTAGCATATCAGCTGAACGAAGAGGCAGAGCGGACAGAAAGACCAATCAGGAGATTAAGTAAGGTGATGTACGGTAGCACATGCGCAGATATGCAGGTAGACGTAATGGGGAGTGTCTGAGTAGTATAAAGCATGTTGTCGGTGTAAGATCAGTATTTCTGGCAAAAAGATTGCACGCCGTATAGCAATTAAAATCACACCGAATTGCTGCCTCAGCGAGAAATGGCGAATAATCAATCTGTTAGACGACATCTGGATGCTTTTACCCGAGGTCGAATCACTGGGAAGTTGGAGGAAGGCCGCAGTGTGACAAGTGTGGCTGCAGAGTTCGGAATTGCTCACAGCATCGTTTCATGACTTTGGAGACAATTTCAAACTACAGGAACAGCTATCCGGGGGTTCAGTAGTAGTCGTCCACGAGGAACCACACCCGCAGATGACCGGTACATAGTCTTACAGGCCAGAAGAAACAGGCGGAAGACAGCGGGAAAAATCGCTAGACACACGACACAGGCGACTGGACGACCGATATCGCGTTTTACCGTGGCCAGAAGACTGCACGGTGGTGGTCTGTTTGCACGACGCCCTGTACGGTGTGTACCTTTAACGCCTGCCCATCGAAGAAGGCGTTCTCTGTGGTGCCTGGAACACTGGAATTGGAGAGACAATGAATGGGGACGAGTACTTTTTACAGATGAGAGCAGATTCAGTTTGAGTAGCGATTCTCATCACATACTCATCTGGAGAGAGCCGGGAAGCCACGATCATCCCTCGAACATCATTGAAAAGGACAGGTATGGAGGTCGCGGTATTCTCGTTTGGGGAGGCATCATGCTTGGTAGTCGTACAGACTTTAACATCTTCGACGCAGGTTCAGTCAACGGGACCCGTTATTGTAACGAGATTCTTCTGCCATATATGCGTCCTTTTAGAGGCGCTATGGGTCTGCAGTTCTTTTTCATGGACGACAATGCACCATGTCATCGCACTGTAGCTGCCGAACAGTTCTTAGAGAGTGAGGATATTGAACGTATGGATTGGCTGGCACGATCTCCGGATCTTAATACCATCGAGCATGTATGGGATTTTCTAGGCAGACGCTTGGCAGCTCGTACCTTACCACCAGTAACGATTCCGGAGCTTCGAATGACGCTGCAAGACGAATGGGCAGCAATGCCTCAACAACTCATTGACACCCTCATTCTCAGCATGGGCAGACGCTGTGAAACCTGCCTAGTAGTCAGGGGAGATCATAACCCCTACTAAAGACTGGATGTTTCTTGTTGGACACCCATCACACGGATGTTTCGGCCTTCAGTCGCATTGCGCTCCATGCTACTTTTTCAATCAAGCTTCTTTTTATCCCTCTGATTTCTCTTTTAGTAAGTGTTGCTTACATTACACATGTCCTTACGTATTGGAGATCTTATGGTATTAAATGTGTTGATTTGGAAAGCTTTTGTACAAAATTATATTGAAAAAACCATCTCGTCATTAATTTTTGCACACCAGTGTATATGCGTTAGATTGTAATATTCTTTCTCTAACATTTTAAAGAAGTAATTAACATACACTCTGTCGCAAAAAAATATATGCACCCAGAAGAAATCAAGCTACAATCACGAAACTCGGTAAGAATGTAGTCTGGTAAGAGATATGCAAATGATTAAAATTTCGAAGCCAATGAGACAAGGCTAAGTGTGCTATGCGCATATTAGTTGCGCAACTGGGAGAGTTTAAAAGCATGAGTACGAGCGCCGTACGGCTATCCAAACGAATCTGATGACTTTGATAGACGATATTGAGACTTAGGATGCCTCTAAGACGTAACCGGCGGCAGTACGAGCAGCTGACGGACTTTGATAGGGGCCGTATAATAGGCCTCAGAGAAGCAGGTTGGTCGAATAGACGTATCGGCCGCCACCTCGGTCGGAGCGATATGGTAGTTGCTCGGTGTTGGCAACAGTGGATCACAGAAGGTAGAGTGTACCGTCGCGGAGGGTCAGGACGTCACAGGAACACAAATGATCGCGAGGATCGTGCAATCAGAAGAGTGGCCACTTCGGCACCAACAACGTCGCTAGCATCGATTCAACGCCACTTACCTCCTTCCAGACATCCAGTGCCATCAAGAGAAACCATAAGGAGACGACTGCCCGAAGTTGGCTTGAGGAGCCGACATCCGCTAAGATGCTTACCACTGACCCCACATCATAGGCAGTGTCGACTGGATTTTTGCCGACCTCGGGCAACTTGGAGTGTGACAGACTGGAGACGTGTCATCTTCAGTGATGAATCCCGATTCAGTCTCAGTGCTGATGACCACCGCACACGTGTCTGGAGGCGCACCGGCCAGCGGTCCGATCCGGCATTTATTGTCGAGCGGCATACAGCAATTTCACAAGGTGTGACAGTGTGGGGAGCAATTTCTTGGGACACACGATCATCTTTAGTGCTACTTCAAGGCACTTTGACAGCTCGCAGATACGTGGACGATATTTTAACGCCGATTGTGCTACCCATGCTGTCAAGTCGCCCAGGTGCCATTTATCAACAGGATAATGCTCGTCCACATACTGCGCGACTCTCCCAACAATGTCTTCAAGGATATGACGTCCTACCATGGCCTGCCAGGTCACCAGATCGTTCGCCAATAGAGCATGTCTGGACGCGCTGGGAAGGCAACTGCAGCCGTCCCGAGATACAGGAGAATTAACTGCGCAGATGCAAAGACTATGGCAGGATCTTCCACAGGGGGTCATGAGTGATCTAATTGAATCGATGCCACGCCGAATTTCGGCTTGTATAGCTGCCAGAGGTGGCTTTACTACTTACTGATTTTTAACCTTTTGCAAGCTGTAACCGCTTAATAAAATGATATTTTGTTCTGAATTATTTTTAATCATTTGTTTATTTTTATATACACTACATGCATACCAAATTTCGTGAATGTAGCTCAATTTCTTCTGGGTGCATATATTTTTTTGCGACAGAGTGTATATTAAGAATGGCATATATTCGAATATATACATACTCCTACAAATTAAATAAAATGAATGATACAAATATTATTGTACATTTGCTTTACATAGAGAAATTATGAAACATAAATTTCAAGCAAAAAAAATCTTACATAGGTAGTATAGTGTGCTTTGAAAAAAACGCAAGATTAAATAGGTAATCTGATTTAATTTAATAACAGTTCAATAAGTTGCGATTTGAAAATGTTTAGTATAATGACGGATATTACATTACTTCTACCCAATATTTGTATCATATTTGTAAAATACTTAATTTACTGCAAGTAAATTAAGAAGAAAAGAAATGTTAAAATGAATTAAAAAGAAATACAACATCTTAAGTAAATCTTAATATTTTTTAAAAATTTAATATATTCCAAAAGATTTAAATTTCAGCAGAACAATTATATTTTACTTTATACATCATAGGCAGGAAATAATTCCAAAGTTGTATTTTGTATTATTAAAATATCACCTAGAATCATTGAAAAAGAATAGTTAAAAGCAAAATATAAAAAAACAAATAAAAGAAGAAAATAACATTGTAGTCATATTTTTACGCGTGGTATGGAAAAAATTTTAATTAAAATAAGTAGAATTTTTTTTCTTAGTTTAGTCTGCTTCCTCAAAAACAAAGAAGACTGAGGGAAAAAATTAACTCTGTTTCCACATTTTTTTGAATAAAGAGATTAAAACAAATTGTAACTTGCATCTTGAAATTACTTCATGTCAGATAAGAGTTGTTTATACTTTTTACATGGATTAGGCAAAGTTTAATTGATGTTATGTGAAATATTTATAAAGATGCGTTTTATACTTTAAAGGATCTGAGAGAAACTTTAAATCAGAGTAAATTAAGCACACATATGTTCTTTTCTAAGAAACACTATACTCCATTCATTAAGTTTATGAATATTCTTTAAAAATTTAATGTGATCTCTTATTGATTTTTCACTTTCTTTGAGGTAATGGTACTCGCTGAATCTGAAACAAAAGGGGTTTTAAAGCTATTTTTATTAATTTCTCTTGAGGAAATTAATTAAATTCTCAAGAACGAGAGTTGTGTGACATAGTGTACATGAAGTGCATATACAAGTATAGGACAAAACAATTGGAACACAAGTGAAAAAATTAATTTTTTTATTACTAAGGGGTTGGGCCAACTTTGGTCTAAAGGACAAAATTCATTCAACGTAGGATTGACAAATAAAGATATCGAACAAATAATATTGGAATTTAAACCCATTCCTTGTGCAGGGCCATCTCAGGTTTATATATTGTGCGTGGAAAAAGAAACCTAGCATGGATTTTACTCTCTAAGTCCGCACAAACACTCAATGATATTCAGATCAGATGACTGGAGACACCACGTTAAATGCTCCGCGTCATTATGCTCAAGTAACCATGCTTGAAAACAGCGAGAGGTGTGAACAGGAACATTGTCATCTTGGAATACAGGGCGTATTAAGGTGAAGAGGATCTGCGAGAATGCTTCGATAATGGTCGTCTGCGATCATCCCCCTCAAGAAAACGATAGGCCCCAATCCATTGGAAGATATTGCTCTCCATAACATCACAAACCCCCTCCATGCATCACGTTTAGAACCAGGCACTCAACGTGAAATGCTTCTGCCGGTGTTCACCAGACGAACACACATCAGGTGGTCAGGAGTAATGTAAGTGAGGGTTCATTACTCTAGATGACTTAATATCATTGCAGTTGTACCCAGTTCAGGGGGTCTCGGCACTTCTGTATTCTCTTTATAGCATTTCACGCCAAAATTGGCGATTTTGGAATAGCTACTCTGCCATGAATGTCCTCAGCATAGAACTCCCCTCGAATTGTTTTCATGGATATGAGGTTCTGCAGATTGGAATTTATATCGGACGTTATCTGTGGGAGTGTAGTCTTGCGTTTTCGGACGACTATCCTCTTCAACATCATATATAACGGTCATTCAACATTTGCCCGGTTTTGTGCTTCACAGAAGACACCTTACCCAAGTTTGTGTAGGCTGTTATAATTTTTGAAACACTGGTCCTTGAAACGACCACAAGGCTGGCTATTCTGGGAACAGATTCTCCAGCTAGGCGAGCTCCAATTATAATGACTTTTTTCACATTGGATAGATATGACGTCATCACGCTTTACTAATAGCAGACTTTTCGCATGAGACCCTCATACAGCAAAATACTTGACTGATACCTTTCCTTTCTTTGCCACTAGCTGGCACAGTAGTTTATTGGATGGCCGAAAAACGACGCATTTTTAAATGGTTGTTCCTATTATATGTTCCTATATATCTGTATCTATCTATCTATCTATCTATCTATATATATATATATATATATATATGTGTGTGTGTGTGATGAATCCTCAGCCCCTCAAGTGTCAGTTGGGGTAACCTTCCTACCAGGACAACTCAACCCACCTCCCGCATAGAAACTTTGACTTCTACTTTCGCCGGACTTAAAGAAGACACTTGCACTAAGGACGCACTCGCTGCTCATCAACGCTGAAAGAGCTCTCGTTTTTGCCATGGCTTGGATTGCAGACTTCTTTACTGAATATTGAAATAAAATATAATAGGTTAAACGGGTGCCCGTTGCATTTCTCCTGCCAATCCAAGAATTTCTCCAAAACATGATATATATATATATATATATATATATATATATATATATATATATATATATAACCCGCGTATATAAGCGGAGAGTGTGTTTTTTCTTCATAAATTACCCAAACTTTGAAATCCAATTGTAAGCAGATTTAAAAAAATCAAAACAATCCTGCAATTTTCAAATGTGTGTATCTTTGTATGGAATCTCCACTTTCTCTGGTCTGAGGTTATGTAGAAGGAAGAGCCATTATTAAATAAAAACTTTTATTACATTATTTTAAGTAATTACTGCCAACTTTTAACTTAGCAAATGACGACTAATTAGTTTTAACTTACTTTACATAATTATAACACAACAAAATACTTATTAAATATAGCTATTAATCTGGATTCTTTTAACTCCATCGCGAAGTCCTTGAATACATTACACATATATATTTAGCTTCAATAAGAAAAAGAATACTTTCTTTATGATGCACCTTTCACTTTTTTCTTCATTTTATTTCATTTGGGCGTTTAATTTAATATGTGTAAAAAAACACAAATATCAAAACGTAGATATATTTTTATCAAAACTGTTATCAGACATTTCTACTAAAATATATAATATATAAAAATAATAGTTATCTTGTGTTGTAATATATTCCGATAATACTCATCTTTGAACGATAATTTCATTAGACCTTTCGCTTATTGAACATGTATGATGTACATCAGATAACTGGATTCATGTATCCCATAAGGTCGTGAATGTGGTAGAAAAGTTTATTAATGTCTAACATAATTTTGCCTAACTTTATTCGGTGTACACAAGCATGCTTCACAACCAAGACAGTTCTCAAGTAATCGATTTGAACATTAAATGTACAACTGATAGGAAAGTATGAGTTCTAAGCTTTTGAATTTCTAGTCATTTTATTTTCTGCACTTAAGTTTCATGCATATTTCAAAAAGAAAAAAAAAAAACTTTTCTTTATAGTAGTTTGTTTTCAACATTTTTTTAAAAAAATAATAATTAAGAAAATGTATATTTTCAAAAAGAAAAACACCTATATTTGTCTGTCAAAATTATTATCAAATATTTCTTCTAGGGATAACAATCTTTAAAATCAAAATAATAAAATAAGCTCTGCAAATAGTAAATCATATTGCAATGAATATTGACATTTTTACCAAAATTTGTCTTCCTTTCATTCTTCATCCATCACTGAAAATCGTTTTGTCGCGTGTCTTTAAAACTATAATGTGTGGAATGAAAGAAAGGTTGTATTGATTGTCCCTAGATGACACTATTTACGTGCAAGGTGTCTAAAAACATGTTTGTTATAGAATTATAATACGTTCATAAATATTAAATTTGGTAGTCCATGCCTACATACAATTTACATAAAATTTAAGATTTTGGATGATTACGCAGAATTAAAATATTATCCATATGAAGGGGGAAATACCATAGTTTAAACACCCTTCTGAAAAGAAAAGCAGAAACATTATACGGGCTTGTAAATTTAAGTTTTTTAAAAAAAATACAAAAAATGCTCTCGGTGAATTTTATGTAACTTAGTTTGCTTATATCGATATTGACTATCATTTTTTGAGGGTTTTTTGTAAACTCGATATCGATATTTTTGATAAAGTCCTATTTGAAAAGAAATTCTCTCGAACAATTTAGTATGCACTATATAGTAACAGTTAATTATCAAATCGATTTATCCTGTTAAATCTATGTAAGTATAGATTCTTGATGAGGCAAATTGATTTTTCACCGAATGGTTGAAAACCGCTGCTGCAAATTCTCTCAAATTACCTCTGGTTGAGAGAAAAACTAGATATTCCTTCGAGGGTAAATTTCTTTGCATCCAATTATGGTACAGTTTAAAGAAAATAGTTAACCACGTATTATTTCAACTTGTTTTTATTAAGATTATTGACATAAAATAAACGATTGACCAAGATGAACAAATATTATGTCTGAGTACATGAAAATTTTAAATATATTTCAAACTCCATTAAAAGTAAAACAAAACAAAGTTTATATTTCAATATCTACCCATTTTTAAGCTTGTTTGGCGTTCTTGTTTTATGTTCAATCTGGAGTTAATATCCAGCAGTAGTCGAGATCCTGTTTTTATCAAATTTTTCTTTTGATATTTGTACTCCATATAGTACTTTAGTTGTGGAACCTTTCACCCAGTGCTTTGCTGATTTGTCCTAAACTTTCGGGAGAAAACCCACATATGAGTGAAGGAAATGTACTTTAACATAGCCAACCCAGCCTTCTCATCCCTTTTTTGCCATTGAAGTCACAATTTTTTTATTCTTCAGAAGCATTCGGACTTCTAGATCAACACATATTACCTTGTTCTCAACTGGACTTTAAATAAACCTTGGAACTTTTTGCACAAATATGTGAAACAATCACCATCTTTTGGAATAGCCTTTTTCAAACTGCTTCATTACGCATAATTTTATGCGCTGTAGGGATCATTGTTCGGCTCAACTAAGCTGTCATGATTCACATTCTTGGTGCTTGGCTTACGATTTTTTCCCCAATTTTTTTTAAAAACAACATTGAGTCTTATCACGGCTTCCTCACTCACAAATGAAACATGAGAACAATGTATATCAACCTTGATGACCAAGAAGCATGAAGATAAATTTCAAATCACTGCAAATGGTTTAACCGTGGATGGCATATTTTATTCTGTTGAGGATGAAAGTCAGATTTTCAAAGCGCCCCCTTAACCCTAGAATGCTACCTTTTGAGTAACGTACTGTAATGGTAACAATTCATCTCCCAGGTGATATGTGAGTTTTAGCATGCTTAAAAAATATATAAAAATTAAAAGCGTAAAAATTAAACCCTGCAGAGGATTTCATGACATTCAATCTTCAAGTATGCAAGAAAATAAAATTTATTTATTTTCGACGGAATGTTTACACATATCAGCATGGTACTCTCCTCTAGAACATAATAAACAAAATTTGCATGTTTATTATGTAAATCATAATAGTTTGAGCAAGTAGTTGAGTTGCAATGTTAATAAAACATTTTTTAATTGAAAAATTCAATGAAAATATATTGCAATCAGTCATTTTACATTTAAAAACATATTCAGTTGATTTAAATAATTTGTGTTTAATGTACATTTTAAATAAATATATTTCAAACTAAGCTTGTTTAGCATTAATTAACATTTATGTGTTCAATGCTTCTCGAAGTAGTGAAAATGGAAATGGTTGAACGATAAAAATATGAAAACGGAGAAAACAATTTAAATTTCATAATAAAGTATATTGTCAAGAAATGCACAAATGTATAAAGCAAAAATTTATATTGTATTGCTTAAAATATTCATGTTAGTTAAATAGCTTTATAATGATTTAAATTTTAATACAAATTTACGTATATAAATAACAGTTAAGTTATGTAAATTCCTGAAAAAAATCTAAACAAGAAACCATAAAATTAATTTAAAGATTACATCAGGTTTAATATCGGTTTAAAATATATTATATGTAATTAACATGGAGATCACACACAAGCCGCACGACGAATAAATAGCTACGCCAACATCCATCTTAATAACTGTTTCGGGTTTTGATAAAAAAAAAAACGCTAATTTGTTATAAATTAAATGATTGGGCGATTTGCCAAAGGCATGTTACATGCGCTTAATGAAGTCGATTTTCTTTCTCTTAGGAATCTTCAGAATTAATTTACTTTGCTATGAAGCGATTTATGAGATACAAAATTTGATTAAAATCTTTTAACTGTCTATTGTTTTAAATTCAATTTAATCTCTCTTAAATCATTCTCTCTAGTAATAAGTAAATTATGTTAACATGTTCATTTTTTATCCTTTACCTATAAAGCTAAATCATTACTATAGTGTTTGCCTATTACCTTAAAAGTATAATTTAAAAAAAATAAGAAGAAACTCAAAAAGTTCAGTTTATGGTTATCATTAATCATTTTAATAATGATGAAATAATTACGAATATTATCATTTTTTCACACAGTAAATATAATATATTGAGCTCGTTTTGCAATATTTTATATATTATGCCCCAATAATCAGTTTAGATTCGTCAATATTTTAATTAAATGCGTACATAATCATCACATAGAACTTTCCCAGTTTCTGAATATATATTCACTCTTAAAGATTTTTTTCCAAAATTCAATGTTCCTGCGGTAGCCTAGTGGTAAATGCAGTGTTTCTCAAACTGTGGAGCGCGTCTCTGTAGGGGGCCTTAATAAGTTTAGGAGGGGGCGCAAGCATATTGAAAAGTCTAAAACGATAGATTGTTTTAAAAAAAAACTTATTAATTTACTGAAAATAAACAAACAAAATACATTCTGACATAATACACTTCTAAATGTATTAGTACTGGGCAATGTACAATATTACTATAAATTTAACTATACTAAGTTAGGAACAACATTAATAATTATCAAGGATTCCATACGCTTGCCATATATAAAATTACATACAAAAATAAACTCTTACCTTGATAATGTGTACGGTTTTTTATTAATTCCTTAACTGCCGATAAAAATTTACGTGATTCGCCCCCAATGTCACCGCTTTAAACGTAGGCGAGTGTATGCGATGTATTGGGAGGGGAGGGGGTCGTTTAACTGCATTCCAAAAACTTCGGAACAATTTTATGGATAGCAGTGAACCGAAAAAGTCATAATGCGGAAATACGTATGTATACGTCCGAGGCAAGTAACGCTTTGGCTGAGCAAGAATTTTATATACGCCGGTGGCTAAAGGCTAAAGTTATACTGTAGCTTTATCGTCAAAATATTGTTTTTTAATTAAATATGCTATTATTGTTTGGGGGGCGCGAGTAAATTATGATTGAATATTGAGTCGCAAATATTGAAACTTTGAGAAGCACTGGGTTAACGTAACGGACTTCTGACGGGTGTGTCATGAGTTCGAGCCTAGCACCGCTGAAGACCCGCCGTGCAGAAAGTACTGATGTACGTGAAATCTGTCGAGACTCAACCTCCCTCCATTGATTTGGTGGGGAAGTCAGGAGAGAGAGGTGCCGGAGCTCACATGATTCTTCATAAATAGTTTGCATAATTAAGAATTGTAAAATTCATTGTGCCAAATTTTTTCTAAGAGGCTTAAAAACAGCTATAATATTCTTGATGTAGAACTCTTACTTTGATCAGCAATAGAGAATCTTAGGCCTCTAATTCCACACATTTCTTATCAGAGTTCACGAGTTCAGTTTTTTCACAGCACAAGTATATAAAAAAATATCTCACTAAGACGTCCCCCCCCCTCTATCATCCAATTATATAATGTATAAAATATATTTATATCCTTATTTCATCCTCGAACATCAGAAGTTAAACGTTGTTTGTTAGAAATTGAGTAAAGAGCCTTGCTTTCTAAATGAGAAAAAAAAAAGAAAGAAGTGCCTGCGTGTATTACCTAACTTCTAATATTTCTTTCAAATTAAATTTCTAAATCGGTTCATGCTTAATTTAAATTCGTAATTATCTCTTTCTCGGCTTTGAAAATCGGTTTACAAGTAAACAAAAAAATATTTTTATATATTACATACAAAAAAGAATTTTTAGGAAATGACTATGATGACAAAAATTGTAAATAAAATATTAAATACAGTGAACAAATTATTCATTAGAACGTAGTAAAAGAGTTAGATATTTTTTTAATAGTTTTTGTGAACATAAAACAAAAAATCCTATTACGCCATATGTATTATCCAATAAAATTTCTACAGTATACATGCTTCAATGTATGAATTAATGAAAAAAAAAAGGAATGCACTGTTTAAATATAATATTTTTTTTAAAACTGTTCAGAAAGTACAATAATTTGAATAAATAATTTAAATGTCAGTCCCAAAAACTGTCCCAAGTAACGTTTCTTTCCTCTTAATATAATGTTTTGCAAACTGTGGGGCGCGCCCTCCTGGGGGGTGCAAGCATATTGAAAATAAAAGGTTAAAAAAAATAATTTTTTGGAATGAAGTAAAACAAAATGCTTTCTGACATAATAAAAAACACACATTTACACTGATATAATTTATTTTTATCATCTGGTGTCATCAAAAATAAAAGATTCCACTTCAAACGCTCATTAGCCACCTTTGATCCTATAACCAAATTAAAAAAAAATATATTGCGTTTGCTTTGTGGTCAATATGAAAACGAAGAGAGATTTATTTTTACGTTTCTTTTAACCTAAAATATTACTTAAGCTAACCTTAGAACTTACTGGTATGGTTATCTCCGTCTTTTTTTAGGGAAGTTTTAAATATATATAATATATTTCTGTTTCATCTTTTTTCCATGTGAAAGAGTTTTATGATATATGGATAAGCATGAGTATTCTGAAACATATAATGCATAATGAAAAACGCTTTACACAATTATTTTTTAGAACATGCTACACTTTCCCCATGAACAATTTTGTAGTTTTGATTGCTGTGTTGTACGACTTATTATGGTTTATAAATGTAAATAAGCAGAATATTAAAAAAAATGGGCATCTGTGATCCCTATTAAAGGAAGTTGAAACTGATCAAGCAATTGAAGAACCTACTGAAATAATGCATATTAATCAAGATAGCGAAAGTAAATATCAGAAAAGCGTTAGACATGAAAGGTTTGAGCTGATTTGCCATTTTCAATTGCTGCCTAAAGATCTCTATGAATAAAACCATGACGCCATAATGTAGCATTTCGGCTTGTCAAAAAATACTTAATGAAGAAAAAGTTCAAAATGCTATTTGTAGATCATCAAACAACAGCAAAACTATCAAATCGTGAACAAAATATGACAGTTTAGCTAGAAAAAAACGTTCCTGTGTTGTTAGCGAAAAGTGTCTGTGATTTATGTCCTTTATTAAGAGGACTTGGTACCCTAAAAATCACAAACCTATCGTTTTTTTTATTTTCATTTAATCTTATTCTTTGCATTATTATCTTTCGATTGATATATCACGTGTGCATGTCGGAAAGTTAGAAGTTGAATAAAACTTCATTTGAAAACAAATTAGGCAATTCAGCCACACCCCCTTTTTAGAAAAAAAAGCTAAAAAATGCGTTATGATAAAAAAAATCTATTTTATAAATAGAAATAATAACTATAAAAAATAATGTGTAGTATTAAAAGCAGAATATTTCCGAGGCAATACAATAATGTAATTTTTCTTCCTTGTGAAATGTGTGCAAGTAAAATTTTTAAATTAAGGCATTTTATATTAATAATTTTATAATTTCAGATCTTATTCCTGATATATTTTTCATACAAATGTAATACTTTAATATTATAAGAAGAAAAACAGCTAAAATTTCTGTCCCGACAGAAAAACAATTTTTTTTAAAGTTTTTCTTGAGTTTTCTTGTGCAATTAGTACTCTCTAAAAGTTGATCATTTATAAAAATGCGTGGGTTGAAAACATATGAAAATGCAATTATTTTAAAGAAAAACGTATAAGTAATATCTTAAAGTGGTATTTTAAGTTTAATTAAGCTTATAATAATTATTTTTTCAGAATTATAAACTTTAAAGTGGTTTTTCTCAGTTTGTGTTTTTCGAAACCTTAGTGCATTCAAAATGCTACTCCTTCAACAATTATTTACCAATCACTTCAATTTTTTTCCTGCATGTTAAAGATAAAGCATGTAATAAAATTAGGGATCCGTTTTGCTATAAACGGAATACTTTTTTTTAAACAAAATAAAATGTAAGACATGTTGGCTTTTTCGTTGATTTTTAGCCTGTATATGAACATTTTATTTTTTTTTCTCGAAAACTAACAAAGTTATTCTAAAGTCGCTCCCTAAAGTTGTTAAGAACATCCATAAGAATATTCTAAAAAAATTTCAGGTCAAAAAATTAATTTTTACAAAAGACGTAAAATTTTAAAATTTTCCCAATTTTCTTCAAAAAATTTAAATTTTTAAAATTGTGTGAATAATATTAGAAATCTTTCATCTGGTAACATTTTCTTGAATAGGAACATTGTATAAAATGTTAAAATATAATTTTTAAATACGTAAATAAAGAAGTTTGCTCAAAGGGTCCCAAGTCCCGTTAAGGAAACGCACATTTGGAACATTTTCTTTATTTTTATTGGATTTTTTCTCAAATTTTCTGTGAAAAGTTGAAAACTCCTTAAAAGTAGGTAAGTATATTTTCTCTTAATTAAATTATTCACTGGAATTGTGATTTTTATCGTGTAAAGTAAAAATAACTATAAAATAAATTATAGTTTTAAAAAAAACTAAAAAACACGCTTTTATAGTGAATCGAACTAAAAAGTAAAAAAAAAAATATTACTTAAAAGTAACATATACAAAATTTAATACTTATCTTGTTAATTTGTACGGTTTATAATTATGATCGTATTGTAGCTATAGAGCCAATGTGCATTATTATTGCATTCAATACATTATAATTTTTAGGGGGGGCGATAAAAATTATGATTGAAAATTGGGTCACCAGTAGTGAAAATTTGAGAACTACTGTCTTATTTTATTCCTGTCGGATTTGTAAAATTCCTAAATTTGAACGTGACGATTAAAATGATTTTTATGTTATGATACAGTTAAGAATATTTTTCTACTATGCGTTATCAATCTTGCTACAATTTCATCTCACCACATTTTCATGAAACTGAGTAGTATCATTGATTACATATAAAAGCTTGCGTTTGTCTTTATTCGAGTTTATATTTGCTTGTTTTCTCTTCCACTTTTTTTTTTTATTAAAACTTTGATTATTCTAAACAAGTTTTATATCATGT